>OZ057413.1:18317662-19517662 GCA_964056705.1 Troilus luridus
TCTACTTCGACAGACAGATAAGATTTTTTTTTGTTATTATGTAATATATAATGTTGTTTTGTAATATATTTTATTTGAACATTTCATTTATTTGTAATTTAACAGAGTTTAATTTATTATCGTAAGATTAAATAATAATTGTTTTCTTTTTGTCATTAATTAGTTGTTTATAATTTAGTTAATATTAGTAACTTCATTTTCTCATTATAAATACGTTTAAATTGTTCTTTAAATTAATTCAATTGTTTTGTATTATCAAAAGTATTAGTTATTTAATTTATGAAAATTGATTTATGTTATTAGTTTAATAAAATGTTACAATCAAAATGACATGCGATCTGGTATAATTGAATCAGAAATTTATTTTATTCTTATTATACTACAATATGTGTCAAATGGCATTTGTATAATTTCTTAAATAAATATTTTTATTATTGATCATCTATTTTTTATCGTATTTGCATGTTCAAAGCAGAGATGGGGGACAAGTCCAACTATCTGCAGTTACTTGTTTTTGATTTTGTAAAACCCTCTTCAGATGTTAAGAAATTTTCTAACGATCCTGGCAGTGTCTAGGAGAACAGCCTGTTGAGCCTCCTTTAAGACCTTTAAATTAATGAACCAAACCATTAAGAAAAAATTATAATAGGTGTAACCACCCCGCTTTCCATACGATGCAGCTTCTTTAGCTCAGCTGCTAGTTCCTGATATTTTCGAAGTTTTTCTCCCTCTGTTGGATTTATAAAAATATCAAAATTTTTAGAGTTAAATGTTAATCTTTTATAAGTATCCATGTTAAATATCAAAATATTTAAAACTGATTGATAATCTTTTATAAAGATCTATGTTAAATATCAAAATATTTATTAGGTCATTAGGGATTGCAATATCAATAGTATTTGCCCTCCTCTCACTCAAATTAATAAGGATGATTTCTGGTCTATTATGACGTACAGTGTGGTCTGTTATAATGGATTCATCCCAGTGTAGCTTAAGGGGACCTATTTGGAGAAGTCTATTTGGGTGGTACTTATAATATGGCGCCTTATCTTCTAGAAAGTTGTATTTCACATCCAGGGCTTGTTTAAAAATTTTCGCCACACTGTTATCCCTCTGCAGATACTACAGTACCAGCTAATACTCCACATCCACCCGTGATATGTTGAAGTGACTCAACGTTGCCGAGCATATTCGACCGGCGTTGATGCGTCGTTTAGAACATGCCTTCTATATTATCTGGTAACAATAACTTGGTCTTGAATGGCGATCACTTATTATTATTATTATAATTAATACTGCTATTATTGTACACGTTACAGACTTTTCATCAGACCATGCAAAGCATTCATAACTACAGTCGTTCATTAAATCCCCTCTTCCTTTCTTTATTCTACTTTGGGCTGTGGGTACTATCTTCTCTGACATTACTTCCTTTGATTTTGACATGTATTATTTGGGTATAGTAGTCTCGTGTCGCTGTATCTTTCTAAGAATTCTGTTGGTGAGTCTGGTCACTATGAGAGTTTTCAGATGGTAAAATTTTAGTCTCCTGCTTCTGATGATTCCTGCGAATTTTGACAACTTGTCAGTGGTGACAAGGGAATGAAGCATGTATCCTTTAAGTGTATAATCATATACATAAAGATGTTTATTAAAGAAACCAAATAAAAAACTTGGTTCAACCGCCATCCGGGGTACCCACCTTATAGAAACTGGGTGAACCCCAGGAGGTCCCTAGATCCTATATGATCCATTTCCAACCACAAACATTTTAAATAAAAACCAGGGAGCGGGAGTTGAACCCAAGCGCTTCGGCATGGCATCTAAGCCCTCTACCTCTGAGCCTAAACGCTCCCCCAATCTAAAATAATACAACAATTAAAAAGAACAAAACTTTCTTTGATATTTAAGACAGCAATACTAACTAATACAAAATCGAACTACCTGAGTTTAGTTGTTAGCTTAACAATCTTATATGCCCAAGATCACAGGTTCCATGCCCGGAAAAAAGCCCTAGGATTTTTTTAAATAAAAATAAAATCTTAAAATTAAATAAAATCTTAGTTACACTTTCCTTCGGAGGGGACTTGAAAGGCGGTCCTGACCCTGAGCGGTGTCAAGTAATCGTTAAAGATCCCGATCCTAATTAAAGCTGGGTAATCAAAATTAAGGACTTCCAGTGTTACGCCGTCCGAAAAAGTATCAAAATCGAAATATTTTAAAAATAAAAATATTGTAACAATGTATTCGCATGCCCCGAAAGGTGACGTTAGGATTTTATAAATAAGTAAAAAATACTCTAAGGCGTCGCTCGAAGGGGACTTAAAATGAAGCTGTGTCAAGTAATCGTTAACGATCCCTATCCTAATTATTTCTGGATAAGCAATCTTTAGAGCTCCCACTGTTGTATCGTCCGATTAGACATAGCATCATAAAGGGACGTTAAATGTATAAATATAACTCGTGATACTGGAGAAAAAAATATTCACCTGAATACATACACAATACTATCTAACCTCGTAAAGTAGAAAAGTAAATCCATAATGCATTTTTGTTAATAATACAACACATTAATAGTAATAGTAACAATAATAGTACAATATATTTTATATTTTTAGACTAGGGGGATTGCCCCCGTCCGCCCAACGGTGGACCAACCCCCCTTTTTTAAAAAATTATTCTAGAAATTAAAGTTAAGTTTAGTACTTATTTTGAGATATTAAATATTTTGCGTTAAATAAACAGACAAGCAAAAACGAGTTGAATAGCTATGATTCAAATGTTCTCATTCAAGTATTTTTATCTTGAGGAGAAAAGATATGCCCCCGGCCGGGATTCAAACCCGGGTCCTCTGTCTTACCGTGACAGGACTCTACCAACTAAGCTACCGGAGTTGATACAAACCGGGGACAAATCTTTTCTCTTATCTGATCCCATGTCCATGTGTTCTCGTAAGTTTTGCGATGTATACACGAGAACGAATGTTCTTTGAACATTAGTTTAATTTTATAAACTTGTTGACATACGTCATATTACTATTTATAGTTTTTTATAATTTATTAGTTAGTTATTTTAATTTTAAATATTTTTATTTTGAAGAGAAAAGATATGCCCCCGGCCGGGATTCGAACCTGGGTCCTCTGTATTACCGTGACAGGACTCTACCAACTAAGCTACCGGAGTTGATACCAGCCGGGGGCATATCTTTTCTCTTCAAAATAAAAATATTTAAAATTAAAACATCTAACTAATAAATTATAAAAAAGTTCTTATTCAAGATTTGTAAATCGTGAATAATCGCTTACATTTTTGTTTTGAAAAATCCAAGGAAGCTAAAGATCGTTCTAGTATAAGATTCAACATTGTGTAAAAATGTTACCTTTTGGTATGTTACATCAACACGACCTTTCCGTTTAATGTAAAGACTCGATTAGAGACGACAGGAGAAACACTAGAACGAGGAAGGAGTGAACAAACAATATCTAAGAAGAAGAAGAAGAAGATGGAGAGGGGCTGAAGAAACAATAAATAAAGTCCTGGGGAACCGAAGCTCATTCCGGCTCCAATAAAGGCTTCAAAAAAGAATTATGTCTTCTATATACCGGTTGTTCTCTCAGTCAGGGGAATACATGAATCCTTAATGTCCTTAAGGAATACTCTATTGTCTCTTTAATTAATTTAACATTTTTCTTTTTCATTCTTCCACCAGGTTTAGAGTTAATTAGCATACGTTAAACCTATAAAAACCAATCATCTTGAGGCCAATTTGTGTTTGAATCTAATCTATCCCCCTAACTGCCTCTTCACATTCTTCTCTCTGTCGAGAATTCCAATCTTTAAACAAAGGAGCGTATGCTAAATGATAAATCCTCACTTAATTAAAAAAGTTTTTACGAGTACCTTTTGATAATTTTACCATTGAAAGGACTCCTGCGTAGAGGACTTGATTTTGTTATACGAACTAGGTTATTTTTAGAAGGAAGAAAATGGTCCGGGTGGAGTCAGAGAAAATAAATCTTACATAAGGAGAACTATTGATTTTAAAGCCAACATTTCGACCCACATTGCAGATATTCTTCAGGGCTAAATATACAAGATACGTACAAATTAAAATGACACATAATAGGGATCAAATGATAAGGGTGATAAAAAATTTAATACAAATTTGGAACCCTTTAGTTAAATACAAAACAGAGGGAATAGTGATGTAGTATTATCGAATAAGTAATAAAGATAAATTAATCAAATGGATGGTATTCGAAAAAGTAGTAGAGAAATACAATATTGATAATAATAATAGAGTAATATAAATTAATCTAATGAATGGCATTATATATTAATCCAGAAGGGTTATTCTCAGGTACATTTCTGTTGAACAGTTTAAGAAAAAGAATTTTGTAAATAGAGTGTGAAGTATTAACTTCAATTTCGTTTATTTTTTTAAAGGTAAATTGTATGATGTAAATTATTAAAACAAGTTATTGTTATTGTTATAGTAAAAATAAATTTTCTTTTTTTTTACAGAGGAACTCAATATAGTTCTTATTACCTCACACAAAATTGAATATATATGCTAGCATTAGAGGATCAACAAATACTGTTCAAGGTGGGTTATTATTCCAAAGATTGCCCTCTTCATAAACAGAGATTAAATTTTGTTTTTACATATTTTCTTCAGAAAGTGCCCAGAGTCTAGGTCACAAAAAGAACTTATGTGCTATTCCAGAAGTAAAGTGTAAGTGGTCTAGCATCTTGGGAGTTGAGTAGATACTACTATATTGCATTCTTCAGTTTCATTTTATCTCCGCCATGTTGTTGCTTAAACTAAACAGAATGATACTTCACTTTATAAGGGTTTTAATAATTATACCCTTTATATTTCAATAAAATTTAATAAACTAAAAATGTAGAATAATTATATAATTATATGGTATAACAGTTTCTGACTAAAGTATGACCAAAAGTGTTAAATGTTTTTTTTTTCTTTGGTAAATTTGTATAACCTTTTTTAAGCTTATATAAAGAACACTGGGTTTTTTTCTTTTCTTCTTTACCATTCCGTGGTTTCCTTAAACGGTATTTATAATTTGATATGAAATATTTATTATACGTATGCATCACTAAAATCCGAAAATTCATTCCCCAAACAGTTTAATTATTTAATCGGTGGCAGCCATGGTGGGCCCTTTGAGATCTGCAAACCCTCCTGGGACTCACTCATCCTCTATAAAGTGGGTACCCTTGATTAGGGGGAAAGACCTGGCGGTTAAGCATGATCTAAGCCAAATCACCTCCTTGCATAACCGAGTCCAAAAAACAGTACAGTCTAACACGTATTGAACCTATGACAGTACCTTTATATTAAATTAAAAAAACCTTTATGGGCTCCAGTAGTACAGGATTTTTATTTAATTTTTTATTTATCGATGGGGGCAAAAACTTGGCTATTAAGCATGATCTCGAACGTCACTTCCCTGTACAACAGTTGTTATGGAAACAATAGTCTTTACCATTTACTGTGATCTTTTATAGATTGTGGTACATGTTTTTTTACAATCTCAAAGTAATTTTTCTGTCTCGGTTGGACTATAATATTCGTTTTAAGAAAAAAAAAAATGAATTGCTGCTGATAAAATACTTTCTTAGTTCTTTTATAGTTCTGTTTCTTTCAGAAAAATGTGGCAATAAGAGAAAAGAGACCCAGGATTAGGAAGTTGATAGCGAAAGAAGAAGAAGGATTAGGTAGCAAACTTCTTTTCGAATTAATTTTGAAGATAAGGGAGTTACCTTCTGGAGTTACTGCTTCAGTTTATCATACAACTACCGCTCGACTCATTCTTCAACTTCAACTCCGTTTCCTGTTTTATTCGGTTTCATTTCCATCACTCGAGGAAACATTTATGTATTTTCATATTTTTATTATAATGTTGTATGGAATGTGTAATATGTACTATATATTCTGTATAGTTTCTATATAATGTTTATTATAAATAAACTTTCCCATTCAGTGAGATTTAATTTAAAGAAGTACTTAAGATCAGTGATTTTTTGATAAATACAGAAAAAATAAATTTTGAACGTTTATCTGAGTAGTTGTTTATAATTTTTGAACATCTTTTAGCCCCAATATAAAATTATACCTTACCTAAAAAAAACAGTTATTAATTGTTAATTACTCCTTATATAAAACATATAAAAAAAGAAAGTTTTTGTTTGTTTGTTTTTTCAGTTTTTTCTCTGCCCATCTTTGCTTCATGGTTTCACTGAAGGTATTTTTTCTTTCTATTGTCTTGGACGAACATTTTTTTTTCTGTCTGCCACTAGTACCGCATTTTTGAGTAATTTTTTATATTCTTTTCTGTTTTATAATAAATCTTGTGTAATCCCGTGTTTCTTGTTTTATTTGATATGTGTATCTTTGTTTGAATTTGTAGCCTATAATTTTTGTGAACATTTTTTTGTTTAGTATCTCCTCGTTCATCCTCTTCTAACCTTCATTTCTGTTCCCAAGCCACGGATTTCACAGTAAATTTCTTTGTTGTATTTTAGCCTGTATCCTTGTGGTTTTATTTTGGGCCCGTGGATTCTCCTACGAATCCTTCTCTCTATTTTAAGTAGTTTTTCTAAACTGGATAAAATAATATATTTTTTATTTATTATTAGCGTATTTTCCCAATATTGGAAGACGTTAAGCAAACAACTTAATCAATCCTTCTTTGGGTTCTTCCAAGTCTTCCAATAGGCTTTCATTCTCTCTGAGAAGGCTTGTTTACGTTCTTCCGACCACCTCTGTCTGCACTGCTTTTGCTTTGGTTGCTCCGATGTAATTTCCCACTTGTTGACTTTGTACCTGAAGGTGTCTCTTTCTAAAATGTCCGTTGCACATAGGTTTGCGTTTTTGAGGTCCTTTCGAAATTCGTCCAGCCAAGGTGTTGAATTCTTAACTGAACTAACATAATTTAATATTCTTTTTGACAGTCGATTTTCTGGTAATCTCATGATGTGTCCAAAGAATTTCATTTGTCTTTTCCTAATGTCAATTTCAATGTTTGAAACTTTTTATGTTGTTTTGATTGATTATAGCCTTTAACTCATCTTGGGTATATCTTGCTCCTAGGATTTTTCTGATGATCTTCCTCTCTTGCTTTTTGATCTCACTTTTTGATACCGAATATTTGTCTATTTTGACATGCATTTTTTGTTGTAGATGTCTTGAACTAACCCTAATGCCTTCTTGACTTTTTGGAGACGGTTTTGCTGTGAGTTCTTCTCAAGGCCTGTCGGTTCGATGAATACTCCGAGGTATTCAAAGTATGGGACCCGGTCGATGTTACCATATTTTGTTCTCAGGCTCGTGATATCTGTATTTGAACAGAAGAATTTAGTTTTCTCAAAAGAGATCTGTAGTCCCACGTTCTCTGCAAATTCCTTAAGTATCTCAAGCTGCTTGATGGAAGTCTCCTAATCCTCTGTTAAAATCACCAGATCATCTCCAAATGCGAGGTATGGTACGTAGAGGTTGTTTTTGGGAAAGCCCAGGCGGATCGGTTTTCAAGACTCAATATATTATAGACATTAATTTTATTTCTTATTAATATCCAAAAATTTATTCTAACCATTATTAGTTAGTTATACACCTTTTTTATATGTTTTATTTTAATGATCTTAAGGTTTCAGCATTTTATCAATATTTTATTTCAATTGTTCTATTTTCTTACCCACCGTAGTTAAAGTGTCCTTTTCGCGAGAGATATTTAATATTTTTAGAATATGTGATCCTAATTACGTTCCCCCCTAATTACGCTTTTTTTTAAACTGAATAACTAAGGTTTGAAACAAGGAGGCTCCCCTTCTTGAGATTAGAATTCAATTAGCACTGGAACTCATAATTAAACGCAATTGGTATTGAAAATGGTCTAACTTTGGGTGATGAAATGTTTAGGAAAACTGTTGTGCAGGGAGGAGATTGACGGATATTAACGGTATACCTCTACACGGATTAACGCTCTACCTCTAAGTTATGATATTAACGGATACCTAACCAAAGTCCAAACAAGGTAGACATTATATAGAAACTGGACGAACGCCAGGAAGACCTACAGCGTCAATTAACAGCTGATAAATGAATACATTTATATGCAACACCAGTTCCCGAACCGGAGACAAGGAAGATTTTTTTTTTTGGAAAAAATCTATTCTTTAATTTCTATTTGAATATTTTTTTATTTACATTTGAGGAATGTTTCCTAAGAAGACAATATTGCCTTCAAGAATATTCGATTAGCACTGGAACACATCATTAAAACCCTATTCTTACCGAAAAGTTTTAACTTGGCGTCATAAAATAGCTAATTAAAAAGCATAAATTATTAATTTAAATATTAAAACAAACTTTTTACTACAACCCACGATGAATACTTTTTTCTTGGTAATGAGTACTTTCTTTTCCATGATGTTTCAGTGCTTGATTATAACTGTGCTTTTTTTTACTTTTTCTAGACTGACAGTTGTGCAGGTAGGAGGTTTGACAAGGACAATGGCCAACTGTCAAATATTTTTATTAAAGGATATGTAACAAAAAATGATATTTTTTATTTTTTAAAATTTCTATAATAGCCTAAGTTTTTATAATAACCTACCTAACCTTATAGTCCAAACAAGTTACCAATTATACAGAGGCTGGACGAACGCCAGGGATATTCGATAGACCTACAGATTGAATTAACGGCTGACAGCAGAATAAAATTATCTGCTACTACAGGTCTCGAACTGGAGACCAACAAGTTTTTATTCAGAAATTGTTTTATACTTTAATTTTTAATTCAATATTCTTCATAAAAGGATTATCATTATTGTGGCACTACAATCCGAAGACGGGTCCCGGCCTCCATCAATCTCCTCTGCCAATCCTCATCATCCCGAGCACTTCTGATCCAATTAATGACACCAGGGATGCCCCTCCAGTCAGTCACTATTCTATCAATCCACCTCAGCTTGGGCTACCTCTTTTCATGGCCTCTAAGAATTCTCTTTTCTTCATTTTATTCCATCCGTGCCTAATTTTAAAATCTGGTCTATGTCATGCTCTGTTAATGCCTGGTGTACCTCTGATTTAGTTTAACTTCTCCAAATCCCACCAACGAATACTCCACCAAATATTCTTCGGACGATTATTCGTTCAAATGAGGTCTTGCTAATTCGCTGTTAGTTTTATCTGACTATCATAAAAGAAGGACAATACTCCCTTCAAGAAAGTATTTGCTATTTCATCTAGAGGTGACGAATATGAGTACTTAGAAGCTATATTTGCGGTTATTTTGCATTATTTTTAATTAATTACACTGTATTCAATATGTCTTAAAAAAATTATTTAATGTTTATAAAGAGTAAGTAATTTCATTCAAAACATTTCCTTATTAGATATTATATTTAATATAAGTCAACATATGTATATATACCACAGAAGACTTGAGAATATTAAACATCACCATAGAAGACATTCAAGATCGTAAAACCTGTAGAGACAAAATTATGAACCAGAAACTTGAAGTTACATCACAAACTTCACTAAGCAGGCGTAAATGGACAGATGGACAGAAGAAGGCTCAAAGTGAAAAAACGAAAAGGTTTTGAGAAGACAGAAAGAAGAAAAAAGTCAAAAGCTAGATTTTTGTGTTTTCAGCGCTCTCCTTAGAGGAGAATATACGCAAATAATAATAATAATGTATATACATTATATTTCCTTCTCTTAATATTTTCTTCTTACATTATATATTTCATTATTTCCTTGATTACTAAAGTTTATGTATGATTTTGTTATTTTGAAAAACAAATAAATCTCCACGCTGGAGGAGGAAGAAGAAAAATTAAGCTTTATTATACCATTCAATCGTAATACAGTTCTAATAAATGCTACTTGTTCCAATTCTAATTATAAATGGATAGACAAAATTTAGCACTACCATTGTAGCATCGTCCAATGAAAACAATAAATGAATAAACATCGTTCTCACTCAAACCCGCTCTTTAATTCCTGAGAATCCTCCTAGGCTTCTGAAAAGAAGTTTTGAGAATCTTTTGAGTTGAATACCATTAGGTAGTTTCTCTACTTTAGTCTTTATCACGTGCCATTATTTTTCGTCCTTTCTATTTACTTAATGTATTATTATTATACAGTTGTAAATTTCAATTCCTGATAATCCTCCGAGGCGTCTGAAAAGAATAGAATAGAATAGAATAGAAAACAAACTTTATTCTGGGACCAAGTCACTTTAGAATAACAATAATGAACAAGTAAAATAAACATAATATTCATCTGGCCAGAAGGTTATATAATAATACGAATCATGAAGTAATCAAGATTGACAAAACATAATAAAATCAGAAATAGAAAAACAAATTAAAAAATATATAAATAAATAAAAAGTACCAAACTTGGCAGGATTTTAACTAATTGTCGCAAATAAATATAGGTATTGATTAACAAAATAACATTAATATAACAGTTAACAACGAAATTGCTAAATAAAATAAGTGAATGGTATAGCACAAAAGAAGATGGGAGAAGAGACATATGCATTAAAATTGTTCTTCCTTACACGAAGGAATAGATCGATTGCTATAAATAAGTTCATTCTTATTCGAAAATATCTGTTCAGCTGCTCTGTTGAAAAACTAGATAAATGTGGCGTAGAATGTAAACAAAGAAAATCAAGTTTTGTGATGCTAGGAACAGATGTAGAATAATCAATTATTATTTACAGTTTTGCTATATTTAATTTAAACACGAGCTACAAATGATCGCTCCAGCATTTATATACAAAGTTGTAAAATACTTTACTGTGAGGAATATTATAATAAATTATTATATAATTAATAATTAAATTATAATTACAAAAATTGTAAGGCTGTGGTTTGGCCCGAGGGTGTCCCTAGACATTGCATTCCTCTGAAGCTCCCTTCATTAAATTAATGACACCAGTCCTGGGAATCAGTCGAGATAAAAGCGACATTTTAGGGCCTACTTCTTTCCCCAACCTTCAAAAGGATTTTTTCCAGCCCCCCCCCTCCCGGTCTTTTATATTCAGTATTCTAAACATTGCTTAAATGAAAAAGATAGGAATTAACCAGAAAGAAATGTTTACTAAAATTAAACATTTTCTTTTTCCTCTCTGCCTCTCTCTCGGCCTCTCTCTCTCACTCTCTCTCTCTTCTCTTAAGCTGCTGCAATATGGACAATATTTAATTCGCTGAAACAAAAGGATGATAGTATTTTTATCTGAAGCAAAAATGAAATATCATCTTACTTTTACTTCGAGATTCCCAAGTAATTATTTTCGTACTCATTCAAATTTATATTTTTACTTCAACTTTATTACAACTGCGTATACGAAATAATTAGTTTATTTGCTTATTTAACGCCACTTTTAACGATGCTGCTATGGATAATCGGATAATGTTACAATTGGAGTCCTGATTTTTTCCTATCCAGATATAATTAGAATGTCAATCTATAATGAATACTTTCACAGCACGGGCTCAGGACGACCGTTTAACGTCTCCAGTACAAAAAAACTTTATTTGCAATTTTACATAAAAAGCAGCAAAGTGTGAACACATGTTCCAGATTGATCCGGTGGTATCTACAGAACCTCCAGCTGTTCACCCAGCCTCTATCACCTCCCTCTTCCAACGTCTTCACAAATGGGTAAGGACTACTGGGGGAAACCTGGCGGTTCTTTTCATCTCGAACAAATCACCTCCTCATTCAACCATTGTCCTACAAACAGCACAGTTCTTGGGTTGTAGTGGTGCAGGCTTTTTTTTTGGGCGTACTGAATGGGTTTCATTTACAGATTGGGTGTAAATTGCTGGAAGTCTTCATTATGGATCATACATTAGTATGTAGTTAATATAAAGACATTTGTTCATATTTTGTTCGGCGTTACATGCCCTGTTGCATCCCTCACTTAATCCTGGATCTGCAACTAAAACATATGGAAATAAATGATAAAGCGTTACAAGTCGAAGAAGTAATTAAATATAATCTAGCAGCAAAAGTGATAGCAATATATTACGATATTTACTTATCAATGCTTCTTTATGCAAGCAGGTACAGTGAAATTATCTCGTCCCAAGAAAACACATTTTTCGAAAAAGAATAGATAAAATCCTCAATACTGATTCAGCTGTGAGCTTGGAGACTTTGACACTACCTCTTTCCGAAATCAACCCTTAATTAACCCCCCCCCCCCGACGAAAAAACAGCTAAAGGTTAATTGAATTTCCTTGGAACTTTTCAGTTGATAAATTGGACCAATCGCTACACGCCTTCTACTTGGACCATCTGATTGGTCCGCAACCTCTTTTATATATTTCCTTCATTTCATTGCACCATAGTAATGTTTCTGATTGTCTTAGCTGATTCGTCTTTTTAAAACCTGTAATCAATTTAACGAATCTCATATGTATTGGTTATTTTTGCTTTCAGAGCTAACTCTCAATAACGTTTTTTTTTTTTTTATCGCAATGATGTCCCTTTAGTTGATTTATCCAGCCCCAGACTGGAATGACATTTATAGCCTCCACATTTTATCTAAATTATCCTAAACCAGTCTAACGCCAAAATGTTCCACGATGATGTCTGAAGATATAATCGTACATTGATTTTAAATTTACAAAGAACATGTTTGCAAATTTTCTTATTGCTCAGTGTTTATAGCCTTATGTTTATAAATCGAGGGACTACTTTCTGTTACGCCTTTTTTTTTGTGCTAAATCAGTTATATATAAGGAAATACAATTGTTGTTTTCAAATGACGTGGTTTGGAGTAGATAATGGGATTGTTATGCCCGGATTCTCCACTACGTTTACAATCCAAGGACAGATCTATCATAAGGTTGGCTATTTACTGCGTACAGGTGATCAGGCAAAATTTTTGCAGATTTACTTTATGCGAGACGAAAATAGCGAAGTTGATCGCAGGTGTCAAAATATTCAGGGAATTGAAATATATCGCTTTAAAAATTCAATGAATGTGTCACGATTAAAACAGCCTCATGAACGCTTTCAAAACTGCATTAGAAAGAATGTCGGGAGAAGAATACGAGTTGGTCATGCATCCTGACCGTACGGCAAGTGGGGAACATGAAATACGGTATAAAGCACCATTAATCAATTAAGTCGCAGCCGTGGTATCTGGAGAACAGTTTGCTTCCAGCGATATTATTTTAAACACCCGTAATGATACATTAACCGGAGTACCAGACACACACAAATTTTACGACGCGTTGCAATATCTGCTAATATTCAGCAAGGTGCAAGAGGGGTATCACTTATGGACTAAAAAATATCCTCGCAAACTGATTAAAGAGACTGTCCACAATGATAACGGATATCCACTGTATAGTAGAAAGGCGACAGTAAACAGAGGTCGAACAGTATCTGTAAAACTCCGAAACGGTAGTTACGTTGTTATAGATAAAGGTTGGGTGGTTCCTTATTCGCCTATATTGTCAAAAATGTTTAACATCCATATAAATGTCTAGGCTTGCAGTTCAGTGCGCGCTATTAAATATATCTGCAAGTATATTAATAAAGGTAGTGACAAAGCTATTTTCAATTTTAGAAACACAGAGGCCGCTGATTCCCATAGATGAAGTCCGTACTAATCAGTCTGTCCGTTATGTCAGCAGCAACGAAGCTGTGTGGCGCCTCGTAGGATTCC
Source organism: Troilus luridus (assembly GCA_964056705.1). Taxonomy (NCBI): domain Eukaryota; kingdom Metazoa; phylum Arthropoda; class Insecta; order Hemiptera; family Pentatomidae; genus Troilus; species Troilus luridus. The sequence continues at coordinate 18,331,390 of OZ057413.1, forward strand.
TATTACACGAGAGGCATCCCAACGTCACTCACCTCAACGTGCACCTAGAAAATGGTGAACGTGTACATTTTACTGAAAATAATTTCTAAGAATGATTATCTTCTCCTCCAAAAACGACAAATGTACAAAAGATGAATTTGCACGAACGCATCTCTATGTTGAGGTGCCGAGTTATTACACTTGGAACACAACAAGGAGAGAATGGAAACGCCGAATTCAAAGAGCACCTGTTTAGAATAGGCCAGGTGTCAAATCTGGAGATGCTTTAGGTCTAGTACACACGGTCCATGTTAGTAATGAGGAATGCTTTTGTTTAAGCATCCTTTTACACCTTGTGCGTGGAAGATTTCAAAAAGCTCAATAATCAAGAATTTTCATCATTTCAAGAGGCATGAGGGTTTTTAGAGGATGATAATCAGTGGAATACAACTCTGGAAGAGGCTGCACAATGCAAATCTGCGCCCAAGGTGAGAGAGCTGTTCGCTATACTAATAGCGACATGTGGACTTTCAAAGCCTCAAAAATTGTTGGAAAAGTATGAAAATGACATGGGGGACGATATTTTACACAGATTACAAGAACAGAATCCGAATGCTTCATACAATGATTTATTTTACATTGACGCGCTAACAAAGGTTAACGACCAAGTAATTAAAAAGGAAAAAATATATCCGATTTTGGAATGAGCAGACCACAAAGAACTGGAGAAGTTAGTAGTAATATAATGCGAGAACAAGATTACGATACTGTTTCTTTAATGCAACAAATAACAGAAGCCATTCCACATTTAAATTCAGAACAAATATATGTTTTTGAAAAACTAGCAGTCGCAAGTTGCGAAGGAGGTTTGTTCTTTTAGGATGGCCCAGGAGGCATTGGCCAAACCTATCTCTTAAATTTACTATTAGCCCGAATCCGGAAAGATAAAGGAGTTGTTGTTGCAGTAGTTTCTCTGGAATAGCTGTTACGTACTTAGTGGGGGACCAACAGAGCAATGAGTTCTAAAACTACCATTGAACTTAGCTTATAAGGAAATATCAGTATGTAACATTAGCAAAAGGAGTGAGCGTGGAAGAATGTTACAGCAGTGTAAGCTGTTGGTTTGGATGAATCTCCGATGTCTCATAAAAGAGCAATCGAAGCATTAGATTGCACAATGAAAGATATCAAAGGCAACCAGGGTATCATGAGAGGGATGGTGGTACTTTTAGCTGGTGACTTTAGAGACTATCTCGGTTATTACTAGAGGTACGCCGGCACTTAAAAAAGTTTCGCCTCACTACAAATATGCGAATATAACTTCGCAATGATTCTCAACCAGGGCAATATGCAGCTGCTCTTCTAAAAATCGGAGAAGATTGTATGCTAACAGACAGTAACGACATGATTACACTGAGACGTGTGTTCTGTCAAATTGCCGATAACACAGATGATCTAAAAAATAATGTCTGTCCTGATCTTCAATTATATAAGGGCAATCGAGAATGGCTGTGTGAAAGGGCAATTTTGGCGTCGACTAATGAGATAGTTAACCAAATAAACGAAAAAATCATTTAAGATGTGGAGGGGGATGTTGTCAAATACCTCTCAGTAGACAATGTTATGGACACTGAACAAGTCACATCATACCCTATAGAGTTTCTCATGATTCTTCGTTAAAAATCCCTAGCCTAATTAAACCTGGATAGGCAAAATTTAGAGCTCCCAATGTAGCATCGTCCGATTGGCCATAGCAGCAAAAAGCGACAACAAGAGTTAAATGAACAAACTCCTACGGATCGCAGTAAACGCGCCTTGGTTTGTACGAAACAGTCAACTTCACCGAGAGCTAAACCTAGAGTCGATTGATGAATTTATTAAAAAACGTTACACCAGATTTAAGACCGGATTACCAGCAGTCCAAGGAGCAGTAGCATTCAACATAGGCGAACCTATTTCATCCCCAAGACTAAAACCAAGACTCTTGAAAGATATTCTCATGTGATCTCAATAGATAACGTTTCTCACCAATCGTTTTAACAAAATGTAATATAATCCTGTTTTCTTTCAGTTTTCCGTTTTATAGTGCTATAGTTCTGTTTATTATTACATTAATGTTATTTTTGTTTACTTATTTACATGCTTTATATTCAAATTACTATTATTCTTTTATTTGAAAAAACGCTATTATATATTTACATCTTCTCTGTAAATAATCTGATAATGTACAGTTAGGGGTGTCTCTTGCATGAGACGAAACCCACACTTTCACTAAGTGTTAAATCTTAAAATTTCATTATTAAAAAAACCATGTAAGGCTAGGAATAGCCGATCTGGAAATAAAGAGAATAAAAAAAAAAAAAAATGAACAAACAACAACAAACAAACAAACAAAACAAACAGTTTCTGACTTCTCTATGCTGATACACGAAATTAAAAAAAAATTAAATGGAATCATTCCAATACTTAGATTTTTGGACTATAATTTCAATACATAGTATGGAGTATAACGTTAGTAACCAATGAAAACTTCACATATCCTTCGCCTCCAATTTTACAAAAAGTCGTTTTCTAAATTGTCAGAATGTATTTGTTATACAATGCATCTACTCCGAACGAACACATCGAAACGAAATGGTGTTTTGTTATTGTGAAGTTGGTATTGAATATTAAACCTTGTCGTAGACGGGTTTCAAGTATGTACTTTCAATCCTATATATCTGCTCAATGGTTTAAAAAAATTTCAATAAAATCCCCCAAAACAAGGCCTCAAGTCTTCAAAATTGTCAGAAAGAAACCAAATAATCAGTCGACGTTTGGACCATTCCGGCATCATCAGGTCACACATCGCAAAAAAAACACATCAAAAAAGACAAAGTGCAGCACATCTCACACCAACAGTCGAATCATACTCATTAAATAGAGACAGCAACCTTGGTCCGTTATGTTGTTTTTATTTCAGTATTTTGGAGACTTGAGACGTTTTTGGGGGGATTTTTCGTATTGCGTTCTAGTCTGCTATTTCATATTAAAATAATAATTAAAAGAAAATATACTAGGTACAATTTTATGACCACCAGCATAGTTGAATGCCAACATTTATAAGGCAATATTTTTTTCAGTTTCGAAGTTTCGATTTTATATTCCATTGGAGCTTAATAGAATTTCATTGATTGATATAATCTCCTAAAAAAACCTCGACACCAAATTTAACAAATTGCGGGACATCCTCTCTCTTCCTCTAAAGGTTTCACAACCTAGCCATCATTAGATAATTCAGAGAATTTTTATTATTCCTAAAACTGGCTCCGGTAGAAGCGCTTAGAGAGTTATCGAGGTAGTTAAAATGTTCAAAATTCTGGAATATAAGAACGTAAATCCGGCTCCTAATCCATGTAGATGAGGAGATAGAGAGAGGACGCAGCGGTAGGTTTACGAGGAGGAGGTAGCAAAGGAGGCTTGGGAATTTGTCCCAGATAGCATCTTGTCTCGGGCGGCATCTTCTCCCTGGAAGCACCTTGTCTCGGTGTCTCATTTCTTTATGACCTTTTAGCCTAATCGCTTTGAGTTACGAGTTTTCAAGTTTGAGTAAAAAATATTAAAGAAGAGGGAACGCGAATAATTTAGACTCATAAAAAAAAGTTGTGCTATAATTATAAACGAATAAGCCAAAATCGACATTACTAAGCTCGCGTATTTTGCCCCGAAATCTAAAAATCTGAATTTTTAAAACCATTATCCTATCAACTCTTCTTTACGGATGTGAAAATTGGCCCCTAACGCTAAAGGATGAACAACGTCTTCAGGTATTCGAAAATAATGTGTTTCGTACAAAATACGGTCCAAAAAAGAATGAGACCACTGGAGAATATAGGAGATTACATAACGCAGAATTGCGAACCATGCATCCAGTAAATATTAGACAATGCTGCATTTATTAAATTTTTGATCGATGTTTAAACTTAAATTGTGTTTTCAATATTTTTTTTCATGCTGAATTTAATTTTAGAGTCAGTTTTTCTCTATGACCTACAGATTTCCCACAAAATCCATGTTACCCTAGGTCTGCCCTGGGGACGTCTTCTAGTTGGCATAGCTTCAAAGAACATTCTCGGCATCAATAGATGGGAACGGCAAGTCGGAACCCGAAGTTAGGAGGATAGTTGGCCTGGCAAGAAGGGTGACTAGAATGCTGCACCCAGTTCTTTGGAACACAGTCATCTCAGCGGACATCAAAAGACGTATTTTCAGAAGTATTATTGAGGCCTCTCTCAGCTACGCCTCAGAGACCTGAACGCTTAACTAGGGACTATACTCCAGATTACAAGCTGCAGAGATGGACTTTGGGGGGAGATGCCTGAGGATCACCCGCCTTGATAGAGTCAGAAATGAAGATATTAGAGGCAGACTGGGCGCGACCGAAGGAGTTCCGGGGAGGATGGGAAGGAAGAGGCTGCGATGGTGCGGACACTGCCAGCGGATGCCGGAGCGTAGGTGGCCGAAGAGACTGTTGGTGTGGGAGCAGCCAGGTGGACGAAGAAGAGGAAGAACTGCGACCCCGGTGGAAGGACTGCGTGGAGGAGGAGATGGCTGGCAGGAGACTTGAGGAGGGTGACTGGTATAATAGAGAAAAGTGGAGGGACGCTCTGACTTAACCAGGCAACCCATTGAGGGAAAAAACCTGCAAAAGTAAGTTTATTATTCAAGTGATAGGAGAAGTACATCTTAATCGTCACGACGATTGCAGATTTGTTGGGCTGAGTAACGAAGGAATACCTAAAATGTTAATAAGCGCTGTGCCGACTGGGAAGTGTCGGAGGGGTAGACCGAGACGTAGGTAGGAAGATGGCATTAAGAGTGATCTGGCGGATTTGAGTTCGGCTAGTGGTTCGTGGACAGACGTTTGTAACTAGAAATTGGGGGTATCGGCATCGAGCCTTCGGGTCCTCTAAGCCATTTTATTATTATTATCTATTTTTATGGAATCGGACTGGCCGAAAGCGCATGTTAGAATTTTGTTAGATACAAGACTGTAACAGTTTAATTTATAAAACTTTCATTAGTTTTGTTGTATTTTTTTATACTTGTAACGTCTCTTTCTGCTGCTATTCAAAATTCTATTAAGATAAAGAAAAGGAAGTGTCACCTTCCTTCAAGCACATCATATGAGAAAATGGTAAAAGGAAATTTCACTAGCTTGCCAACAATAATCAGTAACTATTTTAACAGCTAGTCAACGAGCAGTGACCAAAATGATAGTTTGTTGATGAATAAGCAGATCGTTGATAATCGGGAAAACGCATTGTTTCCACTTGAATTTCCAACTACCGTGATATAAGCGCCATTAGTATGAACCCTAACAAGGTTTTCTCTAAACCAAAAAAAAATCATTTAAATCAGAATAAGCTATGCATTATGATGTATGCCCTCCTCGTTATTTAAATAACATATTATCATATTTATTTGATATTTGCTTGTATTATGTATTAAAGTTAGTTTGTTTATTCCTTTAGGATGCTTTGGCTAATCGGACGATGCTACAGTCGGGTTCTGAATTTTGCCTATCCATGTATAATTAGAACAGGGATCATTAAAGAGTTAACTGACACCCCCGGACACCGTTACAGGCCCGGGACCCTGTTACGATTCTTGCAAAGGACGGCATAACCTAGGTTTTTTTACTCCCTTTTAAAAAAATATGAGCCACCAACCGGACTACGAACCCGGGATCTTGGGCACGGTGGGTTATTATTCAAACTACTAGACCACAGGTGACCCCCTCAGTCATTCTTTTCAAGTGGTCATTTCCATCGCTTAGGTTCCGTTTTGTAAAGTATACGGTTTTCCCTGTCCTACCTAGTTACCTGATCGTACTGTTAGGGACTGTTGGATTCTGGAAATAGCAGAACAGTCTACAGAAGTACATCTCTTTAACCGAACAACTTTCTTAAAAGTTTTTTAATTAATGTACATTTCTGACCTGTATAGATTAAACATATTCTATGAATGAATGAATAATAATTTTTTTAGATTTTAGACTACCTTGTTAATTAATCCACAGAAGAGAGTTTAGACACCCATTCATCTTTCTTCCACGATTTCTTCGGAGTTATCTTTGTAGAGGCTTAATACATTGCTTTTGCGTATAAGAAAGGACTAGGACATTGAACTGAAAATAACCGGAAAAATAGATTTCTCTTTTGCTCATGAATAATATTTTTATAACGTGCGTTTTTCAGCTAACGTTCATTTACAATAGACATTAAAGTTTTATTTGATATTTGTAGAAATGCACTCGCTTACATAACCAGGTTATCAGAAAACATGCGATGATGATTTATACGGCATTGTATTTCCCAATAGCGGAAGGCGTCCATTTAGCGAGTATCGATATAGCGGGGTATCGATACAGACCGCAGTTATATTTATTGAAGCATTATCGAACGTTTTACTCCGTCCGCTCTGTGAAATAAGCCTTCGCTTGGATTTATTATACCATAAATGTTTAAAGGACATTTTCAGTTCTGACCTATCTAGGCAAAACAATGCCGTAACAGTTCTTAAACCAGTAAAAGTTTCAAACGAACATGCCGTAATTCTGTCTTATGCTAACCAAAGCAAGTTTAATGCATCTAGAGAAAAAATTTAATAAGGCCTAAACTACGCAATTTACTCCCGTATAGTATTTTTTCAATTCTATCAGGGATATAAATTGCTGAAAGCTCTGCTGGAATTACAAAAATTCATTTTTTCAAAGAAAAATTCCTTTAACTATTAAAGTAAACAAATAAGATGAAATTATAATGTTTTTTATTAAATTTCAAATATCCGTAATATACAATATTTTGTATTTTAAGATTATTAGATACAATGCCGCTTTATTGTTTAACAGATTTTCATCATTACACACAAGGGCGGATCCAGGATTTTTTTCTGGGGGGGGGGGGGCACAACAGGCAGATGAGCAAAAAAATCAACAATAACATAGAAATAAACTTGTAGTATTTATAGAATGGTTTCAAAGGTTTATTAAAATATCAAAACATAAGAAAAATTACATGTTAATAAAGACAGTTTTCTTTTGTTTTCTTCTAAAGATGTCCAGCACTTCATTAGCGTTCATTTACCCAGCCAGATCATTCAAACGCTCTTCTGTCATCCTGCTGCGAAGATGTGGCTTTAATTGGTTAAGAAAGAGAAAGCTTTGCTATTTTCAAGTGCATGAAAGGGAGGTAACGAACAATTTTTGTCATTCCAGCCAGAAATGGACAAGAGTTTCACTCATGTTGTTTCTGTTATTTTATTCATATTCTATGAATATGAACATGTGATTTGCCTATAAGTATGTATTGCCTATAAGTAATGGATTATCCAAAATACATAACAAACAGGCATGGAGGGCACGTGTCCCCCTGCCACCCCCTTAAATCCGCCCTTGATTACACATATCGCTCCTTCAAAAGAACGATATAACTAAAAAATTAGTATTTTTGAGCTAAGCCTTCATTAGCTATTGCATTGGTTGAAGTTTTTTAATTCAGGAACAACATACCTAATATTCCATTTCCAACTTTTTTTTATTTTATTAAAGACATATTTTGAGTTCTATCATGTTTGAGCTTGAAGTTTAATTAGGATAATGACAAGAGAGCTTGGTAGCTCAGATGTTTAGAGCACCGCGGTAGAGATGTGGACGACGCGGGTTCGAATCCCGGCCAAGACAAATCATTTCTCTTTAAAATAAAAATATTTAAAAATAATCACCATCAAAAGAATAATAAATAAAAAATAAAATTATAAATATAAAATTGACGTAAGTCAACGAGATCCTAATAAAAGTAATGTTCAATGGACATTCTTCTCCGTGTATATATCGCAAAATTACGAGAACAGGGGGATATAGGATCGGTGAAGAGTATGGATTTGGTTACGAGCCTTGGTAGCTCAGATGTTTAGAGCACCGCGCTATGGATGCGGACGACCCGGGTTCAAATACTGGCCAAGGCAAATGTTTTCTCTTCACAATAAAAATATTTAAAAATAATCACGATCAAAAGAATAATAAGTAAAAAATAAATTTATATAATATTTATCATTTACTGCAGGATTTGAACCCAAGACCTTTATCATAACGCTATACAAACTGAGCTACCTCTCTCCCCAAACATACATGTAGTCAACAAATCGTGGATATTGGGAATCACCAGTAAAAGACGTGAATTCAGAATATGAGAGTCCAATTTGAACTCTTGATTCCTCGATTCCTTCCGCCAACTTGACCTTCTCTAATTGAATAACAGGTCGAAAGAAAAATATCGAAGAGAAATGAGAAAGTTTAAATAAACAAGATGATTTTCAATTTATTTTTTATTGAAGTTTATATTTAATTTAGGCAATATTTTAAATTTATCTTTTCGAAGAGCACTCCTACTTTGGACAAAGTGAAAATTTTAATTATTCCCATCCTGTTGTTTTCTTTTCCGTTCATTCGAATATTCTCTTATCTTTTCCTTGAACCTGAACTAAGATAGGATATCATCACCATAGTCATGCCTGTCTTACGCTCGTGCGTGTGAGGTTTTAAGATAGAATCTAACAACTTATTTTCATAGATTTTGCTAGTAGGAGTCTAATCAATATAAAGGATTGACTTTTTAACATTTATTATTAGCTATCTAATTATTGTCTCTTCTTTCCGGATGTGAAAGAATCAGCTCAGAGGGGTGAACAACGTGTTAAGGTATTCGAAAACAAGTTGTTCGGTAATCGGACCACTGGAGAATTTAATATTATTGAAGTGATAGCGTCGCGAAGACTAAGATGCACTACTAAAGTTCTTGGACAAAAGAATTCTTATAAAGTTAATAAGTTTTGTGCCGACTGGTAAACGTCTGAGAGGTAGACCGTGGAAGGTAGTGGACTGGCTAAGTCTCCCGCTGTTGAATTGATAATATTATCGTTAGGGATTGCAATATCAGTAATATTTGCTTTCCTATCATTCGAGTTAATAAGGAGGATATTTGGTCTATTATGACGTACGGTATTGTCTGATATTGTATAATATTGCGCCTTATCATCTAATCGGGTGTTCTTCACTGCTAGGGCTTGATGCAAACTTTTGGCCTCAATAACACGGCACAATTATTATTTTATTATCTATCTATTGTTTTAATCATTGCTGTCCGCTAATTTTCTTATATAAGTTGAAGTTTGAAGTTCGAGGTAGATGACACATCCTCGAACTTTCGAACTCCTTGTTTTATATTCCGAAGTTTAGCGAAAACAGAACAGGAAAGCAGAGGAATATCGATTGAGGAGGCTGAGGGTGTACTCCCTGGGAAGGGACGACTATTGCAGAATGTAGATGAGCTCTTCTTGTTTGTGATTCGGACCGAGACAGCCCTGTCGTTAAAAATCCCGCGACGGGAATGGCAAAGCGACGAGAAAACTTCCTCCGAATTGTCTTAGTCACCGCCATTACTTCTGAAACTTCCCGGTCCTCTTCGGGTCTTCAGGTATTGTCGCCCGTCCGATTAGTATTCAGCGTCTATTCGCTGGGCTGCAGCGGAGGCACCTGTTGGTGAGGGGGGGGGGGGCGAAATTGGTATTCATGAAAAAATGTATTCATCATCTGAGACAGTTTTTGTTTACGAAAGTAGTTTGCATTATGAAGGTATACTCTGTGGACCACATAAAATTACATAGCCTTTTTTAATCAAATTCATAATTTTATCAACCGATCTATTGCCAATATAATTTATTGAATTATATTTATTCTGACATTGGACGATATAACATGATTATACAAAGAGACTTTTAGGTACGAACAAACCAGATTGACTACTAACTATGGGCTAACATTATAACTTCCCATAACTTAACTCCTAACATACTTACCCTAGTCATACCATGAGTCATAGTATACTCCTGTCATACTCTGCTCTCTATATCTTATCTTTTAGAGTTGGTATATATACATATAAAATTCCATGAATTTTTCAAGGAAGCTTACATTATTGACAACGCGGAAGTATTGATGAAATTCCTGGTTAAAAATCCATTTTACAATCAATTTAATTTAGATGATAAACGACATATTATTATTTTAAGAACTCGTAGAAATAGATGATGAACGAGCTAAAGATTTTTTCAGTGAAATTCATAATTTTTCCAAGCAGGGTCATCAGAAGAATCATATCAAAGAACACAAAGTACAGACAATCCTTATAGACCAAACCTTACTCCAAGACGTTCAACAAACAATTTAATTGTTTTTTACATATCGAAAATATTAGATATATCGCACCAGTGTTTCTAAAGTGATACAACTCAAAACCAATATTTTTGAAAAACAATTAGTGAGCTTGGAATACCATTAGTATTCTAAAAGTAACACAAATGTTTTCTGGCAGATAAGCTCTGAAGCTAGGCTGGTATTGTTTTGATGAGTGATAAAGAGATATCAACCCATTTATTTCATGGTCTTAATTCTCCTCTGAAAAAATACCGTATTTTGAGTTGTCACTTAAGAAATTTTAGTGCATCAAGTGCGATCTAATCAAAACAGCCTAAGATAAAGCATGAAAATACACAAAATCACAGCATGGTAATGATTCGTATTTCTAGTATTTTTTTTTATGACCAAATGCTAACCCTTTCTAATATAGGTGTAACCGATTTATGAAGCATTCTTTATCACATACTTTGAAAGAGTTGCAAATATGTTTTGTTTTTTTAAATTTATAACAGTGAATAATAGGAAATTAAATATTAATCACTAATGTGTCCGACGTGGGCTACTGTCAACAACAGAACTACTAGTTAAAGTAGACTTATATGTGACCGCTCTCTAGGGGTTGTGTTTTGAATTAGTGATAAGTTACTGGCAGTTGTCTGCTGCTTTATGATCTGTCTGTCCTCGTTGAATAAGTTTTAGTTGAATGTGAGTGGGGTATCTAATGCAGGAACGCATATTAAAGTTAGGCTATCTAATATATCTGTCCAAGTGTTATTGCTTTGAAATAGCTAAAAATCGATATTTGTAATTAACATTAAACCGCACTTGTTTAAGTTTTGATGAAGTTTGAGAGAGCTCGCCAGGGGAGGTGCGGTGGGTGCATAGTAATGACCACCTTAATTATCCACTAATTGATGATGGAGATAATAAAGGTTTATTGTAGCAAACAGTTGTTCAGGTAAACAGTGAGCTGTGTTTGTAATGAGTGATCGGTGGTCGCTGGTTCACTAATAAACAATGCCCCAGTTATAAACATTATTTAAAAAAAAAATTTTTACCCTCGTTTTCTATACATTTTTCCACAACATGTTATCAAATCATCAATCCGAGAGCTTAAAAATTAAGGGTTTGTGGTGAGATAAACACTGAAGTTGCGTGAGAACCATTTTCAAAAAATTTTATCCTTAAGGAAGTTTTCCAAATTTTTGATCAGATAGAAATCTGTTGCGATTTATGTGGGTGTGGGACGACTTCGTAACCGAGCTCGTTTAGTGAAACATGATGTCTGTCAATGTAGTGTTAGAGTATATTTTTTAAAAAGATATACTCTACAAAGATATAACATAAAAAGTTTATGTTTCAGCAACCTAAGTTAGGTCAGTTTTTAGTTAGTATTAAGAAACATAGCCCTTAACCTTTGATACACCTTGCGTTATTGGGTGCAATAACGCAAGGTGAATCAAAGGTTTCTATATTAATTTATCTAGCAATATAACCCCATATATATAATTATCTACAAGGCGTTCAGAATCAAAACAGATAATTTTAGATATAAAAAATTTATTTTTTCGCCTTTTACGATTGTTTAGTAAAGCGACACTTTATTCTTACGACGACAGGTTAAGAACCGGAATAAAACCATGAAAAATAAGACAACATTTATTGACTTTATTGATTTTTATTGACAAGCGAAACAGAAATGAGGGTAAGAAGACTCAGATTTTATGGAGAGGATGAACGAGGAGAGATTAAACAAAAAAAATTTCAGTAAAATTATAGGGTGCAAAGTCAACCACGGATATACAGAAGAAATAAAGCAAGAATCACTGAGACACGGAATTACACAGGATTTATTTTAAATCAGAAAAGTATTCCAGAAATTCCTCAAAAGTGCGGTACTTGTGGCAGACAGAAAAAAATTACGAAGAAAAGAAAGAAGAAAAACTTTCAGTGAAATCATGGGGCAGAGATGGGCCAAGAAGAAAAACTGAAAAAAAAAACCCTGCATCATAGACGCGTAGTCCTTCAGGGCTGTTTCGCGTCAAATAATTAAATATATATATATATTTATATATATATATATATATATATATATATATATATATATATAATGTAAATTCAATGGAGAGGTTAACAAGGACCTAGAAAGGCAGAGAGAGAAAGAGAGATATTTGAATGAAAGAAGCAAACAAAGGAGTCCTGGGATAGAAGAGCTCAAAGGCGGACTAACATTCAATTAAAACTATTCCAGTGACAATGGGCAGTGACAATATTCTCCTCTTCCCTTCATTTGTAGTCCCGCCTGCTCTGTTCTTGTCTGATAGCTCTGTACAAGAGGAGCCGAGACAAAGGCTAAGGGCATGTCCCATTAACTTAGCATCTAGTCGATCGATAACTAGACCAAGGCGGATCACAATAAGCTAGTTCGCTATATTATCATTAAGGGATATTGTCAAAGGTATCAGGTAACATAAACAAGTGAACTTATGGAGAAACACATTTCTTGACATCACTACACAAAATAATGACGTTTTTCAATTTAAAAAAATGATAATCCAATATTAAGCAAGTGGAAAAATTCCAGCAAAAAGCCCTTAAGTCTCCAAACTAAAACAGAAATTGAAAATATTTCGCCTATTCAGGCATCCTTAGGGTAGGAAGAGAATAACAGCAAAGAAAAACGTGAATAATGCAGCCAAGAGACATCCCACCACCTCCAAGGCTCAAATGGAACTACTGAATCATAAGGAAGGTTACTGGACCCCAGCTGGATAAGGTTAGATTTTTTTTTAAAGAATGGTCTGCCAGTCCTGAAAAATTGAAGATGAGTAAGAAACCTATAGAGGGGACCACGTTATGTCCCAGTGGTAATTAATCAACTAAAAATTAAAAAAATGATTGTATCGCATTTTAAGGTACTAGAAAATCTATAGTCGTTTGGGGAAGAGGGAAAATATCTCTTTTATATAAAAAAGGTTTTAGTTACTTAATATTTTATCGATGTTGCCTAGAAACTTATCGAGGAACTTTTTGTTGGGCTCGATCAGTTAAATATAAATATTTTTAAAAATTGGCAAATCACAAAGCCACCGTCTCTGACTTCTTTAAACCGTTATACAAAATAGAATAGAAAAGTAATTTTATTCTGGAACCATATCCCTTCAGAATAACAATATTGAACATAATCTAATAGAAAACAAAAATATAGCTTTGTTTTAGTCGAGAACAAAAATCAAGTTACATCTTATTCCAATATTCATATTTTTGAACTGTTATTTCAATACATATAATGCAGTTTAATAAGATGAAGACATTTTTCTTGTAAACTATAAATTGTTAATAAACATATCTAAAATAGAAAAAAAAATCATTATTTTGTTTAATGTAAATTCCTTAATAAGAAGTCAAAGTTCTTGAGTTATCCGCTTTTGATCCTGAACACCTCAAATATACGGTATCTCAATCACCACTACAGATGTCGCTTCTCCTACAAATAAAATCCTGGATCCTCTATCTTTCCACTTTTGGACGAAAAGTTTCTGTAAATATAAAAAAATTTGGTATAAACCATGAAACGTCAACTGCATATGTATAGATTATTTTTTATTGAACTTCTCATGTTCTGTGTGGGAGGGGAGTGGCTCAGTGGTAGAGCAGTATGTCGCCATGCCGAAAATCCTGGTTCAAATACCACTGCGGTATTTGACTTTTATTTAGTCTGTTTGCAGCCGGAGATGGATCATTTCAGAACCATGAAACTGTACAGTCTCTACCATGTACCGAACCCCAAACCGGTGCACGGGTAGCAGTGGTACAGGTTTTATTTTCTATGTCTATAGTCTTTAGTCCATCCATGTCCATCATAGTAATGTCGACACAGTATCGTAGAGTTGTAAAGGGATCCATTGGCTATTTTATATGAAAACGTTTTTATTATGTATAGATATGAATACTATCACTAGGTAGTTTCTCTACTTCATCTATGTCATTCTGCATCATTCCTGCCATTTACTTGTTGTATTGTTTAAATCATCATCATCATCACTGGCACTACAACCCGGTACGGGTCTTCACCGCATCAAGATGACGCCTCCAATCATCTCTTTTTGCGCCAGGGTCTGCCAAGCTCTGGTGTTGAGGAGCTTCTTTGCGTCATCAGCCCATCTCAGTCGTGGCCGTCCTCTCCTTCTCCTCCCATCCATATACCCCAAGAGCACCCTCTTGAAAGGTGTGTCCCCGTCCATTCTTGCAACATGCCCCGCGCATCGTAGCCTTGAGATTCTTATAAATTGTACCACATCCGGTTACCGGTAAATCTGGTACAACTCTGCATTTTGTCTCTGCCTGTACTAGGCGCCATCCCTTACAGGTCCAAACATTCTTCTCAGAATTTTTCGCTCAAAAACCTGCAAGCTAATAGCATCTGTACGTGATGAAGGCCACAATTTGCTGTCGCTATTCGTCTCTGAACCTCCTGACAGGGCATATTGTCTGCACACACTAGGGAACCTAGATACACAAAACTATTAACGCTTATTTAAATACAGTTGTATATTTCAATGAATAAATTGATAAACAACAATAATAATTATTTATAAAATTCAAATTGGAATTAGTGGACTTGTTTTATTTACTATGTTTAAGTTAACAGATTGTAATGAGCTGTTCTTAATCCTCTCCTTTTTGATAATATTTACTATCAACCAATCGACGAATATTTTATAGTATGCCATCAAATATGAAGATAGAAACACGTGATTTTCTAGTAGTTTTTTGTAATGAGTTTAAACTTGGACATTAGTAAGCCCAAACTACAGAAAACATTACCACCACGTTCAGGCAAGGGTGTTGTAACTAAAGGACCATTCGCCGTTGGTTTGAGAAATTTTCGACAGATTCAATCATAAATAATTAATTTCTCTTGTCTACACTAAAGTATCGCACACAGCATCGCACGGCATAGGTATTGGCTTAATGAAACAAATAACCACCTGCAATGGTAAATCGGAAGGGACCAATACTCTTACACAGCAACCCAACACCTAATATTTCACGGCAGACCATCACCAAACTTACTCCAAACTTCAGAAGTTTGGTCAATGCCTCGAGGATAAAATTGTTGAAAATTATCCTCAAAAACGCATTTACAGACTTTTTTCATAACAAAACCTAAATATTTCAATTGTGGGGTTGAAAATAGGACGTGTTGGAAAAATGAGAGTAAATATTTTGAATACAAATGTTCTGATTTCATGAAGATGGTTTACTGAATAACATTTTCTTTAAAAACGGACATTTCATATGAAACTATTCAAGACCATCCAAAGAGCTATGACTAAGAGATAGAAAACATTCCTTAGAGGCTAAAGATAAACTATAAATGTTCACTTTAGAGCTAGCATTATCAACATAGAGCTGAAAGGTTAGCGACACAGCGCGAGTGCCGTAACAACCGGCTGGAGCTTCTAACTTTCCCCGCTATGGGTCGTGACCGCCTGCCACGACCGACCTGATCTTATCTCTTTGGAGGGGGGAGCCTTTATTGAATCTTTTAGATTGATAGCTATTGTCCTCCATCAGCTGGCTCGGGAACCTGAAACCTTAAATCTTAATGCTCATTATGGAACTAATGGTGTTTCATAAGGCTCTACTTCAAGGGAAGGGAAGTACCATTATATCACATAAGTCTTGGCTATTAGAATAGTATCTACTAAAATATATCCGAAACATCAAATGGACAAAACTTTCAAATCCAGCCTAAAGATATCTAAAGAATCACATGGATGATTCTCAGAAAGTGTCAAGAACAGATACATTGTTCATTATAATGCAACAATTCATCAAACTCGTAACTCTTTGCCATAGAGGTACGGCCATCTTTAATCCTCCTAGGCCTGCTACTAGGACAAAATGGCTTATTAGAACAGGTTCAAGCACCAAGCGCAATTTAATTCATGTTAGTCATCCAATCTTTGACGGAGTAAAACCCCCAAAGCAGACAGCCACCAGAGTAAGGAACAGCAATCCAGCCAGCCAGCCACCAAGGAGTATGTGCTAGATTTGGTAATAATTACTATTAATATTAAGTTCCTTATTCTTCGCTGACGACCAGGTCGTGTTTGCGAGGCGGAAGTTCTACCTTCAGTTCTACCATGGTGTATGCCCTAAAGATGTGCTACGAAACGGTGGGCTTATAAATTAACTTCGAGAAGACCGAGTATATGACTGTTGGAGATCCTGATACAAATATGCTTCTGGTGGACAGGGAGGCCTGTAAGAAAGGAAATATATTTAAGTACCTGGGATCTTATTAGGATACTACCGGGTCGTCTGAGTATGGCGTTAGAGAAAAGGTGGAGCAAGCCCGAAAAGCTACTAGAATGCTACATCCGGTCCTATGGAACATAGAGATTTTTACAAAAAGACTATTTGAAAAAATTATATTCAGCACAAGAATTTTTTTAAATGTTTATTTAATAGCATGGTTGATCAGTGCTTTTGGTTATCTCTAGGTCCCGGATTTGAGACTAGGTGTGGCAGGTAAGTTATTTATGATGTTAACATCAGCGGATCGATTCAGTGAGATCTGGAGACCCTCTTGGAGGTTATCTAGCCTCTATATGGGAAACATTAATGGGGGGGGGGTCTGGCAGTTGAGGGTAATTTCGGCCAATTCACAGCTAAGGAACTGTGGAATTTTTACCTCGTACAGATCTCAATAGTCTTAATGAGTTTTTGTGGTACAGATTATATTAATGTTCCGTATTTCTTCTCTACATTTATGGTAAAATGGTTTGTGGCAGTTTTCTTTTTTATTTATTTCTTAAGAAATGGGGAAATACCAACCGTATATTGTGGTAGGTTCAATGTCCAGACCCTCGCCCTCGCCGAAGACGTTGATCAAAGGGACATTGCCATTTCATTTCCCAGGTGACAAATAGGCCTGCGTTGGGGGACGATGTCTTTGAAGATAGAGTATCAATCCGATATCCAGTTGTTCTGGACGTACAATCTATCCCGACCTTAAAAAAATATCGAAATGTATATGATATTAAAATGAATAATGTTTCTTAGATTGTATTTAGCACAAATCGATTAGGACTTGCAAGGAGAAAAATTAAACTTTTTTTGGTATTTATTTTTCTGGAAGAGGGGTAGTGTGGTGGAGTACTAACTGGGTGTCCTGAAGGTCCTGATTCAAGTTTCAAATTCGGCTGTAGTATATAAATTATTATTATCAGATATCAAGCTGGGATGGACCCTCTGGGTTCTGGAGACCATCATGGGGCTCACTTATCTAATTCTTATAATCTAGAATCTCCTGCTCAAAAAAAAGGCCCCGAAACTCATTTATTGGTATAACTAGGTTTATAGCCTTAGTTTACGTCTAACCGATTTACTATAACTAAAATTATTTCCAAAAACCAGCAAATCCGTTGTTTTTTTTTAATATGTTTTATCCGACCATTTTGATCATAAAATAACGATAATACTTATTAGTGAAAAAGTAACTGATATCCATTTGAACCTAGAACTGACTACATTTCCCATAGAGAGCAGTGTGTATTCAGTTTTCTGTTAATATTAAATATTTAATAATGGACAACACAAAGTTATTCTATGATAAACTATTTGTCCGACCAGAGCTCAATTCTGCAAAGTAACGGACTAGAACAAATTGTCTTGACTACAGTTGTAGCCCAGAATAACTTTGTATTGTGAAATTTTCCAAGAAGTTTTAATTTGCTATTATTAAAATGTAATAGATATTGAGGAGAGAATACCAAGGCCTTCGATATAGTTTGTAATAAAATAAACTTCTCAACTGAAAACTTTTCCTCATCTTAGCTGTTATCGTCAATAAATGTTAGGATAAAGTTTAATTATAAAACTTATAATATTAGTATAAAGTACTTATAAACTTTAGCCTAAATCCAAGTGGACAGTCTTGTGGGTTCATTTTTCATCTATATCACTTCACCATTGAGGAAATCGGATCTTTTGATGTAAATCGGAGAAGGATATAATGGAGTTATTAATATCGTTACAAGTATAAAGCTCATTTACTTATATTAATAGTTTATAATTTAATAACTAATGAAATTAAATAATATTGATTATTCTAAGCTCCATTTTTTAATCTTTATGGATTAGGAGATGGTATTCTTAATCAATTTGGGTGATTTATTTCATGGCACGAAACATCCTGGTTCCAAATATATTTAAATTTATACAACCTGTATTTTTTTATGTATATGTATATATATCTGCAGTTCCGGTGATTGGTTGGTTGTGTCGAATTGTGTAAAAAATGAACTAATGTTAATGATGAAAGGAGATTTATTTTGTTATTCTCATTGTGCATAAGTGGCTAAGTAGGGCTTTGGTTTGACATGTAATTACGTTATATTTTTGTTAACTCCATTCCAAGCCAATGGCATGATGACGGTTTCCTCGGTACAACTAACTTATTCTTGACAAAATTCGACTTAACGGCTTATTCACTACAGGATACGTAAATCCTAATTTAGCCTTGTAGAAACTACATTCAATTTCTACGAAATTATTAATGAAATAATATAAAAGCACAAATAACGTTAATTTTTAATTTGTCCGTTGTTTGAGGTTCCTCTACCAGGACCTTTCTTTCCCTCAATCCTACGCTGTGGGATTAACCGCAGTAGGGATTACTTTTAAATTCGCTTCATGTGACCTACCAATGTCAATATATTTATTTGAATCCTGTCTATCTTGTATTCGTCAATGCATCCTTTCGTTTTGGACATGGTGCACTCATGAAGCACTAAATATACCCCGATAACTCCAAATCTTATTTACTTGAAGCATCCGGGAGATTTCATCCCTCTGATCTGTATGATAACAGTGAGAACACGTCACATCCGAGTACTCTAATTCGAGCCTCCAAGTAGAATGTATGTTGCGTAACACCTTTTTTAGTATGTTAGAGGCACTTCTTGCCTTTTCTATTCGAGACCTGATTTCGTTGGTGTGATTCCATCTACATCCCAGATAAGTAATTTTAACGATTCTCTTAAATTAATTTATGGTTAAATCAGGAAAATATTTCCCCTCCAGTTTAATAAAATGATCTTCCATGGGGCGATTGATTAGTTCAAGATGGTTTTGCGAGACTTATTTTTAAAGATTAACTATTCTAAATAAAGGAAACCTTGATTCAATTTAGAGGAAGTTAATCGCTGAGTTGCCGTGCCAAAGGTACCGGGTTCAAATCTAGCAGTGGCAGATTTTATTTGATCTATCATCCAGGGATGGATCCTTTGGAATATGAGACAATCCTGGGGCTCACTCAAATTAGGGTGGTACCCAGTCAATAGATGTGGTTGAATGTAATCTTGAACAAATCCTCTTTCTGCACTCATTATATTTCTCGACAATTCCTTCATCCAGTTTCCTGGATCTTGCTTTGCCCGCTTCTTGCCAACGACTCCCCTGTTCTGTCCCTTAAGGGTAAACGCACTAATCCTAAGGGACATTTAAGCTAACTGCTCAATGAACTTTATCTTTTTTTTTTAAATATTTTTATTTGAAAAGAAAAGATATGTCCAGGAACGGGACTTTTAACCCGGGTCGTCCAGATCGCGAGTCTGGAACTCTACCATTTGAGCTATCCTTGCACAATCAAGCACGCTTCCAGGTCGTGGTCATATCCTTTCTTTTCACTGATCCCAAGTCCCCGCGTTCTCGCAATTTTCCGATGTATATGAGGGGAAGAATGTTCTTTGAACATTATTTTAATTTGGATCTTGTTGACTTACGTCGTTATAATTATTATTAAATATAGTATTTTTAGTTAAAGAAAATCATGCAAAAAAATAAGTTATTGTATTTTATTTGTTATTAATTTTTATTTAAAAAGAATATGACCACGACCTGGAAGCATGCTTGATTGCGCCAGGATAGCTCAAATGGTAGAGCTCCAGACTAGCGATCTGGACGACCCGGGTTCGAGTCCCGGTTCTGGACATATCTTTTCTTTTCAAATAAAAATATTTATAAATTAACAACAAATAAAATACAATAACTTATTTTGTTTGTTTGATTTTCTTTAACGTCGCTTGGACAGCTAAGGCCATTAGCGACGACTGATCTTCTTAAATTAACTTCGTGTCTTTTAAGTACATCGAAGTCCTTTGTAGTTTATTGTTATCTTTGAACGGTTGGCACGATTCAATATCCAAATTAATTGTATCTATTTGTTGATTCTTGCATTCAAATAGATACTTCACCGTATTTCTATATTATCACAGCTTTGGCAGGTTGGTTGGCACTGCCCTCAAAGTAGATGGAGCTCTGTCAGCTTTGTATGATCGATTCTTAACCTATTTTTTACGCCGCATTCTTTTAGCGTTACGCCGTTTGGAGGGATCCAAGCAGTATTTTTATATTTTATTTAACGGACGTGGTTTAACGGAAGGCTCTCCCACTCTTGATCCCAGTTTTCTTTAATTTTATTGCTTATCACTTTAAGCCATTCCGAGAAAAATGTGGATTTTAACGAGGGAATATCATCATTTTTTTCAGCTGCTTTAGCCCCCGCATCGGCTAGTTCGTTGCCGCTTATACTACATCCGAAGGAACCTATAATAATTTAACTGTTTTATTATTTTCTTTTAAGGGCATATTCATGTTTCGAATTTTCTGTAAAACTGAGTTTCTTGTCCAAAGTTGTTCTAATGCCTTTATCATTGTTAGTGAGTCTGTTACTATGACTGATTTCTCAATGGCATTATTTGTTATATGTTCGTAAGCTTGTAATATTGCCTATGCACACATAAAGATAGAGTTTAGTTCCTTCATTCGCCATTGGTTACCGTCACTATCCAACACAGTTCTCAAATTAAATCCGTCTATGAAAATTAATTCATGATCCTATTTATTTAGAACTGCTAATGTTCCGAATAGTGTAACATATAGCAAGTTTTTTTTATTCTAATTAGAAAATCTCGGATTTACTTATTTGAAAAACCCTTAAGTTTGCTCGAAAAGTAAGTTAAAAGAAATTTTTGGCTCGTTTAGTGATGCCTAATTCGGAGTTTATGAGGCTAAAGGTATCTTCATTATGAGTATAGCGCATTATGAGCCTTTTAGACAAAGAGTAAGAGGTAAAGTTGCAACGGATTATTTCACGGGCCGTAGCCGGAGGTGCTCCCGGCAGCAGCGGCCGCCTCCATCGTAAATAAAAGTAATGGTAAAACTTACTTCGGAGGTCCGGACTAAATTAATGCGGATAAGGGAGTAAGTAACGGCCCGGATTTCCATATCTTGCCTCGCTATGAACTATTGTCTTCCGTAAATGCTGCCCTCTCGTTTAATGCTTATCTCATTCTTTTATCAACGGCGGTTGCAGAGAGGTTTTTCGTGTACTCGCTATCTTATCAACGTACCATTTTGAGAAAGAAAAAAAATGTAGATGAATAATTTTTTTTACGGATTTTTTTTCTCTCTCGAGTCTCCACCCCTTAATGATTATTCAAATGACTGTCCAAATAATCGTGATTAAAATATTAATTAAATGCACTTGACAGCGGTCCAAAATCAGATTAATTATGATTAAAGAATTAAAATCTTTTATTCGATTTGTTTACTTTTGTAGTTGATGCTAAGGTAAACAATAGCGACAAAAAAACACTAATGAACTCACGCTTAAAAGAGGAAGAAATAAAGTTTGCCCCAAGTTGGGAGTCACGAACAGCTCTCCAGCCAAGTGAAAACTAAATTTTCAGGTTACGGTTTAACCCCAGTTATTCGATCAGTATAACAAATAATTATAGCTTTCAAATCAGTGAAAATTAGAGATTAATATAGCATTTCCGAGTCTATTTGAACCTTTTCCAAGTCAACTGTAACCCTTACAAATCAAATGCTACCCTTTCCAAGTCACAAGGAACCCTTTCCGATTCAAATGTATCCCTTTACAACTCAACTGTCGCCCTTTTTATTTCAATTGTAACCGTTTCCATTTCAATTCTCACCCTTAAATATTTAAGGCCTCAGAACTCAACGGGATTAATCATGACAGTATTTTTAATTTTATTATTTTTAAAACTATTAGTAGCGCAAAGCTGCAAACGAATGAAATTAATATAATTTTCGAAAAGCAATGATTTTTGTTTAAATAATTATTATTTAAAAATAAAATAAAATAAAACGCATTTTTTTCTGAGAAAGTAGAACTACGTAAACTGAGGTTATCAACAGTTTCTTTCTTCGATTTGGCAAAAATAAAAGCTCATTGCAAAATTATTGCACTAATAAAAATTTATTTGAATCAGAGAAGAAATGAGAAAAAAAAAACCAACTTTTTGTTTTTAATTTTTTCCTAAATTTTTCGTATACTAGAATATTATTATGTTTATTATTTTATTACCAAAACTATGAAGATACTATTGTTAAGTTCAGATTATATGTTTTTACTTTTTTTAAATAAACGTTCTCAAACATAAAATTTGTTTTTTAAAAATTATTTCCCTCATTTCTGTCCTAACAAGAGTTGTGAAGAAAAAGGTTGTGATGATTTTATCCTGGCGAGTTCTGAGGCCCTAAATTCTTAAAACATTTTCGAGGGTGACAATTTAAAGGGAAACTGTTACAATTGAAACAAAAAGGGTGACAGTTGAGTTGTAAAGCGTTACATTTGCTTTGGAAAGGGTTTTATCTCCTTTGGAAAGGGTTACATTTGAATTGGAAAGGGTTGCTTGTGACTTGGAAAATGTTCAAATAGACTTGGAAATGCTATAATATTTAGGTTTTTTATATAAAGCAAAATAAGAGCAGCTTGAAATGGCAAGCGTTGGTCGATTTTTAGTCACCGTAGAAAACCAAGACATGAGTTTAAAAAAATAAATAGAGACCTGTACCATTGCAAACCGTCCAAAATGTTGGGTTCAGTAGAGACTGATCTGTTTCATGGACAACGATTGTGCAGAGATGAAGCTCAAAAAACCAGGTTTTATCCTGAATAAGGATACTTTATAACGGCTGGGTGAACCCCAGGAGGTTCTGCAGGTCTGATTCATGGCTGTTGACAGATTTAATAATATATCTGCCTCAACTGGATTTGAACCCAGAACTTTCAAACCTAAAACATGAAACAAGAATACCTGTTAATATTTTGCTCATTCAAGCATCTTCAGGACCGAAAGAGACTAGTAGCAAGAGAAAAACCGATTAATTAAGCTAAAATCTATAGTTGGATTTGGACCTTGGAGCAGTTGGGATGTTTCCTCTGGGAAGTTTGCTGAATTTTGAGGTTAAAATATGCTTTAAACTAGTTGTTGTTTTTTTCCCTTTGTTGTTATTCTCTTTTTGTCCCGAAAATGCCTGAATAGGCGAAATAATGACGGGTATTTTTCTTTCCTGTTTTTATTTTGAGACTTAAGGGTTTTTAGATGAAGATTTTCCGCTAATGTCTTAACGCGAAAGATTTATTTTGCAATAAAGTTCCACATTATTTATTTAAAAAAATAGAGATCAACATTTACCAACCCTGTTTAATTACGGGATATTACAATGTTTGTCAAGATCATTCGATTTGTTCGAAACATTCGGTTGCTTCCGAACTGAACGATGGGAAATTGTTTTCTTTCGGTTTACTTCAACTAGTTTAGATTACTGAGGATTTTCATCAGAAGTAATCAACTGATTTGTTAATCAAATATTCTACCAAGTTTAACACTTAGAAAGGAATATCCGACTATTTTGTGTCACTTATAGCACTCTGATCGGCCTAGGAATTCTCAAAGCTAGGAAAGTCTCACTTGACGTACAGAAGGTTGTTATCCTTAGTCTTGATCTTGTCCAAGACCACACCGTCTTTAAGGCGGATACTCCTGAACTCGCGCTTTTGTTGCAACTAAAATAATTATAGTTTGGGGGCATTGACCTTTTGCACTTCGATATTATTAAATCTTCCACTTTCTGTTAAGTATTTCTTGATTCTAGTAGTGTGTCGCTGATGCAGTTTGCTTGTTAGGGGTACGGTGGAGAGAGATTTATTAAGGACTTTTTTTTTTTTAGGGGGTGGCTAAGGATTTTTGGAACCGTTATAATAAGACCGTGGATTGGGACCTGCCCCATCTCCCGGGGGCTTAGGCCCGCCTTTGTCTAGCGTCTGAGTTATTGTCCAAAGAGGATTCGTTCCCAATGCCTCGGGGTCCTCTCTCCGACATAATTTTGAATTAAGGGAACAGTCAGTACATTAAAGAGTATTAAAACAAAAAGGAGAGTTAAGTTAAGAAGGATCTCTCTTCCACCTCTAGAGCGATCACTCTATCTCTCGGGTGATTATCATTTAAGCAGTTGTAATGAACTAAAAATGATACCCTCCTTCTAAGTACAATTCTCACACATGCTGTATTAAAAAACACGTAATATTTAAATACCTACCATATTTTAAAATTATTGGAATGTCCAGGAAATAATGCAGGATTTTTATGCTTTCTTTAAAATACCCCTCCAAATAGTAAACTGTATATTTTTGTTGACTTTTGTCAATCCTCTTTCAAACAAAAATGTATATTTACCCCTGTAACAGGTTTCCCCCAGGCCGTTATTCGTCCGACAAACCGTGGCAGCGCTCTTACCAAATGAGCCACCAGGGGTCGCCTCCCACCTAAGACAAATCCTTTATCTTCACCAATCCCATATACCGATGTTCTCGCAATTTTTGCGATCCATATACGAGGAAGAATGTTCATTGAACATTACGTAAATTAGGATCTTGTTGACATACGTCATTGTATTATTTATAATTTTTAAAAATTATGAACAATGTAAAGGCTGCCGGCAAATCCTTTTCTCTTCAAAATAAAAATATTGAAAAATTAAAACCATTAATAAAAAACTATAAAAAATTATATAATAATATAATGACTAATGATAAATAATAATATAATATAAAAATAATATAATATAACTATAAATATTATAATGACGTAAGTCAACATGATCCTAATTTACGTAATGTTCAATGTCCTCGAGAACACATCGGAAAAATTGCGAGAACATGGGGATATGGAATCGGTGATGTGAACTGATTTGCCCTAGGTGGGAGGCGACCCCTGGTAGCTCAAATGGTAAGGCTGCCATGGTGAGGCGGAAGACCCGGGTTCGAATCCCGGCCGAGGGCAAATCTTTTCTCTTTAAAATAAAAATATAGATTCTGTAGTTTATTAATGTTAATGAAAAACATTCACAGCTGTATCATATATAGTAATGATATATGATTACATAGTAATAATCTTAATAATAAAATAAAACCTTCTACAAGTTCAACTCATGACCCTGGGTTCATTAGTACACGGTAGTGACTTCACTGTTGAACAAAGGTTATGCAGGAAGGTGATTTGTCCGATATCAAACTTTATAGAGGCTGAATGAGCTCCAGGAGGGTCTGTATATACCTCAGAGTCATCCATGACTCTTAGCAGATTAAATAATTTATATCCAGTGTTACAACTCAGCACTCTACACACTAATTAATGATTCTGTCAATTGAATCATTAATTAAAGAATCGAAAGTAAACGTCTTTATACCCTTTACAATTTACAATAATTGTATTTAATTTTATAATATGATAGATTATAAAAAGTAAAACCTCTTCCTTTCATCTTAGTTTTTTCGATCTTGGGAGCCTCCTGACCAGTTGTTCTGTTCCTCAAGAAGTTTCTTTTTTCTTCTTGGTGCTGCCTCAAGTAGCTCAAGATAGCGCTTAAGCACGCCCCTTTGTGCACTTTATACGATCCTTTCCCCGAGCACTCTTCCTTCCCTATCTACTCATTTGCTGACTACACCACTATACATACTCAAAAGGGTCTTACATGCATGCCCCCAAGCCTGGTGGTTCCAACAAAACTTGGAGTTTGAAAGGGATAATTGTTTTATTTTCCAACAGTATAGGTTAAAAACACTAAAAACAAGATTAACCTTAAAATCAGTGTCACTTAAGACCTAAGACCTTTAACGAGAACACTGTTGGTTTTTACCTTTTCTATAACAAAAAAAGAATCAATTTCTGCTATTGGTCACAAAAATCAATGATTAAATACGGGAAGGTGCGGCTGTTTTTGTGGACTTTTA
The DNA here is from genome assembly GCA_964056705.1 of Troilus luridus. NCBI lineage: Eukaryota > Metazoa > Arthropoda > Insecta > Hemiptera > Pentatomidae > Troilus > Troilus luridus. Next base: position 18,357,726 of record OZ057413.1, read on the forward strand.
ACAGCTGCACAATTTTAGGCATTTGAATTGAAAGGATAAATGAATTGAGTATGTATTTATGAATGAACCTATGTCACCAGCTGACAATTTCTCAAACCAATTGCGAATGATTCGTTCGTTATAAAATCCTTCGCCGAACTTCACTTGATTACTATCAAGCTGAATCTTCGTGAATAGCTTCGTTTCGATAAGACGCCCAACAATTTCCTGTGCGAAAATTCTCGATTGCGGTAGCTAACAGGCTAGCAAGGATAAAGTATGTCGATTTGATGATTCTCAAAAAATTATTACTAACTGGGTTTTTTTTTTTTGTTAAATCTCAAGATAATTATCTAAATTATTTGAAAAAATATTTGTCCTACAAAATGAATGGTTTGATCAAAGAGTTCCCTCCTTCCAATATATATCGATAACAAAGTCAAAAAAGAAGAAGTAAAAAAAAAAAACAGCTGGTTAGTAATCATTTTTGATGACCTCGTTATCGTTACACGTTGGAAGGAGGGGACTCTTTGATCAAACCATACATTTTGTAGGACAAATATTTTTTCAAATAATCTTGATTTAACAAAAAAAAAAACCCAGTTAGTAATAAGTTTTTGAGAATCATCGAATCGACATATTTTATCCTTGCTAGCTCTTTTATCCTTGTTAGATACCACAATCGAGAATTTTCGCACAGGAAATTGTTGGGCGTCTCATCAAAACGAATCTATTCACGAAGATTTAGCTTGATAGTAATCAAGTGCAAAAATGGACTAGTGGTAATGTTTCTTGCAGCTTGGGCTGCCAAGTGTCCAAATCATAAAACAAAATTACACGTAAATCGCTTGTTTCGACGATCATATCTGATGGCATAGTGAATAATGTATCGATTGTAGTGACAGTAAATATTATACAAACAAGAGAGGTTTTATAACAGCTCATTACTAACTGTAAATATAAATATAGTAGACAACAGAAGTCCACAAGTTCCACTTTGAATTTTAGAATAAATAAAAACTGACATTTTATATGAAAAGACCAAAAGTTACAGGCTTTTCGGGTAGTTTACTCACAAAATATTTCCTTAAATGAGTATTTTCTTACAATTAAGTAGGATGGAATATTCAATTCATAAATTAAGGAAACGATACTGACATCTCTCATTCAATGTTTACCTACAGCACGGGCCAGCTTTGGATAACAAATTAACTATAGGCGATTCAATAAGAATTCCTCAACAGGGACGGACATTTCGTATGAAACGACCAAATATATATGTTTTAATAATCACCCATTCAGTGAAAACACATTTTTAAATATCTTACCGACCAATTGAGTTTTGTGATATATTTGAAGGAATGGTAACGTTTCCAGCATTGAAATGTGACTCAATAGCTAATGACCCCAGAGCACAATATATCAGCCAATAGGAATAGGGCGGTGGGCCGTTGCAAGCGCCTTCAGCCAATGACTGATCGTCTTCCGACTCCGTTCCCCTCCTACCCACATCTTTGCAAAAAGAAAAAAACAAACAAAAACCGCTCAATCACCGGAGTTCCCTGTGAATTCCGTCTACATGCCAAGTACATTACCAGTTTAATTGTGATTCGAATTTTAATTTATTACCCGGTTTAAAAATATTTTTTCTTACGCAAAATACTAAAGAAAAAATTAGAGTAGAATGAAGTCCTTAATCACCTCTATATCGATTATGAAAAGAAAGCTTATGATTCTATCAACCTTCAAATGATGCATAACGTATTAATTGTACGGGGTACATATACCAAAGACAGTTAATTTGGTGAGGATGTGTGAGCGAAACTTTCATTAAGGTTAGAATATGTAACATTTCTTCGGAAAATTTCGAGGTTTAATACAAACTGATTAATCTGTGATATTCTATTTAACACTTTAATACATTATTAAAAAGGCAATGCACACTGGTGTTTGGAATCTGAACAGCAAAATATACATGCTTTGGTACTTTTGGATGAACATGCGAAAACTATAAAACTAAATACAGAAACATTAACGAATGCTGGTAAGGAAATAGGGCTGAAAGTATGTTTGGATGAGCCTAAGAATATGGTGGTTAGTAGGAGACTACTACTGTGGGCTGTGGCGATAGGTAAACGTCTGAGGTTAGACCAAGGCGTATGTGGGAGGATTGTGTCAGGAGCAATCTGGCGTATTAGGTTTTGGCTGTTGGCCGGTGGACGGAGGTTTATAAGAAGAGATTGGTGATGTTGGAATCGAACCTTCGGGTTCCCTAAGCCTAATTATCTATATATTTAAAAAAATTTAAAATCAGGTTGATTCGGAAAAATCTTAGGCTTATTGTTTCGCATAAAATAATGTAATGCAATAAAGCTGTCGATTTTATTCGTTGATCTCCTAGAAAATGAATTTGAACTTTGAAATATTGATTAACCAAGAGGTATACAGACCATTGTGTTTTAAACCTCCGTTTGGGATGACTAGAAGTGGAGAGGAGAGATTAGAATTGATTGGGGTGATTTTTTATTGAAGAGTGAAATATGGTGTATTGAAATGTTCATGCTATGTACAATGCGATTCGAAATCAATCGAATTCCTACTGTTGTATATGAGTTTGAAACGTGAGGAGGGCGTACGCAGAAATGGGGAGGTTAACTATATCACCTCCACCGAAATTGATTAAAATATAAGAGTTCGTAATTATGATTAAATAACTAATAAATTAAAATGACGAAATATGAATAAGCATTAAAAGAGGAGTAGAGGACCAAATGCGGATAAATCCAAAATTTCTGAAATTGCCTTTTCGCAAGTTTAATCATGCAATGATGATAACTTGCCTTTTTATTAAATTACCATGTGAAAATAAAATTCTGCGAAAACTCGCGAGAAAAGTTGTTACAAAATTTGAGATAATACAGCGCTATAAGGTCTTCCAGGACAGGTTATGGCGTAGAGGACTTTTTCTGAAGATTTAGGAGTCAATGGGAGAACACAGAGGAATTATGCCCCATATTTATACTGTGTGTATCAAAATTCTTGAGTCAGTATAGTTGAAGTTGTGCAACATTACAACTTAGTTAGGAGCGAATCCTTAGACACTTAATAGGCGCCATGCCGGTAGGTAATATTCCGGAATAAAGTAGACCGGGAGATAGGTCTGCATACTGTGTCAAGGATTGGGAAGGGAGTTGCAGGAGGATGTATCTAAAAACGATTTGTGGACTTGGTGTCGATCCTTCAGGTTCGTTAGTCCTTTACTATCCTTATTATACGTGTTACAGGCCTTTCATCAGGTCATGCGAAGCATTTCACGACTGCTAGTTCTTCCAGTACTCCTTCATTCGTTCACTAAAAAGCATCTTCCTTACTTTGGTCTTTGGGTTGTGGGTGCTATCCTCTCTGACATCACTTCCCATTTTAAACCTCGTTTCCAAAGACGCTTTTGTCCGTGATATCCTCTTAGTCTACCTGTGATTTTTTCAGATCAATTTTGACTCCATCCAGTGTGCAGTAATCCAGGTTGGCAGTAGTCTTAAGCCACTGTATTTATCTAAGACTTCTGTTGGTGAGTCTGGTCAGTGGGAGTCTGCGGATGTGGCCGTAAAATTTTAGTCGCTTCTTCTTGATGTTTGCTGCGAATTCGGACAATTTCTTTGTGGGGTCTCTCAGATGAAGTCTGCATTCTTCATCTGTGTGTTTTAGTCCGATAATTTTCCTGGTGTTTCTTCTATTCTCTGTGAGGATCTTTTCCAGGTCACTCTTAGTGTGAAACGTCAATGTTTCGGTGGTGTACTGCACCTTAGGTTTAGTCACGGTGCAATAATGAAGAATCATGGTTAAGATGGACAGACATTTTTCGTTGTAGATACTCATTGTATTGTGTAAGCCACTCTTCATTGTCAGTTACCTAGGTTTCTGCGTCATTTTTTCATTAAAGTAATGAAATTATATTTTATTAGCCTATTGTTGCTATATGATAGCATTCTTGAAAATGGTTAAGAGGTGCTTCTGCACAATTCAATTATTTGATGTGCGTTTTTACTCTTTCGGTTTCAGGGGCTGTATGTTTATTACACAGAGATTAAAAATTAATTCAGTTATGAGATGAAGCAATTATAATTTAAATGTTGTCAAAGGGGGGGGTATGCTTAATGAATTCTGGATTTTAATAGAATTTTAAACAATTTTATAATCTTCTTCCTCGAGGTTTTCAGTGCAGAACTAATTGGCCTCCCTTGGAGAGAACCCCTTGCACTTGAAACCCTTCACTCGAACCCCTGCACTTGCACTCGAACCCCAAGACTAAGCCACAATGAGCAGCCCCTGAGGACACAACGTAGCGACGGCACGCCTCTCCAGGACACGTCAACTCGCGGCCCATTAAACCCATGTTTCCTCTAGGCTTAGCTCCACCCAATTACCCAAATGACTTTTAATTTCCAGGCCTTCATTAATTAGAGACCGGGGAGGAAGGAGGGAGTTGAAGGATGATGATGACGTTAGTCGCCTGGGCAACGTAGGAGGGGGAGAGTGCCGCAGACTATAAGGCCTCAGGAAATTGAAATTGGAGGGGGGCGAGGGAGGCAATTTACAAAAAATAACAATATTGTTGTTGGGTGGGGGGCAGTTGGTGATGGATGATCAGCCTCCATCAGCGATTGTCGATGCTGAGGGAAAAGTGGGTTCTACACGAAGCCATTTATATCAGTTGTTGGAAGGTAGGAGAGCTGTTGAGGTGTAATCATTTCAAAACAACGTTCTCTGAAGGATTTATAGTCAACATTAACCTAAAAAAAAGTGTAAAAAGCACGCTTTAATAGGAAACAAAAATAAAAACAACAATAGATTTATGAAAAAATAATTCATTTTAACCTATTTGACCGATCAAATGATCTGTTATTCAATTTATGGACGATTAAAACTCATATGAGTTGATTAAGTGATAAAACTTTTTTATTTTATCAGAACGATCAATCGTCAAAGTCTGTTTTATAGAAGAAATCCCCCCAAAAAGAAGCAAATAAATCAATAATTCACAAATTGTAAAACATCTTTTAGTTCAACGATTGTTCCATCAAGCTAGAAAGTTTGATAAGTCCGCAGGTTGTCCCTTCTAGTTGAGTGACAACAAGTTTTAACTTTTAATTCGTTTTGTTTTAATACAGTGGAACGTCGATTACCCGAACTAATGTTGCCAGAAGTGGTTCGGATAATCAAAAATTCGGATAATCGAAATTCACTAAAAAATAAACACCAACCAATTGAACAGGAAGGGATTCAGAGAAACAAATGAAATCACTTAATTATAAAATAGCAATAATTTTAACAATACAAATAAGTAACTGGATGATCTGATCAAATTAATTAAAATGACATTTGAAAAAAAACAGTTCCGTTAATTGAACGTTCGGATAACTGACGTTCGGATAATCGACGCTCCACTGTATTTTCCAAAAATACAAATCATGAGCTTTTAGATGGAAAATAGAATGTATTTATGGGAAATGTGTATACTTTGGTAATCATTTCATCTAGAAATGAACGTTTCAACAAACATATATCGTCTATAATTCGAAATGTTATTTGAAACTTTTATTTCTTGATGAAATGATTACCGAAATCTACTCATTACCCATAATCACATTCTCGTTTCCATACTCAACTCGAAGCGACAACCTGCGTAACAGGTGCCGTTTTATATTTGAAACGTTCAGAATGAAAAGGTAATAACTCCAAAAATAAAAAAATTACTTTTTCTCTAGTTTAATCAAGCTATGCTTAATGCTCCCATAACAACAAGAACAAGAATAAAACCATGAGAAATAATGTGGCAAAGTGTAGTGTTAGATAAAGTTCTTCACTAAAGTTACGAAAAATGTAAACAGGTCACTTTTTAAAAATCGGAGTTATCCGATTTTGGTCCTGAACACGTCATTTGTATAGATATCAATTTTTTATTTTTGTTTTTTTTATATAGTTTTAATTTTCCAGTTTTTGTATTTATTAATGTAAACTAGATCTTTAAACTGAAAGGCACAAAGACTTTTTGTCGTGACATTGGCTTTAAAGCGGGATAATGGAGACTAAGGAGAAGGAGAGACAGACTTAGCTGTACAAATTGATAAATTGTTGGATTAAAGTTTATTTAAGTAACCATTAACAACTCCCGGATTCTTGAGCCACCCCCCGAGGAGCCCCCTCCCTTGTTGAATTGCGTAAAGTTTGAGGCCACGGCGTGGGAAATGAACGGAACGCCGGAGTTTAGTTAAAGAGACCCTAAGAGGATAATGGCGGAGGATGAGCGCTCTTCTGCCTCTCTTGGCTAACGAGCCGGAAGAAGTTGAAGAACGGGTTAGAGCAACAAGTTGCTAATGGATCTCGCGACCCACGCCTTTTCTTCTCTAGAGCTATCTCTTATCTTTCAGTCTTGGATAGCGGTAGATGCTATCATCAATATCTTCAAGAAGTATATAAGAGATAATACAGCCGTATTTAGTATTAGCCATATTAGTAAGAAGCAAGGTCAAGGTCAGAGAAATACTTTCACAATTAAGGTTGAACTACTTATTTGAAAGCCAACGTTTCGAACCATATTGCAGGTTTTCTTCAAGGCTCGAATACAAGATACAAACAAATTAAAGTAATACATAAGAAATTCTAAAATAATAAAAATAGATCAAATGAATTATAGAAATAATGATATTGGAGGAAACCAGAAACAAAAGTGGGGATGGACCTTTTTCTTACCCATATAATCCCCTTAATTCTCTGCCTCTTTATTTATGACTTTCCCGCAATTCATGATAAGTAGAGAGTTGGTAGAAGGGTGCATAGCTGATGTAAAAAATAAATTTACTCATTTAAGTAAACCTTTTTTTGATAAATTACATTAAAATAAATGCTCAAGGTCGATATATAGTTATATTCTGACGACCTACGCAGAAGGTCGGTTGTGCCTAGAGAAGCCGTGCCCTTACTACCTAGCTCGCTTTACTCGCATTTTTTTCTCATTCTTTCTAGTTTCTTCTTACTCTAATACCTTATCATTATCTAAGGCTTCCCTTGGACTACATTTTGAACTTGTTTTTGTCATTCTTTCAGTCACGGCTTTCTTAGGACTCCTCCAAAACAGGTGTGGCAGGGAGAACACCCTTCCCTCAACGGAGCGCCCCCGATTCCGTGTCAGAATATATACTAAATTGTCAGAATATCCAATTACATTATTTCTTAATAACCTATTTCTTCACTTTAAAATTATTGGCTAGTAAACCCAATAAAAAATTAAAGGGTATTTTCTACTTTAAGACTGTCAGTTACGTTTTAGCAACGTCTGTCAACTAGGTTATTTTTCAGTAGGCAAAGACAACCCTATGAGAAGGAGGACATGGAATGAAGTATGTTAATACTATAGAGATATTTCTGTTACAAACGAACCTGTCGAAATTCAAACGGGTTATGTTCTAATACTTGGAAATTATTATTTCTTTAAAAGTGCTAACTTTATGCTTAATTCGATTCTTTTCCTGAAGTTAGTTGTGTGTTTACCAATTTACTTTTAACTAACCCTCCGTCGTAAACCAGCTACTTCCTGCCCCCTGTATCGTTTAATAACATCCCTCTAAGTCCTGTAGAACAGATCCGGTATTTAGGACTACACCATTGCAAACGCTTAACTTGGAATCCTCATACTAGACTGAAACAACAAGAAACAGCTCGCCGTTTCAGGCTACTTCAACATTTATTAGATAAACGCTCTAAGCTCCCAATTAATTACAAGAGACTCATATACATGACAATCATTAGACCCATCTGGACTTACGGAATAGAACTTTGGGGCTCCACTAAGCCATCGAATTCCTCTCGTATTCAATCCTTACAATCCAAAATCCTTCGGAAAATCCTTAATGCTCCTTACTTTGTTACGAACAAAGTAATCCATAATGACCTTAACGTCCCGTTTATTGCTGATTTGGCCCGATTCCGATATTAATCTTTTCATGACAAACTTCATTTCCACTCAAACCCACTAGTTTCAAACCTCGCAACCTCTTCAATTCCTGATAATCCTCCGAGGCGTCCCAAAAAAAAAGATTGCCTCCTGACCTTCTAAGCTGAACTTTTTATTTGAGTACTAGTAGTATATAGTTTCTCTACTTGTCTTTTCATGTCAATTTATACACTCATTATATTTACTTGATGTATTTTGTATACAGCTGTAAATTTCAATAAATATATATATATAAAAAAAAAAAACTTTTAATTAACCATCAATATATTTTTCATACTTACATAGTGCATCTGGGTTAATTAAGCACCAAAAGAATAATAATGAATATACTTTATTAATACAATTTAATACAGATATGTATATAAAAAGGATTGCCATCAAATACATACAGAACTTAAATTACAACTTATCTTATAAAACAGGGGTACATCTCAAGTTCTGCTTCGTGAGGTGTGCCTTCCCCGGGTCTGGATGTCTTTCCGTTTCAAAACAGTTTCCTATCATCCTTCTTGAAACCACCTTCCTGTTCAGTAGCTTTCCAGAGAATGTTTTTACAAAGGTCGAGTCCTGGACCGCCCTCCTTGATATCTCTTCACCCCCGTTGACCATGGGGGTCTATCCATTCTACCTGAATGACCTTTTTTTCCCTAACGGTCATTTGCCCTGTATGCAAATATATATTTATTTTTATATAATATATATATATTGTATATATATATATATATATATATATATATATATATATATATATATATATATATATATATATATAACGCCTGGTACTATACATAGCATTATCCTAGGTGATATTAGACATTTCTATGAAGTAAGGGACATTACTAAAGTAGAAAAGATCCCAATCAAAAGTTAGCTCTGCCTAAAGCTGATATTATAGTGTAGTCTGTCTTCGAGATATTGTAGTCCGGCATTAGTTTTAATGCAATTTGATGCTTATAGATTATTACAGAAAATTTGAGGGGAACAAAATGTATATGGTTTTGATCTATAGGTCAAAACAGTCTAACCCCACTTCCGGAAAGCCTGGGCCAACAGAGCAATACTCTTAGCCAGTAAAATTGTACGAAAACATTTACCCACTTTTACACTCACCCTCGTCTTCACCAAACTCAAGAACGAGCAGCTCCTTAAGGAAATATTATTCTCCGCCGAGTACTCAGGACCCTCTTGAAGGACCTTCTGTTACCATCTCAGTTTGATGTGCTCCTGTACTTCTCAATGTTTGAACACATGGTGAAGTAATACTGGTAATTTAATTTATTTCTTGAATAAGCTTTCACATATTTACTCTGTTTAGTGAAATATTCCATTAAACGCTCCATTTCTAGAAAATAAATAATTGTCATTAGGAAATACACCCTACGTTTAAAGGTGAATTTTTTGTTTATAAAAGTTAAAGTCATAACTAGTAATCAATTGTTGGTGCATTTAGGATCAAAAGCGGATAACTTCAAAATTTCTAAAATTGACCTTTTCACACTTTTATCTTGTTTAGTGAAGCCATTTTGTCCAACACGACACTTCGCTGCAATACGTTTCGGAAGCATAAAGCCTAGCTTGACTTGATGTCATAAAGCATTGCTTGTTTTATATGATCCTGAACGACTCATATAAAACATTTTACTTCATACAATAATAATGGATCCAAGTATGTCTAAATATCGACAATAATGGATCTATAAAAATATTTTTACTTTGATATTAATACTACATAATAAAAAATTGTTTATGCTTTCGCACAAAATTATTAAACTGTCCATCATACTCCTTGGCTGCCAACACATTAATTTTATCAATATTCTTCTTGTGATTGGCCTATGGCCATAAAATCGTTTACTGGCCGTTCCATCATGCTGCAACTTTATCTTGGACTATAATTTTTCACACGCAAAAGCTTCATCGTTTCTTTATTAATTTCGTCTATTCATGTGTTAATAAACTCTGATGAAGATCTCCTGGATATGTACAATTGTAATACAAGTTAATCTTTTAATTTAATTTTGAGGTACAGAAAATATTTTTATCTTCTAGATTCAATTTCATTAAAACTGCAAAATCAATAAGGTTAAAAAATCATGAAAAACTCTTAATTTTTATCTACAAGAATTGTATATTGTTACGGGCTACTGGGTGTAAAATGAATTAAACTATTACTAAATTCCAGATACTAATATTTATTAACAATTTAAAAAGACTACAATGAAATCATTTAAAACAATTAAATTATTAAACTAATATAAATTTACAGTAACAATATTCTACAGATTATAACCTAGGCCTAACTGTTATCTAATTACTAAAATGATATACAATTACTACTAGATATTACTATTACTAAATAACTTAACTATTTATCTAAATTTGTACAAATACAATAAAATTACACTATAGTTTATAACTAAAAATTAACACTTACAGTCGATCTTTATTCCAAATATGCTTTAATATTCTATTTGTTATGCCATTTTGAAAATATGTCCGAAAAATAATAATCTTCTTTTTCTTATTGTTTAATGAAAATCATATTTTTGAATGATTGAATATTACTTTACTAGGAAGTGCATACCATTTTTTTTTTTTTTACCTGTGTCCACAAACTTAGGATGGAATACGATTTATGCTTTAAATCGCCTTTCGATATCGACGTGTTTGTCAGTTGTTTTTATTAAAACATATGATTTTGTATATACATTATTTAGTCTTAAATAAAGGCTAAAAGTGTTAACATGTTTATTTATTAGGTATGCAATTGGTAACGAGGATAAAAAATAAAGTATGGAAGCAGAAACCATAGAGCAGTTAAGACAACTGAAGGTAACAAGACGAAGAGTAAAAGCTAAATTAACTCATTTGAAAAAATATTTAGCGATCGGTCTTCCAGAGCCTATAGAAGGAGGCACCGAAAGAATAAATCTTTTAGAAGCTGAGAGAATAAAATTTGAAAGGATTCAAGAGAAGATTGAAACTTTAGCTCAAGAGGACAATTTGGAAAATGAAATTGACTACCGCAACAGTGGCAGCAAGAAAAGGCAAACTGCATTATGATATTAAGACCGACCGTTGTTGAAGTTAAGAGGCGACATGCGGATCAGATGCTACCCACAAAATTTAAGGGGAAGGCCTCACGTGTTTGTCAGTTTTTTTTATTAAAACATATGATTTTGTATAAATATATTCAGTCAAAAATAAACCTTAAAAGTGTTAACATGTTTATTTATTAAGTAATAGACTTGCTTCAGTAATGTTACCTATGTTTTAAATATTTTAAGTGTAACAAATAATAAGTTTAAATTCATTCTACATTAGATATTTTTGATATGATGTCACCAAAATAAAATACTTGATTGTAGGAAAAAATGTTTAATTTTATACTAAGAGTATGAGGCAAGGCTAATTTAATAATTTATATTTTCTTAGAATGATGAATTTACATAAATTAATTATCATTTCTTGATGTTCAACTCTTTTTTATACGAATATTAAGCTCAATTTGGTAAACCGAATTCGCAAAAACAGAGAAAACGTCAATGGTGTATGTATACAAGGAAATAGCAACGTGATTAGTTTGCGCTTGAAATTGGTTATATGCAATCCCTTAATGTAATGTAGTTAGCGCTAGTGAGCCCTTTGTTTGTTAATCAGAACAAAGCTTAAGTAAGTCTCACTCATCCTTTACTCACTCTTCACTCATCACTTCATTTACTCCATCATTCATCCTCATCCGTTGTTCTCCTTTTCTTCTTCTTCCGTGAGACTCCTACTCTTACAGGGGCATCTGCTATTTGGTCCGCTAGTAAAGTCTGTTGGCTGGAGGTGCCTTCAGTTAGGAATCCTAGGGAGAGGTCTCGCTTCGGTTTCCACACCATCCATTGCAAGCTGGATCTTCTGAGTCTTCTGGGTCTTTTGGTGGCATATTTATTTTCTTCCGTGAACTTTAGAGGTATCTGGCCTGATGCCGTCCCTTCAATAGGTCCAGCTTACCCATTTTGACATAACTCTAACAACACCAGAGTTCCTGTACAGCTCTCCTAGTGCTAAGTTGGTTCGGACATACCATGTAACATTATTTTATAAAGGATAAAACAATTTTCTCATGATAAGTACGTTGTAATGGAGCGGAGTGGCTCATTGGTAGAACGCTGGGCTGCCATGCCGAAGGTCCTGGGTTCAAATTGCGCTCTCTGGCGGACTTTCATTTGATCTGATAGAGGCCGAAGATGGATCCTATGAGAGAGAAATCTGCCGGTTGAGCGTAATCTAGGACAAATCACCTCCCTGCACAGCCTTTGTCCAAGATAACAGTACGGTCTCCAACATATACTGAACCCTAGAGCCTTCGCAGGCTGTAGTGGTACCTACTGTTTTTTTTTTTGTTTTGTTTTTTTACGTTTTACTCACTCCTCACTCATCCTAATAGGCTAATGAATATTATTCTTTATTGACAAATTAATCGTACTCACTCTTGCTATCCAGAAAGAACTGCTAACTATCTCTCCTCCCATATTCTTGTGATATACATTCGCGCGTACTTCCTCCTCCCCGTCGCAATCCGAATATATATATATATATATATATATATATATATATATATATATATATATATATATATATATATATATATATCCATATTTATTTCACTCGTTGAAAGTTACATCGCCCTCTAAACAGCCTTCAAGTTATTTATTATATTGACGGAGCAGTGAGGATGAGATTAGACAGCAATTACATGTAGCAGTTGTCGAGGTCAGGTTTTCTACTTAACTCTACAGCCTGCATCGAATTTATATCTCGTTCCTACAAGAATATCTCCACATCTTGAATTAGATCGTCAGAAGCAACCGCTCTTCTCCCTCTGATTAAATTTACACTTCAGAAACCGTAAATGACAAGATCAAAACGCCCCTAGGCTCAAAGAATGTAGTAAATTATTTTGAAGTTTATGATATAGAGCAGTAGTATTCGATAAAATAAAATGTAATGTAAATTACAAACGAAAAACAAGCTTTAAAAATAAAATAAATTGAATTTGTAAATATGTTAATCATATTCATATTCGAGGAAGAAAATTCTGGGACCATGGATAGAGGTGAAGAAAATTCTCTTATATATGTAGAACTTTTTATTAGTACGCCAACGTTTCGACCCACATTGCGGGTCTTCTTCATGGCTAAATATACAAGATACAAATACATTAAAATAAGGCATGGCACAGAATAAGAATAATTGAAGTATATTAGAATATTGCATTATGTAGTAAGTAATAGAAATAAGAGCCAGAGTGGATTGAATTAGATAATGACAAAGGGGTAATGTTAAAATCTAACAAAGTAACAAATGAAGAATTAAAAATTAGAGCAAAGTAAAAAGTTAAAAATTATCCAATAAAGTGTCCACAAATGTAACAAAATGATAAATTAAGAATTAGGACAGAATTATAGTAAAACAAATTATAAATTATAAATTGAAGAAATCAGCATACTCATATTCCTATCATATGTACCTGGGAATGCTGATTGATTCAAAATGGGATCAGGGTATCGAAATAAGGCCAATAATTTATAAAGCAAGAGCATGATTTAATAGCGTGAAGAAACTTCTCTCAAGCAATGTCTTTCCTACTGCTCTGAAAGTAAGACTGGCAAAATTGTATGTATCTCCTGTACTGCTGCCTGGCGTGGGTCAATGGTTTGGTCTTATAACTGTCCAGTAATTATGAGACAACCACAAACAAAATTAAGATCACCGTGTTAATTAATAATGAACGTATGAATATTATAGATGGGAACGGCAAGTCGGGACCCGAAGTTAGGAGGAGAGTTGGCCAGGCAAGAAGGGTGACTAGAATGTTGCACCCAGTTCTTTGGAACACAGTCATCTCAACGGACAACAAAAGGCGGATTTTCAGAAGTATTGTCGAGCCCTCCCACAGCTACGCCTCAGAGACCTAGACACTTACCCCAGGACTCTACTGCAGATTACAAGCTGCAGAGATGGACTTTTGGAAGGAGTTCCGGAGAGAATTGGAAGGAACAGGCTGCGATGGTACGGACCTGCCAGCGGATGCCAGAACGTAGGTGGCCGAAAAGACTTTTGCTGTGGGAACAGCCAGGCGGACGTAGAAGAGGAAGACCCCGAACCCGGTGGAAGGACTGCGTGGAGGAGGAGATGACCGGCAGGGGACTTGAGGAGGATGACTGGTGGAATAGAGAAAAATGGAGGGAGGCTCTGACTTAACCAGGCAATCCATTGAGGGAAAAAACCTGCAAAAGTAAAAAAGTAAGTAACGTATGAAACGGATAAAGCGTGGGAAGAAGAAGAAATATATTTTCAAACATACCTCAATAACACAGCTGAAATCTTAGGTTTATTACCGAGATGCTTAATAAAGAAAGTAATGTAACCAAAATTTTGTAAATAGGTGATTCATTGAATGGTCAATTTATAAAGGCTTTGAAGGTTACTTTGATATGATTGGAGCAAATCTTAATTGGAAAATTATAAAGGTGGAGAGAAGCAAGACTGTTGATCGATATAGTGAACTATTGAAAGAATTTGTCTAATTTTAAATTCAGAAAATCTCTTATAGGCTTCAGAGTTTTACGTTGGGCATACCAGGTATCACCTGTGTGCACCTACATATAAAACTCATAAGAACTGTGTTGTCCTATAGTCCAGAATATGGGTTACTAGATCCTAGAGCTCGGGATTCGAATCTAAGAGCTGCGAAGCCGAGCTTATGACTCTTCACTATTATGTTGACACTAGTCACGCCACAGCTTGGCGGGAAAATTAGAAGAATGATTGAGTCCAAATCCAGGCGAAGATGTTTAGAGAATGGCTTTGCAAGAGTAGACAGACTAGTGCTGAGCAGGATTAATGGTGTAGCAAATGAAACTCTGTCTATCCGTAGGATCCGGAACTTGAGGGTTTTACCGCTGGAAAGAGAGGAATTGTGGTCGATGCTCTAAGCAGCATTGTTGTAGTAAACTCAGAAAATGAGAAGAAAATGGTTAAAGTATGCAAACAGTTTTTCGAGTGGGTTGTCCTGAAAATAATGACGGATTTTATGTTTTAGTTGTTTCTATCGGCCGAGTTTGAACTCGTAAAACAAAATTATGTGAAAATCAAGCTTTGACATCTTAGCAAAGACAAGACCAAATTTGCTACTGATATTTTTACTATTTAAACCAGCTCACACCAGGTTGAGTTCATTTCCTCTTTCCTCGTTCATTTCCTCTTTCCTCGTTCATTTCCTCTTTCAAACCGAATTTACCTATTTACTGATTTCTTTCAAGACAGACAAAATCACCTTAGCATTCTTTTCACAAAATCAATTTAGCATTATAATAGGGTGTATAAAACAAATTCCAGAGTTCAAAAGTCTGTAAATATTTGAATGCTATTTATTAATTACCAACACTTAATAATCCCTTTAGAGCATTCTCTAAGCTTGTTTACTAACACTGGACTTCTTCAAAAAAAGCCTCAGTGTAGTTATTTATTTTAAAGAAGAAACATGACAGTGTCCTACGAAATTCTCGTAATTTTAATACATTACTGGAAAAAAATTTGATAGCCGCTGATGCAACTCGTGAAATTATTAAATATGAAGGGGAAAGTGTCCTTGACCAGCGCACTGCGGGGCGTTGCTTCGAAAAATTTAGCAGTGATGATAGGACGTTGGAAAGGAAGAAGGGTTCCGGGCGACCATTAATGGATATTGATGAGGTTCTGAAGGAAGCTGTTGAGTCAAATCCGTCCAAAATTACTCGCGGACTTGCCAGGAAGTATGGTGTGTCGAAAGATACTATTAGTCGCTATTATTTACAGACTTTTAAACTCTGGAATTTGATAAAACCGTCATTTTTTTTGTATACACCCTATTATTTAAGTAATCAAGTGCTAGTCGCAAACACGCATTAACAGCTTAATCATGCCTACATTCTTTTGGTAAGTACCTTTTTGTGTTTACCATTACTTTTGTATTTATATCCACTCGCTGTATCCTTGTATCTGATTCTATGTCACTCCTTCAAAAGAACAACGACATTTTTTAGTTAAGAGTTGCAATTTTATTGGTTGAAGCTTTTTAATTCAGGGACGACATTTCTGATTTTCCATTTTCAAAATGATTTTCTTTAATTAAGTCATATTTTGAGTTGTATCATGATTGAACTTGAAGTTTTATGGGACTAATGACGTAATGTTCCAAGCTTTTACAAATTTTCCAATGGTTAATGAAAAAAAAATCAATATCATCTTTAAAAAAGCTTAACTTTAAAAACATCCAATTTTTTTTTTACTCACATAGAACTTTCAATTACCTCAATTGAAGACTTCTTTTTTTGAGTTATGACAATGTTCTTTTGAAGGAGCGATATATGAATGTATCAAATTAAACAAAATAGTTCATTGTGGAACTTTTTATATTAGCAATAAAGAAACGGATATCGGTTATATGATTGTAGCTAAATGATGTAATGGGGGCCAGTGGTATAAGATCATTTTGGAAAAGCGGCCTTTGGTCAATAATAGTTAACTCCTGGACTATAGGAACATGGGGTATCTGATTAAAGAACTTCATCGTGAGAAAAAGTTTCTGATCCATCGGTCCAAATAAGAAGTTTTGCAGTTTGCTGTCTGTTTTCTAATATCAAAATCCCCAGACTTTACATTTTTCAAATAATAAAAGGGGACGACTCCCCCATCTCAACCTATCTCAAGGTGACGTTTCCGGGATTTAATCTTACCTAATCCGGAAACCCAGCTCAATACTTGGAGGAGATAAATCAAGGAGGCTGAACACACCTCGAAAAGGGGGGGCTCGGTTGGCAGCACTGAAAAATTTATAGACCACTTTTTGTGGTTCCCCTCTTCAGGCTTCCCACAACTGAACCGATGGTTCATCTCCGATTCAATTGCAAAGCCATATAAGGCGAGTCAACACATGCTACCTCTCGTATATCACAGCTCGCCGACATCTCCACCCAAATCGGATTTAACAGCTCGTATCTTGAAGCCCCTCCCCTCCAGCTACGAGGTGCATGTGGCTTATCTAATGGAGTATGAATAATGGATTCTAATACATAATGATGTTTAATGGCAGTTATCACTATTGATGCCAGGGGCTTCCAGATGGGGACTTCTTAATGTGTACATATGAGACTTCTTAAGTATATCGTTGATTGAAGACTTACTTTATGAATAATAAAATTCATAAAAAAATCATCAAATTATTTGATTTATTAATTATAAATTTATTTTAATAAATCAATATTGTAACTTATTGTTAGGGAAAAATTGCTACGGTAGTAGTGCTATTATTGTAGGCAGTCGAGTGCTTTCTGATACTATAATATTTTCAATACTTGCAGGATCCATTGCATCGTATGAATAATATTTACCTCATTCTTACCATGCATGTTGCATGTAGATGCACTAAACGCCACATGTTTCTGGTAAATTAAAGGTGCATAATGTAAATAAATTATTAGAGTGAGAATATTTGATTTTTCGTTTGGGAGTGGATGTTAACCGACAACACCAGAGTGTTAAGGTTTATATGAATGAATAAATGTACATAAGACTCAATAATGTAATATGAATAGGATTGTACGCATTCATATCAAACGGACAAGCGATATTATTCTTTTAAGTACGCCATTGATTATAATAAAAGAAATATATCATTGTACCTGGAATATGATCTACGATGACGAATTCATAAAGTCTCTTTCCTTAGTTCTAATGTAGTCAAAACCCTTGATGCCGTAAGGTGAGGAAGGGTGATAAAAAAATGGCATTCAATGTAGAATGAAAGTCCGCCCTGTGAATTGAAAAATTTAAAGAGACAGGTAAAACCACGGACAACCTCCAACCGCAGTAGATTCAGAAAGCCGAAAATTACTCAGAAAAGGACTAAGTTGAATAACCCATGTTCACCCCGTAACCGGAAACTATAACGAGGATCATATCACCCCAAACGTACAGAGTGCAATAACGATTTGAACGTTCTGCAGGGATATGAATTTCATAATTATCAAATAGTTCTGAAACAGATCCGATAATCACAATGGCACTGAGAGATGATGAATTCGAAATAAATCAAGTAATTAAATTCTTCACTCAGTGCAAACTTTTAATCAGCATTCCATTAATTTTCATTTTTCGGCGTTTTATTTTATTTATTTTTAGCTTTTCTACTTATCAACTTTTAAATCTGTTTATTATCTTTATTTTCCATTGACTATTATCTTTTTTACCTCTTCCCAGACCCAGTATGCATCGTGTTTCAAATCTTTATATTTTTCATAAACTGTTATTAACAAAATAATTATTTCGCTAATTCAGGTATTATTAGAACATACGCCAAAAGAAAAATTACATCAAAAAAGACATAATGTAGCACATCTCATATTAAAAATCCAAGCAGACTAATCAATTAGATACATCAACCTTGCTGCAAGACATTTCACAAATTGACGAGATTTTACTGATTAGTTTTTTAAGTATTTTAGAAACTTAAGTGTTTTAGCTCATCGTAATTGGTTTATTTTAGCACTCCCGCTTCCATTACTTTGGTTCAGCTTTTGACAACACTAATATGTTCATGCGAATATCGTCTATAACCTTCTTCTATCCTTATACGATTCTTTTAGTTTTCTTCTGAGTCTTTAGATAACCTAAAGGATCCATGGCCCATTTTTTCACTTGATTAGTATCAAGCCGAATCTTCGTGAATAGCTTTGTTTCGATGATACGCCCAACAATTTCCTGTGCGACAATTCTCGATTCTGGTAGCTAATAGAGGTAGCAAGGATAAAGTATGTCGATTTGATGATTCTCAAAAATTTATTACTAACTGGGTTTTTTTTTTGTTAAACCTCAAGATAATTATCTAAATTATTTGAAAAAATATTTGTCCTATAAAATGTATGGTTTGATCAAAGATTCCCCTCCTTCCAATATGTATCGATAACGAAGTCAAAAAAGAAGAAGTAAAAAAAAAAAAACAGCTGGTTAGTTTTTGATGACTTCGTTATCGATACACATTGGAAGGAGGGGACTCTTTGATCAAACCATTCATTTTGTAGGACAAATATTTTATCAAATAATTTAGATAATTATCTTGAGATTTAACAAATAAAAACCCAGTTAGTAATAAATTTTTGAGAATCATCAAATCGACCTATTTTATCCTTGCTAGCCTGTTAGCTACCACAATCGAGAATTTTCGCACAAGAAATTGTTGGGCGTCTCATTGAAACGAAGGTATTCACGAAGATTCAGCTGGATACTAATCAAGTGAAAAAAAAATTGGCCATGGATCCTGGACTATTACCTTCAGTCATCTTCCAGGAACGTCTCTTCTTCCGAGTTTAAATTGTTGAATAAATTATTCCCACTGCCGTTTTTCACCCTTGCTGAAACTCATAGTAGTTCATCTTGGGTCATTAGCTTCGGAAAATCATTCTAGGAGAAGAAAGAAGAATTTAAATCTGTGGCTCAAAGGCGGAGTAGTTTATGACGATATGCTAAGTGGACTCTGAGACGCCACTTGGAGGACAAAAAAGATCATAAAGCTTGGCCCGAAAGCGCCCATGACCGGTAAGGAATAGCGAAACCCTGTTAAACGGGCGGATTTATTTTTCTGCAAGTCGCGAAAGGTCTGTGGGAAAATATTTCTACAAGATTAGGCTGGTAGTAGTAGAATTTTAATCCTAGGATCCTAAATAAAAATTCAGATATTAAAGGTACTAGAGCTTTTCACAAATTACAAGCTATATACAAATCTGTACCACTACAACCTATGATGGTCCTAGGGTCAGCACATAGTAGGGATTTTACTGTTTCTAGGACCACGGTTTTCTAGGAGGTTGTGCCCCCCCTCGCTCAATCCCCAGATTTTTCCTAATTAATGGTATCTACCATATAGAAGTCGTACATTCGGAGCAAGCTTATTACGAAGCAGACAAGTCTCAGCTGTTATAAGACACTTATATGGCCAATCCTTACCTACGCGTCACAGACTTTTATTATGACGAGGAACGATGAGAGAAATATCTTTAAAATAATAAAATAATGAAGGATGGAGATTTGTGGAAAAGTAGGAACAACAAGGAGCTCTAAGCTCTATTCGCTGACAACAGTGTGGTTAGAGCCGGGATGTCTCAAGGATGTGCGAAATACCTTCAGTGAAGTTTTGCATCGTACTAGGAGAGCCGGACTTCCGAAGCTACATTTGATGGAAGGGATGGAAACTGATGCTAGGAGTTTCCTAGGGATCAGAGTTGACTGGAGAGCTGCTTCACAAGACCTATCATGGGTCGTAGTGCCACGGATGTATGTAAGTACCTTAAAGAGGCTGGGGAGTTTCCTATATATGTAGACTGGGTCCATCAGTGACTGTTAAATGATAAAATTATTTTTCTGCCACAATTATATTTGAACATAGAACTTTCAACAAAGATGCTCATTATTTTTCTCAGCTTCTCATTCATGATTGTGTTAATACAATGCAATTAAATATAAACTTCCTATGACTATATTTTTTATTGAGCTTCAACCCAACACTGATCATATCCATAACTACAACTATAATTTTCTTTTCATGTTTCTGCACCAAATAAGGCAGGATATAGCTAGTCGCAAGTAACAAAATTACTAAATATATTTCGTGCCCCGCTGAAAAAGATCGGTGAAAAACAGCTCACCGTAGCAATATATCTGATTGAAGGTTGGAGAGGATGAGCGGGAAGGGCTATTTGTCAATAGCTCGCAATCAATCATTCTTTTCCTCTCCGCGAGGAATAACACAAACATATTATGGCTTCGACACAATTCTTCCTTTGTCTATATTCATTCTCACTGTTGAAAATGTTAGGTTTATTCAAAGCTCTGCCGAGTAAACTAGGCTAGAAATTCTCTCAGCCGTCACGTTTTTTCCTTCTCTTTAGAGGCTGGGTGAGCCTCAGGGCGGTCCCACATAGTCCGTCCGTGACAATTAACAATTTTATTAAGATATCTTTCACAGCCGCACTTCAACTCGAAACCTTCTACATAGCTATTCAGCACTCAACCAGTGGGTCAGGACCAGTGGATCCCACTGAGCTCTCGATCTCTCAGGAAATATAAAACAAATAACTAACGAAATTAGGTATTACAGTCGAACCTGGATAAGTGGAATACCTCTGTAAGTGGTACAAAACTTGTTGTCCCATGATTTTTCCCTAAAAAATAAACTCTATAACCGGAATGTTTTCACCTATATAAGTGGAATCAATTTTTGTGGAAATTGCCTCCACAAACACCAAAAATGATGCACTAATTTGTATTGAGAAGGTGTAGACGTTTTTGGAAATGATTAATGGAGCTGATGATAATATAACATAGAAAAAAAATATTTAAGTACCAAAGTGAAGTGCCGAAAAAAATAGGTGATCACTTTCTTTAATACATATATGTGTAAACCACATTGTTTTATTTTCATATTTCAAAATTATGTAATCATTATAATGATCGTTTAAACATTTCATGCATGTATGTTTTTGTGTGTGTGTACTACATACACAGGTAATACATTTTTACATTTATAAAAATTACCAGTTGTTTGAGAACCTATAGTGAGTGTTACATGCAACCTTAATGACCTATATAAGTGAAACCTTGTTCAAGTGGAATACCTCTCTAAGTGGAATTGAAATCCAGTGACCAAGAGATTTCACTTATCCAGGTTCGACTGTAGTATATTAATAACAACTTTCTCTGCCCAATATGGCGGGTTCGCAGCCCTATGATTTTTAAAGGGTGTAAAAAACAACCTTGGTTATGCCGCACATTGGAAGGGGCGTAAAATAGGGGTGTCAGGTACTTATTAATGATCCTTATCCTAATTTTACCTGGATAGGCAAAAATTAGGACTCCCTTTGTAGCATCCTCCGATTTAGGAGGCCTTTAAATGAATAAATAAAGTTTTTCAATAAGAATGTGGATTAAATCTTTAAAACAAAACAAGGAGGAGGCTAAAAATATAAAGTGAAAAAAAATATCTTTTCAACTACGTATACCTGTTCCTACTTATTACAGGTTGCCTAATACTTTTTAGACATGAGCGTTGCTCACTAAAACAGAAAGGAAAGTAATTCAATTAGCTACAACATCTCTGATTACCTGAAAACCTTTCATTCTTATTGGAATCAATTTCGTGATTTCCTTTTTACAAGCCCCATATCATTAATTTAAAAATTCAAATCCCTAATAAATTTCAAACTGTAATTTGATTAGTGGCTATTACGAAACAAAAACTGCTCTTCAGTAGAGGAAGGAACCGGCCGTCCCAAACCCCTAATCTTCGAGACCTGCGTGCCAGGAAGGCCTTGTAGTTTTTGCGGCTGTCGGTCGGAGCTAAATTGATAATTATCCCCGGATGAGAAGGTGAAGAGGATAATCATTTAACGGAGCAGTAAAAAATTTAAAAAAAAACACTAAAGGATTCGATAAGCGCAAGATAAGATCGCAGATGCGCTAGATATTATCTAGCTCTAGGTCCATCCTTTCTGCCTACGCTCATCTATTCCATTAAACTGTCTTCACCACATGCATTGCAGTATCTTACCTATATTATTCTTTAAAATGAATGAATAATTATTCGAAATTGATATTTTTTTCGTATATAGTTTTACCAAACTAATTCTACCTATTGAAGAAATAATTATTAATAGTAACATGTTGTAGCTATGATTGAAATATACTGCAAAAATTTGATTAACTCATCCTATGAATAAAAGGACTACAAAACAAATTTTTTTTTGTTCTTCAATTTCATCAGCAGTAAATTCATATAAATTTTATTTAATATGATTAAACTAATTAGAGTAGAATAACAGAAAAAATTACTTAGTCTGTGACAATATGTATCTTCACTCTTTAAATTCGTGTTTGCAACGTATGGTATCCAACAAATAAATTGTATTTTTAAATGTAAATAGAGGAATAGTGTTATACATTTATACATAAATATACATAACACATACATATTATACATAAATATCCGCTTAAATTGGTAACTTCTAATTTCAACATACAACTATAATACTATAATGAACTATAAAACTATAAAACTATAATGAATGAATTCTTGAATGGAGGATAAGATGAAATAATGAATTATTTATCACAAAATAATCCCGCCTAACCGTTATTGTTGGGGCCTGTTCCAAGAATGCCAAAAAAGATGCTCCAACGCGGAATTTACGGAACCAGAAGAAGATGAAGACATAGGAGTAGGGGGATGGATGATGACCTCAAATGGTAGAGAGTAACAAACTGGAAGGAAAAGGATAAAGATAGTAATATCTGGCGGACTATTGATCGGGAAGTCAAGGCTCAGAAAGGGAGTGACTATAATATATCAGATGAACCATCAACATAATTATAATTTTTTTAGACATTTTTATGTTATGTCAATTAGGTATCTTATAAAACTAAATGTGAACGACTCTATCGATACTCCTACCTCATTATATTTGCTTGCATAATCGTATGCGTCGGTCCTAAGGTTAAATATAATAATTAAATGTAAGTCTATTTTTCTTATTTTTTTTTTGGAATTAGCCAATATCTCTTCTTTTGTCTAAGCAGCCCCCGTTGTCTTTATAGGTACTTCCTGAAAACCAACATCCACAACATCCATGTTCATCAGCGTCTTCTCTCTTTTGGTTCAAAATTTATTTCTACTTCACATATAATTATGTATTTTTTCTTTTAGAGATGACCCTTTTGCAATATAGGATTGAGCTCTTCCATTTCTTCTTACACTTCTGCAAACCATATGTTCTTTATTTGAGTGGAAAATAGTTGACTGGATAATTAAATCCATCATATATTCTTTAATTTTGAATTTCTCAAATATTTGAAAAGTCTCCCAAATAATCGTCTCGGGTCCATGCTACAGAAGTGTCAATAAAATGAAACTCTTCTTATCTGCGTTTTTTCCATCTTTTTCTACAAACCATTGCTGAGACGTAGCTAGTATTCATTTTCTAATTTAACTGAGTCAAAGACTATTGTGAGTATTTTCTTTTCTACAATTTCGAGTTCCTCAGCCAGTGTTTTCCTTTACAGAGTTAGGCATTCTTTTGCATACCATTCCTCTAGCTTATACCTCTTTTATTTATTTATTTTTTTACTTAAATAAATCACTGCTAAAACAAAAATTAATTCCTGGATAGCACGAAGCACTAGTTTTGGATAACACTAACAAGATATCGCTAATAGCTTCACACTATCTTTCAATAACTTATAATCGTGTCATTCATACGTCTGCGAGAGTGATTGATTATTATTTGTGGAAAAAGACCGATATTTTACACTTATCATCATAATATTATGTTATTCACAATAGGCATCTGTTGTTCACGCATCGATTCACATACCTAGACCTCTCTTGTAAGGGTAGAAAAAAAATGATTTTAATCTCTTTTCCCAGCCTTGAGTTTTGAATACAGTGACCATGCGTTTTACATAGAGTGGAGTTGGGAATACCTTTTCACTCCGGACAAAGCATTATTTATGGTTGTTCAGGAGTTTTCTATTCGCTGTAGTTGAGATTCTGATCGATAATAATTTTGTTCTATATAATAAGTCTAATATCGTTAAACATTTAAGTTTTTTCTTCATGTATTTTCTATAGCACAGTTTCATGTTTAGATTTTTAAATCTTCTTAATAATATGTAGCTGAGCAGCTAACGTTAAGCTTAAGTACTCGTGATTATACAATAAAGATAATGTAAAGAGTCATTATAAGGAATGATATTCATAACATCAAATGGAAATGAGGGTGCCACATAACAGAGTAAGCAGATTTTTTTTCAGGGGTTCTTGATATAAAGAAGTTATTTCAAACGCAGATAGTCCCCAAATTCTTTTTATTGATTTGTTAATTTGATTAATTTTTTTCCTGTTCCTTGTTTTATTTCATATAATTAATTTTATTGCCTGAATTATGAAAAATGAAAAAACGGGAAAATAATATTTTTATTACGTAAAATAATATATAAAAATAAAATTAAGATCGTTATCATGAATTATTTATAGGAAATTTATTGATGCTCTATACGCATCTGCAGTTTTTGGGACCTCATATTTGAATTGGTAATCTCACGTGACATCATTAAGAGCGACTATAATTAGAAAATTAAATATCCTCCGTTTTCTTAGAGGTACGATATCTGAGGTTGCCAAAAGTGTATATCTTATTCACACCTCTTACCGTGGTCGAACAACAATTAAGCTAGATTCTATCCTTAATAGCGGGATCCGGATAATAACTAACGGGTTCAGAACCAGTCACATCCTCAGTATGTGTACAGAAACAGGCTTACCTACCTTGTTGTAGAGAAGACAAATTATTTCCGCAGACGATTTCAAAGCGTTATACTTATAACAATTTAAAAAAAAATAACGGATAATTACACAAAAAATACCAAAAAAACAAAAACAAAGCTAGAATGGGTTTGAGTAAACACCTGCTCCATTGTTACATGTTGAGGTACAGTAGTTAGAGAACATGTGCCATCAAAGCATTAAATAGTCCCTCCTTCCTTGATCCTATGAAGCGGGCGGTAGAGGGCACGTACTCTACTAACCAGCTGTGTAGTCTGGATTAGTCCTGCACGTCCTAGTCGAGCCTGTCACCCGGTTAAGGGCAGCTGCTCGTCACCTGCTGCTAGGCACTTTTCACCCTATTAGTAAAAAAGTAATATATTAGGTATTTTATCGAATTCTTTTTTCTTTTTTTTAAATGATTTTATTGAATTGTACAACTGTAATATATACATCTAGTACAAGGGCTGTATGAATAAATAAATACATGAAAGGACATGTAGAGGCACTACCCATTGGCAGCACTCTAATTACATTTCTATTATAGAAGGTCCCGAGGCCATCTTCTCTTCAGACGCCTAGGAGGATTGTCCGGTATGGAATTGGATGCAAGGATGGAAACTAGTGGGTTTGGATGGGCCTGGAGTTTATTATGGAATGGTAGGTATCTGGAATGGGTTAAATCGGTAACATATGGAACGTTCAGGTCATTATGGATGGTTTTATTTGTGACAAAATAATGAGTGTTTAGGATTTTGCGAAGGATTTTGGATTGCAAGGATTGAATACGAGAGGAATTTGATGGTTTGGTGGAGCACCATAGTTCAATTCCGTAAGTCCATATAGGTCTTATAACAGTCACATAAATAAGTCTTTTGTAATTGATCTGAAGCTTTGAGGGTTTGTCTAGTATGTGTTGAAGTAGTCGGAAGCGTCTAGCTGTTTCTTGTCTTTTCAGTCTTGTGTGAGGGTTTCAAGTAAGACGTTTGTCTAAGTTGAGTCCTAGGTAGCGGATCTGTTCAACAGGGATAAGTGGAGTACTATTAAAGGATACAGTAGGACAGGAAGTCATGGGTTTTTCGCGAAGGGTAAAGGTAATTTGATGGGACTTGTTGGAATTGATTTTAATTCTCCAATTCCGATATCGAATTCAGAATGGAAATATAAAAAAAATATGGGAGAATTAATTTGTGTTTGTTATTTCAATCAACTAAAAAAGAAAATTCGTGGTACTATGTCAGATCCGATTGTATAAGCATTTATAAAAATGACAAATACACATTGTAGAATACATACGAGGACAGATAGTATAATTACAGCGTGGGTTAAAAACGGAAA
Source organism: Troilus luridus (assembly GCA_964056705.1). Taxonomy (NCBI): domain Eukaryota; kingdom Metazoa; phylum Arthropoda; class Insecta; order Hemiptera; family Pentatomidae; genus Troilus; species Troilus luridus. The sequence continues at coordinate 18,384,455 of OZ057413.1, forward strand.
AGCAGATATATTTAAATGAACTTTACAAGAAAGGAGTAAAAATATGTTACTATTTCTCTACATAATCATTGTTGAAGTCAATACATTTTCGAAGTCATTTTTAGACAGCTTCCTGGACCTCATCATCATCTGCTAATCGTTGTCCATCTAAAAAAGCTTTCGTTCAATTAAACATATGGTAATCCGATGGTGCCAGGTCCGGATAGAAGGGTGTGCGACTCACAATACCCCATCCAAAGGAGTCAAGTATGTCTGAGTGAGACATAAGTGACACATAAAGGGTGAAAATTCCCCTCCTTTTGTCTTTAAATTTTTTTTTCAGTCTCTCACAGTATGCTGCAACATTGATAATGGTTCCTTGGGGCATTAAATCGACCAACATGAACCCTTTCTGGTTCCGAAAAACATCTGACCATGATCTTCCTCTCAGGAAACTGGACATTGAATATTTTAGTTGATGGCTAATGGGTATAGAGCCTCTGCAGAGACTGTCTTTAACTGAGGAGTATAGGCTCACAGCCTTGTTTCGTCCCCAACCTATATTATGACAAGAAAAGATTCACCATGCTTTAGGTGAAACGAATGGTGGACGAACTGGTTGACGCGTTTGGCTACTGCTACGAGATTCGTGACGGGCTAGGCGTTTGATGATTCATCTTTAGGATACTCCCTACTCAGTGGAGCTAAGAAAGCCCAAGTCCTGCATAGCCTTTGAAACCTTACTTTCTGGACGTCCCATAAAAATAAGGAAAACCTGTACTTCTATACCATACGAAGGATCTATATGGTAGGGTGTTGACTATTTCTAATCCAACGGTTTTCCTACAATTAAGAGTACATACTTAAATAAGGATGGGTGTTAATAACTCAATAACTCGATGTTCTACACACTGATATAACCTGCTCCGCATATTTATGTGTGTGTACACACGCATACATTTCAGAATATCATTAAAAAAAAAACTCCAGTATTTTAATGTAAATTTTATCAATTTATATTATTGCTTGAATATGGTACAGGCATTTATCATTCCATGTCATTTCATCGACAATATAATGAATAAATTAACGTAGTCAGAAGTTTTCCATTTACAAATTACTCTAGGTTGACTCATGCTTATCTATCATCGTGGAATGACCTTAAGTGATATAAGTGTGTACTTGATCAATTCGCGTGACGACATAAATGATCCATTTGGTTGATGGATGGTCAACCTTGCTGTAGCTATCTGAAGAGGTCATTTGAAATTCAAATACTACACTCCCACTACGAGGACGATCCGGAAGATGGAAGGGAACGGACATGAAGATGAAGAAGACGAAACGGCGAAGATTGGAAGAAGCGGAAGTGAAGGAGTACTAGATAGGAAGATACACGCTACCGAGCTTTGATTTAGTAGCACCCCACCCTATCTAGCAACCTCACGATTTATCGCCTACCTTTGACAAAAGAGGCGGGAGCGGTAGGTTTTTGGCGCGAAGCTCTGATTAAGGGGCGTATATCTTAGCGAGTCTTTGTTATCCAGGGGAAGGTTCTTGTTCTTGTTGATAACTGTTATCAGTATAAATCACATCAAGATGGCGAAGGGGCGATGAATTCAAGATATAAGGTGCCATTGATGTTATAACGGCATTTGGCAGGGTATTATGCCTTTAAATAATGCTAATGTCTTCATCGCGGCCACAAATAACAAGATCTGAAATTACCAGTTTCAGTAATAATAATAACAATGTTGGTATAGAGACAGTTCTTTACAACGTATTTATTCCCACTCTAAATAGATGAGAGTAGAATCCAAAAATGGGAATGTTTGTTCTTCTAAAGTCACTTTATGCTGCTATGGCTAATGGGACGATGCTACAGTGGGAGCTCTAAATTTTGCCTACCCAGGTTTAATTAGGATAGGGGTTTTTAACGAGTACCTGACATCGTATAGGCTCGGGACCCCCGTTTAACGTCCCTTCCGAAGGACGGCGTAACTAAGGATTTTTTTCTCCCTTAAAAAAAATCCTAGGGTCACCTGGCGGGTTACGAACCTGCGATCTTGGGCTACACCTACATTGGATCCGATTCGGTGCGACGTGATTCTATCACATACGATGCTGGGGTGTATACATTATACATATTTTACTATACATTATAGTAAAATATAAATGTATTAAAAATAATTAATAAATAATCTTAATTTTATAAATTTAAAGAACCAAATTTACTAAGGACGCGTTCTACTAGAAAATTAAGTGTTTTCAATGACGCTGTAGGAGTTTGGTGCCGTAAAATAAAAGCTTTTATTAATAATGTTTCAAGTTACATAGAAACAAAAACCGGTTTTGATAATTAACAGCTGATGTAATTTGCGATAATAAGAAAAAATGCAAATACGAAGAAAAAAATTATGAGATCAGGTCTGTTTTACCTAAGATGTAGCAGTTTTTTTAACTTCATAGCAAATATACCTGCTTCAAGTGGTCTTCTTCGCTTTAGCGTTTAGAATATTCTTCGATTTAGTGTGGATAAATGGAAATACCAGGGTTTGTTTAAATATTACTACATGCAGTTGATAAATAATTTTCTAATAATTTGGAGTGGTTTCTAAATCTTCCTTAATTTTCTATAAGCTTTCTTAACATACTGAAAATTAAAAATTATAATAAAAACAAAACAGTTGGAGCATTATTATTAATTCCTACCGCAGCAGCCGTTGAGAGAAGATTGTCCTCGCAACAGTAAATCAAATAAAACTAGCCACAAATTTATGGAAAGCACTTGGTGACAAAGAAGCTACCGTCGCGTTGGTATTTCAGTTTTGAAAGCCTACTGTCCGAATTATATATTTTCTTCTCATTTTCTTAGCTTTCTCCATCCAATTTGAATGAACACGAGTTCGTCTATGTGTGTTATTAATCGGCAATTATACCAAAATATTTCTTAGCGAACGGTAGGCGTTAATGGCCCAAGGGTTTTCCACCTCTAAACACCAACAAGCAAATAAAAAAATTAATATTTCGTCAATGGCTTTCTGATATTGGCGTTTTTAAGATAGGTTTAAAGATTGGCATTGAGTAGGTTCTCAAGTACAAACGTATATTATTTGGTGGTATTTTCCAATTGGTGATAAACATTTTAGTTCCTGCTATGCCCTTTACATAGACTCTCCGAGTGAAAATTATGAACCATTTAAAGAAATGGAACTGTAAGTAGAAGTATATTTCTGCTGCCCGCCGTTTATTTAACATCTGGTGAGCACAGTTTTATTATTTATAGTTGGAATTAAAACCATTATTATAGTTTATGCTGGCAACTAGTCGAGATACCAGGCCCCAGTTCGTTCAGTTCTCTAACATAAAGAAGCGAGTTTACTGCCTCGGAGGGGTGTTCAAGATCGAGCGCAAAGCACTGCTGTACCGGCTCCGAAGCGATACGTCAAAGCGCGATACGATTTAGACAGTTACTGCTGGAGCGCTGGCCGCCATCCAGGAGCAATGCCAGGCGGATGCCAAAGTCCCCATTTGTTAATGTCCTCCGAAGAATCGATACTGGGCAACTTTATAATCGACTTTCTCTTCCGGGGTTTCGCTTTGAGCTGTCTTCTCGGTATCACGCTCATCGCCCTTATTGGAATCGACTTTTCAAGTTTAGTGATTAAATTCCGACGGGTCCGGATGCAAATGCGCTAAGTCGTTTGGATGTCGAGTTATTTCTGAAATAGATTGAGAGCAAGTTTCTTCTTTTTTTTTATGCCCTATAGGTAAAATATTATATATAGGTATCTTATTTAAAAGTTCCAAATTAATATTTTAGAGCTGAAACAGTTAGTGAAAAAGATATTGTGCGCAATATATTTATATTTAATAGCACACCACCCTAGCTCAACGAGTATAGGGTCACCTGTGGTGGAGTGATTAGCATGGGTCGTAGACTGGCAGGTAGCCCAACGAATAAAAAAAAAAAAAACCTGTACTATTTTGATCGCTGAAGGGTCTTGGATTCAGTACATGGTAGCTTGTACTGTTTCTACTACAACGGTTTTGCAGTGAGATGATTTGTCCGAGATTATCCTATACCTCCAGGTCTTCCCACAATTAAGGGTAGCGGCTTTATGGACGCAGGGTAAGCCACGTGGAGATGGGTGTCGTCACATACCAGAGGATCCAACCTAGGCTATTAACAGATAAAATAATATACCACAACCATATTTGAGCCAGGAACCTTCAGTATAGCAATTCCACCCCCTTAGTGAACCCTCTCCCTAAAATAAATTTAAAAAAAAACCCTGTACCACTACGACTCGTGAACGAGTTTGGGGGTTCAGTACGTGGTTGAGGCTGTACTGTTTCATGGACAACGGTTCTGCAAGGAGGTGACTTGTCCTAAGTCACGCTCAACCGCCAGGTTTTTCCTCCTTATTATGGGTATCCAGTTTTTATAATATTTTATAGAGGCCGGGTGAGCCCCAGGAGGGTCCTAGATCCTATGTGATCCATCTCCGGCTGCAAACAGACTAAATAAAAGTAACTGCCCGCAGCGGGATTTGAACCAGGATTTCCGGCATGGCAACTCAGTGCTCAACCACTGAGCCACTCCGCTCCCCCCGGTTAAATTTTAAAAGGTGAAAAAATTTTGGTTATGCAGTCCTTTGAAAAGGATCTAAAATCGGGGTTCCTACCCAGTACGATGTCAGATACTAGTTAAAGATTCCTATCCTAATTATGCCTATTAGCCATAGCAGCATTAAGTGGCATTTAATGATTAAACTAACAACTATTGTATAAATATCTTGGTGGCATAGTTTCGAAGTTCCAAATTAGTATTTTATAGCTCAAACATGTGTTGAACGTGATACTCTGCACTATATATTTGCAGCTCTGGTGAAAGTGGTTAGGTCGAATTTTGTTTAAATTTAGTTAGCTGTACCGGGTGAAGCGTGTTTGTGTCCTTATGGCGGAGCATAACCGGCCAAGCCAGACATTTGTTCGAAACTTTTTTTTTCCTAGCCCATTGGCTTTTTTAATTGTGTTGAAAATAAAATAGTACGCATCTCTTTTACTGCACCAGGTGCATTTTAAAAGAAGAAATGTGAATATGATTTTCTTGATTAATTCGAAATGGAAATGGAGTTAGAGGTTATATTTAAACTCCATTTCATCCCAAAACTACGAGAATGATACTATCCCGCTTTCCTCAGTACAAATAACTCATTGTGGATATAATTCGACTCAACCTCTTCACCGGGACAGCAGATATAACATTTAATACCATATAACCGAATAGATCCTTAACAGAGCTCTGAATTGCTGGGCCAAAGGTCCCGGGTTCAAATCCAGCAGTGACAGATGAATTATTTATACTGTTATCACTCATTGATGGATCCCGTGGGATCTGGACCCTCCCGCGGCTTAACCATCCGTGATAAAGTGGGAAAACCTTATCGTTTGAGAGTGATATCGGACAAATCACCTCCCACACAACCGTTTTCCTTGAATAAGTATAGTCTCTATCATAGACTAAACCCTAGACCATTCGTGGCTTATAGTGGTGAAGGTTGTTTTTTGTAATATTTCCTGTTTTATAAAAGATAATAATGTTGGAGGAAGCAATTGTGATATATTTTGAGAAATATTTCAGATAGCGTATCACATTCTAAAGATACTGAGAGGTAATTATAAAGTATAATCACCAAAAAATCGATTACTATGTATTTTATGTTTTTCTCTTTTTTTTTTTTTTTGCTCATGACCGATCGATTTTGTTTTTTAGATTTTACACATTTGATCAATATTACTATAAATGAACTAAAACGATATGAGGCGATACAACTTTGTTACCTTGTCTCGAGAGGCATTGACCGGAAACAGTCTGTGGCCAGAAATAGTTTTCATTCTTTCGCCTTCCTCCACCAACTCTGCTATCTTGATGAACGGCAAGAGTTCACTCGATATGGCATAGAGGTCATCTTTTTTTCAAAATGATTTTAGTGGAATTAAAGCAATGGAGAATTTTTGTAATATTGCAATTTTTCCCTACAATAATCATGTTATTTTTTATTGGGTATTTTCCTACGAAATGCCCCTTTTTATTATCTGAAATTCAAAGTGTAATTAGTAGTCTTCTATTGTTCACTATTTTTATGTTTACAAATTGCAATGAGCTGTTATTAATATTCTTTTTTTTAATAATATTTACTATAACTACGATTAACCCTAGAACACGTGATTTTCGTGTAATTTTTTATGAGTTAAACTTGGACACACGGCAGTCCAAGCTGCAAGAAACATTACCTCCGCATTCGGTGAAGGGTGTTAAAACTAATGTACAACGGGCACTTGTCCACACAAAATCAAATTTGCATTAAAAAAAGGTTTCTGTGTGGGGGGCAGTGTCAATAAATTAATTATTTCTCCTTTCTACTAGGACGTGAAACTCTCACATCCACGTCGTACTTCAGGGATTGACGTTAGCTTCCATTAGTTCATCGGAAGGGACCTATACTCTTCCGTGGAACACTCTACACTCTATACTCTTCAATGTCGTGACAGACATTGATGACACTAAACGAGCTGTGTAACGAAGTACTCCCACACCCATCTTATTCGCCAGATTTATCTCTAACAGATTTTCATCTGTTAAGAAATTTCAACAAGTTCCTTAAGGGTAAAATTTTTTAAAATGATTATCAAGTCAAATACCCATTTTGAGACTAAATTTCATCACAATACATTGGGAAAACGGTATAGAAAATGAGGGTAAATATTTTGAATAAAAAAGTTATATTTTTATTTTATTTTTATTTTATTTTATTTTATTTTTATTTTATTTTATTTTTATTTTATTTTATTTTTATTTTATTTTATTTTATTTTATTTTTATTTTATTTTATTTTTATTTTATTTTATTTTTATTTTATTTTATTTTATTTTTATTTTATTTTATTTTTATTTTGTTTTTATTTTATTTTTATTTTATTTTATTTTTATTTTATTTTTATTTTTTTTTATTTTTTTTTATTTTTTTGTATTTTTATTTTATTTTTATTTTATTTTATTTTTATTTTATTTTATTTTATTTTTATTTTATTTTATTTTTATTTTATTTTATTTTATTTTTATTTTATTTTATTTTATTTTATTTTATTTTTATTTTATTTTATTTTATTTTATTTTTATTTTATTTGATTTTATTTTTATTTTATTTTATTTTATTTTTATTTTATTTTTATTTTATTTTATTTTTATTTTATTTTATTTTTTTTTTATTTTATTTTATTTTTATTTTATTTTATTTTATTTTTATTTTATTTTTATTTTATTTTATTTTATTTTATTTTTATTTTATTTTATTTTATTTTTATTTTATTTTATTTTTATTTTATTTTATTTTATTTTTATTTTAATTTATTTTATTTTATTTTATTTTTATTTTATTTTATTTTTATTTTATTTTATTTTATTTTATTTTATTTTTATTTTATTTTTATTAAATTTTATTTTTATTTTATTTTATTTTATTTTTATTTTATTTTATTTTATTTTATTTTATTTTTATTTTATTTTATTTTATTTTCATTTTATTTTTATTTTATTTTATTTTATTTTATTTTTATTTTATTTTATTTTATTTTTATTTTATTTTATTTTATTTTTATTTTATTTTTATTTTATTTTATTTTTATTTTATTTTATTTTATTTTATTTTATTTTTATTTTATTTTATTTTATTTTTATTTTATTTTATTTTTATTTTATTTTTATTTTATTTTATTTTTATTTTATTTTATTTTATTTTATTTTTATTTTATTTTATTTTATTTTTATTTTATTTTTATTTTATTTTATTTTTATTTTATTTTTATTTTATTTTTATTTTATTTTATTTTTATTTTATTTTATTTTATTTTATTTTTATTTTTATTTTATTTTATTTTTATTTTATTTTATTTTATTTTATTTTTATTTTATTTTTATTTTATTTTATTTTTATTTTATTTTATTTTATTTTTATTTTATTTTATTTTTATTTTATTTTATTTTATTTTTATTTTTTTTTATTTTTATTAAATTTCTTCAGGGCTATTACCTCAGTCTGTCAACAGTTGCCGCGCTGACCGACCTCCACCCGGACCATTTTCTTCGTCATATATATATAAGGTCAACTAATATTATTCAAAACGAATATATATACACTTTGAAGTATTCATACAATCCATTTATAGTTTCTTTGAACCAGCACGTCTTTCCTTCTCTTAATTCACTCTCTTGGCAAGAACTCCGAAGCCTTCCTTCATTGGGGACATTTCCTCAGAGCTTTCAGAGTTGGGAACTGAAGACGCAGCAGAAGCTGCTCAAAGATGGCAACTCATGAATACATAAACCACTTTACATGAGCCTTCCTATCTCTTTGATCTTACCTTTCCTTCTTATATTTCTTTACACATCTTCTCGCAACTTCTTATTAACTCTCTGTCAAGTATATAAGCCAAAATAGTTTTTCTATGTAGATTTATTTAAACTTCAGTATTTTCGAATTCGTAATTATTCGTTATTGTTATTTTTATAACATTGGCGCATAAAGGTGCTTTGTCTGTGACATTATCGCTATATTAAAAAAAAAAAAAAAACTGCCCAAACAAATACAGCCAAAATACAAGAGACTTACAAGGACAGAAGACTGACATGGAAATCGCATGTGACTAATTTTAAGAAAAGGTTTAATCACCTGCTCTCACTCTTAAGACGACGATTTTACCACAAAAATAAACTATCACTAACTAAAAAAATTATTATATACAACTTGCTACTTAAATCTGATATGAACCTATGCCTCGCAATTTGGGGCTCATCCCTATAATGTAACTTACAGATAATTTAAATTTTTCAATCGAAATTCCTTCGATATACTACACATTGTTCCTTTTACATAACTAATAAATCATTACACAAGGACCTGAACATACCACTCGTTACTGATGCAATCAAGAAAAATTACAAACAATTTCATGACACACTTACAGGACAGCCAAACTTACTGGCACAATCATTACTGACAGACACCACAGAATCCGACAAGGAGACTGAAACGTCTTTAGAGCAGGAATCTAATACAGAGAGATGAACTACGCTAGGAGTGCCTACAATGGGAGGTTTCTCCATTCAAGCTTCCACGTCAATCCCTTAGGGAAGGTTTGCAAAAGAAGACCACAAATACAATATGTGCTAATTTTCTGTGTGCCAAAATTTGTATTATTTCTCTCAGTAAATATTTATTATTATTACATAAAAAAGGAAAAGGTTCTTAGTGATAAATATGCTACCGGCGTTGCCTTGCGACGGATCGAAATACTACTATCTGTTTTGCCTTCACGTTAGCTACATACATACATAGATGGCATTACATCCCACATGGGGACAAGGCCTCCCGCAACAACATCCGCCAATCAACTCTGTTCATTGCTGCTGCTCTCCAGTTACGATTTCAAAGTTAGCTCTATCAGTTAAATTATAATTATTTTTTAAAATTGGCAAATCACAAAGCCATCGTTCCTGACTTCTTTAAGCCGTTACAGAAAATGTAGCACTGTTTTCGAATTTAAATGGCAAAATAATCAATAATTTATTGATTTTTTTTTTAATTTGGACAATTCGCAAAGCTCTGTGGATCAAGATGGCATTGTTGCATCCCATTATTGCACCTTGTTAGTACCCATTGTTGGGCCTATTGCTGTGTAATTGTTGCTACGGTTGCTAGGCAACGTTGATGGGCGGCTGATGGCCCGAGGACGCCCCTAAGAAGGAGCTGAGAACCCGATCCTAAGGGACACCTGGGACCTTTGTCGACCTGTCAGGACGAACAATGCTCTTCAGGGGCCAATTGAAGGGCGGTCGAGGAAGAACTGCTCCAAGCAAAAACTGTTTGGGCTAAGGCCATTGTGCAACCGCCACTTCTCCTCTTTCAGGGCACACTCAGCCGGCCTGCCGAGGAGTGCCGTAGAATTCACTTAATGGAATTATGATTTCCAGTTAGTATTGTTATCTGCTACTCAGTCCTGAAATCTTCACCAATACCAGCCATGGAGGGATCATTGTGTAATGGATCAACTTAAGTCGTGTGTTATAAATATTTTGAATCAGCACGGACATATCCCCTGTGTAAGTAGAAGTTTTACTATTCTATTGTACTTAACAGTTATTTTTCTGAACTTTTATAATAATACTAAATTATACCAGATTGCATAGATTTATTTACCAACACATAAGAGAATTCATTGTTTATGATTGCATTCATAAAAAAATTATCTGTATATTCTTTTAAATATTTATTAATCGAAATTTACAACTGTATTTAGAATAGAATACAATACAAACTGTTCGAGCAACCTCGAAATAGTTACTGGACCTTTCGATGAGAGCTCCCAAATGGATAAGGAAAATAAATTTCTGATTCAATTATACCAGATCGCATGTCATTTTGATTGTAACCTTTTATTAAATTAATAACATAAGTCACTTTAATCAATTAAACAACTAATACTTTTGATAATGAAAAACCAATTAATTAAATTAAAAGAACAATTTAAACGTTTTTATAATTAGAAAATGAAGTTACTAATATTAACTAAATTATAAACAACTAATTAATAACAAAAATAAAACAATTATTATTTAATCTTACGATAGTAAATTTAACTCTATTAAATTACAAATAAATAAAATGTTCAAATAAAATCTATTACAAAATAATGAATGTTTATCTAGTTTTGTAGTTGAAATGATATAAACAAACAAAAAAAACTCTTATCTGTCTGTCGAAGTAGATTCCAGTAGTAGATCTCGGCAGGGCGAGTTGGATGTTGAGAAGACAGAAGATTTCGTTAGCAGGACGAGCGGAGATGTTGAGACAATAGAGGCTGAGACGATCGGCTGGGTCAATTCGAATTGGTCGAATCGATGACTAAGTTTAAACTAATTACACCTGCAGCAAATTAGTATCTTCTTCAAATTCACAAAAAACAACTTTAGGCTCCTATAGAGCATACGATGTGCACGTCAAGAGGCTCGTGTCAACACTCTGGCTCGGTCTAGGCGGAGCGAACAAAAGCCGATCGACTACGCTTTTGTTTTTCTCTCTTCACTTTTATAACATATGTTTTCAAACTTATTACACTTATTACTAAACAAATAAAATTACCTTTAAAGTTAAATTATTCTAAACAACTATGAAATAAACGTTTAAATTATTATATTAAATAAAAAATGTGAAACATACGTAAAGATAATGTTCTTTCTTTTACGAAAAAATTATTTAATTTTTATGATTAAAACTAATAATGTTTTATAAGGTTACTACTTCATCTGGCCTTAACACAAACTTTATTCTGGGACCAAGTCCCTTTAGAATAACAAACATGAACAAAAAACAAAAATAAACATTATATACATCTGCCCAGAAGGCTACATAATAATATAGATCATGAAATAATTAAAAGTGACAAAAACATAATAAAAATAAAAAGTAGGAAACTTGACAGGATTTTAACTAATTGTCTAGAATAAATATATTAATAACAACAATTACTAAATACAATAAATGAATGGGATAGCATGTGATTAAGTCTTTACATAGTCTATATCTTCTTTGGAAAAATAAACAAGACCTCATAGGCAACGAAATCGATTATTCAATACTAATTTATTTAAGCAGATGATTGACCTGCTTAGAGAGCATCTTTTTGGGATGTCAAGAGATGTTGGTAAAGCAAGGATTTAATTGAAGCCAGTGAAGAACCATGGCGGATGAAAGGAGGGATTCAGTTCAGGGACTGTGGTGGAGCGGGCGAGAAAGGAGCGCTCGAATGTTTTGGTTCTGTGGGAACGAGTGTAGAGATCGGAAAGGCGGGATCTTGTTTTGTGGTGCTGGACTGAGGATTTGAATTGGAGGAGACTGTAGATAAATGAAGGATGGTGCAAGTTAATAGATTGGTATATAAAAGTATTTAGGAAATATTGTCTACGAATGGTAGGGAAGAGCCAGTTTAACTCATCATCATAATGATGTGAAACGCGGGATCGCCTCGGAGTACCAAGGACAAATAATACAAGCATTATTTTATAATATTTTAATAATACAACAAGTAAATAGAATAAGTTATTCGTATTCGCGTGAGATAAAGACAAGTAGAGAAAGTACCCACTGGTAGTATTCAAATAACGAATTCAATTTAAAAAGTCTTCATTTCAAGCGCCTCGGAGGGTTATCAGGAACTGAAGAGATGGCTAGGTTTGAAACTAGTGGACGTGGGTAGGAATAATGTTTGTCATGATAGGATCAATTTATGGTTCGTGCCTGATCGGCAACGAATGGGATATTATGGATGACTTTATTCGTAACAAAGTAAGGAGCAATGAGGATTTTACGAAGGATTTTGGATTGTAACGATTAGATACGAGAAGTATTCTACGGCTTAGTGGAGATCCAAAGCTCTACTGTTTAAGTCCTAATAGGTCTTGTAATGGTTACGAAAAGATTAAAATATCGGGTTCCGGCCAAACAGCAAGAATTGGGGCATTAAGGTCGCTATTGATAAAAGGATTTTGGATTGTAAGGATCACAAACGAGAGAAATTCAATTGCTTATACAGCCCCAAAGGTTTATTCCGTAAGTTCCAAGAGGTCCTGTAATTTGTATATATTAAAAGGCAAACGGCTTTTTGTTATAAGTTACAGTTTACCCTTGTAGAGAGAGAAAAGAGATATCATCGGATAGATATTGTCGCGTACACTTGCACAATGTGAAAATTAATCTTTTATTATGTCTCCCTCAAGGTATCTCTTAAACGAGTGGATCGTATTCGTACTTGTCATCATCACCATATGGGAATGTGTAGCAAATCGGACATCCTATCCACTATGGCGGTTGCGCAAAAGATTGAAAACCGTATAGTATTACGTACAATATACCGTGTTGAGCCGCTGAGATAGCTCAGAAGGTTTAAATTAACCTAAAGGCTCTTACTTAAAGCATGTTATCTATCGATACATCAACTACGTACCATTTAAATTCAAATTTATTCACAGCTATAAAAAATTCAAATTTATGATACCTTAGAATTATCATGAATAGTTATAAAAACCTGTAAAATGAATCGAGTAAACAAAGAAAAACCGGAAGAAGAAAATTTATGTAGAAATAACATGAGAGAAAAATGTTTAAATGGAAAAGATGAAAATTTTTCTACGGACAGGGCCACTGCGATTAAGACACAATATACTTACAATAGCCTGCTAAAATGCTGAACCGATGAGTAAAGCATGTCAAATAAGTTTGTGAATACATGATGAGGAATTATTTTAAACATGCTTCTGAGTTCTATTACATTTTTCTCGTATCCCTCGTGCTATTTTTCATAATGGTACAAGTGCTATCAAATAATTTGAAAATATATAGCATATTTTTTGACATTTTAATGTCTGGACTATAGTTCTTCACATGACTTACGAAACAAACGACTTATCTATAAGAGTATACTAAAACCTATTTGTACATATGGAGTTTTACTTTGGACTTGTTTTAACTTTGGGGTTCAGCAAAAAAAGTCCACATAGTCAATATACAAACAGCACAGTCCAAATTTCTCAGAAAAATTGTTTATGCACCATGGCATATTTCGAATCACATCATACACAACGACATGAACATTCCCACTGTAAAATCATATATTCATAACAAATACATAACATTCCACTCATAGACACGAAATCACCCAAATCCATCCGTTCTTCCGCTTTCCTACTCCCTGTTACCTGAACTTGTTAGGAAAAGATTAAAAAGACACTGGCCAAGAGACCCACTCAACCATTGACATTTCCATTCTATTGATGTTCCAGTAGAAAAGCAAAGAAAATAAAAATTGGATCAATTTTGCTGGATGCGCAATTGCGCATGAGCAAATGAAAATTATATAATAAATAATTAATGACTAATTTAAATGCGTATTCGATATTATTATATATTTAATTTTACTAGCTATACCAAACAAAGCTGTCAGAAATAAGTTTTTGTTCAAGGCACTTACCATCGCATTTGCTACTAGCTTTAAATAATGAACATCTACGGAGTATGGGTGATAATCCGTGGGTGGAAGCTTACAACCAGCCATTGGTAATAGCGGAGTTGATTCTTCGAGTTCTCCAAGCCTTTTATTATTATTATTTCGATGAATCGAGGAAATTTTAGTATTTTGTATAATAGAAAAAGTATATTAGAGATATTATTTCCTGGATAATGTGCCAGTGATATTGTTCAAATTTACTTTTATTTTAAAGATTATCTCCTAATAATGTCTTATTGAAGGGTTTTAGCACATTTTTACTCAACGCAAAATATTCTGAATAAGATCAGAATCAAAAATTAAACTGACTAAGTTGGTATATATATTTGGACTTGCACTATGACCCCTGGTGTCCACAATATTAAAGACATAGAGGTCACAAGACAGCATGACGCGGCAGGAGCGAGCTGTGACAAATGATGCAGTTCTCAGGAAGAGCAAGTGCTGTGTCACCACAACACAACTACACTAGAGAGTCCTCTTCTCCACCATCTCTTAGTTATTCTCATGTTGACTTACAAGACGTGCTAAATTGTCCTCAATATGTCTTCCTTCAAGTCATCATACGATATAATGAATGAATTTTGGTTATGAAATTCTAAAACTTTTGAAAATATTATTAATTTTGTCCTAGTGAATTTTGGATTATAATTAAACAGTATAATCTCTTCCTATTTACCTGTACAATATATTCTTGATTGTAGTGGCGTTTAGAAGTATTGAGAAGTTTCAACCTGACTCTACAGTCCAGTAGCAGCTAGACAACTGCTAATGTCCATGGCAAAAAACTAAAAATATACGGCACAAGTAGTGATGTCCCTAGTTCTGACTCATATGAAAGCTGAATAGGGATGATGGCTAATTTATGGAAATGCTTTTATTTTATAGATTATGATCTACGTCACAAAAACCTCGCGCCCTGTCAAACTGATCTTGACTGAGTTTTTACGAATAAATTTAATAAAAGCCATAAAAATGAATACGTCGTATTACAAATGCTGTTCAGTGAGAGTTATTATGAGAGTTTTTTTAACTACTTGATTAATTGAAGACGTCTAAATAACAACTACAAATTTATTTGAAAAAAACTGATATTGTAATAAAAATTAATAAATTAAATATTATACTTTATCATCCAATGTAAATTATAATGATGTCTTTTCACCTCTCTTTTCTCAATCTGCTGATGTTCCTCAAGGGAGTATCCTCAGCCCAATACTCTACACAGTATAAACAGCTGACATCCCCAGCCATCCCAATCTACCCATACCACACATATTGATGATACGGTCACCTGTGGTCTAGTGGTTAGCGTAACAAACTACTAAGCCCAAGATCGTATTCAACCCTCATAATCCAAAATCCTTCGTAAAGTCCTCGATGCTACTTACTCTTTTATTAATATAATCATCCATAATGACCATAATGTCCCATTTGTTGCTGATTTGGCCATATCATGACAAACTTTATTCCCACTCAAACCCACTAGTTTCAAACCTAGCTACTTCTTCAATTCCTGATAATCCTCCAAGGCGTCTGAAAATAAGATATTTTCAGTTAAATTTGTTATTGGAGTCAGTGGGTTGTTTTTCTACTTGCATTTATCTTATGGCGTTTCTATTCATTCATTCTATTTTCTTGTATAGTTGTAAATTTCAATTAATAAATCTAGAAATAAATATATATAGGGTCGATAGAAGATAGGAACGAAGAGATGATGGAGAAAGCCATGGGGAGGGAGATAGGAAATTAAAACAGACCCTAGCAATTTGGGTAGGATTATAGGATGAAGATAGGATGGGACCAAGTTGGCTTAGGGATGTGCTTATTTATAACGGATTAGCCCAGTGTCAATTACTCTGCTCTTCAAATTACAGAGTCCTAAGCCAAATGTCAACCCTTATATACACATTTATACATAATATTAAGTTATATCTCTGTATAATTGGGGAATTGTGAAAAGATCAAATTGAAATCGCGTTAAATTACGAAGCCAGATTAACGACATGGTAATGGCTGTGACATTGGTTCGAATTCAATAAAATGATGTTAAGCTAAATAAGTAATATTCGTAATAATTCCAATGAGACCGGGTTTTATCTTTATATCCACAGCTATACATATACATACCTATACATTTTATAAAACAAAGTCCTCAGCCGCGTTTGCTCGCGGTAAACTCTATAACTACTGCACGGATTTTCATGCGGTGATCACCAATAAATAGAGCGGTTCACCAGGAAGGTTTTATGTAAACGGGTTGGAATATAACGATGATTGTCGGAAATGTTGTAAAAAATATAGCCTCCTGGGAGGTTTCATCGAAGGGGCTGCCTAATGCCTTTGTCATATGACGATACAAAAAAAGTCAGTGACAGGATATATCTATATTTTAAGGAAAGCCTACAGAACCCATTTTATCTAAAAAAATTGATCACGTACAATGCGGTATCTGGAAAGCTATTTAGATGACTCCAGTATTAATCCTTATCAACATAAATTCGTATATAAAGAAATATTTGTTTTGTTTTTATGTTTATAATATCTACATAATAAAATACATTAGACAGACAAAACATGCGGGCATAATATGTCTTACTAATCGTGCAAAGTCGGGGCTGGTCGCTAGTATATATATATATGTGTGTGTGTGTGTGTGTGTGTGTATGAATACGTGTTCATTATTCCTTCTGCATTCCACTGTAATATCCGAAATGGTTGTTCAGCATTTATATTTTTGGCATTGCATCGGCGATCTGTCATAGAACTTTTATTTTTTGGTTTATATCCACCAGCCGCTGGTAAGCGGCCCTTCCGAGTAGGGTCAGGTGCTCTGCTTGCCTGGCGGGGATACGCAAGAGTAACACCTCTATCCATAGTTCCAAATTTAGGGACAGCCATATAGGAAGTGTTGTGCGTGATGTCTTGTTTTTTGGTGACTATATGCACCTTTCGGTCAGACATCGCCGACTTCAGCGTAATTTTTGTATTCAGGGTTTGTTCCCTTTAGTCGTTGGAGTCCACCTCCTTCCCATAAGACAGTTGGGGTCTGGGTCTTCTGCTCTCTTAGTCGTTGGAATGCTTGATTCTCTTGCGCCCTCGAGACCATTGCGATTGTCACTAGGCAGAGCCCCTCACATGGTGCTACCGGCTGGGCCAGCTGGACCAAGGTTTTTTAACGAGGTGTTTCTCCTCCCCCTCCTTCTTTCTCAGACGGGCTGGGGACCGTCCTCGGCGGAGTTTATATATGTATATATAAGACGTACTCCAAACGCCGTTTGTAAAAGGTGTGTGGTCTCGTTCTGTGCTTAAATTAAAACAAATTTAATTTACTACAACTCCATTCCCCTTGACTTTTATCGTAGGATCACTCCTTCGACCGAAAGTCGGTGTTCCTCACGAAAGTCGGCCAAAATTTAAAATTTGGAGTTTTTGGAAAACATTACTAGTTTTGAAAGAGGCGTAACTCAGAATTTATTAGACCCACAGAGCTGAAGTTTGGTTCAAATTGCAACAATTGTAATCTACTTTAAAAATGGTGACTCGTGTTTTTTTTTTTTTTTAACGCGCCGATTAGGAGATACAGGGCAAAAACTGAAACAACTCCGAAAATTTCGAGGTTTTTCGGTCACCCAAATTTTTCCCATCCGTTTTTTCGGTTGTAAACTTGGATTTAAACTGCCTTTACAACATATAAAAAATGCAGCTCTCTTCAATTTTTTGTGACTTAAAGCGCTTTTTTGGTAGGTACCTGGCCGTTGGCCTATCTGTGAACTCCACTAATTTTAGTTTGTCGGTTGAATTGAAACTTCCTCCCATATTCTTGTAGTCTATAATGGAACATGACCAGCTGGGGAGGAGGGACAAGAAGATGAGACACTGGTACCATATTAACAGCCTTGGGACACCTCTGGCTCCTGATGACTCGATCCATCAGGACCGGTTCATCCGCTCATCAATCTCTTTTGGCAGGACCTCATCTCCCAAGAACATCCTGGCTGGCTCCCTTAGGGGTTACCCTGGTTGGGACATAGCTCATTACCGTACTGCTCCCCCAACATCCGAATGAGCATTGTCTATCAAGTTGTAAATGGGATTGTGAAACTGCATTGATATTTACATAAATTTCTTTTAAAGAGCTTTATTCTAGGTCATATCAAAATTACATAAAAGAAGTCATTTTAAGTTTCAGTACATTGACAAAGTACAATACCTTCTACAGAACTAACATTTGATATGAGAATGGCATGGCAGACCCCGTGTTAAGAAAGAATGCCAGCCAATAAATCTTAAACTGAATTCAATATATTCCCTATTCAGAAGAAAGTTCAAATTAGAAACAAGACAAAACTTATACCCGCACACTTACTAACCGAAACCAGTTTGAACATATTGCAATAGTGTTTTGAATAACATAAGTCAAAATCCTACATTACAAAAAAAAAAGAAACATTATTAGTGAGCATTACAAGACTAAGAGTGACACAAGTGCTTTCTGGCAGACAATATCTGAAGCTGAGGTTGATACTGTTTTGATGAGTGAAAAATAGATATTTACCCATTCATTTAATGGTCATTACTCAAACCAAAAGACACCGATTTTTGGGTTGTGTGACGTTAGAAATGGCAGTACAAACGACTACAATCTTTTCAATACTTAGACTTACCACAAAAGCACCATAGTATGTTAATGACAAAACTTTACATACTGATTTAAAAGTTTTTAAACGATTGAAGAGCTTACCACAAGCCCAAGCTCATTGAAATGACCACGGCTCTCATTCCTGAGGATACTAAAAAGAACAAGGATGAGGGATATGTAATGAGAAATTAAATCAAGCAAAGGGAAAGGTACCGATGCGTATAATTCTACTTCATGTATCTCATACCATTTTGTTTTATTTTTATTTACAGCCAATCTGCTGATTGTCAATTGTTTGTTCTTGACCGCGGACTTCAAAGTAGTTATACTTTTGACCCATGTACAATTACAGGCGTAACCGAGATCTCACGTTCTAAGTAACAATTTTTTTTATATTGAAGGCATATTATGATATTCTAAATACTTAGTTAGGTATCTAATTGCAACAGTAAATGACAAATGATTAGAAGATCGGCCACAATAGATTAGAGGATATCGATAGGCGTTGGATAATAAACATATACATGTCTTCATTTGCATCTAAATTGCCAATGAATGTTGGAGCTGTTAAACAGTTTGTATAAGAGCGCTTTGTAATCAGATGGATCCAATTGAAAATAGTAGGCTTTATTTTCATTTATAGTAGGCTTCACTAATGTATTTGTATTATTACACATTATTATTTAGGTTAGGATGAACTTGCCACCTTCTATAAGAATATTTTGGAATTTTAATTTACAATAAGATATCTAAAGAATATAAACACCGCATTTTCACAGCCATAATGGAAACAATCCTAACATATTCCTCGGAAAACTGTTCTCAAAGGTGCAGGCGGATGCGATGGATTATATAGGGGGTGTCTCTGTGTCACCTGGCTGGATAAAGTAAGAAACGAAGAAATTCGACAGTGGATGGATGTATATCTACAAATGAAAGGATCAGGGCACCCCGCCTAAGATGGTACGGTCATGTGAAGAGAATAGTTTCGATTGTTGGGCAAATCGAGTCCTGGATTGGTTTCCACCAGGGAGGAGAGGACGCGGACGCCCCAGAAGCTGACAAGTTGAGGCAACCCTCGCTGGAACGCATATAAATTAAAGTAAGTAATTTACAAATTCTACTTCGTTTAATATTGTAATTTTATTTAATTTGGTAAAAAAAAGTTAAAAATCATTATAAATGATTTGGTCTACTTCAAAAGGCGATTTATCAAACAGGAAATATTAATTATTTAAGATATGAATTGAGGCGTGGAGATGCAATAGGGCGTCGAGATCTAAATTTGAAAATTTTTCAAGAAACACAAAAATATGCATGATACAGTTTATTATTGATTGGAGACTATTATTTTTGGAACAAAAGTTTTGAAAACCACATCAGAAACACATCTGCACAATATTGTTCAGATTTTCGAAATTTCAAATTTTTAAGCAATTTAATTAAATTGGGTTTATCCCATTCTGCATGGGAAAATTTAAAGAAGTCAATAAACTAGGAAAAATAACTCATGACAATTAACTCATTATAATTTTTTAATAATTTAACAATGAACTTTGATGAAAAAAATAAGTAACAAAAAACAAAGTTGATTTATTTTGTCTTGAATAAGTTGAATTTTTTTAAACAATTTTTTTTTTTAAATCGAAAAATAGTCTAGAACATTTGGAGCCAAAGTAATAACCTGAAAAGAATAATTATTTTATTTATTATCAAACAAATTAACTACTTATTAATAATAATATTTGTTCAATCTTACTTTCAAATGATCTTATGCTCATATTGGTCAAAGGAATTTATTTCTTCTTGAACAACATCCAGTTCGTAATCTTCATCCTTGTCTTTAGTGAGTAACATTATTTCTTTGTAAAATTGTAAGTTTCATACCAAGTTTCATACCAGGTTGTACTTGTGGGAAATGTGATAAAACATTTTCAAGTTTTTGATGTTTTTTGTTTACAGCTAAATAGTAACTAGAACTTACAGTGAAGGTCCTTTCCCCACATATCAAGGAATCTTTTGTTTCCATAAACTTGAAATTCTAATTGGCAGGTGGTTTAATAATTTTTTGTAAGACTTTTATCCAGTCCATCACCTTTCCTGAAAGTGATATTGGATTCCCATGGACTTTAAAAATTTCCACATACTCCTCTGGGATTATTATACCCTTCTTTTTATGTCCTCAATTTGGCTAAATACCCTATCCGATAGAAGAAAATAGTGACCAGCAACAGGAAAAATTATGTAAATTTGCGTTTGTAGTGCTCCAAGCGGATATATCCCCTTCTGCATCTCAACCCAAACTTTTAACGAAAAATTAGATTGGATTTAGCATGTTTTGAAAGGTGAACCATGTACGACCGTTTAGAGGACGCTAAATTTGTGAAAAAACATTAAAAAAATTTAAAATATGGATTTACCCCTATTTGCATCCCCACGGATGCTGAGGATTTCTTACCTCATTTTTACTTCCTAGATGAAACTGATTTAATTTCTTAGATTACTAAATAAAATAATTTAATTTTAGATTGGATAAACTCGATATATAACCAATGACTGTAAAAATTAGTTCAATGTAAATCGGTCCATAGTTCGGTGTGAACTGAGAACTACTGCTAAGGGAATCCGCACGAACCTGTAGCTTCCAATGTTCAAAATAAAGAAAACAATCTGGCTCCGTAGAATATATTTTAATTTACAAACTAACTTAATTCAATAATTTAATTTTATAATATAAAAAACCTGTATCACTACCACTCATGAAGAGTCTTCGGTTGAATACCTGCTACAGAATGTGATGTTTCTTGGACAACAGTTGTTTAGGAACTTAATTTGCCTTAGATCACGCTCAACCACCAGGTTTCCTCCATATTTTTTGGTACTCTTAAATAATTAAATTTTAATTAAAATAAATAAAATCTGCCTTAGTTAGAGGATTTGAACCCGGAGCCCGGATACTCGCTCTACCGCTGAGGGCTCCTTTAATTTTTTAATACTTAGTCATAAAAACGTTAAGGACTATTACACATGCTCTGTTGTACAGAAAAAACATATATATGAAGTGAATTATTATTAGTTCAATAGTTAAAAAAAAAAAAAGCTGTGCCACTATAATCTATTGAGGGTGTGTTTTTGTTCAGTAGATGGTAGATACTGTAATGTTTCCTCACAAACGGTTATGCGAAGAGGTGATTGCAGAGACAACACAACCTCCAGGTTTTCCTGTATTTAAGAATAATCATTTTATAGAGCTTGGATGAGGCCCAGGAGGGTCTCTGGATCCTAGAATTGAATCACGGATGATAACATTTTAAATAATTTATCTGCCTTATCAAGCCATTACTGCCACATCATATTTATTCGAATGGAATACATTTTCATTTTTTATTTTAAATTATAATTATAATACCCAATGAATGTTTAATGTTTCATTACTGTTTAATCCAGCACAAAAATTTAACTCTTAACTATGGTTAAGGTTTATTCGAATATGCTAACTGATGATGCTATTTTACATCTGTACAATATTCCGTCAAAGAAATATAATTTTGACAACTTTAAGCTCTAACACCGGTCCGCCCCATCAATCTGTTTCCATCCCTATATATTTATGTGTAACTGAGCTGGAAGACCACCCCGTGATCCCGAACAGATGTCTACTCGGACAGATTCCTGGCAGGGAGAGGGGAAAAAAATCCCGGAGTGAGCGGTGTCGGGTGCCGACCCCGAAGGCAATATTTTTTCCAAGGATATATTTTATTACGGGCTGTAAAATTTATTGGATTTTTTCCAAGCCTGGAGCGTTCAGAGCCTGGAGTGTGGTTTCAATTAGACCGGCTTCCATTTTCTCGCTCCTAATGGTTCGGCCTGTTAAAGTTATTCGAGCCACGGCACTAAAATATCACCAACAAAAAGACCCTAATTGTGTCTCATACTTATTTTTGTTTTTTTCCAAAAATATATAGATTTTTCTGATTCCCAATAGGCACTTTGTTTCTGGTACTTACCGAGGATTAATCCAATATATAAACTGATAAGGTGAGATATGAAAATTAAATCAACCCAATTGATAGTAACTGAATTTGTATATACGTAATGTCACACATATCATTCTTTTTAACTAACCAACATTGCCTATTTGTATTATATAGAATTATTGTTATAGAAATAATCAGAAGGCTTAATAAGAATTTATTTTATTGTATTTTCGGGCAGTTAGGAAAATAATGTAGGATTTTATATATATTTGTTTAATACCCCTCCATCGCCGTTTCAGGCTTACAATCCAAAATCCATGATGACCTTAATGTCCTATCTTTTGCTGATTAGGCCCGTATCCGATATCAGTCCTTTCATGACAAACTTTATTCCTTCTCAACCCCACCAGTTTCAAACCTAGCAACCTCTTCAATTCCTGATAATCCTCCGAGAGGTATGAAAAGGAAATGGCCTCATGACCTTCTAAGTTGAATTTGTTATTTTATTACTATCACAGTGTAGTTTCTCTGTTTGTCTTTATTCATGTCAATATGTACCATTCCTGCCATCTATTTGTTTTATTGTTATAATACAGTTCTAAATTTCAATGAATAAAGTATTATTTTTTTTAATATTCCTCCAAACTGTTAATTGTTTATAAACTGACTTTTATAAATATAAACACTTATTTATTGGTCCTCTTTTAATGAAACATATTTGTTTACCCTAGTAACATTTTGGTAATGATTTATTCACCTGGACTAAGACGAATAGTGGTTTCAGAAATTTCGAGTGGGAGACTTGAGCCTTGAAGAAGTTCTGCCAACTTTTAATATTTTTTCACCTTCTTAATCACCTTGAGATGGTCTTGGACGGCTGATTTGCTGACTTCGAGTTCCTCTGCCAATTCTTGAAGAGTAGTCTTGGGATTTTCTTCCACCAAAGCTCCGAGAACATCTTTAGAAGGGCAGAAATTCTTCCACGGCCTTCTTTGTCTTCAAGGCTCAATTCTCGAAATCTCTGGAACCACCGTTGAACAGTGCACTCACTTATACTGTCTTCACGCCAAACTTCGTTGATACTTCTGGACGTTTGGTCACCGTTCCAGTCGAGTTTGACAGAATTTTACGTAAATCACGATTTGGCATATTAGTAAAGACTGAATTATTTAAGTAGCAAAATGTTACATAGGTAAAGGATCATTTTCATTTGAATTAGAATAAATAAGTGTTTACATTTATAAAAGTCAAAAGTCCTACAAATATAAACAGTTTACTATTTTGAGGGGAATTTTATGGAAAACATAAAATCCTGCATTATTTTCCGAAAAACTCAATTGATTCGTTATAAAACCTTGAGTACTCAGAGGGAGTATCGAAAGTTCACCTCAACACAAAATTATATTCTTGACAAAAATATTTAAATCAATTATTCCTAAAAACAAAAGACCAAGCCCTTCTCATCTATTAATCTTTTTCAGGCCAAGGTTTCTAAACTAATTGTGTTATCGAGAAGATCTGTTTGGATGATCTTGATCGAAATTCTGTTCGACCTTCTGTCATTTCCGCTTGAGTGGAAAATAGTTGACTGGATAATTCTAATAATGGATTGAATTGGTCAGGGCGTGGAGTCAAAGATAAAAAAAAATAAGCAGAACTTATTTTTTAATTGTGCCAACGTTTCGGCCTACGGTGAAGGCCATCTTCAGGGCTAAGAAAGAAACAGAAAATACCTATATAAATCTTTGCAGTACCAAGTAAGAATTATTAAATAATAGTAATTATTAATAACAATTATTAAGCACTAGTAATTATTAAGTAACAAGTAAGAATTCTTACTTTTTAATTCTTACCTCTACATTTATATAGTTATTGTCTCTTTCTTTCTTAGCCCTGAAGATTAGCCCTACACCGTAGGCCGAAACGTTGGCACAATTAAAAAATAAGTTCTGCTTATTTTGTGTTAACTTCGACTGCACCCCCTGACCAATTCAATCCATCTTTTATTATTTCCATTGTTTATTTGCAAACGAACGATTTCTATGGAATTAGGTAGATGTAAATGGTCCTCGTAGTCAAGAATAACTTTATACGTGTAGGGATTCGTATTTCTTTATTCTGATGCGAGATGGCGGTCGTTTTAAAGAACCCATCAAATGTTGTTTGTTGCGCAGTTCCTGCAAAATGCGTTATTTTATTTTAAAACATGAAATGAATTTTCCTTACTTTTTTTTCCTTATTAAAACAAATGTCGGAAAATTTGTATTTCTTGAGTACATAGTTTAAAATTCATAATCCATTTTTATTTTATGGCAAATTTTTTTTGCTTGATTATTGGTATTATAATTATATAAAACAAAGTAAAAAACAAGCTATAATAGGAAACGAAACTAAAAATTAGAAAATAATTGTCAATAAATATAAAATAGGAATAGATTGATGAGGGAAAAAATAGTATAAAGGTGTACTTTTTAAGATATTTTCAGAGTGACTCTAATTTTACCGATATCAGTCAATAAAATATTAACAAAAATTAACATTTTTAATAGAATGATTTTTTTCGTTCATTACTATATTCTTATTTTCTTTATAAGATATTTATTATATACTGGACTCAATCTTCTTGATTTATATAATTTAATAGAGAAGAAAAAAACATATTCCAGTCAAATATTGTTATTTAAACTTTACAAATGATAAAAAAAAAAAGTTTCGATATTTATTTGTCATTCTCAATTCAAGCAATTCCTCATACAACTTCATTTAAATTTATAAGTCTAAATCATTACTTAAGGTCAAACATTATTTAAAAGTTAAAAAGTCAAAAATATAAATAAAATCCTGGAACATGACTATCTTCCATGGTCAAATATATGTAATACCATGGTATCAAATATGTAATACCTATTATATTTGACCATGGAAGATAGTCAAGTTCCAGGATTTTATTTATATTTTTGACTTTTTAACTTTTAACTAATTTTTGACCTTAAGTAATGATTTGGACTTATTAATTTAAATGAAGTTGTATGAGGAATTGCTTAAATTGAGAATGACAAATAAATGTCAAAACGTTTTTTTTTAATCATTTGTAAAGTTTAAATAACAATATTTGACTGAAATATGGGTTTTTCTTCTCTATTAAATTATAAATTCTTATTTTAAACTTATTGACAATTATTTTCTACTTTTTAATTCAGATGGCTATTAAAGGGTGTTCTTTAGTTTGTTTTAAACCAATAATCAAATTTCTCCTTTTAGTTATGCTCGTTAGTAAACCTCGTTTTTAAGTTTTGTTAAACTATTATTATTTTTTATTAATGAAACTCCCCAGTTGATCCTGCCAATATTCATATCCTGGTGTCAAGGATTAAGTCTATTAAAAATCGCTAATCCTGAAGATCCTGGTCAGAATAATGAGACAAAAATGTTTTGTCCTGAGAAGTCTGCTATGTTTAATTCGAAGTTTTGATGTGGCCGAATATCGATTTGAAAATTTGCCTGAATATGTTACATAAAGGCACAGCTAATAAAAGCGTGTTAAAAATAAATATATATCAAGTGCAGAAATAGTATGCATAAATTAAACCAATACTACGGAACATATATTTGAATATAAAGAAGAGAAGTAGAGGTTATTGAGTTATATACCTGTCGTTCGATATGCTCCTGCCTCGATGGGATATATATCTCGATATATTGGTCTCCCCACAATCGATAAGTTACCAGAGAGGTTTAATATTGGCACTCGACGTTCGGGAGTGATCGTGGGAAGCGCGGATGGGTTCGTGCCGGAGCGCCCTCACGCGGCACACGAGGAGGACTCACGCCAATCGCTGCATTATATTCCCGTCTCCATTCCGCATTCCTAGCCATGCATTTCCTCAAAGCCTGTATATCAATAACTGTTTATATTCCACAGTTCTCATGATACTTTGTTTATGTATCTCTTTAATAATAGATGTCTGTTTGAGATACTTCTTCTCCATCCTTAGCCAGTTTCTTTTGAACTGAAGTCGAGTGTCGTGTTTGTTTGTCATGTGTCAAACCATCTGCCGCCCTTCCTGGACGGAGCATGTGTGAGCTGAAGAAAATCCCATCTCTTGGGTAATCCCTCTTCTTAAGATAGGCTCTATGTGAAATCGACTGCAATACCGGACTCGGAATGGTTCTTTGGGGGACCTAAGACTAGGTCTGAAGCCGAATATGGTCAAGGTTTAGAAAAAATTTTCATATTAAAAAAAGTTAGCACTTTTACTGTCCCTCGCCTTCATTTTTCTGTTTATGGTTCTTATATTAAGACATCTAAACTTGCTGAGCAAACTGCACATCTGAGGCAGAAACTACATTATGTGTTCAGATTGCTCGAACTTGGTTGATGAGAAAAGCTGCCTCATAATTGGGTCCCGTTAGTTACTGTCACAGAGCTTTTTTAAATCTTTCAACAGTGATTTTGTCATGGTACTCATCAAAGATCCTATCCTAATTATACCAGGGTAGGCTATCTTCAGAAATCGCACTGAGCTAATGTATTAATAAACTTTTAATATTTAATTTAATTCAATAAACAATATTTAATTTTTAATTAATAATTATACAATAATTTAATTTAATATCAAATATTTAATTTTCCACTATTTTTATGAAAAAAATCTTATTCATGAACAACAGCGGTTGAAATTTATCTTCGAGTTTTAACAATCGTTAATCAGGTTTTAATTTAATAATAATCAGCAATATTTCATGACAGGAATAACTCATTTCTTCCTCATGATCCTTAACACTCCTGGTCTCCTCAAACAATACCAATTTCATTTAAAACATGTACCATTTTCGATTAAAAAAAATAAATAAAAAACAGTTGTGCTACTTCTAAATACGGTCAGATAAAGTTTCCAATTTCACAAACTTGTTGATTGCCAACTGAGCTCTGACATAGCTATACATGTTTCTGAGCCAGAGTTTTTAACTTTCATTTGTCAAAAAAAATTATAAAATATGAGTGGTTTTCAATAAGCGTTTTAATGCTTGTTGAAAGTAAAATAATTATTAGCAATAGAATATGTTACTTTCATATCACACTGAAATAGGAAAAATCCCGAAAAGCAAAGCCTTATGTCTCTAAAATACTGGGAAAAACTAAATAGACAAAATTTCGCCAATTCAGGTAACAACAGGATATACACCAACAGAAAAACGCATTAACGAAGACAAAGTGCAGCACATTCACAAACAATGGAGAGAAGAACCCTGGTCCAAGGAGTTCATCAAACAGTTGAGGCAAAAGAAGGCAATACACCAACAACTGGGGAGGTTGAGCTAAGTAGCAGATAGACAACATGGACTGAGGTTGTTGTATCTATTTGATGAGTCTTTTTCAACTGTTGATGTAAGATGTGATCCACTAGGTCTTGTTGGTGATTTTTCTTTTGGTGTATGTCCTGATAAATGCCTGAATTTGCGAAGCATTGACTGGTTATTTATTTCCCATTATTTTAGATTAGATCGGAATTTTTCCTATGCACTCTACTTTATAAATTATTAAATTTATAAAGTAGAGTGCAGGTTGCCTCTTTTTTGAGTTTTCACTCATTTTATATTGAGTTTATTTTCTATTTTATGAAATGGAACTAATGCTTTAATTCTAATAATGTGGAATAAACTTAATTTTGCCACAAAATATGTAATAAAAACATTTGAAAAGTTAAAAATGTACCAAGGTTTGAATCTATTCATCTATCAATTTATTTATGTATGAATTTTACACGTGATTTTTTTTTATTATTTGGTGTTATAAATATAAAATTAAATGTTTTATTTTATTAAATTAAATGTTTGATGGATGTGAAATTTTAAAAGTTGTAGTGTTCTTCTTACTGACAGCAGTTCTGTTCCAAGATTTCATTATCTTAATTCAAATTCAAACCTTACAATAATATGTTAACCCCTAAGCGTTTTTATGGATCTTCTTGAGACTCCTGATAACTGTTTTTTTTCAACCGACTACCTAAACCAATCGAGTTATCTATATTTGAATATTGAAAATAATCTGTGTTTTTAATTTAATATAAAACTCACACAAATTGTATATTCTGTTTATACAGTACCTATTTCAGACTTCTTGTGACTTTCACCAGTAACATGCCATTCATAATATTTTATAATATATTTTTTATGT
The DNA here is from genome assembly GCA_964056705.1 of Troilus luridus. Taxonomy (NCBI): domain Eukaryota; kingdom Metazoa; phylum Arthropoda; class Insecta; order Hemiptera; family Pentatomidae; genus Troilus; species Troilus luridus. The sequence goes on from OZ057413.1 coordinate 18,413,354, forward strand.
GTGATTTGTACTATTTTAGTGCCTATCTCAAGGTCATATTGTCTTTCACTAATAACACGGTAATCATTATATTTTGTAAAAAAATATTCTCTTGTAATTTATTATTGTTTTATATTATCTATATTTCTTTCAATTATTATTTCTCATCAGTTATTTCATAATTTATCTTTTACTCATTCATTCGGTCATTCTCATCATTTCTGTTTATTGTTATCATACATGTTATACCTTCTTTAGCACTGTTCTGTTTATATAGTTCTTCTGTTTTCTTTTGCCCCCAGTCTTGATGATGGCCTTAAAAATCAGTTCGAAACGTAGGCACAAATAAGAGAAGTCTAACTTATTTTGTGTAATTTATTGACTGCAACCCAGACCATTTTACGCTGTTCTAAGATACATCCAGTCATTCATTTATACATGGATTATTTATAAATGAGTTCTTACTGAAGGGATCATGTGTTGGAAGATTCCCTGGACTTACTAAAATAAAAAGTATTTGAAAAAAAAATTAGATTTCTTTTAGATAGTTCAGAACTTCAGTTTTAGGTAGGCATTTTCTTCCAATCAACAAATAGGATGAGTATTCTTGAAGACGTTGAGAGGGTGAAGATGCCTTGAGGTGGCCCCTTTTTGCATTTTAATTTATTCTCTGCCTCTTTAAGTGGTGTTTATTTTTCTAATTGAGAATTGAGTTGAATGGTTTAAGAATAAGGCTTCATGAGAGAAAACTTAAATCACGGTTAATTAAAAAGAGTTGCATTTCCAGCGCTCGTTATATTTCAAGAATTGATTTTCTTTTTATTTATTTATTTTACAATTATTACAATCTACCTCCACCAATTCTTTATAATTTAAAATTTTAGCTCGTAATAGTTTAATAATTGTTATAAATAAATTAATAAGGTGCCTGATTTTTTTCCATTGGTTTACTTGTAGTATAATTTATTTATAAATTGCTCTTTTTATAAGTTTAGGTTTTTCTATATAGATTCGTAGGTATACATAGTTAACAACGTGACACAATAAAATGATTAAACGGTTGACATGCGAATACTACTGTAGTACAACAACCCATGAATGGTTATGGGTTCAGTAGATGCACTGTTTCTTGAACAACAGTTGTTCAGCGAAATGATTTGTCAAGATCATGTTCAAACGCCAGTTTTTCCCCAATTAAGAGTACCCAATTTAAAAAGGCTAGATGAGCTCCCGGAGGGTCTGAAGATCATGCAGGGTACATCCAGTGCAGTTAATAGATTTAATAATTTATATGCTACAGCTGGATTTGAACCCGAGACCTTCTGAACAGCACTCTATACTGAGCAACCTCGCCCCCTTATTGGATATTTAGAGGGACTTGAATTAAATATCTCGCATTTTAAATTGTAAAATATATGTTTATGCAGTAAACTTACATACTGGGTATTCACGGAGACCCTTTTTGTAGCATCATCAAAACTGAAGAGCTGCTGAGAAACTGCTGCTCCATTCTCGGAGGAAATGCTAATCTCAAGGAGCAACCCTAAGGGTTTTTAAATTTCTTGAGAATTTACATTTGTTTTGGTCTAACATTAACTTTTAAAATCCATTTCGGATTTCTACTGTTGTATTACCATTATTCTATTAGGTCATGTAGTTAACCATTTATGCCTACGAAGTTATAGAGTTAAAACTAGGGAAGGATTTGAATCCAGGGTCAAAAGAAGCACGCGCACACACAAACATCTATTTTTTGATTTATTCAAATTTGAATAATATTTATGTAAGTGGCAAAGTACATCAAACTAATACAATGAGTGAGCTATAAAAAAATAAATTACTGAGAATTGTTTTTTCAAAATACTTTTCTACATTTTATGAAATTGAAGTAAGCCTGCAATTAGAGAAAATCTCTCTCTACTTATCAAATAATATGGATATATAGCTAATAATTCTATTGGTTCCAGATGCTTTTTTGAGAATTTTATTTCTTTCTTTTTTTTTAAACTATTTTAGAAACTCATAAAAAAAATAAAATAAATGTTCCTTAAGCCTTTTAGTATACCTTTTTTCCAAAAGAGTTTTTCGAAACCGTTAAAATAGTCTTAACATCCAGTTATGTGACTAACTCCTGCTTTGAGAAGTATAGTTACAAAAAAAATGTTTATACATTTTTAATAATATATATGTAAATATAAACCGTACATTGTAGTATAAAAAGAAGAACTTGGTTGTTGATTTGTTTGTTGTTGCTTAGAGGCGTAAAACCCTAGGGTTATCAACGCCTATATATTTTTGATTTTTATAATTATTTATCTTTAAAAACAAATAATAAATAAATAAATAAATAAAAATATTCACATACACACACATACTAATAAATAATACATCTATAATAAGGAAATAAAACAATCGGAAAAAAAAAAATATGCATCTATAGCAGGGACAATGGAGGATCAAATATTGGTTATTAATTTACAGTTTGTAATGAATTTCACCACTTTGTCGATTTCAGATTTGCTGTCTCTAAGTGCTTCTCTAACATCGGGTGAAAAAATGAAGAACTGATTGTAGGAATAGCCTAAAGTATCCACAGAAAAATGACACATGCTGTATAAAGTATACTTTCCGGTAATTAGATTTTTTTAATATTCTTCGGATTAAATACATGTATACTGGAAGCTTTAAGATAAAATTCTGATGAATCCGAAATTTCCAAATTGATTTTTTAATCTTTTTTTGCGACATAAGTCAAGCAATTTTGTCTAATACGACACTATGCCTCCTTACGTCTCAATGTGTTAATCCGGTTCTGAGCTGGAAGTTACTGGAGCATAAAGCATTGCTTGGCTAAACCAGAAAAAAAAGTGAATTAGTCAATTTTTTTTAATTTCGGAGATATCCGCTTTTGATCCCAAATACCTCTTACATATTATCTCAATGTTACTCTACAACATAATTTAAAATTATTTTTAAAAATGTGAGACTTTAGATACGACGAAGATAATTAAAGTAAATATTTGACCATGTTAGGGGCAGATTTTAATAGGAGTTTGATCATGAACTATTACAATTTAGATAACTAAAAAAAATTTTTTTTAAATAAATTACCCGTAGCTTATTTTTTTTTTTAATCAAACAAAAATAAGTTGGGTTTCATCACACTAAGGGAAACATGAGTCGGTAATCTCGTCGAGATAAGGGCTGGCTGGGGCTCCAGTAGCGACTTATCCGATAACGGCCTCCAACCTATTAGCTTTTTAGTTGGGGAGCTAAAAATCTATTAGCTACAGCAGCTAGCTGTAATTGCGTTTAGGCTAATTCCCGATATAGCGGGCCGGGGGGAGTAGAGAAGAAGAGAGAGAGAGAGAGTGAGGGGGGGAGGAAGAGGATGCCGGATAATTGGACCCTGTTCTTAATTGGAAGAATTGGATCTCGTGTTGTTATTTTCGACTTGAGGTAGTTAGTAGGATAATGGTGGCCGCATCGGTAGCAATAATTGTTCAATTAATTTCAACATTTAAAATACAGACTACCATCGGCTGCAATAACTAAATTAATGTATATCCTTCTCAAATACATATTTTACTTGACGAGTTTCTTCTGAAATTACCAAGGAGGAAATTATGCGAGTCATCTGAGTCGAAGAATTAGTCCTTGAACAAATTTAAAACTTTAAAGACCTGAGCCCTCACCTTAACGAAAACGGTTATATTGAGTACGAGGTGACCGAGCGAATCACAGCTGCGGGAAAAATATCTGCAAGAAAGGGCTTCCAAACAGGCTAGAGGTGCAAAAGAAAACAAGTGGCTTATTTTTAGATCTACGTTTCTCCCCACTCTAACATACACTTCGGAATCGTGAAACCTTACAAAGAAACATCAATCAAGAAAATAAGTGTCAAAAATGACAATTCTTAGGTCATCAGGTCAAACATGGGTAGTGCACATTTTACGAATGAAACCCAGCAGAGTAGCAAGCAAGGCATATCTAGGCAAAGTAGAGAGAAACGAAGAAGAGGACGACCCACAATTTCATAGGAATATGAATTAAACAAATAATTTCAAAAGACTTTTTCAATGGATTAGACGAGAGAGCTAGTGGAATACCGACAGAGCAGGGGAGCAGTCTATACATTTCCTCCTCATATTGCTTAGCCAATTCATAAGTGTGCTAAATAAGATGAATACGATGAAAATTCTTGTGTATTTCTACAATGAATAGTTTGGTATAAAAAAAAGAATCATGATTACACACGTAACATTGGTTTAAAAAAAATATTTAACACCTTAGTAAGTGAATAAATACCAGGATTAATTAACTCAGTACGTCAATATTTAGTCGTTTCATATGAAATGCCTGTTTTTAAAGGAAAGGTTATGCGTTTTTGACTTGAGAGTCAGTTTCTAAAATTTTAACCTAAATGGAATTTTCCAAATTTCTGAACGGATGGAAATCTATTGGCGACAAGTCTAGCGAATGAGGTGGGTGTGGGAGAACTTCAGAACTCAGCTCGTTTGGTTTATTCACTAAGCCGAAACACATGAGGTATGGCGTTGCTTAACAGTATAAGTCCCTTCCGATTAACCAATGCAGGGTGTTTATTGATTACTTTTTCTTGTATTACGTCGATATCATTGCAGTAGGATGTTTCACCTCTGGGTAGTAAGTAGAATTGTATTATATATTGAAGAATAAATCTGTCACCACAGCTGAACATTTCTCAAACCTACGACGAATGGTCCGCTCAACACCCTTTCCGAATGTTGTGGTAATGTTTCTTGAATCTTGGTATGCCGAGTATCTAAGTTTCTCTCATAACAAAAATTACTCGTAAATCGAGTTTCCATAGTCATAATTGATGACATTCTAAACAATGCTCGTTCAAATTTAGTAATAATCAATATGATCAAAGAAGTGAAGATTAATAATAGATCATTAAAATCGGTAAACAACAGAAGTAAACTGATTCCAACTTGTATTTTAGTAATAATGCAAACGTACATTTCATCAGAAACGATCAAATTGTTCGTAAATTTAACAAGTGTATTTAAAAAATGAAGTAGTATGGAACCACAAAAGTATTCTTCAAGCGGACGATTTTAACAATATAATCCATTCCACGGCACATTTGATTTTCATTCTCTCCTTTGCCTCCCATTCTCTCAAAAAAAAGTATTGTCATAACAAAAATATTATTGTTTTTCTTCGGCAGTTTTGAAAGCCCATTGCTTTAAAAGAAAGCACTGAATAAAAAGTGTTGACGTGACCACACTCTGTAATCCAGACAGCTAAATCAGTCTCCCAAAGCAGACTGCGAGTATGTGCGGAATAAAAATGTACTTAATATCTATTGTTCTGTCGTTTTTTTCATAATTTGTTTATTCTTATTATTATTTTAAATAATGTATTTTTTTATAGAATAGATTCTTAAATCTAAGGTGTTTCCAGTAAAGTCTAAGAAAAAATAATCAATATTAAATTTAGTATTCATGAAATAGCTGACTAAAAAACGAAATATTTTTCTTAGTTATACTTAGAATTATAAATACATGAATTCATCAATTATTATTGATTATAAATATATAAACGTATGCTGTCTAATGAAATTTGATTATTGAAAAAAGTTGTTGTTCAATTTTATTCTGTTATATAATTAATTTGCACTTGCCCAGTATCGCATTCACCAAATTTGTTCTCAATGGTTTTTCCTCATCGATTTGCAGGAATATGAAAGTTTTGATAACTGATAAATGGTTTCTACGGAGATCTCTAGGCCATTTTCTTTTTAATCTCCTCATAGCATTTCCAGGTAGAATAGGAAAGAACAAGAAGAATTTTGGTGCTTTGTTGACCAGTTCATTGATCTGTATTTGCTGTGAATATATGATTTCATCGAGGGGAGGTTCATCTCAGTGAGTATAGTGTGATTTTAAATAAACTAGGCGACTTTTAAACGGTTTCTAAGAATATTGGTTTGAGCCGTTTATGTTTACAGCCCCAATGAATAAAATGTTAAGTCGAATATTTTCCAAAATGAGGGAAACGGAGTAATTTTGATCTCGTAAGAAATAAGTGCCTGTCTGCAGGAATTCACTTGTAAAACAGTTATTTCTTTAAATTAAAAATCTGTTTCAAGGAAAAAACTACGAGAATGACACGATTACGCATCCCTCAATACCCATCGGGGCAGATATCAAGCGTATATGCAAGTGTTTTGCAAAAAACCCCAAAGTTCTGGTACATATGTCCAAATAGGTCTTATAGAAGTGTTATAGGTTAGTCGTTTGTTTCGTAAGTCAAGTGAAGGTCTGTAGTCGATAAGATGTAATAGTTTTTTGTAGCGATACTTAGTGTTAAGTAAGTATCTTCCGTGTAAGTCTTTTGTCGAAGTACATCTTGTATGAGACAATTTATATAGTTTTAAGAGGGTACATAGTCATTGTAAGGAGCGCCCTAGCTCAGTAGCAGGTGCTGACTTTCCGTGACAAAGGTCCCGGATTCAAATCTGGCCGTGGCAAGTTTTATTTAGTCTTTTAACGGTTGGGGATGGACCATGAGGGAACTGGAGACTCTCCTGAGACACAGCCTCTATAAAGTGGGTACCCAAAATATAGTGGAAAACCTGACAGTTGAGTGTGATCTCGGACAAATCGGCTTCCTGCACAACCGTTGTCCTAGAAACAGTACAGTCTTTATCACGTACTGAACCCAAGACTCTTCAGGAGATCTGGTGGTAATCGTTGTCAATGAAACGTTCATGTTAATTTTAAAAAAAAAGATTTTTCTTTGTTATAATGAATCATACGTGTCAGATATAATCAATTCGTAAGTAGTGATTTACGAAAGACATGGTCGTGGTGATAAATTACGTCGTGTACTTAAGGACGAATTCCTTAAAAAGCGGTTTCACAAGATGAAAAGCGACAACACGAGCAACATGACCGAAAACAGCAGTTGGGCTAAGGGAGGCCGTGTTTGGGCGCCAGAATTGCATAATCGACCCAACACACTCGCAGCTAATGTAATCTCACCTTCAGCTGCCTTCAAAGCTCAACTTTCTCCACGGGAATTTTGTTCATTGTGGTTTTGCATCAAGACTATTCTGTATTTGTTATTGAATTTATACTTTTTCAACCATTCTCAATTCAGGACCGAATTATTCTGAGATGGGAGTGTAAATCTAACCCATAACTGCCAATTAATTGAGTAATAAGATATCAAATCTATATCATCCTATAACCTATTGGATTTCCCAAATTTTTATGAATAGAAATACATAAATGAAAGTAATCGTACCAGCTATTATGTCATAAATTAAAATTTTCATTGCTTTACAATAAGTTTTTATCAATCTAGTGAATATGATGCTGAGTTGAATATGTACTATTATATATTTTTGACATATATTTGATTGTAAATAAATAATACAAAAGAGACAACTTTTTTTTAAAATGTTTTTTTTGTGAGTACTTCTAAATATATCAATATTATCGATTTTCCTTACGGGTATTGTTAATTTGATTATGTTCTTGAATGAGTTCTGGTATCGATACTTGATCGATATGCTGTGCCACTAGAAGCATATAATTGTAAGAAGGGGTGACAATATTGGAGTTGCCTCAGGCGCATTCGAGCTAAGCCACTGTTCATCACCACTCATCTGACGGAGGGGCTTCCACTCCTACCCTCAGGCTCTTTATCAACGTTACTTTTCTGTTATCATATTCTGTTATTCCTGTGACATCTTAGTCTTCTTTCCTCCGTCAGCTCTGAAACGTACTGTCTTGCTTCTATTTTCTCTCTTATGGAAATGCTTCTGGTCATTCCATTTTTGATATTATTGCTAATAATTTACTAAATGTGTATTTCTGTTGGTACAAAATTATTTTACTTGAGTCATTTTTAGATCATTTTTATTATTATTTATTTTTAATTAATACTGCTCCAGAATTTATCTGGTTTTCCTATTCTTGCAACCGCTATCTATTTGAAAAGCTATTTTGCTGATTCAATCGAATATTGAATTTATTTACTGTGAAGTGAATATCATATTGTTATTTCATACTGATTATAATACTTTGCCAAATTAAAATACATTTTCCTGAACGTTTTTATAAGTTTTTTTGGTACTAAAAAATCTCATAAGTTATAAACCATCCGCCTAATTCAAATCAAATTTGAGTTTCATCGATTCTTAAACTACACACTTATTTTTAACCTAATTTTACCCATAACTAACATTGTTTTGTTTTCAAATTCTTGTACATTTTTTCTACAAAAATTTTCTAAGAATTCCTCTTTATTATATTTGTTGAATGAAGAAACAGGAACTTTACAATTCAAAGTAATATCATAGCTTTATTACGCTCTAGGAATTGAAAACATATCTTTTTGTTTTCTAACATTTTTTTCTAAACTAAGGTTATTTTGCTGTCCTGAATCCAAACCTGCCTTCATCTTTGAAATTATAAAGAATATTATAAAATATATATTTTTAAAACACGTAAACTATCTAGAGCTTAATGTTAGCTATCTTCATATTTTCACTTTTCAAACTTCAACAGATGTAGTGCCTTATTGATAGATCCTTCACCCCCTGATATTTGTGTGTGGTTTGATTTAAAAATATCTGACTATATAAAACTATTTACGTATTTCTTCCGATATTCATATGGCGATTTTAATATCAATTAGATTTAATATTAAATTTAAAATCAATCCAACATATAAATTTTCAGTTTTCCCGAGTAAAACGATTTTGAGTTATGCCGGTAACGTAAGTTGGACCTGACAAATTTTGTAAATTACGTATTTTGTACTTATAGACTTTTCGAAGAATAGTCAAAATTGATTCAGGAAAGCCCATGAATGGTATTTCTGTTGAAATTCTATAGCATACCTCCTTAATTAGTTTAAAGAAATCCAGGTTATTGTGTTTCTTGAAAAGTTTCATTTTTCGAAAATGTTTAATAAAAAAAATAATACATGGCAATTCCAATTACCAAATTCCTCTAACCAAAAAATATTAACGATTGGAATAATTAATATTATGACAACGAATATAATATTATAATATTATATTATAGTACGAATATTACAGTACTATGACTACTTCTTGAATAATCAGTTTTCATGAATAATCTTCGTGTTGTATCGGAATGGTTTGGTTAGTCCCTTGGAGTTCTCTGATTTTATTATTCTCGGACGGAAAGGAATCAAGGATGGGATTGCGAAAGAAGGTCCCGGAGGGAGAAGTTTGTCCTGTTTTTCCTTTCCAGCGGAGTCCTCCTTCCCGACTTGGGATGCGAGCCACGTCTTGGACTAAGCTGACAATATCTTCCTCCCCCGGTCCAGGCACACAATTGAATCTGTATCTTATCGTCTTGTTTAGCCCTCTCTCGCTCGAGGTCGATATCGCAGTGAGAAAGTGTGTGTTGTGAGGGGCGGATGTGGTCAGCAATAAGTACTCACTTCAAACTAAAGGAATTTCATTCAAATTATCTAGCCAAAAACTAAATTCAAACCAAATGTTCCAAGTCGTTTACGGGTTTTTTTCCTTTTGCTAGCTTCATTAAACATGGAAGGTTTAAATTTGCTATCCTGTTTACTTAATAAGAGCTAAATTTTGGTTTATGTAGGAACCAAAGGGGCTCAGTTGTAAATCACTGAGTAACTCTGGGTTTAAATCAGGCTGTGGCGAATTTATTTTGTATGTTAACAGCTGGGGGGTGGATCCTTTGGGATCTGGAGACCCTCATGGGGTAGCCTCTATAAAGTGGGTACCCAAAAATAGAGGGAAAAACCTGACGGTTGAGCGGGATCTCGGACAAATAACCTCCCTGCACAACCGTTGTTCTAAAAACTGAACAGTCCCTACCACATACTAAACCGTGAACTCTTCATAGGTTGTAGTGGTACTGTCCAGTGAAAAGATCCTCTACCTTCTAAACCGACGCTAGATTTCTTGGCTATGATGCAATGAGCTAAAATATCCTATTTAGCCTCAAAAAGGTGAAAATTAAGTTTTTAAGGTTGAACTCCTTTTTTTTAGTAGATTTATAAAAAAAAAATTAAAAATAAAAACCGTATTACTGCAACCCGAAAGATTATAGACACCACAGGTGATCCACCATGTTTCACTATTTAGAATTTGGATCTGCTCGCCGCTTCAGGCTACTTCTTCACCACTTACTAGAAAAACGCTCTAAGGTCCCAATTAATTACAAAAGACTCATTAACGTGACTATTATAAGACCGATTTGAACATACGGAGTTGAGCTTTGCCGTTCCATTATGCCATCGAATCCAACATTTTCAATGCTCCTTATTTTTTTATGAATAAAGTCAACCATAAAGGCCTATTTTTTGTGATTTAGCAAGAACCTTTATTTCCACTCAAACCCTCTAGTTTCAAACCTAGCTACCTCATCAGATCCCGATAATCCTCCGAGCCGTCTGAAAAGAATATGGCCTCGTGACCTTCTACGTTAGTTTTCTATTGACCAGTTTCTATACTTGTCCTTATCAATATGATTACACATCATTTATTCTATTATCTTGTTGAATCGTTATAATACGGTTGTAAATTTCAATAAAAAAAATATTGTTTAAAATAAAAAGTTTTAGTATTTCTTTGAGTAGACTGTTTTTACAATAATTTTGCCATTTAAAGTAGGTTCTCATGTCCCAAACATCCCACCATTTTGGTTTCCAACTTCCGTTATGACCCCTTCCCACCATTTTTGGGTTCTAACTTCCGGTATGACGACATCCACGGTTACAGAGTGCGTCACCGTACGACGAAGACATTTCCTGGAACCTCTTTCATTCCTCTTCGCTCCCTCCTACTCCCAGGATTTCCCATCTCTCCCTAACTCTCCCTCTCCCTCTTTCTCCTAGTCAGAAGAAAACGAGCCATTAATCAGGCACAGATGCTGATAATTTGTCAGAGAATCCTTTTTTGTTTCGTGAGGTGACTGTATCTGGTCGCTCTTTCTTTCTTTTTATTTTCTCAGCTCGGCCGCTTTTTGTGCGGCTAAAACTAATAGCAACAAGCAACAATGGCCGCCTCCCCTTCAATGAATTACGTCCCTGCTCGCGTTCCTTTCAGGCTCATTCCATTTTTTTTTTTTTACGACTTTCTCCTGTGAGAAGTACTGTTCCTGATTTTCATTTCCTGAATTGTAGTAAACTTATATGTTCAATTTATAAAAATATAACTAATGAATTAAATAATACAACAATTTTCTTTTCTTATAAGTTAGCCCTCGTCATTCTTAGCAAATATATACTTTTTTTTTTTTTTTTTTTTAATTTTAACTTATATACATACATTTTAAACATTGGTGGGATAATCCCTTACAATGAGAATGATTTTGCATACATGGTTGTTTGGTTAATAAGTTTTTGTTGTTGGTAAAAATTTAAAAAACCCAACAGAAAAAAGAAGTACATAGGGTTTTATACAAAATATATACATTTATAAGAGTACATACAAAACATTTTTATATACAACATTATTATTATATACTACATTATATAGCATATAAGAACATTAATTTAAAGAAGAACTCATTTCAAAATATATATTATTATATATTTTTTTTTTTTTTTTTTCGGTTGGCTCTACAGACCTTGTAGATCTTTCGCCGCCTTTACCAGCCTTCTCCAGCTCTGTCTATCCTGGGCCGCTGATTTCCAGTCTGCTACATGTAGCTCCGCAGCATCTTTGTTGACCCTGTCAATCCATCTGGTCTTTGGCCTCCCACGTGGTCTCTTGCCAACTATTCCGGCATTCATAGTTGTGTAGAGGCGTCCTGACGGATCACTTCGAGCTACATGCCCCGCCCATCTTAGCCTTCTTGCTCTCATATCCTGAGATATCGCCTGACCAGTTTCCGTGTGCAATTCTTTATTGGTCCTTCTCCTCCATGAGTTAAGAGTCTCATCCCATACCGCTCCTGTTATCGTGCGAAGTATTTTTCTTTCGCATCTCTCGATTTTGCTTTCTAGGGTGCTGGTGAGAGCCCACGTTTCACAGCCGTATATCAGAATCGGCTTTATTACAGCATTATACACCCTTAATTTTAAATTCCTAGAGATACTTCGGGATTTCAATACTCTTGAAAGAGCGAAGCATGCTCTATTTGCACTTGTTATACGCTGGTCTATCTCAGTCAGTAGGGCATTAGTTGAGGTTATTGTGGAGCCGAGGTATTTGAAGGTATCTACTTTCGGGAACGGTTTGCGATCCACGCAGATGCTGTTTCTGGGGTGGACTTTACGGCTTACTATCATATATTTTGTTTTTTCCTCATTTACCTGTAAGCCGATTTGGTTTGCCTCTTTCATAAGCACCTTAGCGAGTCTCTCGATATCCCTTTCATTACTTCCGAGGACTACTATGTCATCGGCGTATGCAAGAATTTTATGTACCTTCCCGACGTGCACCCCACCGTTCTCTCTTGATGTTGCTCTTATCACCTTTTCAAGGGCTATATTGAACAGTAAAGGTGAGAGGTGAGAGTATATATTATATATTATAATATAGAATATTATAGTTAAGTTTGTGTCTGTATTTTGGTGTTGTTGTTTTTGTATAATTTCCTATTTCTTGAATGAGTATGTTTTCTGATAGTTGGCATGAGGTGAAGAATCTGAGGGTTCGCTGGTGTATAAATTCATGTATTGTTGGGATATCTAGTTCATTGTGCATTGTGGTGATTTGAGTATATATTGGATAGTTTTTTATGATTCGTAGACATTTGTTTTGGAAGGTCTGTATTTATTTTATGTGTGTTTTGCTAGCTAAACTCCAGACTGGTCATGCGTAAGTTACCATGGGCCTAATGACTCCCTTATATAATATTTTCTTATTTTTTTCCGATAGTTTTGATTTTTTGTTGAATTATAGCAAATATATATATAGATGCAGCCACGGTGAATAAGCGGTTAAATAGAAGTTAGTCCAGAGAGAGATAGTTGAATTGAACAATGTGGAATCATGTCTATAACGTATGTTTTGCTTCAAATGAGGTTTTAATATAAAATGTAACTTCATTTCAAACCAATTTCTAACTTAGCCCTTTTCACTAAGAAAATAACACGCTTCGTATAAGTATAAGAAACTCATTTTGAAGAAAAATCGACTAACCCATTTTTTCACCGGGGCTGTAGATATAGTTCGTTTTTAGGCTCTGCCAATTTTTTCTCAAAGATATATTCAAATGACCCCTTTTCAAGCTAATATCCCCTATTCAACTCGAAATTTGGAGAAAATTCGACTCAACTTGGCTTGTTCACCAGGGCTATAGATATATATTATTATTATTAGTTTCTGCAAATTATTAATATCTGACTTTTTCAATTTTTTCATTATTCAGGCGGAGTGGCTCAGTGATAGAGCACTGAATTGCCATGCCAGAAATCCTGGTTCAAATCCCACTACGGGGAAGACTTTTACTTTGTCTGTTTGCAGTTGGAGATGGATCATATAGGATCTAGGACCCTCCTGGGGCTCACCCAGCCTCTATAAAATGTTATAAAAAAGGGTACCCAAAATAAGGAGGGAAAATCTGGCTGTTTAGCGTGATCTAGGACAAGTTACCTCCTTGCAGAACCGTTGTCCATGAAACAGTACAGTCCCTTCCATGTACTAAACCCCAGACCCGTTCAAGGGTTCTAGCGGTACAGGTTTTTTTTTATTATTAAGGCATTTATTAATTTTAACTTTTTAACTTAGTTTTTTTTTTAACTTTTATTTCTAAACAGCATTGGTATGTGTGTTATTTCATAGTATGAGAAAATCTGCTAATGGAAAAGCTTTATATTTTAGGATGACTGTGTAAATAATTTTACATTTTAAGGAATGACAGGTAAAATAATGTTTTCATGAAACGGATAAATGTGTATTAAATAATTAAAAATTATGATACAGGAAATTATATATTTTATTAATTAATTTCCAGAAAAAGAATATCCTGTAAAAGGGGTTGAAACCAAAACATGAAATGAAAATTAATTATATTTTTAACATAATTAATATGTTAAATCAATGACAAGCAGCCTCTGATTCGCATTTTTTAAAAATAAGGAATATCAGCTCTATTTCAATGTCATTTAAAAGCTTTGCTGGAAATTTAAAAAAAAAAACATTTGTTCTAATTAATGTTTAGGAGGATATTATAAATGAAATAATAATTCTTAACATGACTTATGATAACAGATTTCTGAAAATGTATTAAAGTATATCATAGATTTATAGGACATATTTGTATGTTTATAAAGACACATTTATTCATATGTTCTCGTTGCCGTGTTATCTCCTTATAAAACTACATTGAAGTAATACACAATGTTTAATTTTACTTATCATGATGTTATAACCTCTGTATTGATTTCATCAGACGTTTTTGTAATGTTTTTCTGTAAAGCTATTTAAATTAAAAAATATATATTTATCGAAATTTACCAGTATATTGTACAAATACAATAAGTAAATTGAATGATTGATACATAATGGCATGAGAGAAACTAACTACCCACTGGTAGTTCTGAAATAACCAATTCAACTAGAAGGTCACGAGGGCATCTTCTTTTCAGACGCCTCGGTGTTTATCGGGAATGGAAGAAGAGCTTGAAGCTAGTGGGTATGAGTGGGAATACGTTTGTCATGAAAGGATTGATATCGTATCAACAATACAAGGATGGATGACTTTATTCGTAACAAAGAAAAAAGTGTGGATTTTACGAAGGATTTTGGATTGCAAGGATTGGACGCAAGAGGAATTCAATGGCTTAATGGACCCCTTAAGCTCATAACCCCGTCAAGATAGGTCATATAATGGTCATTTATATGAATCTTTTTTAATTAATTGGGAGCTTAGGCCGTTTATTTAGTAAGTATTAAAGTAGCCTAAAACGGCCAATAGTTTCTCGTCGTTTCAGTCTTGTTTGAGGATTACAGGTTAAACGATTGTCAGGACGTAGTGCTGAGTATCAGATTTCTTCTACAGGAGTCAGTCCATTTATATTTTATGTTATAACTTTCCCGATACTTTTTGTGCTTAAAAAGTTGTTGGTGTTTAAAGACGTAAAACCCTTAGGACATCAACGCTTATCGCATACAAGTTTTGTGCTTATCACCAAGAATTTGCAAGGTCGTTGAATCATTTAATATGTTATTAGTTTAATCTAGCTTGATATATAAAACTTTATTTTATTTCATCTATTGGGCTCATAATTATTTAGTAACTTTTCAATTCCTTTCCGATTAAAATTCGTATTGGTTTAATGCATAGATTTTTTTCTTTTTCTAACTTAACAGGTCTCTATTTTTTACATCCTGTATGAATTGTGTTTTTTCATGTTTCCTCTCATTAATTAATTTTTCGTTATATAATTTACTCTTTTTTTAAATATTTTTATTTGAAAAGAAAATATATGTCCAGGAGCGGGACTCGAACCCGGGTCGTCCAGATCGCTAGTCTGGAACTCTACCATTTGAGCTATCCTGGCCCCAATCAAGCACGCTTCTCGATTTTTTTTTTCTATACTACTACTTTACTACTTACTACTTTTTTTTTTACTATAAATATTTTATACCTTGTTAGTATCTCTGGTTTAATTTTAGCCGCTAATTATTTATTTCTTGTTGTTACTTCCTGACAGTGTTGAGCACACATTTAAATCATCCAGTTTTACCGTGTTTCCTTTTAAAGTCACTTTATGGTGCTACGGCTAATCGGTCGATGCTACAGTGGGAGTCCTAAAATTTCCCAATCCAACAATAATATTGTTGGGATCATTAAAGAATACCTGACATTTTGCACGGCGTCTGTACCTCCATTTTACGCCCCTTCCGAGGGAAGGCATAACCAAATATATTTTATTCCCTTCAGAAAATTGTGAGAGCACTTTCTCGGTTTCATACCCGGGACTTAGGTTAAATTTCATCGATTAAATTTGTCTTAGATTATATTCAATTTCAGCCCTCATGATAGCTCACAAGTTTGGAAATATAAAATCCTGAAAATTTACTGCCCTTAAACTGAATTAGAATCTCATATTTTCGAACATATATTTCATTTTGTGGAACTCTATTAAAAATTAAAAAAAAAAATTAATGGCTCGAAGAAAAGAGGTATTGAAGATACACGGCCGTTTCTCACGAGAAGATGGTGCCAGTGGGCGGTTGAATAGAATTTTTTGTCACCTCAACTGTAGGCTTAAAGGCTACACAATGGGGATTGTAAAAAATAACTGAACCCCCCTCAAAGAGATTTTAATATAGATGGCGCCAGGTTAGTTAGCCTTCACAATATATGTATATAGATAATTCATTGTTAGGTAAAGGTAACAGGAGAAAGAGGATATTGTCCAGTTGTAGGATTCTGGTTTACAATTTTTGGTCTATCTTGGCATATTCTACACGAATATTTAACACCCCCAGTTAGTAAGACGAATTTTCTTCAAAATGAGATTCTTGGAAGAGAATCGTGCTATTTTCGTAGTAAATATATTTTTGAGAAAAAATTGGCCAGTGCCTGAACACGAACTATACCGAAGTATACAGCCTCGGTGAATAAGTGCTTAAGTCGAATTTTCTTCAAAATTATCGTCTTGTACTTACGGTCCCGCTTGTTATTATGATAATCAATAAAATGTCAGGTTACCCATTAGCTTAAAACAGAATGGCACTATTCCTCATTCTTCATTACAGTTAACTCTCTCTAGACAAGATTCGAGTTCATCTCTTCAACTATGGTTCTATTCACCTGATAAAAGCAGTAACTTTGTTTTGTTTTTTGTTATGAACCACGTTTTTGTTAGACAGCAAGCGTTCATTCAAATACTTTTGAAGTGATTAAGGTCAAACTGTTTCATAGGAATTTCAAAACTCCACGCTGGGTTTTTCTCACCCTCATTTGTTTCATCGATTGTTTGGGTCAATGCACCGATAGTGCAATCTCATTACAGACTCCATGTTGTTTTATGTTTTTATTAAACAAAAAATGAATGGCAAGAAACAGTTTCAATTCAAACTCTACGAATATTAAATTTTTGAATGTTCAAAATGTTTTACAGGTTATTTGTTTGTGTTGGAATTATGATAGTAATAAACACTCACCTGACCTAATTCAAAGCATTGTTGAATTTGATCAATGGAATTAGTGTTGAGCGTAGAAACTCAATGTCAAAAAAAATCTCATTAACCCATCCAGTGTCCCATCCTATTTATTGCATTTATCCCCTTGGCAACCATCAAATTTTAGAATTTTTATGTATAGAAAATAACATTTTTTTATTCCATTTACTTTCGTAGATATAGGAAAAGTAATTATAAAAATCTTTTCATTTCGTTAAATTGTCCTAGAACTGGTATTTTTTCAATATTTTTAATTTCTTCAACTCAATAACTAAACCAAGGAATTAAACAAATAAAAGTATTATTAGAAAACGTTAAGGTTTAGAATATTTTTTTAGCAGTATGACAAATATTTTAGTTGTTTCAATTATTTAATTAATTTAGTAGATATGTAATTACAATCAATTGTGGAAGCGGAGTGGCTCAGTGGTAGAGCACTGAGTTGTCATTCCGAAAATCCTGGCTCAAATCCTGCTGCTGGCAAGAGTTTTATATGGTTTGTTAGCGGTGGATCATACATCTAGGACCTTCGTCGGGCTCACTCAGCCTCTATAAAGCGGGTAGCCAAATAAGGGAAGAAAATCTGGCATTTGAGCGAGATCTAGGACAAATCACCTCCCTGCACAGCCGTACAGTCTCTACCATGTACTGAATCCCAGACCCATTCACGGGTTGTAGTGGTACAAGTAATTACAATCATTTTAAATTTTATTTGAAAAGTATATGTGATTATTACAGACGTTACTTTGAGCCACAGGATAATTTGAATGGAGCATTTACAATACACACTAATTACATGGATACATTAACTTACAAAAAAGAACAAATCATTAAACAAAAATTGCCTTTTTCCAATTCTTCTTAACGACTTCAACTCAATAATTTAGCCTAGTGAGTCAGATTAATAATTAAGTATTGAAAAATGACAGGTTTAATTCTTTAATTTAGAAGAAATCTAGTGATAGTAATTTTGTTTCTAAAGTAGAAAAAATTAATTAGCTGAGTTTGTTAAGTGATGAGTTGCCGTTCTAAAGGTCCTGGGTTGAAATTCAGCTAAAACAGATAATTAAATATTTTAATATCCAAGGAAGGATCCGGTTGAGGGTGAGTGATCTCGGGCCAATAACTTCCCTGAAATGGTTGTCATAGAAAAAGAATATTCTCTACCATTTACTTGAGTCCAAGACCCTTCATGGGTTATAGTGGTACAGTTTAAAAAAAAATAATATAATAGCTAATATACACACCTTAGCCATGGTATACCTTCCATAGTGCTTTCAATATATTATTTGTAAAAACAAATATATCTAAATCATCATCATCTTCATAATATTTCCCTCTTCTACCGCTATGCAGCGTGAGGATCCTTTTTTTTTTTTTTTTTTTTTTTTATTTAATTCAATGATATTTACAACTATAATGGTATTATATCAAGTAAATGTGCAAAAATGTAGAATATGACATGAAAACACTTGTGGAGAAACTACCCATCGATAGCACTCCAATAAAGTTCTATAGTAGTTGATCTCGAGGCCATCTTCTTTTCAGGCGCCTCGGAGGGTTATCAGGAATAGTATGGGAAGCAAGCTGAGAGACTAGCGGATTCAAGTGCGTATGGAGCTTGTTATGGAAGATAGGTATCTAGTTTGGGCCAAATCAGTAACATATGGGATATTAAGATCATGATGGATGAGTTTGTTTGTGACATAATAAGGAGCATTGAGGATTTTACGAAGGATTTTGGATTGCAAGGATTGGATACGAGATGAATTGGATGGTTTAGTAGAGCCCCAAAGCTCAACTCCGTATGCCCAAATATTGGTAGCTTAGAGCGTTTGTCCAGTAAGTGTTGAAGTAGGCGAAAACGTCGAGCAGTTTCTTGTCTTTTCAGTCTTGTATGAGGATTCCAAGTGAGACGTTTATCCAGATGGAGTCCTAGGTAACGTATCTGTTCGACAGGGTTCAGTGGTGTATTATTAAACGAT
Organism: Troilus luridus; assembly: GCA_964056705.1. Taxonomy (NCBI): domain Eukaryota; kingdom Metazoa; phylum Arthropoda; class Insecta; order Hemiptera; family Pentatomidae; genus Troilus; species Troilus luridus. Next base: position 18,432,467 of record OZ057413.1, read on the forward strand.
ACAGTAGGACAGGAATTCGTAGGTTTACGACGAAGGGTGAAGGTAATTTGATGGGATTTGTTAGGATTTATTTTAATCCTCCAATTTTGACACCATTCTTGTAGGTGTGAGATATGGGATTGAAGAGATTGGGATGCAACAAATGGATCCTTATTAACTGATAACACACATGTGTCATCAGCGTAAGTAGTGAGGACAGTGCTTGGATGGGTTGGGATGTCAGCTGTATATATCGTGTATAGGATGGGCCCCAGGATACTGCCTTGAGGAACACCGGCAGACTGGGTGAAGAGGGAAGAGTAGGAACAATTATGGTTTACTTTAAAGGTTCTATTACTGAGGTAGGAACTGATAATAAGGAAGTAAGTTGAAGGTAAGAATTTACGGAGTTTGTACAGCAGTCCTGGATGCCAGACTCGATCAAAAGCCTGCTCTACATCGAGAAAAGCTCCCGTGCAGTACATTCCGCGCTCTAATGCAGATGAGACAACGTCCACCACACGATGGCATTGCTGGATGGTGGAGTGTGATGTTCGGAAACCAAATTGGTGATCTGGGATTATTTGATTGGATTCTATGATAGGATGAAGACGTTTCAGAATGAGTTTTTCAAGTATTTTCCCCATTATGGGCAAGAGAGATATAGGACGATAAGAGGATGGGAGTTCTGGTGGTTTTTTAGGTTTTGGAATCATCTTAATTATGGATAATTTCCAGGAATCAGGAAAATATGTGGTGCGGAGTACGGCATTGTATATATATGTAAGGAGTAGGATCGCTTTCCGAGGAAGGCGTTTTAGAATCTGGGATGTGATTAGGTCGTGTCCAGGGGCTTTGTTGGCGGGTAATCTATGAATAATGTTTGATATTTCGGAAGGATGGAATGCTTTAGGAGGAGGGGACAACTGAAGAGGAATACTTAATTCTGCTCCAATGCATTCAGAGTGGATTTGATTAAGGATATCTGGATGAGGGTTAAATGTTTTGAATAGGTGCTGGCCGAAAATTTGTGATTTTTCTTCATCAGATCTTGACCAGGTTTGGGATTCGGTTAAAAGTGGATGGTTGAATTTTTTATAGTTTAGGAGTTTTCTAGTGGTATTCCATAAGGATTTGTCAGTAGTACTGAGATTTTCTGTACGGTAATACAAATTTTGAATTTTGAATGTTCTGATCTCTGATTTTAATTTGTTGGTCAGTTTGGTATAATGACTCTTGTCCGATGGATATCTCGTGCGGTGCCACTTTGCTCTTGCCCATCGTTTTTCTTTTAATAACTCGCGAATATGAAGTGGCCAGTTATTCTGTTGATAATGATTTTTACTTGGTAAAGTGTTATATTTTATATTGACTTGTATTGCTTCTGTTAGTTTGTCTATTGCAGAATTAATGTCTCCTTTTGTTTTAAGCGGAATTTTGAGGTCTAAATTATTTTCTAGATTTGATCGGAATTTATCCCAGTCTACACGTCCTGTAATCAGTCGGGGAAGAGAGGGCTTAGGAATGGGAATCGAATGCACTTGAAGCAGAACTGGACTGTGATCAGAGGAAAGGTCATCCAGGGATTTTATAGCAGTTTGATTGCAGGAAATCTGTGAGGAAACAAATATATCTAGAATATCTGGACGTTTTTTGAGGGATGTAGGCCAATAAGTAGGGTTTATGGGTGCGAGGATAGAGAAACTATTAGAGGTTGAGATTTGGGATAAGATGCTACCACGGGAATTGGATGTTCGACAACCCCATCGTTGATGTTTGGCGTTGTGAGGATCCTTAAATTTATTATTTATGTAGAAATTAAGAAATTAGTTGATTAATTTAGGAAAAGTCAACCCTCCTAATTCCTGGTGAAATAATAATATTAAATACCTGGCGAGGTACTTACTCAACCAATCCAACTTGTTGATAAATTTTATTTAAATTTCGTGTGAAGGTAATAGAATGTAAAAAAAAAAAATCTAATCATAATTAATATAAATCTTTTCTTTACATTAATATTAGTCCCGAAAAATATTTAATGAATATATTCATCGTGTTGGGGTAGCGTGCTGGGCTCTCATTAATTTTAATACCGCTATAAAGATGGAGGATTACTGTTATCATTAATATATTTCCTCTTCATGCTCGGAAATTTTTCTTTCCGATGTGATCCGAGAAAAAAATTTGCCCCCTACCTTTTTCCCTTCCGCCGATTAATTTTTTACGACGTTCCGGACTCGGTCTTCAGCTCCGAGAATACTGATCGTATCGGCAGGCATGGCCGAAGATCGTTCATCTCTAACGATATTTTAGCATAACTTTATTGTTATTAGAGTAAATGACAGTCGCTTTCTCATGCCTCGAGTAATGTTTCTCTCTATTATATAAAGAAGTGTTTACTAATCTCCGTACAATATTTACTTTTTTATATTAAACGGTAAAATATGTTGAGAAAAAACTTCAGAAAGTTATACTATGAGCCCCCCCCCCCCACTGTACTCAAAGGTACAAGCTGCTGAAATGGATTTCTGGAGTCGGTGTCTGGGTGTCACTAGGCAGGCAAAATAAGAAATGGAGAAATTCGGGATACGTCCACGTGAAGAGGATAAACGCTGGGCCGAACCGAGTCCTGGATTGGGTTCCATCAGGGAGGAAAGGATGTGGACGGCCCAGAAGCACGTAGATGGAGGGAGTCCAGGAGGAGATGGCTGGTCGAGATCTCCGGGAAGAGGATTGGATGAATCGAGAAGCTTGAAGCTCTGCTCTGACAAGTTGAGGCAATGCATGATTGAATACCTATAATACATAATAATAAAAATATAATATATAAATAATATAAAATAATATATAAATATTAGTAAAAAAATAAATGGAAAAATAAAAAAGGGTTGGAAAAACTTGAATTACCTGTACCACAACAGTTCATGAAGAGTCAAAGGCTGTGCAGTTACTTGTCCTAGATCACGCTCAATCGCCAGTTTTTTCCTCCCTATTTAGATATCAACTTTTTAGTGGCTAGGTGAGCCTCAGGAGGGACCATATCCAAAAGATTGCATCCCCGGGTATAAAGAGATTAAATAAAATCTGCCACAGCCTGATTTGAACCTGGACATCCGGCACGGCAATCACTGAGCCACTGCTAAAAAAATGAAAAAATTATGTTGAAATATCTGGATTCATTTATACTTTCAATGGACAGAAACATATATAGCATAAAAATTATACGATAATGTGGAGCGGAGTGGCTCTGTGGTAGAGCACTTAGTTGTCATGCCGAAAATCCTGTTTCAAATCCCGTTGCGGACTAGACTTTTGTTTAGTCTGTTTGCGGCCGGAGATGGATCATATAGGATCTAGAACCCTCCTGGAGCTCACTAAGCCTCTATAAAATATTATAAAAATAGGGAACCCAAAATAAGGGCGGAAATCTGGCGGTTCAGCGTGACCAAGGACAAGTTAACTCCTTGCAGAACCGTTGTCCATGATACAGTTCACTCTCTACCACGTATTGAACCTCAGACCCATTCACTGGTTGTAGTGATACAGTTTTTTTTATAATTATATAATAATAAGAATTCGATTTTAAGAATTATACAATTGGAACAAAGAGGGTTGTTCCGCCGACAGGAGGTAACTCCATATTAATTTAAATGTATTGAGTTAATTATGTCTCTGTAATTGGAATTGAATACGAGCGTTTTGTTTCTGATATTCATTATAATTTAATTAGGGAAAAAATCAGAAAATATAATTAATTCTGGTCGGAGATATGTAAATTATATCTAAAACAAGTGAATGCTGTTTACAAATCAAAATGAAAAATCATAAAACACCAAGAGAAACAAATATTTTGCAATGTTATTGATATATTAGTTAAAATGCCCTAAAAAATGGAGAAATTGTCAATAAAACTTGGGATTATATAGTTTATGGAGACGATTTGTTAATCTTTCCTGAAGGAAGTGTTTGGAATAAAAATTAAAAAAAGTTTTAAGATTTTTATCGTAATTATTGAGGAAAAAACTAAATACCTATCAGATGTAGAATGGATCCTTAAGTACTCGCATTATAAATCCTCAAACATACTTTCGAAATCATGCCAAATTTCCGCAAAAAAATAGACATTTAGCACACACAGTTTTCTAATCCTATTTCATAGAAATAAAATATTACGACATAATCACGAAATCTAAAAAATGGAGATACCATATCGCTTATCGTCAGAACTCAAAAAATATAATTTTTCAATATTTGAATTTGAAAATTTCCATGTGAGTTAAAAAAAATTGGTTTATCGGAAAAGCAAAACACTTCTTTTGTAACGATGGTATTGAGATTCTTTTATTAACCATATGAACATTTTTAAAAGCTTGAGACTTTTTCGATTTTAACTCATGTCATTAATCCCATTAAGCTTCAAGTTCAAACATGTTACAACTCAAAATATCACTTTATTTTTAAAACATGTTGGAAATGGAATAACAGATATTTCGTTCCTGAATTAAAAAACTCCAGTCAATACAATTGCTACTGAAGGACTTTACTCAAAACTACCATTTTTTAAATTATTTCGTTGTTCTTTTAAAAGAGCGATATGCTCATCAAATGCCTAACGTTTGATTTATTTATAATTATTTAATTATAATTAATCCGTAGCTCCATAAATTCCTTGTATCACTACTATAATAAATAATCAATGGTTTATCAAAATAGGGTTATACATAAAAATAATACTAATTCTTCTTTAAAAACTGGATATGTTCCAAGTGTCATGTTGAAACCACGTAGGTACCGATTAGTCATGTTTCGAATTTTGTTTCTCTGCCAAACGTTTGGAATGAGAGAAGTCACCAAGTGTTTGATTTTATAAGTCTTCAATTTGTCATTCATTCCATAAAACACCTTAGGAAGACGAAGTTAATATTTTATATAATATACTTGATTTTATATACTATAAGAGAAGTAATCTATACTGACTGTTGTACCTAGGCCAACCATTTATTAATATTTTTGTTTATAACCATTTTCCCACTTTTAGAAGAAATATATTCTATTGGAATGGTGTAGATCAGTTTTAGAGCATTGAGTTGTTATGCATGATTCAAATGCGGTAGTGATAGATTATTTAATTTTTTAATAGTCATACAAGGACTACAGTCATATACGAGTGTCTCTTCTCGTAAAATAGCGAATAAATTATATATATATATATATATTTATTTTGAAGAAAAACAATTTGTCCTGGCCGGGATTCGAGTCCGTGTCGTCTGCATCTCTAGTGCAGTGCTCTAACCTCTGAGCTACCAGGGGTCGTATCCAAGTCAGACAAAGCCATCCTATATATATATCCTTGCTTGCAAATCCATCCTATATCGATCCTATATCCTTGCATGTTCTCGCAATTTTTGCGAATATACATGGGGAAGAATGTTTGTTGAACAATACTTTAATTGGGATCTTGATACGACCCCTGGTAGCTCAGTGGTAGAGCACTGCACTAGAGATGCAGACGAACCGGGTTCGCATCCCGGCCAGGACAAATCTTTTCTCTTCAAAATGAAAATATTTAAAAATATTCACCACCAAAAGAACAATAAATAAAAAATTGTTTTTTGAGAATTCGAATATTAAAAAGTTCAATAAACTAATGAAATTTAAATACTACTGCTATGTAATCAATGGCTTAGGATAATGTACCATTGAGCATGCCAAATGCACCATGGATCTCTGATATATTCTAATCTAGATTTTTAATTTGTATTAAAAACTGTTCATTATGGAAAATTGTATTTTGAAACCCTATAAGTATAGTGAACAGGGTAGAGTGCTAAGCTGCTGTGCTGAAGATTACGGTTTAAAATCCGACTAGGCGCAGAAATTATTTAATCTATTAACAGCCATAAATGACTCCTGTAGATCCTGAATATGAGGGTTCAACCAGCCTTACAAAACCGTTGTCATTGAAACAGTAGTATGTACCATGTACTGATTCCATGGCTCTTCAAGGGCTGAGGTGGTACATTTTTTTTAATTAATTACTTTAATTTCTTATTATTAGTTAATTTATTCTTTCTAACTTGTATTAAGTGAGACCTTAACCTATGGAACTAGTGTTTCATAGTGTATTATTGATATAGTTTGAAAGATTAAAGAGCATGACATTAATGTAATAGACATATAAAGACATTAAAAATAATGATAATGAAATCTAGTAACTGCAAATGTAAGTAAACTATTCAAAAAGTTATCACAAGCCTCAATGAAAACCATAAATAAAATTCTTGATTCTGTACTAGTGGGAAGAGTTTTTAATTTCTTTATGGGCTCTATTTACAACAAATATTACGTCTGTTATATATATATACCCTTTGAAAAGCTGAAAGTAAATGATGTACACTATATAAAATTTATTTTCTTTCTTGCAGAGATCCAAAAGTATGCACTGCAAATACAGACCCTTGTATGAGGGAAAAACTCCGTGTTTCTCTTTTCCTAGCAACATCAAGGGAATATACCCTGAGCAAACATTTTCATCTAAAATATAAATAGGAATACATACGCTTCATACATAAGCTACATACATACATACGTCCCCCCCCCCTAGTAGCCTTACCCACAGCTCAATGTACTCAACTAAAATTCTCATCAACCGCTGAGTTAATTCCTTAGTTAATGTTTACTGGTGGTTTATGTATACAGTCCGTTTCGAAGAAATGCGCTGCAATAGGGAGTCTACAAAGCTGTGATTAAAAATCCAGCCGGACATGTTTTTATAAAAGTATATTTTCCCACTTTTAGAAGAAATATATTCTATTGGAATGGTGTAGATCAGTTTTAGAGCATTGAGTTGTCATGCATGATTCAAATGCGGTAGTGATAGATTATTTAATTTTTTAATAGTCATACAAGGACTACAGTCATATACGAGTGTCCCTCCTCGTAAAATAGCGAATATATTATATATATATATATTTATTTTGAAGTAACATTTTTATAATTTTATATTTTTATAGTAACATTTTTTATAAAAGTAAATTTTATTTATTTAATCATTACTCAAATTGTAGCATTTGTCATTAAACTCCTTCAGAGTTATCGAATAATTCGGATTTGATTGAAAAGGGTTTTTAATATGTCGCCATTTCAGGCTAATTCAACAATCAGTAGACAAACTCTCTGTGCTCCCAATTAATTACAAAATACCCACAGGGGCGACCTTTGCTCTAGTGGTTAGCATAGCAAACTACTAAGCGCAAGATTGCGGTTTCGTACCCCGGCAGGTGGCCCTAGCATTTTTAAAAGGAGTAAATAAACCGAGAGAGTAATCCTTGGTTACGCCGTCCTTCGGAAGGGGCGTTAAACGGGGGTCCCGAGCCTGTACGACCTCAGGTATTCGTTAAAATTCTCTATCCTAATTAAACCTGGAGTGGCAGCAGAGCTACCAATATAGCACCGTCCGATTAACCATGGCAGCATGAGGTTAAATGACCAAACAAACAAAAGACTCATATACACGACTATGTTTGAGTCCATATGTACTTAAGGAGTAGAGCTTTGGAGCTCCACTAACAGATCGAAATCCTCAATACAAAGTCTTTACTTTAATAGCTTAATAAAGCCTTAAAGTCATCCATAAATACACCAATGTCCCATTTGTACTCACTAGTTACCTCTTCAAACCCTTATAATCGTTCGAGGCGTCTGAAAAGAAGAAGTGACCTTATAAGTTTAATTATTCGAGTATCACCAGGAGGTAGTTTCTCTACTCGCCTTTATCTCATGCCATTATATATCTTTCATTCTATTTACTTGGTGTATTATTACTATTCAAACCTCACACTGCTTGAACCGTAGAGAGGATGGACTATAATGATCATTATTATTATATAGTTGTATATTTCAATAATTCATAAAAAAAAAGAAAGATAATTGGCAACTAGAAAAATACGATGGGTCCCCAAAGCTCTATATTCCACTAGTCCAAATAGGTCTTATAATAGTCATACATATGAGTTTTTTTTAATTTATTGGGAGCTTTGTCTAGCTTTGTCAAGTGTTGAAGTAGCCTGAAACGGCGAATTTAAATATGATTTTCTTAAACATAACTGTATTGAAAGGAGTTTAGGTATAATTATAATAATATTATAAATAAAAGGATAAAATTACATGTAAGGAGTGAGAAACACGATGTTCGAGATGTTAAACAAAGACAAAGCTCTACCTTAGTAACCGGTTTTCAGAAACGCGGTACAAATCAACTCTACACTGGAGAAGTACTCCTTAACAGGAATGAGAGTTCCTTTAAAATATACAAGCATATTTGGCCCGTCAAGGCAGTCTGGTTGCGAAATGTCTTCATAATCCATAATATCTAGACTATTAATACCAGTGAAAAACAGATTGAACTGTATCTTTCTGGGTCACAGCTACAACTAATTATTTTGCTCATGATTACAATTCCACGTTAAAGTGAAATCAATCTATGTAAGTTTGTTCGAAATAGGCCAAGGGAAGCTAAAATATTTTAAATAAATATAATGATAAAAAAAAAATTAAAGTAAAAGCTCATATTAAAAAAAATCCTCTCTTTTGAAGTAAAGATTTATTTGTATAAAATTAAAAAATATTAAATCAAAGAAATCAAGGATGTAGGAAGGCGAATCTTTTATTTCAAGCGCAAAATAATCTTAAAATAAAAAAACAAAAAATTATAGTTATTTAATTTTGAATGAATATTACGGTATTATTCATTTCCATTACCTCTGTATCTTTATATTTATTTTTGATATTTTTCTTTTAACTTTTACCTGAATCTTATTGCCTACATATATTTTATTTATTATTTATCATACATAATTTTATCTTATAGTGTTTATTTCTCATTGTTATGGTTATTAATGCCCCACATGATCCTCTTTGCTCTGTATTAATATATATCTCTTGTTCTCTCCCTCCCCATCTTTATTGCCCACCAATCAGTACTTGTATTTCAACTTTAATAATTACCCATTTTATTTTAGTATTAATCTTTATTAACTTATTCTTTATACCTTATTATTCTTTAATTTTAACATGTCCTGTTCTGTTTTATTATTATTTTAACCTCTATTATGTATTTCACTACCTTCCTGTCACTTGGTTATTAATACTATACACTCATTCATTTTAACCTTTATAATGTATTTACCATGCTTTGGAAATTTTGTATATTTTTTAATATTCATTTTCTACATTTACCATGCTTTTATTATCCTTTTTTTCTTTGCTTAACAATTTTTTAAGCAAAACGGAAAATTCAATTGTCTGTATTTTTCATATTTAGCCCTGAAGAAGACCTACAAAGTAGGTCGAAACGTTGGCTACTGAATACATATTTCTTGATATTTAAGAGATATTTATTGACCTCTACCCGGACCATTTTCTTCTACATATAGTTATTTAACTATGTACTTTTTAGATTTAGTATAATCTTTTATCATGATGATCTAATTGAGATATTCATTGGCTTAAAATCATGCAAAATTTAGAAATAAACAACAAAACAATCTATGAAGGTCTTAGGTTCAGTACTTGGCAAAGGTTCCACAGTTTTTAGGACAACGATTGTGCAGGGAAGTGATTAATCCAAGACCAGGCTCAACCAGCAGGTTTTTCACCTCGTGTGTGACGACTTTAGATAGGCTGCGTGAGTCCCAGGAGGGTCTGTAAATTGCAGAAGGTCTGATTTGAACCCAGAACCATCAGGATAGAAACTCAGCACTCTTCACACTGCTACCTTATAAACATAGTCGTTGTAATTACTTTTAATTTAAAAATCTGTTTTGCTAATCATTTAGCAATTTAGTGAAAAATATAGACATTTTTTTAAAATAAAAAAATTATAACTTCCTCTCCCCCCCCCAAAAATACATCCAGTTAAATTTCATAACTGTATAGAAAGTAAAAAAAAAGCCTTTACTTCGTGCTTCTTGATATTTTTCAGGAGATAAATTGTAATTTACTCGACACGCAATATTATTTTAACAATTTATAAACGTACATTGAAACTGTAGCCTCCCATATGTATTAATTATAACAGCTGTTATATCAAGTAGGCTGTGTCGCTATCAGGGCAAATACAAAACTAATATTAGCGATGAAGTTTCTTTACATTTATTTAATTGATATCCGATGTTACACAGAAAGTATTTAATTTTAATTATTTTCATCAGTGTAAAGACATTAAAATAGCGCTGTTTGATCATGTAATTTCGCCATTCGATTCAATTACCAATGGATGTATAATCAGAATACAAAGCAACGTATTGAGCTAACCATTTAATTAATACATGATGATTAATCAAAGCTTTACACTTCTCCTTTGTTTCGAAATATAGTCCGCAATTTGTAGTATAGTTAACCTATATAAGTTATTGTCGCATTACAAGTTATAAAGATAATATTATACGTAACATAATCAATGATATTAACTCAGAATGGTAACATATAATTGAATACAGGAAATATTCATATTTAAATTACACTGCTTATATAAGGAAGGAAAACCAGGAATCAACGCCTGGCCTAACCCTTGGTGGGATTAAGGGTTGACTCCCAGAAGAGTATTTTGAACACCATGCAATTATTTTTTCTTTGGTCCAGGGTTGAATTTCTTATTTCACTTCCTAGCACATCTAGAGGATATATCTACAGCACCAGTTATGTCGGATTTTCTAGAAAATGAGTTTCTTGTTTTTTGATAAGCTGAATCGTGTTTATATAACACTCACACACCGCACAAAATGTGAAATGGAAAAGTTACTAAAAGAAGAACGCAAAATTATGAGAAATAATTTTAGTTCAAAATTAAACTGTGATGGATTCCATTCACAATCAAGAAAAAAACAGAATATCTCACACCTGGCAGTAGGCATAAGAAAACAGCGATTAAAATTTAAAAAAGGCAACCACACCATGGATAAGCCAAGTTAAAGAATATATAGAAAACCGAAAATAGTACCAAGCCATGTTATCGATAGAAAATTTTTCGGAAACCAGGTAGTGGTAAATGTGGATAGTAATGTCAGATAATTGAAGCATTGAAGGAATCAGGAACCAAACATAGAGAGGAGAAAATAGGAATGCATGAAGAAAAGACGTTAGTTGTGCTTTGCGTGATCCTCTTGGTCCCATTCGCAATAAATAAATTAATAAATGCACTTGTGATTTAGGATGTCACCACAGACTGTTATCCACCACCTATGTAACCTAACTTCTTATTCATATTAATGGAAACTGTAATATCCAACCCTTTTTTTTTTATAAAAGTTTTTCCTACACTTTCGACGTAAACATCTCCTAGAATTATTTCATAGCTTCTTCATTTAAAGAAGGCTATCCCGAAGTGTTGTTTTGTTTACTTTAAATAGACAATTGCCAAATTGATAAGACAAATACACCAAATTTAATTTAATAGACACTACAAAATCAACACGACAAAAATACTAAATAAAAATACTAAACATACTAAAAAAATACTTAAAATAACTAAACCTAGACAAATACAAAAATAAAAATACAGAAAATAATTTAATAATGCACAAATCCTTCATGGTGACTTGCTAAGTCACTATTATGTATATATGTATATCGATATGTATTTTTTTAAAGTGATATAACTTTTCATGTTCTTATTTTGTTAAAATGGAATATTAGATATGTCGTTCCTGAATTGAAAATCTTCAACGAATTCAATTGCTACTAAAGGCTTAACTCAACAATGCTAACTTTTGAGTTATGAAGTTGTTCTTTTGAAGGAGCGATATTTCATTATCTATATATATTTTTAAGAATTGACAAATTACCAAGCTTCTGTTCCTGACTTTTTTTTTGTTCTGAAAGACTAAACCACTACAACCCATGAAGGGTTCAGAGTAATTAAATGAATTATTTTTTAATTTGTAAAATGGGTGTTGGTTCGCCGTTAGGTACAAGACGACTATAACAAGTGCAGAGCCGATAAGAGAAGAGGGGCAAGACGAAGCGGCGAGGTTAAGGTTGAGGTTGAGGACCTCAGGACGGTTTGCAAACTGCTCTTTTCTCTTCGTGTGTGGTCCGCTCTCCGCTATCTCCCTCTTTATCACTCCCCCCCCTGTCTCTCTCTCTCTCTCCCTCCCTATCACTCTCACTCTCACTCCCTGGGCAATCACATCCTTAGCCGTTGCACATCCACAACCTGCAAGAGGCTCCTCCTCATCCTTCCCTGTTCATTATGGCCGTTAATCCTCTCAGTTTACAGCCTCCTCTTTTACTTTTTATCCCGACTCCTCCGAAGGTGATTGGCTTTTTATTGTCGGGATTCCTTCCTTCCCTTTCACTTCGTATCTCGAACAGGAATATTTTAAAATAATATAACCTTAAAAGGACTATTCCCACATAATAAAGTCACCCTTATAATCCCTAACTATTTTTATTTATTCTTATTAAAATATACTAGTTTTAGTATCCTCAGATAAAAAAAATTCATTAGAATAACGTAAATCATAATAAAACTTTATATACAAGCAAATCCATGAACTCAAGAACTCAAGAAATACCTCTTTAAATTTAAACCAGGTTATCACAACTAATAAATTCCAACTCCTCCCGATAACAATTCCTCTCAAGACCTCTCATTTCGCCCACTGAATTCTAGCTCGTGTGCTTACTCAAACTTTCTGACCCATGTAGCAGTACTGGAGAGAACAACGATTTATGCAGTCAAAGTTTATCCTCTCTATTCAGTTTCTGCTTATACATCATTGTTTTTGATATCTGGTGTATTGTAAATTGGACATCTTCAGCCGATTTAAAACCTCTTGGTCTATTTTACCATCTTGGCTTATAACTGCGCCTAAATAGTATAGATATTTATAAATTTAGGAGTTTGCCATCACATAAAAGTCTAAGCTCTAGACTTTTCCAAACCACAAGATCTTGCTTTTGTCGGTTTTATGTGCAATACTCTTGCAATTAACACTCTTAATTGCAGTTATTCGTGCCATTCATTCAGTGATGACTGAAGAGCATCTTGGGAATCAGCATTTAGGGGCACATCATCCGCAAACACCGGATCGATTTATTGATAATATATTTTATCAAAAGGAAGGAAATCAATAACTGCTCTTTGCAATCCGTAAACAAAAACATAGTAATAACAGAAGTCCACTAATTCCACTTTGATTTTTAGAAATAATAAAAACCTACATTTCACATGAAACAAGCCAATAAGTACAGGCTTTCCGGTTTATTTACTCACAAAACCTTTACCTTAAATAAATATTTTTGTACAGTTAAGTAGGAAACGACCCTGACCTCTCCCATTCAATGTTTACCAACACCTCACTGCAGCTGTCAGGCAAGCTTTGACCAACAAATAAACCATAGCCAATTCAATAAGAATTCCTCAAAAGCTATTTATATTTGTATTGAATAGAAGTGACAGGCGATGCCGCGTGACCAAAGCACTAAACCTCTTTGTTGGGCACCGAGAAGATGTACGACCTGAAGCGGGAAGAAGGGATTCCTGAGAAAGGTACAAAGGTGCACAGGTAGCAGTCGGATGGTTCCAAGGTTCTGGGAGGTCCGTCAGGTTTACCTCAGTAGCCTCATCCTAGCCGCTTATCTACCATCCTGTAATGGTCTGTAGATCTCCCTGTCCACGGCATTAACATATCTGTGTATATATATGTATGTGTGTATACATTGACTTTTATATATATATATATATATATATATATATATATAATCTTATTGGGATCTGGTTTTTCAGTAACCGCTTCTGTAACAATCAAAATAAACAAAACAATCCTGTACCACTAAAACCCATGAAGGGTCTGGGGTTAAGTACATGGTAGAGAACTGTACTGTTTTTTGGACAAGGGTTATGGAGGAAAGTGACTTATCCTAGATCACGCTTAACCGCCAGATTGTTCCCCCTTATTTTGGGTACACGCTTAATAGAGGCTGGGTGAGCCCCAGGAGGGTCCTAGATCACATAGCATCTATCTCCGCCTGCCAAAAATTTAATAAAACCTGCCAGCAGCGATATTTGAACCCAGGAACTTTGACGTGACAACTCAGCGCTCTATCACTGGGCCACTCCTCTCAGGAAATAAAATAATTTCTTGAAAATAATTAGTTCTTACTGATGAAATAATGTAGATATCGTTTTCTGTACTCACCAGGAAGTTCTCAACTGTTTCAATAAGAACCAACCTCCTACAGAGGTCAGCCAATCCTTCAATGGATATTAAGCGACAAACATTAATTGTATGCAGTTCTTCTACAGCAAACTCTTTTGTTCAGAATTTGCAGCTCTCTGTCGGATAAAGTTTGTTTCCACGGTCAAATTGATTCAACGACCGTGAAACAATATTGTAACTGCATACTTAAGGTGCAATCAATTTAGCCGATACAAATAGAATTGGAGAGGAGCCTGCTCAGAAGCGATCAAATGTTTGTTGATGTTGGAAAGGGGTGTTAGTTTGTTGTTGTTAGTACAGTGGCAACAAGGAGGGGCAAACACAGCTTCTGTTCCCGCCTGTAGTAATGAAAATTATTTCAGATGATTCATCCCCAACGGTGGTGTTATTGTTAAAGTAACTATCGGAGTTGAGACAGGCTAGGTAAATAACACATTACACACTCGAGTGTTCGCAAGTTCAAGAACATTTCTAAAGTTATGTGTAGGAGAAGTAAATGGCTAATGAAATAAATAAAATAATGCATACAAAAAAACTACCTGAGCAAACCTACCATATAAAAGTATGAATAATTTTTTTTTTTTTTAATATATATTTATTGAAATTTACAACTGTATAAAGAATACATCCAGTAAATATTATGATTGAATAAATTGACATGAAAAGACAAGTAGAGAAACTACCCAGTGGTAGTAATGAATAATTTAAATTATAAAATAAAAGCGCTATTTAAAATGTTTAAATAAAAATAAAATCGGATATCATTTAATGAAAATAATGATGATAATAGAATAATGAATTTAAAAACTTTTAATTAAAAATTAATAATTACTTCTATATATTTTTATTTAGAAAAGACTTGGGCCTGGCCAGGATTCGAACCCCGTCCCCCTCTCCGTGGCAGCGCTCTTACCAAAGCGGAGAGGCAGACGACCCGGGTTCGAATCCTGGTCAGGGCCAAGTATTTTCTCATCAAAATAAAAATATTTAAAAATTAAAACAATTAACAACAAATTATAAAAAATAACTTTTTTATATTTTTTCTATTAAATTTATTTAATTTTAAATATTTTTTTATCATTGACTCATATCTCATTGTTTTCAATTAAAAATTTAAATAATAGTTTTATTTTATTTTTTATAATTTAAATTATTCCTGCTTTTGTACCTGGTTTACTGCAGGTAATAGGTAACAGTTCCATTCTTATATATTATTTTATTTTTTATAATTTTTTCTATTCCAATCATTTCATTCATATTTTTGTGTCTTGTCTATCCCTGAATAATACCTGCAATGTTGGTAGAATTGTCGATTTCCAATTTAAAGTTTGCATCTATTTAAGGAATTCTTTCTTTGACCTCCACCCGGTCTAGTATTTCCCATATATATAGGATCAACTAATATAATTCAATATTTTAAAAATCAATTCACTAACATTGGCAATTATTTATCTATCGTTCATACAAATGTAAAGTATCGAAAGTGAAAAAGCACCAATTTCCAGAAAAGTGAAAAAAAAACGGTTTCAAAGTTATTTCAAAATCAGTGTATCTTTTCAAATGTATTTTACCTATACCGCCTTGTGCTTTTACATGACTCAGGAATTTTAACGAATGATATATTTTATTTAGTAAAAAAACACATAGTTTAGCCTGGTTATCCCCAATTTTTTATTATATTTCTATAATGGACAACGCGAACTATCCAATGTGGCATCTTCGTTAGTTGTGATTATATTATTTTAAATAGTTTTTCTTTTTTTAAAAATTAATTTCCAACCAATGAATATCCCGTCTGATAGTTTGCTTTAAAACACCGCGTTGGTTTTGCAAAAATTGGAACGAACATGACATATTCAATACTTTTGCATGCAGTAAATTTGATTTTATTACTATTCGAACTAGATAAAACACGCGAATTCAGTACAATTGAGACATTGAAACTACCAGTTTAAAAAAAAAATACGGAATGTAGAGTAACATATTTTGTACTTTGCTTTTGAACATCAATTAAGATGGTTGCATAATCGACCTATTGACTGGACCACTCTTCCTATGTACAAAGTTAGTTCAGATTCAAGAATTTGAAAGGACATTCATCAATCCTAAAGCAATCTTTATAGTTCGAAAACGAAAAATGTGTTGTTTTTTTACATTCGAGATTTTTCATTTGTAACAATGATGTGTTGAATTATAACAATAGAACGTTTAAAGTCGATCTATTCCTTAAGATTAAGTTCGTAGTAAACAATGATTTGTGTTCTTGAATATCGATTTTTTAAATAAATGTTATCCTCACTATATTCATTTTTTAGTCAATTTAAATGAGTATGTTGGGTTATTTTTGTACGTTACTTTCACCACATATAATGGATATCAAAGAAACAGCTGATTTATTTATTATCCATGATGTATATCGGATATGATTCCAACATCTTAAACTTGAAGCTGACCGAGAATCGATCCCGAGCGATCTGGAACCAACGGCGGCTGGGTTGCGGTTCACCACAGCTTCCTCTCAACAGCTCTTCATCAGCCCGCAACCATCAACCCTCCGATACAGTTGCCTGCTTCGACTATCATCAGCGCCAACTATTCCATCGCCATTCGATATTTCCGTTCCTGGAAGTCAAGAGGAATATACTCTTACAACTACAGTGGCTTTAAACTACAACCTTCGGATGTCTATTCCAAATGAAACTCGATCACTAACTTATTTTATTATTAATGAAAAAAATATGTATCTCCACAACTCGTGAAGAGTCTTGGGTTCAGTACGTGGTAGAGACTATTCTGTTTCTACGACAACGGTTGTTGCTGGGAGGTGATTTGTCCAATATCATTCTCAGCCACCAGGTTTCTACCTTATAGAGGCTATTAATGTTAGTCGATGTCACAATTCCATCCATTGCTTCCTCCTGATATTTAATTAATTTATTCAAATCATTTGTTGCGTTTTAATGCAAACATATTCTTGATAATGAAAAGTAACCTGAGAATAAGTTTTTTTAATTTGTCAGTCTTGATCTGTAATCATTAATGTTCTAATACCTAAAAAAGGATTGATTTATTATTTTAGGTTGTGTTTGTTTATTCATTAAACGTCACCTTATGGCTAATCGGACGATGCTACAAAAGGGAGTCCTAAATTTCCTTATCTAAATTAAAGTACAATTAGAATAGGGATCTTTAAAGAGAACCTCTGACACCGCACATTTTACGTCCCATCCGAACGGCATACCAAGGATCTCCCCCTACTTTAAAAATAATAGGCCACCTGCCAGGTTGGTGAGCCTTTTAGGTTTTCATCAATCTTGATTAGATTAGATTGCAAGAGTTGCAGATATTTTAAACTAGTCATTGCCACTTGTAGCCACCAAGGGAGCGACCTGTGGTCTAGTGGTTACCATAACAACCTACTAAGCTCAATATCCTGGGTTCATAGCCCGGCAGGTTGCTCTAGGAATTTTTAAAGGGAGTAAAATATCCTTGGTTATGCAGTCCTTCGGAAGTAACTTTAAACGGGGTCCTGAGGGTGTAAGATGTCAGGTACACGTAAAAATTCCTATCCCAATATGGCATCGTCCAGTTAGCAACAGCTGCATAAAGTCGCGTTAATTGAACAAACATACTTGTACCCACCTGATCTAACCAGAATGATAAGTTCGAGAATTCTTGTTTGGGTCTTAAATACTTTAGCTCTCAACCTTCACGCCTTTCCAAATGTATCTTTAATATATATAAATATCCATCACCTCAAGCAATACGATACTAGAGCTTCAAAATCGGATTAAGGCGATGGCATTATGAGGTAGTCAGAGCGAACAGCTGTTAATTCCCGCCATAATGATATCGGTCCATTAGAGCGGGAGATAATTCCCTAGAGGCCTGTCACTGGACTATTATTTCACTATTAACCGCCCTAGGTGGCCCTGACTCCCGTGAGAACAGTGTCTCCCACTACCGCCTCTATTGTACCTCGTATCAATAACCAATGCAGGTCGGAATCACCCCTTAATTTTAATTACCCTTACCTATAAACAAAAAGTATACAAAACTGTCTGAACATTATTTCATAAATATTGAGAAAAAAAAACTGTACCAATACGGTTGAAGGGTTCAGTACATGGCAGAGACTGCACAGTTTATTGGGAAACGGTTGTACAGGGAGGTGATTTGTCCTAGGTAACGCTCAACCGATAGATTCCCCCTCTTAATTTGATTACCCAGATTATAGAGGCTGGGTGAGCTCCAGAAGGGTCCTATATCCTATAGGATTTACGGCATATTAGCGATCTCTGGCCGCTATTAGATTTAATAAAAGTCTGCCAGTAAGCGGGATTTGAACCCGGGACCTTCGGCTTGGCAACTACTGGCTCTGCCACTGAGCCGCATCCCTTAAATAAATATTGGGTTGTTCGGAAAATAATGCAGGATTTTATGTTTCATTAAAATACCCCTCCAAACAGTAAACAGTTTATGTTTGTTGGACTTTTTACTTTTATAAATGTAAAAACTTATTAATCCACTTTCAAACAAAAATTTTTTGTTTACCTCTGTAATATTTTGCTACTTTGTAATAATTCAATATTTACTAAGAACGGTGGTTCCGGAGATTTCGAGAGGGAGACTTGAGGTATAAAGACAAAGGAAGCTATGGAAGAAGTTCTTCCCTTAATGACGATGTTTTCCGAACTTTGAAGGATGAAAATCCCAGAAAAACTGTTAGAGAACTGGACTGACCCGAAGACAACATGTCAACCGTCGATGACCATCTCAAGGCGATTGGGAAGTCTAAAAATCTTGAAAGTTGGCAGAACTTCTTTCCAGAAATCTCTGGAATCACCAATCAATAGTGCACTCACTTATACTCCATTCGCCCGAAACGTTGATATTTTGGCCATTAGAACTCGTAAAACAAAATTATGCAAAAATCACGCTATGACATCTTAGTAAAGACTGATTTTTTTTCCAATTAGAAAAATCTTTTTAAGGTAATCAAAAATTTTTGTTTAAAAAAGGATTAATGGATATTTTGGCCATTAGAACTCGTAAAACAAAATTATGCAAAAATCACGCTATGACATCTTAGTAAAGACTGATTTTTTTTCCAATTAGAAAAATCTTTTTAAGGTAATCAAAAATTTTTGTTTAAAAAAGGATTAATAAATGTTTACATTTGAATAAGTCAGTAGTCCTACAAATTTACCATTCGATTTATATACAAATCAAGTCCTACAGTTTACCATTTGGTATCAAAAGGTGTATTAAAAAAAAACAACAGGAAATCTTGCACTATTTTCCGGATAACATAATTTGGCATTGGAAATGTTTATATAACGGGAGGCCCTCCGGATTTATTCGAATGGGATGGATTTTCTAAAATTAGATCCACGGATGGACCCTTTTTCCCCATTCGATACGAAATCATTGTCCTGGATTTACTATAGAAATTATTTGACAATCCCTGGGGTATTTCTGTATGGTTACATCCCACACAGGATTTGGTATGAGATGGTTTTGGAAATAAAACATTGATCCAACCATAAACTGATATATTTATAAAACTCGGATACAATAAGCTTACTTTTCAACATAAATCTTAAGGTTTGTGAAAGACGTTGTTAATTCAAGGGTTGGAAATTGTTATTATCTTTTTCTTTAAAATAGCATTTTTGAATCCTTATCATATTGACAAAAAATATAATAGTACGGCAGGCACAAATGGTGACCGAAAAATTATAATTTTAGTACGATTTTCGGTTTTTCGTGTATTATTCCTAGATGATGTAGTAGATACAAATGCTAAGTATTGAATGTGACATAAATACATTTGTTAAGGCCAGATGAAGTAGTAACCTTATAAAGTATTATTAGTTTTAATCATAAAAAATTAAATAATTTTTTCATTAAAGAAAGAACATTATCTTTACTTATTTTTCACATTTTTATTTAATATAATAATTTAAACGTTTATTTCATAGTTGTTTAGAATAATTTAACTTTAAAGGTAATTTTATTTGTTTAGTAATAAGTGTAATAAGTTTGAAAACATATGTTACAAAAGAAGAGAGAAAAACAAAAGCGGAGTCGATCGGTTTTTGTTCGCTCCGGCTAGACCAAGCAGGTGTAATTAGTTTAAACTTCGTCATCGATTCGACCAATTCGAATTGACCCAGTCGATCATCTCAACCTCTATTGTCTCAACATCTCCGCTCGCCATGCCGACGAAAATCCTCTGTCGTCTCAACATCCAGCTCGCCCTCCCGAGAATCTACTACTGGAATCTACTTCGACAGACAGATAAGAGTTTTTTTTTGTTTATATCACTTCGATAATTTGCATTTTTTAATTTAAAATGTTCTTTTTCTTCTTTACACGGCTTTATGGTCTTATCAACAATTTTCCTCTCCCCTGACCAAACTTCCACGGTTTTTCTCCGTATTCTAACCACATCGCAGTCTAGGCCTGCCTCTTCTCCTTTGTCCATCTGGTCGTCACTCCATGATCAGCTTTGGGAGCCTTTTTTTATCCATTCTATGTACGTAGCCTAAGCATCTTAATCTTGCTTTTTTGATAGAAGCCACTGTATCGTGTTTTCCATATAGGCCCTTAAATTCTTGATTATTTTTGATACGGAAATGATTTCCTTCTTTTATCGGGATCTTATACTCTTCAAAGTATATTTAAAATGTTAT
This sequence comes from Troilus luridus, assembly GCA_964056705.1. NCBI lineage: Eukaryota > Metazoa > Arthropoda > Insecta > Hemiptera > Pentatomidae > Troilus > Troilus luridus. Next base: position 18,453,366 of record OZ057413.1, read on the forward strand.
AGTATGATAAATAAAATGAAACTTGTTTTTTAATTATATTTCCAAACAAAATAATAATTAAATAAAGTGGTGTGACAGAAAACTAAAGCCAAATACGGTCTTCAATAATTCAGGAAATTCACCAAGATGATATACAATTTGGGTTTCCGATTTTGTCCCTATTGTTACAAATGTATGTATTTGGATCGTTCCTTCAGCATCTATGATCTAAATATCATCTTCTTATTGCTATAGTCAGTGTTATAAGAATTAAGTAAAAACTGTTACCAAATTTTTCATAATAACCATCCTTTTAATTTCGAATTGAGGAGTTCAGGATCAATAATTCACCTTGTTGCTGGGCACAGGTTACAGTGGCACCTGTTCTGTGTCCGGTCATAATTTGAATAAAGGGCCAGATTATTGTTGGATAATGACATCATTCTAAGCTTATTCTTCTAGCAGATTCGTGGTCCAATAATAAATTACCAAGATTTAGAGACTGAAGGATACAGTTGGTGCTGTAACGTAACAAACTGTTACAGTAATTCTCCGGGAGTCCAGTTCCAGGCGATCTAACCTAATGCCCTGGCTTAGGAACGACTCGTGGGGCATAGGCGTCACTGAAGAGCCAAGATTCATCTCTCTAGCTACTTGTAACTAAGTGTACTGGATTGTTCCAACAGATCACCATAAAACCTGATATCTGATGTAGTAATAACAAAAGTGTAATAAAGCTTTATTATAACATAAAAAAGGAATGTGTTCAAAATGGTTGGTTATGTATAATACGACAATTGTTGTCTGGAAAAACATACTATCGATTATGGATTGGTAGAAAATTGTCCAAAGTAAAATAAAATTAAAACAGTTTCTAAGAATCGAGACGTTCAGAACCACATTCAGATAACTAAAAATTTCTAAAATTGACTTTTTCAAATTTTTTGCTAGTTTAGTCAAGCAAATGCTTTATCCTAAAACCATGAGAAATAGAGCACCAAAATCTCGGGTTAGGCAAAATTAAATAATTATACAAGTGAAAAAGTAAATTTTGGAAGTTTTAGAGTTATCCGCTTTTATACTAAGCTTCCATATAATAGACAGATAATAATAATATGTATTTACGCACAAGGTCCTCTAAACCTTGTAAATGTTTTAAGTTTTTTTGTGAATCATAGTAGTTTTTTTTAAACAGAGATGTTTCTTATATATATAAAAATCTTCGACTGTGCTAGAGACTTAATGACGGGAAACTTCTGAAGGCTACTGTTGCAATTCGTATTCCAGTATGGTACTGTATCGAGTAAAGCGAGATTGGTTTTTCGGGCAGGACCGTAGATAGTCGATCTTAAAGCAAATCGATACTTGATATATCTTTAGCTTGATATATCGGTCTTTGAGATAGCTCAGTGGTAGAGCGCTGAGTTGCCTTGCTAAAGGTACCAGATTCAATTCCGGCTGTAATAGATAATTTATTTTATCTGCTAACACCCCGGGAATTATCATGTGGAAATTGGATACCCTCCTAGGGCTCAACTAGCCTCTTTAAAGTGGGTGCCGTTAAAAGGGGGAACCAGGTGGTATGTGGTTTAGCATGATCAGATACAAATAGCCTCCCTTTAACAGTGCTGTCTAAAATATAAGACAGTCACTACCTCTTACTGAACCGAAGACACTTCCTGGGGTGGATTACAGGTTCAATGGTATTTTTCTTTAATGATTTTAAATCCAATTCCAAGCTACTAAGGTTGGATGGAATAGGTTTCTAGTTTGGAATATTTCTTCTTATACCGAAATGGACGTATTATTTTTTTCAGTAGAAATATGTAACCTGTTGTTGGTGGCCACCAGCACTTTCGTTCGTCAAAGTATAGCTATAGGTCTGCTGTGAAGACTTTTTCCCTAGATCACTGATAGGTAGTCGTTGCGCTTTTTTAATGAACATCAACATATTTTTAAAAAGCTTTGCTGAATTAACAGATATAATGGGCTCGCTAGTAGTGTAGTGGTTAACACATACCTATCGCGATGTCCCCCTGTAAATAAGGATAGCATATTAAAATTGAATATTCAGCAGAAGGCATTTGGATTAATTAGGAGGAAATTAAAAAAATTGATTATGCCGTCTTTCTGAAGGGACGCAAATTGGGAATCCCGAGCCTGTGCGATGTCAGTTAGTCGTTAAAGATCCGTATCCTAATTATACCTGGACCGGACTCCCACTGGAGTATCGTCAGATTAGACATAGCATTAGAAAGTGACGTTAAGTGAATAAACAACAACAGATATAATGACAAGATTTCTTTTGCATGAGGAGAGTAAACAAAAAGAGAAACAATGTTGCCGGTAGCTTTGAAGAGAGCACGGAGGCCAATTATTATCCCACCATCCTTGCATGCAAGCCCACCTTTCCTACAATTTCTTGAAAATAGTACGCCTCAGTAAGATATTACAAACAATCTGAAAATAAGAATTCTTCAATTGATTTACTTTTATATGTATATTTATTTTATCTCCAGTTTGTAAACAATCAAAAAAGAGAGTCATTAATAGTATTAATTTTATCTGGGAGAGATAAAAAAATACCAGTTTTAGTATGTCACCGTCTCAGGCTACATCAACACTTACTATAGAAACCCTCAAAGATCCCAATTAATTACAAAAGGCTCATATACACGATGTCTAGAAGACTAATTAAGACTTACGGAGTAGAGCTTTCGTACTCAAAACCACCGAATTCCTCTCGTATACAATTCTTACAATCCAAAATCCTTCTTAAAATCGTCAATGCTCCTTACTTTGTTACGAATAGTCATCTATAAGGGACTTAAAATAATATTAGTTGACCTCACGTACTCGTAATTATGAGGAAGAAAATGGTCCGGGTGGAGTTCAAGAAAATTCTCTTATATAAGGAGAACCTTTTATTGGTAAGCCAACGATTCGACCCACATTGCAGGTCTTCTTCAGGGCTAAATAAACAAGATACAAATCAATTAAAATAATACATTACACAGAATAACATGATATGTAGTATAATAGAATAATGTATTATGTAGTAAGTAATATAAAATAAAAATCAATGGGGATTGAATTGTATTATATGATTCAATCCCCTTTTCCATTACTTACTAGATAATGCATTATTCTATTATACTACATATAATGTTATTCTGTGCCATGTAATCTTTTAATTTATTTGTATCTTGTATATTTAGCCCTGAAGAAGACCTGCAATATGGGTCGAAACTTTGGCTTACCAATAAAAAGTCCTCACTATACAAGATAATTTTCTTGACCTCTGCCCGGACCATTTTCTTCCTTATAAGGGCCTTAATGTCTCATTTGTTTCTGATTAGATCCGAACCCTATTTCAATCCTTTTATGACTAATTTTATAAAGTACTATAATTTTTAAAAGTGATTTAGGAACATAGGGATTACAATAATTGTTCTATAGGAGGTATTTAAGAAACACCTTTTATTCTTGTTATAGTAAACAAATTATATTCTAGTACTCGTTTTTTTATTTCCAAAGAAATCGTTTATTATTTATTTAATAATAAAAAATGCTAAAATCAATTCGTGAATAATATATAATAATGGAAATAAATTCTGATTCACAAAATAGAAAAGAAAAAAAAAACTCCAGACTTTGGAAAATCATTTCTCTATTCATAACATTAAATACGTATTTTCTAGATTTAAAAAAAAATCAAACTTAATATTTTAAATTTTTACAGTTTAAGAATATAGATATACAAGTAAAAAAAAAAATCGTTCTCGTATACTATGTCTGTTATAAACCAACATTAATTTCCTCATTCCTAAGGAATATTATGGTTTCTGTATTATATTTATATAGCTTCCTATTTTTGATTCCGTTTTTTTCTTAACAGACCTTCCGGTAATAGAAGACTGTAGTGTTTTGATGTACATATTCTTTTGTTGAAATTGTATTATATCAATGAAAATAAAGGAGGATGAGAAAAGAATATTCCGTTTAATAACATTTATTTAAAATTTCAACCACTGACTTAAGTCATAAAAGCCTAAATTTTTGGTAAACATTCTGGATGAATAACACCCACAGATGCAACTCATTCGCACGCACGCATCCATTCAGATTGTATTGTATGCTGGAAAACATTCAGATACAATTTAAGAAATTACATTAATTGAGACAGTTGTTGATCCACATTTCTTCGCAAATTCTAGAAGCAAGGGGCAAAAGTATCGTTTATACAATGTCTCAAATAAATATGAATATACGTATATATATATATATATATATATATATATATATATATATATATATATATATATATAATATGTAATATGTATACCATAGCTGGCTATACTAGAGCTACAAGAGTTTAAGAGAGAAGAGAGACAAATTTTAGGGCCACAACTTACGTAACATCAACAGAAACAAAACATCAAAACAACAGAAAAATATCAAACACTGGAATGGATATTAGTAAGAGGTAACTGAAGTTCAATGAACACATATAGGTTACCTAAAAACAGATTATTGGACTATGTGAGTGCCCTTCAAACCTCATTATTCTGGGTAATTGAAGTTAAGAATGATTTGGTAAGAGCCACTTGTGGTGTAGTGGTTACCAAGCCCAGCAGTTAGCTCTAGGATTTTTGCAGTAGTAAAGCATCCTTGGTTATGTATTTCCTAGGAAGGGACGTTAAATGGGGTATCAAGCCTGTGAGGGGTTAGGAACTCGTTGAATATCCTAATTATAGCTTGATTAACAAATTTTAGGATTCCTACAGTACCATCTTTCGAGTCATATCATGATATAGGAAGGTTAAATGAAAAAGCAAACAACATAATATCTAAAAAGGGGACTGCCAGTCGACATAGTAGGGTAGACTGGGTACAGTTGTGACAATTTTGGTTTGTTCCCCAATAATTCTGTTAATTTATCGGTTAGCTGGGAAAAAAGTAACACGAATTGTAATTTGTTTATTTGTATATATAAAAATACTAATATATTGTCCTTAAATACGCTGTATTAGTCATAGGATGAAAAAAAAAAAAAAGGAAAGTGTTACAACCGACCACACCCCGAGGACGGTTGTGACAGTGGTTGGGGTCGGTAGTGACAGCAGGCATATACATTCAGCAAAATGGTTTATAGTTACTTTTATAGTAAGAAATATGTACCATAACAAAACATAAACTTCTTCTAAACAAAGTTAACATTCATATAGCAAATGAACTAAAATCTTACATCACTTTTGTTCTTAAAACTTGTAGCTCTTGAAAGGCTTGTAGCCTCTGCTACGCGTACAAACATGTACGGGTTTCTATTCATGAATGAACGGAACCATTCCTCACCAGCCATCTGATTCTCATCCCAAGTAGCAGGTCGCTTTATGTTGTACTTAGTTGTCAGGTCAAATGCCAGCTTCCGTACCTCTTTTGCAGATGCTCATAACATATTAAAGAATTTATATCCCACAGCCGGATTGGTACCTTCTCCAACTCAGCGCTGTACACATCCGCTCCCACCATATTCAAATGCCATTAGTTTCTCCATTTTCTAAATGATAAACCTATAAGAAATAAATTTATATATATAAGTTTTTCAGATTAAAGATTTTATTTCTCATGTCAAAATTATTTATATATTCAACAAATTAAACCGCTTTGTTACCTCTCGGTACACCATGTGTTTTCTAAAAATAAAATCCAACACGATTCCTTCCACTAGCTCTACTAACATCCTTCTTATTAAATTCCTCCCTTGAGTAACATTTAGGTCTATATTGTTAGATTGTTCTGCTATCTAAAATTAACCTAAACTGTTCATAAATTTAGTTATTTAGATTATCTCTTTGATTTAGTGTTATCCCAAAGGAAATTCCAAATATCCCCCAATAGAATTTTGGGAACTCTTGAAGGAAGGTGGATGAACCGGGAACTGGACCCAGGAACTGGACCGCCAGACCAATCCTGAAATAACAGTCCGCGATGCCCCGGGCCATCTCGAGTAGGTCTCTCCACCAGCTCCCTCCTGTAGTTTTACTGGACTGCAGGAGGAGTCGAATAGAATAACTATATCCTGCAACTCAGTGTAGTGTAGGACTCTTATCTATTGTTTCCAAGAGGGAGCGTTGATAAATCAATAACAAGCTGAAATATTAAAGAGATAGGAACATAGAATTCGATAGCGGTATATAAGAGTACTATATAGACCTTTATTAATATTATTATTTAGTAACCAACATTTATTAATAACTTGGTCTAGTTTGGACTTGAATAAAACACTTAAAAGATTATAATATTTTTTGTAAAGAAATTATATATTTTCTAGATATTTATTACCGTAAGGTGTTTGTAATACATAACACATGTACTAATACAGCAATTAATAACTGATTTAAGACCATTATATATGCTTAAGAATGGCTTATATAATGGTTATAGAATACTGTCATGTTAAAACATTATATATTTATATAATTAGGAGTCTGGGTGCTGCTAAGGCAAACGCGCTTCAAAAAGTGCAACTGTTTGGAAAGCCGAAGATTTAAATTTGAATCCCGATTTCGAGATTCCTGGGGTATCCCCTCACCACTCGCTTACATGAGACCCAGCAGTCAACTGGAGGCAACATACAACAACCAGACGTTTAAGTGCTGGCCCTATCCCGTCTACTTCTATCGGGAATAGCGTCATGTTCAGGAATAGCCTGCTTCTTTAAAATAATAAAAGAGTAAGAAATTGTACAAGAAGAGGGAAGGAGACCCAAACCAATAATACTACTGTACTTTAGAGGTGTAATGTTGAAATATTTCATGTTGCCATGACAACCTCCTCAGCATCTTCCCGATTGTGAAAATCTGGGCAGTGTCGTTAACGGGAAACACAACCTCGTAACGTCGTAACTTAATGTCGCTAGGGGGAAATGTAAAAACGATGGAAGATGGTCGCTTCCGCTTCCGGTTACAACTGGAGACAGGAATTACATTTGCCGCGATAAAGGACGGGGGGTGGGAGAGGGAGCGAGGGGGGGGGGACGGGATATTAAATATCACACAGTTCACCCGCGCGCGGGATTCAACCACCCCTACCGGCCTGCTCCAAGCGGCACAAAATGGAAAGTATCTCACGTCCCATTTCGACTTTACAAGCTCTTTTTTTTTTACACATTTTATCTACTTTATTCACTAACCATTAAGTTTTATTATTGTCTGGTCTCCTTTTTGAAATTAAAGGAGTTTCTGCTTTTCTGCATATTAAAATTAATGTCACTATACCATATTTTGTATGGTTAAAAAAAAAATTGATAGAGATGAACTACTTATAATGAATCTGATAGCACCTCTTTCTGCCCGTTTATCTAATGGACGATTCTTCTACCCTAGCTTTGTTATTAATTATTTATTTAATTTAATATCGCCCCTCCACTCCTTCTAAATAGATTTGTATTAGGTCATGTAAGCATTGAGTCTGTACAGTCGATAAGTGAGTAAGATTTGTGAGGTATACAGAATTTGAACGGTAGTTTACTAAAATATTTCAAATTTGTGCAAATTCAATATTTATGAAATATATTTATGGGTCGTTTCATGTGAAACGTCAGTTTACAAAGGATGGGTTATTTAAGCTTGTGGAAAAATTCCAACAAAAAGGCCTTAAGTCTCCAAACTAAAACAGAAATTGAAATATCTGTCCAATATTTGAATTGAAGATATTGAGATATTGAAGATATTGAAATATCTGTCCAATATTTCGCCTATTCAGGCATCCTCAGGGTAGTAAGAGATGACAGCAAAGACAAACATGAATAATGCATCCAAGAAATATCCCACCACATCCAAGGCTCAAATGCAACTACTGAATCATAAGGAAGGTTCCTAGACCCCAGCTGGATAAGGTTAGATAAAAACAGCTGATAAATACTTCAGAAATTATTATTGCTGTTATTCTCTTTCTACCCTGAGGTTGCCTGATTAGGCGAAATATTGGACAGATATTTTCAATTGTCTTATGTATTTGTGTTGTTTATTACTATTATTAATTTTATTTTCCTGGTGTGTTTTTGAAGCTTGGTGAGTGTATATTGTTGTTTCAAATTTCTGGAGTATTTATCAGCTGTTTTTATCTAACCTTATCCAGCTGGGATCTAGTAACCTCCCTTATGATTCAGTAGTTGCATTGCATGAGCCTTGGAGGTGGTGGGATGTCTCTTGGATGCATTATTCATGTTTTTCTTTGCTGCTATTCGAATGGGCGAAATATTGGACAGATATTTTCAATTTCTGTTTTAGTTTGGAGATTTAAGGGCTTTTTGTTGCTATTTTTCCACCAGCTAAACATTTATTTAAGATCCCTTTTTCCCTTTTTCCTATGAAAGGTTATTTAGTAAACGAGTTTTTGAAATCGACTAACCACCCTTATTTTGTATACATTTTTCCAACTTGCTATATATTTTTCAATCCCATAACTGAAAAATTTAGGGTTTTCTAATGTAAGAAAGTCTGAAAATGGTTTTTGGATTGAATTCTTTATTATTTCCTATATCCTTATATTATTATTATTTCTTATATCCTTATTATTTCTAAAATTCCACTGCGAATTTTAGAAAAAATAAAAACGGATATTTCTCATATGAAACGACCCAATAATAAGAAATACAAAAGCATTGAGCGGTGAGGATTGTAATCTTTGTAAAGGAGGACTCGGAATTCCAGTTTGTGATTGTGTTGAACCCGGTCGTCGGATCGAGAGATATCCCGGGAGGCAGTGGAACTATAAATCAGGTAGGGGTTCGGAAGGCACGCAACCGCCGACCAGCTGATTTACATAGGATACGGTCCTCAACTGTCTCCACTTCCTAAAGGAAGTCGGCGTATCTCCACCTCTCGACACGGCAGAAGAAACGGCGACGATTTGTGAAGAATTTTATTGCCCGAGCGGAAGAGGGGAAAAAAGAAAGGCAATTGACGGCCCCTTGGATGTCATTCAATTAAGCAAGAATGCAATGAATCGTGTTTTTTCCCCTCCCTAAGTTCAATCGTACATTCCCCAACATCCGCGGCTATGCGCTAACCTGTTGGATCCATTCTGCGCTCCGCAAGGTTTATAAATTCCTCAAGTCCTCTTTCATCTATAAGGTGAATAATTCATAAAGCCGCCTGGAGGAGCCTCCTCGTAGCTCTTCCGCATCGGCGCAGGAATCCGAAAGATTTTAGCCTAACCTTGATGACTTGTTAATTCATTTTTTGTTCCCATTGGTTGTTATTGGTTTTATAGAGTAAGAATTGTTATTGTTGCCCTCATAATTTTACAAGGGCAATATTACTATTATTCCTTCATTTCGTCTATCCGATGTCCAAGGCGCTTGTGTTTTAACAGTCATGTAGTCGAATTATTATAATTGTATTTTTCTGTTTTGATATTTTTAAAAAATGAATGATTTCTAGAAAAGACCAAAACAAGGTGGGTGAAAATATTATCAACTGATTTATAAAATTTAGTATAGGGCGTCTCTTCCTTCATTGCGGTATCTTAAATGGATCCGCTTTTCTTCATTTCAAACAATTGTATTTCTTTATTTTCGTTAAACGATTCATTTTTGGATACATATTTAAAGGAAGATTCAAATTTGATGGACGTATTATTAGACTTTCCCAACAAGACTTACCAATACAATTCCTGATTGGATACAGGAAGTCAAGTCAACCAAACCGTGGATTAGCCAAGTAAAAATAGAATTAGAAGATACGAAAATAGAACCAAGAGATGTTATGTACAAAAAAACGTTTGGAAACAATGTATAAAACTGTATAGCAATGTCCAGAGAAGGAAGGCTTGAAGAAACTAGGAGCAAAATGGACACAGGAGAGAAAAAGAATGCATGGAGATTAGATGAAGGAAATATAGCAAAAACAAAGTCATTATGCTTTCCATGATCCTCCTGGATCCATTTCCAATAAATAAATATACATATATACTTATTTAATTTGTTATATTTTTTGCATATTTTTTTAATATATCAGAAATTATATTTATATTCTGTTTTATTTTATAGCTCCAACTTTGAAAATTATTTTAGTTTTTAGCTATTTGTTGATTTTCTATTTATTAAAAAAGGGAAGTCACCATACCTATAATTCAATACCTCGTTACGTTAGGTATTACGTTGTAATAATAAATACAAAGAAAGTACCAGGGATAACATCTACAGCCCCGGTGAATAAGTGGTTATTCGATTTTTTTTTTCACAATGTGTTTCTTGTACTTGAGGAAGCAGAATCGTGTTATTTTCATAGTGAATGAGAGGCTAAGTCATGCCTTATCTTGAAATGAAGTTCTTCCTAACATTAAAAAAACATTTCAAGCTAAAATCTACGAGCATGACACATTTTAAATATGACCTCAATACAATTAACACCCTCTGGGCGAAATTCGGCTTTAATACTAATTCGCTGAGGCTGCAGATGTAACCTATTTTTTATAACCTCTCTTGAAGAATTCGCATTTTTCAATTCTAGCTCACCTGCTACTACACCACTCGTTGCCCCCATGTTGAAATTGTAGCATATCTAAAATCTGGGTCAGTTCGTGATAAGTGTACTGCTTCCAGTTGTTGTCTGTTCCCACGATCAGGTCGAGGGCTCACAACTACCCGCAGGCCTCACGTTTAGAATACAGACCTCTTCTGATGTATCCCCACACCCGGGACATTGCTGAGCGATCAGACGAGAGGAATACCCTGTCCACGGACGAAGTGCCAGCAACTTGTCTTCGTGCCAAAGAGGGCTCAGCCATTTACCTGTTGTCAGCTGCCGTTATGAATTAAACATTTTAGAAAGGAACAGAAGAATAATCGCCCTGTCCGTAGCCTCTGATTTAGAACCTGTCCACCGCCGCAACTTTACCAACAGCGACGACATTCCAAATACAGCATCGGCTATCAGGAACCCTAATATCCATGTTTGATTGGTGTAGATGTTTAGCCTTACTGTTGATTGGCTAATGGTATTTGTAATGGCACGGGCTCTATGGATACGTAATCCGATACCATATCTCAAAAAACCTACTGTTTTAATAGAGGTATTTGAAAGTTCCCTGTGAGTTGAAAAAAAAATGTTTGGGTATTAGAAAAGACCTATTGAAATTCCTGTATTAACCATTAGACAAAATTTAAAAGGATGAAACATTTTTGAATATAACTTATATCTTTATTACCATAAAATCTCAAGTCCCATAAAATATGACTTCATCGAAATAAAATAAAATCGGAAATGGAATATCAGATATGTCTTTCCTGAATTAAATAGCTTCAACCAATGTAATTGCTTCTGAAGGGTTAACTAAAAAACGCCACTGTTTTAGTTATGTCGTTTTTCTTTTGAAGAAGCGACATATAACCACTCATATTTGACTGAATATCTCATAACAGTCAAATCAAGCTCGATCACAATGGTACTTATTATATAGCGATAGTTGTACTTTTTAATTTGCAAGTTTAAAATTATTTAAAAAAAAAATTATTGAAATATTGTCAACCATAAGTTACCCAATAATATTATACATATAATATAATATTATACTTAAAATATAATTATACATACCTATATTTTTTTTATGTACGTATTATACATTATTTTATGCCATAAAAGGAAAAAAAAACTGAAAAAATTGTTTTCAAAAGAAGACATATACATTTTTAAGACTTATATAACTTTTTTTATTGAAATTTACAACTTTACTACAAAACAAAAAGTAAATAATAAAATCTTGAATGATAATAGTTAATCTTGATAATAAATGTGGAAGAAAATGGTCAGGGTAGAGGTCAATAAATTAGCCAACCTTTCGATCTACTTTGCAGGTCTTGTTCAAGGCTGTCGCGGGGGGGGGGTTGCCCTATAGGTCCGTTAGAAGCTCTAATCACATCACTGGTGACAGGCCCCGCGACAGTCCTGAAGAAGACTTGTAAAGTAGGTCGAAACGTTGGCTACTTAATAAACATTTGTCCACATCTAAGAGACATTTATTGACCTCTACCCGGGCCATTTTCTTCCATATAAATAATAAAATATATGATATATAATGACATGAGATAAAGGGTAGTAGGGAAACTATCCACTGGTAGTACTCGAATAACAAATTTTAAATTGATGATCACGAGGCCATATTCTTTTCAGACCCCTCAAAGGATCACCGAAAATTGAAGAGGTAACTGGGTTCGAAACTAGTGGGAATAAACTTTTTCATGAAAGGATTGATATCGGGTTTGGGCCGAATCGGCAAGAAAAAGCACACATGACTTTATTCATAATAAAGTAAAGAGAATTGAGGATTTGACCAAGGATTTTGGATTGAAAGGATTGGATACAAGAGGAATTCGATGGCTTAGGAGAGCCCTAAAGCTCTATACCATAACTTTGTTATTAATACTCATAGCATTAGTTAATGTATCCAGGGTGTTTATTAAAATAATAAATATACAAGGGAATATGGGCGGGCATTAATGAAGGGTAGAAGTTCCCTTCATTAATGCCCGCCCATATTCCCTTGTATATTTATTATTTTAATAAACACCCTGGATACATTAACTAATGCTATGAGTATTAATAACAAAGTTATGGTATAGAGCTTTAGGGCTCTCCTAAGCCATCGAATTCCTCTTGTATCCAATCCTTTCAATCCAAAATCCTTGGTCAAATCCTCAATTCTCTTTACTTTATTATGAATAAAGTCATGTGTGCTTTTTCTTGCCGATTCGGCCCAAACCCGATATCAATCCTTTCATGAAAAAGTTTATTCCCACTAGTTTCGAACCCAGTTACCTCTTCAATTTTCGGTGATCCTTTGAGGGGTCTGAAAAGAATATGGCCTCGTGATCATCAATTTAAAATTTGTTATTCGAGTACTACCAGTGGATAGTTTCCCTACTACCCTTTATCTCATGTCATTATATATCATATATTTTATTATTTATATGGAAGAAAATGGCCCGGGTAGAGGTCAATAAATGTCTCTTAGATGTGGACAAATGTTTATTAAGTAGCCAACGTTTCGACCTACTTTACAAGTCTTCTTCAGGACTGTCGCGGGGCCTGTCACCAGTGATGTGATTAGAGCTTCTAACGGACCTATAGGGCAACCCCCCCCCCGCGACAGCCTTGAACAAGACCTGCAAAGTAGATCGAAAGGTTGGCTAATTTATTGACCTCTACCCTGACCATTTTCTTCCACATTTATTATCAAGATTAACTATTATCATTCAAGATTTTATTATTTACTTTTTGTTTTGTAGTAAAGTTGTAAATTTCAATAAAAAAAGTTATATAAGTCTTAAAAATGTATATGTCTTCTTTTGAAAACAATTTTTTCAGTTTTTTTTTCCTTTTATGGCATAAAATAATGTATAATACGTACATAAAAAAAATATAGGTATGTATAATTATATTTTAAGTATAATATTATATTATATGTATAATATTATTGGGTAACTTATGGTTGACAATATTTCAATAATTTTTTTTTTAAATAATTTTAAACTTGCAAATTAAAAAGTACAACTATCGCTATATAATAAGTACCATTGTGATCGAGCTTGATTTGACTGTTATGAGATATTCAGTCAAATATGAGTGGTTATATGTCGCTTCTTCAAAAGAAAAACGACATAACTAAAACAGTGGCGTTTTTTAGTTAACCCTTCAGAAGCAATTACATTGGTTGAAGCTATTTAATTCAGGAAAGACATATCTGATATTCCATTTCCGATTTTATTTTATTTCGATGAAGTCATATTTTATGGGACTTGAGATTTTATGGTAATAAAGATATAAGTTATATTCAAAAATGTTTCATCCTTTTAAATTTTGTCTAATGGTTAATACAGGAATTTCAATAGGTCTTTTCTAATACCCAAACATTTTTTTTTCAACTCACAGGGAACTTTCAAATACCTCTATTAAAACAGTAGGTTTTTTGAGATATGGTATCGGATTACGTATCCATAGAGCCCGTGCCATTACAAATACCATTAGCCAATCAACAGTAAGGCTAAACATCTACACCAATCAAACATGGATATTAGGGTTCCTGATAGCCGATGCTGTATTTAAGTAAAGAGAATTGAGGATTTGACCAAGGATTTTGGATTGAAAGGATTGGATACAAGAGGAATTCGATGGCTTAGGAGAGCCCTAAAGCTCTATACCATAACTTTGTTATTAATACTCATAGCATTAGTTAATGTATCCAGGGTGTTTATTAAAATAATAAATATACAAGGGAATATGGGCGGGCATTAATGAAGGGTAGAAGTTTGTTTGTTCATTTAACGTCACTTTATGCTGCTATGGCTAATCGGACGATGCTACAGTGGGAGCTCTAAATTTTGCCTATCCAGGTTTTATTAGGATAGGGATTTTTAACGAGTACCTGACATCGTACAGGCTCGGGACCCCCGTTTAACGTTCCTTCCGAAGGACGGCGTAACTAAGGATTTTTTACTCCCTTTAAAAAATCCTAGGACCACCTGCCGGGCTACGAACCCGCGATCTTGGGTTTAGTAGTTTGTTACGCTAACCACTAGACCACAGGTCGCCCCCAAAAAAAGGGTGTTAGAAGGGTAGAAGTAACGATTTGATTGTTTTGAAAATTCTCATTTTTTATGATAAGTTTATATGTTTATTACACCATTGCTCTACTGAACAATCTGCAAGCTCTTTATTATTGAACATACTTTTATCTTCCAAATAACAAAAGACATCCTGGGACGACTGCAAGAGATGGTTAACGAAACCCTTCAACATCCATCCTACTCGTCTGGCCCCAACCCCACTGAGTTCAGCATCCGGGCCAATTTTTACGAGACAAAATATTTCCAAACCTGTCGGATATTGCAACTAATAAATAACTTCCTCTTCTTCTTCTTAATATTTTACTCGTTTACAATTGATCAGTTTTGAGGACCCTGTTTGTAGAGCTTAATAAATTACTTTCGGTTGTAATTTTTTAATAAGAATACTAGTTTCTTTCATTCTAGGACATATAAACTTGTTGTATGGCATTTTGTCTAAATATGCTGCTTAATAATGGATTCAGCGTATTTTCAATATATATAAATAATGTGCATCATTTTTGCATAATCAATCAAGTATTCAAGTTGTTATCAGTGAAGTCATTAATTGATTACTATCAATATTGACTTTTCTCTAAATTGACTGATTATTTTTATTACACTGCTTGCCCTCCCCCTCTAATATAACAGCTGAACTGATAAGGCAGAACAATCAGCCACAGTCATCTTGATATGTTGAGGCAGCTGTTAGCTAACTGATCCATGTGTCCATTAGGGCTCATATAACCGCCATCGTGATTACGATCAAGGCATGAATAAAATAATAATTAACTTTTGTTTTATATCTATCCTTCTTTAGTTAAAAACACATAACCTGTACATTATAACACATAAAATAAGGAAAATACTACTTAACTGCAGTACCGGTGCAGGACAACTGTATGAAAAGGTTAAAGATTGCATACATTGAGCAGCAAGAGAATCCTTAGGTTATAAAGGAATAGAGAATCCAGAATGAGTCGAAAATAAAATAAATCTTGAGGAAAGATGAAAGTGGTTGTATTGTGTACAAACTACAACTCATTTTATTTTTCTTAATATTTCGGTCTAATTTTTAGGCCATTAGGCAGAGTCTAAGGGCAACTAAAGGGTTTTATTTGTTTTAGTTACGTTAAGACTCTACGTCCCTCCCCCCTCCACATGGCTAAAAGCATAGCTAAGTATAAGAGAAGACAGAAGAACCTACGATCACTGGTGGAATTAGCTGACTTATGTTGTTTAAAATGTTTATGTTACAGATTTTAATGAGCTTAGTTTGGTATGCCATCAAATATGACCAAGGAAACGCGCCATAAAAAAACTTGACAAAAGACAACCTGCATTCGTTAATCGGTAGAGATCTAGGGATTATTCTCTTAGACATGTTTCACGACAGGCAGTGAAGAAACTAAACGAGCTGGGTTACGAAGTTCTCCCACAGCCACCTTATTCGCCATACCTATATCCAACAGATTTCCATCTCTTCAGAAATTTGAACATCTTTATGGGTAAAATTTTTGATAGTTATTCTCAATTCGAAAACGAATTTTCAATTATTATTTCATCATAAAACCCTGAATTTTTCAGTTCTTGTACCGATGTATGGTGTATTGGTACAACACCTTGGGAGAAACGTATAGATAACAAGGGTAAATAATTTGAATAATAATGTTTAAATTTCATAAAGTATTTTTATCTTTGAAAAAAACCCAGCTTCCAGTCAATTCATTTATTCTTTCAAACTATGACTTTTCGAGACTTAAATATCATTTTTAATATTTTAAAGAACATCAACATCCTAATATAACTCCAAAAAAGTTACAAGCCAAAAATCTGAAAAAAAAAACAACATTCAAAAATCAGTCAACAAATCTAAAAACAAATCTAAAAACAAAAACAAAAAACTTGTCCTAAACAGTTAGCAAAAATCAAGCATAGATTCCTCATAAAAATGTATAGTAACAATTTTAAAAAAAAATTTCTTTTTCTTGGGGATCAACTATCCTCCATGGTCAATTGTCTACAAATGGCTTAAACTTTGATCTGTAAAGTACAGTGAGTTTTATATAATTATGTTATTTATACTTTACTGTTATTTAAATTCTGTATTTATTAAATTTGTGATTGTTTTTTTTGTGCAGATTTTTGACTTGTAACTTTGTTGGAGTTATATTAGGGTGTTGATGTTATTAAAAATATTGAAAATGACATTTAAGTTTCGAAACGTCATAGTTTGATAGAATAAATGAATTGACTTTTCGGTGTTTTTTTTCAAAGATAATAATTACATAGTATTGCAGTCCTGTGTATTAGATAAGAATCAAAATGAAAGTATTTTTATTAAATAACCTTTTCTTTGAAGACGGATATTTCATGTGAAACGAGCTACTATCAGAAGCAAGGAGAACTACACGTTGCAAGTAAAGAAGGAAAGTTTAACGTCAAATTGTCGTTAAAACGCCCGAATGAATTAGTAGATTCCAATAAAATAAATAAATAAACGGCTTAATGAACCTGAAGGTTCGATACCGACACCACCAATCTATGTTGAAACATACCTCCGTCCACCACCCAAACCCAAACCCGCTAGATCACTCTTAATGCAATCCTCCCACCTACGCCTCGGTCTACCCCTCAGACGCTTCCCAGTTAACAGCTTAGGAATTCGTTCGTTACTAAGTCCAGCAACTTTGCATGCGCGCCATCTTAATCTTCGTGGCGCTATCACTTGAATAATATTTGCCGGATGCATGCTTCACAATTCCGCGTTATGTAATCTCCTATATTCCCCAGTGGTCTCATCCTTTTTTGGACCGAATATTCTACGTAACACCTTATTTTCGAATACCCGAAGACGTAAAAACATTATGTACTGAAAATTCGTATTAATAATTCAGGTGAATTATAGATTTAAGTTACAATTAATGTTCTCCTCAGGTTCTTTCGAGGCCTTAATGAAGATTAGCTGAGACAGAAGAAGGAGAATTGCCTCTGACTATTAAATTCCGCAGTAACAAACTAAATTGCTTAATGGAGTTAGTTGGCGATTAGTATTCCATGGCGGTGGCACCTGTCGAATTACTGCTGGCCATAGGCCTCCTGTCCCAGTCAATTAGCGACACTTTTTTTTTTTTTTTTAACGAATTTCTACCTGCGACAATTAACAGACAGTCAAATTTTAAATTTAATTAACAAACGCCAACCTTGTAAAATTTAATCATATACTATAATTCTGTAATCAATGCCAAAATCGTGTAATTTATAAATAAAAAAAAAAAAGTTGAACCTCATCAGAGTCGATTAGCTGAAGAAAATTTAACTTATACTTTACTGATACGCAAATATTGAGGTTAAAAAAATAGAACTATTTCTGTGGGGCAGGAGTGGGATAGCTTATGGTGGATCAGGAGATAACACCTTCCCCGAAATTTATGAAAAGTATATTATATTCATAGGCGGGGGGGGTAGCTAGTGCTGAGTTAATATGTTGAAGAATCCGGGTTCAAATCTCGCTGTGGGAGATAAATTACTTACTCTGATTAAAGACAAATTACTTAACGGGCACGGATGGATCTTGTAGGACCTGCAGACCTTCCTGTAATTCAACCAGCCTCCATGAAATGCGGACCCGAAATTGGAGCAAAACCTCGAGGAGGGTGCTAGCACAGTGGTAGAGTACTGAGGTGCCTACATTCCCGGGTTCAAATCCAGCTGTGACAAATAATCTCAACCACTCGTAGGGGTAGTCCAGCCTCTATAAAATGGGTACAATTAATTCGGTAAAAAATCTAGCGTTTAACCGTGATATGTGTTTGTCAAATCAACCCTGCACAAGCGGTGTCCTAGAAACAGTAAAGGCTCTTTCACGTACTGAACTTAATACACTTCATTGGTATAGATGAGAAGTACGTTAACGAACCAGTTCATTGAACTAGATCCGGAAAATGAGCTATATAGAGCGCTCTCTGTTTTGGTGAACTATAGTTCATTTTAATTCACGCCACTCACCAGCTACCACACTCGGACAAGGGACCGTCGGCGTCTGACCTACGATCGAAAGACGAACTACTGAACTGAGTGAACTAATTCGTTGTTACGTCGTTCCTCATTTTCGGGTTTAATCGTGTGGTGTACGAGTTGATATATGTGTAGTCTGGAATAGTATGGTCTGTAATATTTTGTATTTCAAGTGAATATTCTATTTGTTTGTTTAAATTACCAATGAATTACAAATTTTACATTGAATAATTAAAAATAAGGTATAAAAAACTACTTGATTTAACTTATTCTACAGATACACAACACTTTAACCTAACTATTTATTGTAGGAATTTTCGGCCACGACGGTAGGGATGGATCGTGAGAAGAGGAAAATGTTAAAACCGTTAAAAAGAAACTGTTTAAAATCAAATAAACCATCAACAATTCTTTTTATTCAGTGTAACGCAAACTAATAAGTGTAGAATAAAATAAAGAAAATAAACTTTAGCAATGTAACAATATCATAAATATTAAAAAATGTAAATAATATAAAATAAATGTAGAAATAAGGTGAATGTTCATTATTTTTTCTAGAACCTTTCTAGTTCATTTGACCTCTCAGATTCTCCCCTTTTTTCCCATAGTTCTTGAAAAAATGAACTTTGTAGTTCATTAGAATGAACTATCTCAAAAGTAACGATTCAGTAAAAGGAACTACTTTGCCCACCTCTCTAGCACAGTGGTACTTTTTTTTCGTCCTTGATAAGTACAAGTAAAAAATTGATGAATAGTTTTAATTTTATAGAATCCAAAAATCGGCTGGAAATGTATATTTTTAGCGATAATTCTGTAAAAAAAAAATTAACGAAACGTTTTCTGATAGTATAATTCCAGTTTTCTAGGTTACTAAGATTAAATATCATTTTAGTATTCCTACTTCAAGGCAGTATCCACGACCCTCCTCTACATAGTTTAGACAGCTGACATCCCAACCCATCCTAATAGTATCCTTATAACAAATGTGCTGATGATACATTTGTATTATCAGGCAACTCTAATCCACATATTGCATCCCAAACTTTTCAATCCCATATCACTGACCTTGAATAATGGTGTAAAAACTGAAGGATTCTTACAAATCTCGTCAAATCACCATTACCCTCCATTGTAAGCCAATGACTTCTTGTTCCCCTGTATCTTACTGATTTCTGTAGAACAGATCCTATTCTTAGGCTTAGATTTCGACCAAGATTTAGTTTGGAATCCTCATTCTAGACTGAATCGATCTGAAGCTATTCGGGATCTCAGGCTACTATAACAATTTATAGAGGAACGCTCTAAGCTCTCAATTAATTTACAAAAGACCCATATACATGACCTACTAAAAGACTGAAGTTGCGGAGAAGAGCTTTGTGCCTCTTCTAAGCCATCGAATTTCTCTCGTATCCAATCCTTACAATCTAAAATCCTTCGAAAAATTCTGAATGGCCATTACTTTGTTACGAATAATGTGATCCACTATGTTCTAAATATGATAACCTTCATAAACTACACCCTGATAAACTTCATTCCCACTCAAACCCACTAGTTTCAAACCTAGCTACCTCTTCAATTTCCGATAATCCTTTGAGGCATCTGAAAAGAAGATGGCTTCGTGAACCACGTGATTTGAAATCCTTATTTGAGCACTACCGGTTGCCTCTCTAGTTGCCCTTATCTCTAACCATTACGTATCATTCTTTATATTTGCTTGTTGTATTATTAAAATACAGTTCTAAATTTCAATAAACTGAAGTGTTTTTTTAAAGAAAGCGGTTAAAACCACCCTACTTCACACTGGGAACTGACTCATCATACTACAGTCGAATAATTTTTCCTATTCTTTTTAGTTCTTGTCAATCAAACATTGCCCTAATTATAAATCATCATCATAATTTTAATTCTTGCAAACTACCTAAGCAATGTGAGGAGATTCTTTACAGAGCTTGACCCAGTTGTCCCTGACCTGTAGCAGTTAATTTCTTACAATCCAATTATTTATTTATTCCTCTTTACATGAAAGCTTTCTTCACCCTCTCTTCGCACTTCTTTCTTCGTTTTCCTCTTCCTCTTTTGGCCTCTTCTCTTGCATAGTATGGGCATTTTGCTGTGCGCTTTGGCTCCATACGTAACAGATGTCCAAACCATCTAGGCCAGTTCTGTTCTATTAGTAAAGTGGATTTGCCTCGAGATTGTTTTATTCTGGTCTTCCCTTCCACCTTCCTAAGAAACTTCATTTCGGTAGCCTGAAGCCTTGGTTGTTAAATTCCATGACTCCGAGGAGTATGTGACGATTAGTATTAAGGTAGACTACCTTAATGTAGGTAGACTCTTTGTCTCTTTTCCACCTCTCGACTATGTAATTAGCCTCCTTTTAAAGCGTTGAACATCCTTGCTGCCCCAATATGCTCTATTATTTCGATATCTATGTAGCCAATATCGTTCAGGTGCGCTCCCAGTTATTCTGTTATAATACTCTGTTTATATTACTATTTCACTGTAGTATTTAATTACTCTAATGACTTACGTTTTTTTCCCGTTAGGTAGCGTTAATATGAAACCTGCTTAGCTGTTATAATGGCGATATGAAGACAGGTTATCACGCGTGAGTGCACGGAGAGACGTTGACAGGCGGATGAGAGAAGGCCGCGAACTGAGTTAATTAGATGTTGATTAATTCCTCATTTATCGATTGGGCCCAACTGACCTTTCCCAGTTGCCGTTTTAAATAACTTCCATTGCCCCAATGCTCATAATTATATACAACTGGGACTTTTTTAAAATTATATCGTATCATCAACTAACTGATTGTGCTATCTCGGAAACATTTCCTTCTTCAATCACAAATTATTAGTTATTTTTAAATGGAACGTAAATTAATTAGAAGAAAAGTTCAATTTTATCGGAAAACTGATTATTTTAACATTATTCTTCCACTTTGAATGCTTAAAATGTTTGTGTTAATAAAAACTAATATAATATATATCGCCATTAGCCGAAATGCCTTTAGCCTAAAATCTAATATACATAATTTTTTTTAATATTTTTACTTGAAAAGAAAAGATATGTCCAGGGCCGGGAATCGAACCCGGGTCGGTCTCCCATGTTTCCGTCATGGTGCTCTACCACCTGTGCTATCCTAGTTTGTACCTCGGTCAGACACATCCATTCTCTTCACTAATCCCATATCCGCGTGTTCTCGCAATTTGCGATGTATAAGGGGAAGAATGTTCATTGGACATTACTTTAATCAGGATCTTGTTGACTTACCTCATTATATATTATTATAATAGAGAAGAAAATAGTTGACTGGAAGATCTAATGTGGGATGTAATTTGTCTAGGGGTGCAGTCATTATAACACTTAATAAGACAAACTTATTTATTATAACTGCCGATGTTTCGACCTACGTTGTAAGCTAATATAATATATCATATTGGCTCCGGCTTCTATCAGCTCTGAAGATGGCCTACGAAACATCAGCATTTATAATAAATAAGTTTTTCTTATTTAGTGTTATATTGACTGCACCCCCAGACTATCTATATCCCACATATATTATTATAATTTTTTTATTTTGTATTAATATTGTTATAATTTTTTTAATATTTTTATTTGAAAAGAAAAGATATGTCCAGGGCCGGGATTCGAACTCGATGTGTCTGACCGAGGATTGCTCAGGTGGTAGAGCACCAAGACGGAAACATGGGAGAGCCGGGTTCGAATCCTGGCCCTGGACATATCTTTTATTTTCAAATAAAAATATTTAAAAAAATTATAACAATTAATAAAAAAATAAAATAAATAAATTAAAATATTCTTTTTATTCGTTTTCGTTTAATTTCGCAGAATACTGATGTGGTTATTAGCGACGACTGATCTTCTTAAATGTCTTCAATTAACTTAGTTGCTTCTAAATATTTTACATCAGCGTCCTCAGTATTTTACTATAAATATTGCTAACGGTAGACATTACTAGCAGCTTTGATACTCCCAATTCCAACAGGATATCAATTTTTTCGAATTTCAGTATCTTCCTGGTTCCCTTTCGTTTACCATTACTTATAACAATCATTAAAAGATTATATAAAAATCAAGACTATTCTATAAGGCTTAATAAAAGAAAACAATAGATTCCTCTTTGAATGAAAAATAAAAATAAAAAATGAACTAAGACAGAAAGAAGAATGAAAGAGGAAGAACTTAATAGAATATTCCACAGAAGAGCTAGGAAAGGTATGTAAACACATAAAGGATATTAAAGACAAATACCGGGATCTGATGATTAATTATTTATGAAGGAATCGATAAAGTAATAATGTAGGGAGAGTGAGCTTGAAGATATGGACTTAGCCGACTTTCAAAATGAAATATTGCAAAAATGTCTTGGGAAGGGAATAAATCTTATGTTTCAAATTGAATAAATATTAATATATAATGAGTATGAATGTAGAAGTTATTACTCATAAAACTTATTTTTTTTCTTAAACTATTTATCAATTCCATTTTCTTTATTGATTAATGTTTCCTTTAAAGCAGTTTTCAAGACACTTAACATATTTATTGCAAAATGATAATAAAACATTTTATTTACCGTCAGGTCAATTCATTAATGCCAATGAGATAAATAGAAGGGAAATTAGTCGATTACTTACAATCTAGCCTATTGATATCACTTCCCCGTTGTCAACTGACCATCAATTAAATTGAAAAACTTTTTTCGAGGGATAATCATCTATACATATTTATATTAATTATTTATACTAATTTCAAATTTTTAGAGTTATAGAAGTTACTTCAGTAAGATTTAATTAATCGGGAAAATGTAAAAAAAAAAAACACTGATAAAATAAGAGGCAAAAATAATTTCTTGAATCACTCAGCATATCTTCAGTGCCAGGCAAGGCTAGGCGACTCAATATATCTCAGTCCGTCACATGACTATCCTTTCCCTTTCTTTCTCCAGACAAATCTCTCACGTTTTTTGCTTCTAATTAT
Organism: Troilus luridus; assembly: GCA_964056705.1. Taxonomy (NCBI): domain Eukaryota; kingdom Metazoa; phylum Arthropoda; class Insecta; order Hemiptera; family Pentatomidae; genus Troilus; species Troilus luridus. Next base: position 18,476,974 of record OZ057413.1, read on the forward strand.
AGTCAACTTCTTCTAATATTATGTCCGGCTTGTCTAGGTATTGGTCTGGAATAACTGTCATTCCTATCCCTCTAATATTAATAAAATAGAGACAAATGCAACACTTTAATACTAAGGTTATTATAATAATAGTGTTTTATTATTATTATATAATAGTATTTGGCTGTAATCCTATTCAAACATAATATAGTATAATAAAATATAATAACTATCAGTGCTGAAATGGCCGAACGGGCAAAGGTGCTTGCAATAGGTAATCAAAGATAAGCTGTTATGAGCATTGTTAGAACTTGGATGGGTGACTGGCCGAATAAGGGAGACTGCTTGCCGGGGAAAAACTACAAAACTCGATATTTGGAACGGGAATACCTTCCCTCCCCACAAGTATGTGAGGCTTGCCAGCCAAATGGAGAAACCATACAAATACCGAGCGTAATAGTGATGAACTTAACCCGTTTGCTGCCTTTGGGAATCGTGTTGTGGCTTTTCCAGTAGTTCAATGACCATCAGTAGACATATCAATGATCCAGAGATATACTCCTTTGGGGAAAGATGCGCCTGCTGGACCCAAACAGCAATAATCCATAGATCCTGACCTATATGTCACTGTCCTTGAACCCATTCCTGTTGAGAAGGACACTGGCGAATCTGCTCCTAAGGGACTGATTATAGAGCTGCACCCTAGAAACCGTGGATCGTAGCCACGCGGGGTTGTTTGACCAGGGTGTTTGTTCTCCCGCAAGTAATATTCGTCAGTAAGAACACCACATCATTCAACCAAAGATCTAACATCCGAAAAAAAATATTATAACAATTTATAGAGCTACATAACTAATATAATATTAGCAACGCCTATTGAAGGTAACTTTTGAGGGTGTTAGGAATTGATTGGAGTTACCTTTCATTCCTGGAACACTAATATAGTGGAAAAAAAAACAATGAGGTATGTGGTATCAGGGAGTCCCAAAAGCCTGTCACTTACCCGAAAGATTCCACAGAAATTACGTTAAAAAAATACCAAATGGTATATACGTTTTTGGATATTTCTTCAACTCTATTCTATTGGACATCATCACGCTTACATTTCTGTAATTTTCATTCTTGTTGTTAACTAATTAAATTATTTCTCCACAGATTTCTTAAATTACTATGTTAATTTCGAACCGAGAGAAATATTCCTAGGATTATATTCGTGGACGCGGAAAGATATTTTTTTTTTCGAATTTTTGTTTTTACATGGTTGATATACAGGGTTCGGTTATAAAAAAATATAAACTAAATATCAGTTAAAATACATAGATAACCTTCAAGCGAGGCTTGTTCCCAAGTAAAATAATATTAACAACCAAGACCTGCAGTCAAAAGTATGGTTTGTAATAATAAATTAATTACAATAGAAGGGTAAAGTTTAACAATTTGAATAATTTATTATTCCGATGATTTAGTATATTTTTTCAGAATTTGCATAGATCTTTTTATTATACCACTGTTTATTATATTTATTATTTATATTTTATATAAAAATTCATTTTATAAAAAGGATATTTTCAATCGGAATGATGAATGTAGGAAACGGTGGAGAAGAACACGGAAAAGGTGGATAGGAATTGATGAAAGTATATACGGTCATGGTCTGGGAGAGGAAGATAAACAAGATAGGAAGAAGTGGGAAAAGGAAATAAATGAAATTTTCGGTTATAGAAAACCTCAATCAGTGGAAACCCTTAAAATATATATATTTTTTTAGAGCACTAAGGGTTATTTTACAAAAAGAAGACAATGGATCTGGATTAGTCAACTTAAAAGCTTCCAAAAAAAAAGTAACAAAATATTCAAATGATATTTTTTTTTAAAACATAAAACGTTATATATTAATGGATAGTTAGGAAGTGTAACGGCATTTAATATTAAAATTGTAATAATAATATTCAAAACAAGAAACTAAACTTTTACAAAGTGAGTTGCACTCGACAGGAGTTCGTTGGTGCGTTAACAACTGCATGCAACCTGAAGCCTTAACAGTGCACACGAAATATTTCCACTTCACTAAGCACCACACACTTTTCCTTTGTTGTCTGTTTGCTCGAAACTTCCAAGGGAGATGTGATACAAATCTGTTCAAGCAGATTTCCCCCCCTTATTTTGGTTACCCAATTTTTATAATATTTTATAGAGGCTGGGTGGGCCCCAGGATGGTCCTAGATCCTATATGATCCATCTCCCACTGCAAACAGAGTAAATAAAAGTCATGGCCTGCAGCGGGATTTGAACCAGGATTTCCGGCACTCCTAACCACTGAGCTACTCCGCTCCCTGCTAATTAACTAATGCAGGCTGCTTTTTGTGTCATTATGTCAATATCCCTGTAATACGACGTGGCTGTAATGGTTTTATCTTTGTATAAAAAGGAGAAATGAATTATTTATCTATTTATGAATATAGGTGTCACTAGCTGAAAATTTCACAAACCAACGGTGAATGGTCTGTTCATTCCAATACCCTTCCCCGAACGCGGCGGTAATGTTTCTTGCAGCTTGGGCCACCGAATGTCGATCTTTAAAGTCATATAATAAATTACACGAATGTTTCTATTTTCATACTACAGGTTGTTTGTTCAATTGTAGTGATAGAAAATATTTTTAAAAAGAGAGATTTTCTAACAGCTTATTATTAACGGTAATCAGCAAATTACAGATAATAAGTCCAATAATTCTGCTTTGAATTTTAAAAATAATAAAAACAGAAATTTCATATAATGAGGCCCAGCAATATTCTTTACAATCAGTATTTATTTTTCATCGTTTTTGTTTTTTTGTACAATTATCTTTTATTTAAATTTTAAGTTTATACTGCCCAGTAAATTTCTACGACAAAAAGTTCAAATCACAAAAAATTGGTACTGGATTGGGTAGTTGGATTGGACCTTACTTTTTCCAGGCCAATGTTTGTGAATGGAAGTGATTTGGTCGAGATGACGCCCAATCGCCAGGTTCCTCCAATTAAGGACAACCAATTTTTGCAGGCTGAGTGAGCTCGGAGGTCTTCCGATATAACTGGGCTCGATCCATGACTGGTGATATGATTATAATTGTCTACCACAGGCGATTTCGAACCTAGGACCAAGTAATTAGGGTAATCCACATAGTGCTACAACGCTCCAAAGTGATCAGAAACTATGAATAAATTCATATTTACATACTTGGCGAGGTAGTAATTGATAGTATCATTATATCTATATATTTAATGAGTTATTAGTGTCAGTCAAATTATGACAAAGTCAAAAACGTAATTTAGCAAAGTTTATTAAATACAATAAACTTATTATTCAACTGCAATATATTCTCAACAGAATTTTAAGGCTGAATGCTTTGGAAAAGGCTAGAGTGACGTATTTCATCTCATGTATTTGTAGCTGCCGTCGTCAAAATTTTTTTAATAAATAATAATAAAATCTTTATTTACTCTACGACAAGCCCCTTTAAAATCATAATACAACAAAAATAAATCAGCTGTGATGTCTTGGAGTAAAATACAGTTGAAATTTAATTAATTAACTATTGAAAATAAATTTTGAGTTTGCATCTAATATCAAATTAAAAAAAAAAACATGTAAAGAATATAATACTAATTTTAAAGAAACAGAACCATTTAACAGATGGAATGAGAAAACACCTATAAAGAATGGATATGAACAGAATACCTGTATCTTAAAAAGCTGAAAATGTCCAACTCTTGGACTAAAGAAACTGAAAATGACAGCCCGAGGTCTCTCCGGATAGCTTGAAGGACGATCTTCACTTAGGATGGAACGTACTTCAGAATGGTTCGGGTTTTCAAGAAGACCAAAGAGAAAACGGGCGCAATTTGAACACAGGAAAGAAAGCGAAAACACGGGGAGAGAATGAAAGAGACATGTAATACAAGAAAACAATTTGCGTAACAGACGTAGTCCATAGTGGCTCGATCGTAAAAAAAAAAAAATAATATTTACGCATTTGGTGGGACTAAATACAAATTTTACGGGATAAAAACTACAATGGCTTATTTTAAAAAGATGTAACTGGATGTGTGAACAGCCCAATTAGAAGAAAAAATATGTAAATATTAATATGCATCATTCATCCATCAATAAAGAGTTTTAATCGAAAAAATGAACAACTATTTCCGATTTTTAGGGGATTTTAAGGATATGGGGTGATTAAATATGCGGGATTTGAGGTTGAAAAATTGCTAGAACGACGTATGGGGGAGAAGGTATAGAGTTAAAAAGGTGCTAGGAATCGGATAAGGAAAGCTCTGTCAAAACTTAAGGCGGTAGGAAGGGTAAAGCTACTTTAACTCTTCGCAAATACGGGTGTCTCCTTTGAAATTTTCAATATTTGATTAGCAGGAATTAATAAAGTTTGTTTTTAATTCTCATATTTACTGGATGTATTCTGTATACAGTTGTAAATTTCAATAAATATCTATAAAAAAAAAAAAAAGTCTTAATGAAGAAAAATATTTTAAAAATTCGAATTTTCAGCACTTTCAAAAAAAAAAAGGCTAAAATAAATCAAACTGCAAGATTCTCCTTAGGTAGGTTTTTATTTATTCCACTCTGGCTTTGACTGCCAACTTGAATAATTTAGCCTGGAAACACCCCGTTTCTCTTGACCCTGAAATATCGTTGCTCTTAATCAAGAACAGTTTTCTACTTCAGAAGGACGGATTTTTAAGAATCGGTTTTTTATTTTAAGTACTCCAAAAGCTTTAAAATCAAGTGCACATAAACTTTTCATTAGGGCAATTAAAATTATCCCTTCCAATAGTTTAAAAGAACTAGTTTATGTTCAATTTCCGTATAAAAGTGATGGTAGTTTAATCGATTATTTATATTTACAATATTTGTTTATGGAATAAATATTTAGAAGGGAAGTTTGTTTTAAAATAAATAACTGAATATGTTTGCTACAGGAAAATGTCAGCTTTAATGGTTTTATTTTTACTGTTATTTCGTATTGAATTTAATTTCTATAAAAATAAAATAAACAGCTGAATTTATTTATTGAAACTAATATAAGCAATCAAAATATTCCTCCCACTAAAGTTATCAGTATTCGTTTGAAGTCTATAGAAATCGAACGTATATAATTAATATTTTAATTCATTGTGCCTGAAGCTAATGATTAAACTGGGGATTATTGATATTGAGACATGTTGATAAAAATTTGGGAGGGAGAGAAGAAACTATAAAATTGGCCAATGGCACTTATGGACCCATTACACAGAGGATTTACAAACAACTATGAGAAAAAGTTGTCTACGTTCACATGGTCATGATTGATCCCAAAAGATTTAATAAGCAAGCATTTGATAAGATTTGCAACCTCATAAGCCAGAATGGTTATGCTGGGCAGATGAAGGAATTTAAATCGCTAATGAGGACATCCTGGACTGAGAGATAAGGGACGGTGGAGAGAAGAAATCAACAATCGGAGAATTACTGGAGGGGAGGAAAGAATATTATGTCTTTTGTCACCGGTTCCTTATATATGGTGTAGTGGTTAACATAACAAAAAATAATATAAGCTACTCGTTAAAATAAGGTGCATTTGAAAAATCTTTTTGTTAGTATTTTAATAATTGCCAGGGGAAATATACATATTAATATGTTTTTAATAGTTATATTTATTTTTGGAAGCCATAGAGATCAACTTATTATTTATTTTGATCTCCTGACTTTATTTGACATTGGATTTTTTTCCAGCGGTTGGTTGTGTGTTTACCAAATTACTAATCAGTCAACTTAGTACCTTAATTAAACCATCAATACAAGTAAGCATAAATATAGAGTGCATCCGGGTTATGAAAGAACCTAAAGAATTATAATGGTATATTTTTATTTTGAAGAGAAAAGATTTGCCCCCAGCCGAATTCAAACCAGGATCTCCGCCTAACCGTGGCAATGCTCTAACCATTTGAGCCACCGGGGTCGCTCCCTACCTAGGACAAACCTGTTCTCTTCATCGATCCCATATCCCCCCATGTTCTCGCAATTTTGCGATGTTTACACGAGGAAGAATGTTCATTGAACATTACTTTTAATTTTAGGATCTTTTTGACATACGTCATTATATTCTCTTCAAAATAAAAATATTTTAAAATTAATGCAATGATTAACAAATTGTAAATAATATAATTATAATAAAATTTCTTATTTGGACTATAATTTACTGTATACATTTTGAAATAACGATTAATGATTCTGATATATATATATATATATATATGTGTGTATATAAGGTACGTCTTAAGTTATTTTATGTCTCCCTCGGGCCTGGCCGTTTCTCTGTCCCATGCCAGTTTCTCCGTCTTCGGATACCACCGGCGTTCTTTTTCCTGAAGTGCCCGTGACCTTCTCTTCAGGCCTTCTCTTCTTGAAGTCAAACTTCGATTTCCTTCTTCCTCGGAGTATTTTTCAAGAGTTCCTCTCAATAAGTCTTGGACTCCTCTCTTTCGTATCTCTTGAAACTCCCCCACCAAGGGGTCTTGCCACCGGTCTGAGCGACCTTCGTTTCCTCATTTTGTAAATTAGTATTTATTTTTATAATGACGGCCGGTTCGATTCGTTGCAAGATAAATTGTTGATACGAGTTAAATAGATCACTAAATAGGTACCAAATTTTATTATACAATTACGGTATACTGCTGTTATAGTGGGTACTTGACTGGCCCAACAGAGCTCTCACTGGAGGTTCTTAGAGATGAGTGGAGCCGGCTGAAGGTGTTTTTGCTACAGCACTCAGCTCACTTCTTGGGGTCTGCTTTGTGTCGAGCCTAAGCTGGGGTCCAGATGGCCCCGACCTCTTTGAGGAAATCGGACACCCACCTGCTTCCGCTCGGGACCGTTCTTCACCACTTTACTTCGCATCAGGTCAGTTCAAGTTGAGGTTTAACATGTCGTAATCCTGATTAGTCTAGTTCTTACAAATAATGAGGCCCTTGTTAAGCACTAAAAGGTGCTTTTTCGCTAACAAATAAAGCATTAACAATTAAATGAATGAAGAGCTTTTCTCATTAAAGTAATCATGAAGAAATCTGGTTCTTTCCTCTTAAAGGGGCGTCGCTGATGACATTCTTTAACCTTATATGCTGAAGCTAGCGCCTCTGTTTAGGACCTTTGGCGTAAAAAAATATATCTCCAACGTATAACATTTATTTAAACATCTACATTTTTCCCCTTTATATTTGTATCCACACCTGTAATAGAGAATGCAGTAAGTTGTTGACCACAATTCTTCCGAGGCAATATCTTTTTTTCTGGTTAAAATGCTGATGTTTCAATCTCAGTTTTCGCAAGACCACTTATTTGCATCATATATTATTAATTAAAAATAAAAAGACTTGAACAAGACCTAACAGTAACAAACGTTAAAAGTTAACGTTTTAGCTAAAAGTTGAAAACCATAGCTATTTCTTCTAACGTTATCAGTTGTGGCGCACCTTTAAGAGGAAATGACCAAAATCTCAATTATAAATACATATATATATATGTTTTGGTTCTTGAGTTTAACTTCTTTATATACGATTATATACATTCTAGGAATAATCATGGCTTGTCATCCACCATCTTCACTTTCCCAGGCTGTGTATGAAGCGTGGATTCGAACCAACACCTCGTGCCCAAATAGGAAGACTAAAAGGTCCATTGGCCACGACTGCTCGCCCGTCGGACGTGATCTACTTCCAAAGAGGCTAAGGGTGCCCCGAGGAGCCACAAATTAAATGGCTTTTGGAGACAATCGGAGGCTGCCAGGAAGTCACGAGCTGCTGGTTCCAGATGTCGCCGGAAGTCCTCCAGAAGAAAGCTTCAACAAAAAACGCTTGAGCCGGTGCATCCTGCCAATATCCGGTCCTATCTGATAGAAATCATGTGTACCCCCCTGCCAAATTATTATTATTATTTTTCAGTTAAATGGCAATGTCGCCATAAATCAGAAAGCTGAGCAAGGACGTGTGGAAAACGTGGCCTTATGGTATTAATTAAATGTTACTCTATTGGTGATATTTTTTTTAAATCGTCACTTTTATTAATGCGAATCTCTGTTAAAATTTTCTAATATACACTGTTAATTAATAATAAAATTTAGTTTGGTTTCGATTTTTTTTTTCATTTCCTGCTTGTATCCAAATTTAACATAAACCTTGTTTTGATGAGTTATACTACCCTAGTCGGATAAAAACAAAAGCTAAAAAAAGTTGTAGAGCATCGAAGTCCGTGACTACCGAGCATCATAAATTTCAATTCGTTCTTTCATATCTCTTGATCTTAATGTATTGTTCCTCACGTAGAAGATCAAAGCTTCTCGCCTCCTTTACGTACATCAACCTGCCGTCTTGAAAAACACTAAGAAAAGCATTAATAAGCTATAACTCGTATTCAGTAGATTTTATGGAAAAATATACAGTTAAAATAAATGCACATTCATTTAGAACAGTTAAAATCGGAACTTATGTATAATACACTAAACGAGCGACAAAATATATCGATAAAACAATTTATGGTCTGCGGTGGTTATCAAATTTGTAAACTAAACCACCGAAAATGCAAAAAGGGTTTTTAAAATCAATTTTTATAATTTTTGAGTTTTTCGCTTTTGGGTCCTGAACGCCTGAATTAAATTATCATGTAAGTGGAATGTCTTGTAATTGGACAAACGAGATTTATTTTTGTGATGTTGCAATTGATGGCTGCAAAATGAATCTAAAAATATTTAGATATTACAGTAATAAATTTTTATTACAGTAATAAAAAGAGGGATATACAAAATAGCCGCAATGGATAGCCAAATATGAACCAAATTATCACATTCGTCCCTTGGCTTCTCACTCCATCATATCTGCAGCTCCTGCGAAGTCGGATTTTGCCCCGAGATAGTTAAATGTGTTGAGGGAAGGGAAGTCTCGTCATTCTCAGCTTGGAGTTCATTCATTCTTGGAATGGAGTTGCAATTGAAATTGGAGCGATACCTCCATTTCAAGCCTGAGACAACGAGAAACACGAGATTTCCCTTCCTTCGATACAGTTAACTATCTCGGGACATTTGTGGCTAACATTTTCAGAAAAATACTATTTCGATTCAATGTGTAATTAGACTTAGCCACTTATTCACCCTGGTTACAGATATAATGAATGTTAAACCCAATTATCATTAATTTTTATGTTAACCTGTATTAAGACATTAATGGAAAATTTCCAACCGAAAAGCCTTAAGTGCCTAAGCCGAAACAGGAAACAAAAGATACCAGTCAAAATTTCGCCCACTCAGGCATCTTGCATATATGTTTTTAATCCTTAAACAATTGTATTTAAATTTTCAAAAATAATAGTTATTATTGCAGAAAAATCTCTTGTAATTGTTCCTCTAAAGGTTTTTTAATTCAAATTCAAATCTACCGATCGATGTTGAGGAAAAATATTTTCTAATTGATTTCTATAGAAAAGTTTTTATTCCGTGTCCGAGTGGCTATGATTTATTTTAAGTAGAAGAAAATTTCTTATCCGTAAGGTCGGTGTAATTCAATTTTTATTAATTATTTATTCCCTTCGTCCGCTGGCAGCTGAAGCACCTCATCTCCTAGACCAGCCAAGCTAACAATAACAAACGAAGCCACAGAATGCTCCTTGCTTGGCACTAGCGCGGTGCCTGCCCGCCCATAAATAGTCGCTCCGTGTTTACTAGTCGTTCCGGGAGCTACTAAATCTCCGGGAGCCGCAGTCTGCCACTTCGGGGAAAAACTAAATTAGTCGAATGTTTCATTTGTTCGTATTAGTATTCTTACCCAGATGTCCAGGCTTTGAAAAACGGCCGCTGGGGATCATATCAAAGGAAGGGTGACTATATATAACTCGAAAGATTTACGGAATGAATGGAATAGTGAGTGGAGTATAGTAAGGCGTCGTAAGTGGCTTTGATGTCCTGTCACGATTGTAAACCTTAGCCATTAGCCATGACCCACCTGCCACCCCCTCTACCGTATTACCTCTTGGGTAATGGGTTTTCTTTCTTTTTTCAGAGCGAGGCAGAAAGATGGATGAGGACCAGGAGGAGTTGATGGAAGAAGTGAATTGCCCCTGGGACTGCAGATTCGTCTTCACTAGGTTTGCATCTCCAAGCAGTTTTCTTCTCTTATACTTAAAGAGAGAGAGAGAGAGAGAGAGAGAGAGAGAGAGAGAGACAGAGAGAGAGTGAGAGAGACAGAGAGAGAGAGAGATAGATAGATAGAGAGAGAGATAGATAGATAGAGAGAGAGAGAGAGAGCCTGTGTCACTGGGTGACCATGAACATAATTTAGGAAGAATAACTTATATACTGATCAATCTTCCAATAGACGTACAAATCCATGACACCTTAGCGATTAGTGAACTATACTTATAATACACAAAATTGTAATTGTCGACGCCGACACCGACACAAAATTATTCTGTTTTGCCTATATATGTATAAATAATTTTTAATTTAATAGTTTATTTCTAAAAAAAAAATTGTTGCCCTCTATTGTTATTTTTTATTTATTTTGTATTGTTACGATCAGTTATCTTTCAGATTTTGTTCTTAAATGGTCGGGTTGGGCACTGGCATCGCATATGTCACGTGCTTAGTGGCGATCAAGTCAGTCAGTTACGAGAGCTAGTGAAGTGTGTTCAGGTGGAAATAGTAGCTCCGTATTGCTCAGTGCAATCGCTGGTTCCTTCCTGAGCCTCTTCTCGGCTCACTTTAGCACGATGCTACATTTATTCACACCTCAGTACCATGTACCATAAGAGGGCACGCAGGCGAGAAGAGGACACACTTCACTAGCGCTGGCTCCACAATATGTAACCATAACCATTTTCATTTTTATATTTGCAATATTCATTAAAATATAAACTTTCACGTTTTTCTTTTAAAATCAATGTTCTTATTTCACAAATAAACTAACCTGCTGTCTGTGGCCAAATCATTTTTTCTTCGACGGTCAGTGCTCAACCTTTCAATATGCGAAAGGCAGACGGCCGCCACAGTAATCATACACACATGTTAAAATTTAGTAATTAAGGATAAAAAGTTATAGTTCGAAAAACTAAAATATACGCTTTATTAGGTAACAAAACTAAAATCTACAAATTAATGTTCAATAACTTTGAAATCTATACATATAAAACAAAGTCCTCGGCCGCGTTTGTTCGCGGTAAATTCAACTGCACGGATTTGCATGCGGTTTTCACCAATAGATAGAGTGATTCACCAGGAAGGTTTAGGGATATAATTTGTTGAGGTTTTGTGTAAATGGTTTAGAATATCGATGGGTTTAACCGAAGACGCTGCTTGCCTAATCCCGTGCAATTATTTAACGTGCAAGATAATAAATTCGTATATGAAATAGTATTTGGTTTTGTTTTTATTTTTATGATTTCTATATAATAAAGTACATTAGCTGAGATGGGAAGAAAGAAAATCAAGACTCCCAAAGAAGCCTAGCCAACGATATTCACGTGGTCCTTAGTGGTCGGTACGTGATAAAAAAAAAATACATTACACAGACAAATTGTGTAGGCATAATATACCTTATTACCCGAGCAAAGCTTGGGTGGGTTGCTAGTAGTAATATATAGTGATGAATAATTAAATTCATATTATCTTTAAAAACGTGGGATGCTTTATTTTATTGACTGATAATGGTAAAAATAGATTCATTATGAACGTATCATAAAAAACACTCCACATTTTTTTATAATAAAATACATTTTTTGGTTCATCACTCTATTCTTTTTTTAAACTTATTCTAAAAAATAAAAAACATATTTTTTACTTTTGTGTTTGGTTTCCTATTACATTACATTATTGGCGCGACAGACTCATAAAGAAGTCCTTGGTCTGCTCAACCGCTCTACCCCAGTCGTCTCCCGATCGCCTGCTCGAGTGATGGAGACCTTGCTCAGCCTCAGATCTTCACAGACGGCATCCTTCCATCTAGCTTTGGGCCTTCCTCGAGGTCTTCCTCCATCCGGACAAGACGGAATTATTTCCTTTATACAGCTTTTTAGCTGTTCTTTCCTCGTCCATCCTATATAAGTGGCCCAGCCACTTGATGCGTTGAATCCTGACGAAGCTCGATATAATTACGTCTCCATATAACTCACATAGCTCCTTGTTCCTTCTGATCCTGAGTTGGTCGTTTTCTCGAACTGGGCCGAACATTAGCCGAAGAACTCTCCTTTCGAATCTATTCAGCTTTTCCACGCTGGATTTATTCAGTGTGAGGGTTTCACCAGCGTATGCCGCTACTGGCCTAATGTCGGTTTTATATATCATCAGCTTGGACTTTAAGCTTAGGAGCTTACTTCTCAGGAGCTTTGATATCCCAAAACATGCTTTATTACCTCATACTATCCTGGCTCTGATTTCCTCCTCCTCATCCAAATTCTCGTTTATACGCCTTCCTAAATACTGGAAACTTGACACTCGTTGCAAAGTGTATCTTCTAAACGTGTAGCTATGAGTTAGTCGGTTTAGCCAACTATTCATTATTACCATGACTCTTCTCCGGTTTTCTCCTCCGTCACCTGTAACCCCATTTTTCCAGTTTCCACTTCCAGCCTCTCAAAAGCTTCTTTTAAGATAAGCGATCTTCCTACTAATACAAGGTCATCAGCATATGCTAGAATACCCGGGCTACGGTTAAAGATTCCCTCCATCAGTAATCCTGGCCTTTTAATGACACTTTAGATTACAGTATTGAATAGTAGAGGTGCCAGCGAGTCTCCCTGCCTAAGTCCTGTACTATTATGGCTTACTAATAGTTTCGTATTAAAACATCTATTATAGTTTTTCAAACTATAATTTTTTTTAAATAATTCTGCAATCAATCCAGTTAATAGTAACATGCTTATGTATTACTTGCCATGTTTGCCTTATTACACGCCTTAGTACTTGACATAAGACACTATCCTGTCTTCGGAAATCGCTAAAGCTGAAGATCCTGGTTAGGATAATGAAACAAAACTATTAAATTATCGTATTACTTCGGCCTTTAAGATAGTTTAAAGTTTCAATCTAATGCAATGTTTTGAAGTAGGGGGAAATCGAGTTGAAAAATTCCGTTACATTCGTACATACACTCATAATTAAAAACGATACTAGTCTATATTACAGATTAATTATCAATAACAGGATTACAAACAAAAATCTCAACTCCGAATGGGTAAAGAAAAGCCTGAAGGCCTCAAGATACTAAAAATCACATGGCATTTCATAAATGATCGGAATGAATTTACAACCTAACTATAATAAAACATGGATCTGATGAATGGCTGATACTAAAGAGGCTAAGAAAAACAAAATACTGACAAAAGAGAAAAAGAATAGTGAACAAATGAAGAGGATTTCGGAGAATGTAGACGCAAGTTACACAAAACCCTGAGTTACCATGAATATTGTTTAAGTGCTCACGCTCTCTTAAATTGGGAATATACAATAATAATAAATATTTACATTTCTAGGTTTAATATAGGAGAGAGATGGAGTAGGCCCCTAGTGAGAATAAATAATGGCTTCAGCAACACCAGCAAATGATTATTTACAAGAACCTCGCAGAACCTCTCCAAAAAATTAACAGTGGTAAGAGGGATGGTCTCCCTACACCCTAATCACAACCTTTTACCAAAAATTGTCTTTAGCCGAATTCCTCCCAAGTAAGAAAGAATATATACATAATAAATTTTATTCAAATATTATATTTTATTTTTTCCCACCTAGATAGTTTTATTGAATAATATAGTGATAATTTTACCTTCAACGACGAAGGAACGTTTTTACTAAATTAAGACAAGAGCTACCTTTATGAAGATGAAGCCATCAATTATTAGCAGAGACCTCACGTTAGACATGAAAATAAGATTACTAAGATGTCATGACAGCATGTTATAACAGAAATACTAAGACTACACGCGTTCCAACTACAATATAAGTTGGATGTGCTATGTTGCCTTCACTGTCCAAACAATGACCTCAGGTAAAGTTAAGATCCTTTGATCTGAATGATTTTTAAATATTAACATAATTATAAATAACAATTAATTTGGGATGCCACCCTGAGATCATTACAAGTGAAGTACAGTAACAGTAATGATGGATTGAATCGGCCAGGGGGTGCAGTCATTTATAGAACTTATTTTGTGTTATCTTTGACTACACTCCTTGACCAATTGAGTCCATCATTGAGTTCCAGTCAATTATTTTCCACTCATACAGTAATAGTATACCATTATGATCCAAAGCCATATTCCTCTCTTTTCCAAAGGTGGGCGTGGTTGATTGACTAGGAGTTGTGTTAGTAAATAAAAATCCTTTTACATGGGATAGAAAAGCACTATATTATATGATGATCATGGTTACAAAATCTATATCTACGTAAAAAAAAAGAGCCCTTATATGTTAGTGCTTACTTTTTGAGCTTCTGTTGTTCTGCTTACAATTGCTTCATGAACTTCCTGCCATCTTTTATAGCTTAATTCTTATTTCATCCTTCTCGGGCAAAGACCAACTGAAACTTTGGAGTAAACCTCTGTAGTATCTCTATACTTGAAGACATCTTTATTATGTATATCAATATTCCTAACATTTTAAACAACGTCGCATATATCAGTTGGATAGCGTTACAAACGAGAATGTTATGCAAAGGATGAGAAAGAAAATAGAAGTAGTTATAAATATAAAGAAACTGCAAAACCAGTGACACATAATGCGTGAAGTTGACTTATTCCTGCTGATAATGCAAGGGAAAATTCAAGGAAGAAGAAGCTACGAAACCTCAGATTGTTCCAGTGTTCTACAAAACATCTTTACAGATCTGCCGTGTCTATAATTAGTATAGCTTGTATTAGTTTTTAATTGTTAATATTTATGTATATATATATATATATATATATATATATATATATTTTTATATTTATTTATTTATACTTTTAAGATAAGAAAAATAAATGAGATTGTCTAACACGGACCTCGGCAGACGGATCATCCATTGTCTAGTGTTCTAGTTAAATTTTAATGATTTTTTTTACTATATATATTTATTTATTTTTTCCTAATAAACACGTTCAATCAATCAATCAATTAGTATAGCACTCAGGAATGCCAACCTTCGGAACGAAGTATCACTTGAGGAAGAAGATCTACTTTAGAAAATTAGAGAAATGATCGGCTATGGAATGAATATTATTATTTTGTGAATTATTTAGCTACATGGGCAATAAAGTATAATAATTAAAACAATTTATTGATTCCAATAAATCAATTGTTGCATTCAAGTAGGTAATCGAGGTCTCGAATGACTGAAGATCGATGGTGATTAGTACTGGAGCAGATAATGGTTTCAGTTGATTGGTATTTTCTTTAAACCGACCGCCTCATCTAAGTAGTTGGACCGTTTCTTGTAATGTTTTAATCTCAGTTTCTTTTTCCTTGATCCCTCTCCTGCTGGTGTTCCGGGAGGGTTACTCCGATGCCCTAGGGGAGGGTCTGGGAACTGGTGAATTATCTAGATGTTGAGGGGTTGCTCTGGAGAGAGAAAAAAAAATAAGCAAAGATGCCGGTAACTACCCTCATTGCTAATGGAATAAGCAGGGCCCCCTCTCAGAGCACCCTAACATCATCTCAACTGTGCGAACCTTCCGATCAACCACAACAAGCAAACAATTTACAAAATTAAAAAAGTAATTAATATAACTAAAATAAATATTAATTAAACAATAACAATTTTAGGCCAATGTTAATAACAGTAATAATAAATTCTTTATTCATTCTGGAATAAATTCCTTTAGAATAACAATATAAAAAATAAAGTATAACCTATAAAGTCTCAGAGAAGAATATACTTACAATTAATTAATTATTACAATTTAATTAATTAATGAAAATAGATTGCTAGATAGCTCCAATAACAATATTTGTTTTAAAAACACATTAAAAGAAAGAAAAACAAATTAATAAGATAACAATAAATTCTCTCTAAAATTGCCACGGCCAATATTCTTATCCATTCATCGCGTATTTCTTCTGGTTTGACCGTGTCGTCAAGTTCTTTGCCGTCGTTTCGCTGGTCATACTGCAAGTTATGAATGCAATCACAGATTTAGCCCTGAGGAAGCTTGACATAGGGCCAGCGAAACGACTGCAATGAATTTGACGAAACGGGAGAAACTAGAAGAAATGCGTGATGGATGGATTAAAGATAACAATAAGTATACCTGAAGAACTAACGCAGGTACTCGCCTATGCAGATGACGTGGTAATTATTGGAAGGACATTACCTAGTATTAAGGACAACCTGCAAAGTCTTGAATCGGAAGCAGAAAATTTAGGGTTAAAACTAAATGAGGAAAAAACGAAACTGATGGTGCTGAGAAGAAAAAGGCAAAATCAGCAAATTCGCTGGCAACAACTCTACGTAATGGGAACACACACCTTCGAGGTAGTGAACAGCTTCCAATACCTTGGCTCTGTCATCAACGACAAACTAGATGAAACAGAAAAAATCAGAAGAAGAGTACTGACTGGGAATCGGGCATACTTTGCCATTGCCAGCTTGCTGAAAAGTAAAAATGTCGACCTCAAAACTAAGATCACTCTCTATAAATCGCTGATTCGCTCAATAGTGACATATGCTTGCGAGACATGGACCCTAAACGAGAAGGATGCACATCTTGTGGATAAACGGTGTATGGCGCAGAAGAAAAAACAGAGAGTTATATGAACGCTATGATGACATGACGATCTCCTCTTTTGCCAGGTTACAAAGGATGAAGTGGCTGGGTCACCTGCTGAGAATGGGAAAAGAAAGAACTGTTAGAAGGTGTATGAAAACTGCCCTGATGGAGTGAGGCGTAGAGGGAGACCCAGGGGCAGGTGGAAGGATAGCGTCCTGGTACATCTCAAGAAACTGAGAATAAGTTCCTCACATTTTTAAGTTCTCCTCGAAGGATCGCTTTAAGCATCTGTCGCGCCACTAAAAGGAGAAGAAGAAGATCATTCCAATAATATTCCATCAATAACGTGACATAATTTGATGAAAGTTGAATAAATGCAAACATTAATTATTGCAACAAATTAGGCAGATATGTGCTTTGTTGGAATCAAGTTTATTTGTCAAACGGAGAATGAGTGGATTGCTCTATCTATGTTTCTGTTTATCGGAGAGTTTAATTATGTTTGTCCATTGAAACACAATTTACTGGCTTCTGAATTTAAACCAATGGATTCAAAGGACTGTTTTCGTTCCCTCGCCACTAAATTTAGATTAACAGACTGGATTATCATTACCTTATTTCCATTTTGTTGTCTGTATTTAAACTAAATATGAAGAATATTTTCAGTAAAAAATGATTAATTAATACCTTATTTATATAGAAATAAGGGATCTAGCTCAGTATGTAGAGTATTGCTACGCTGAACGTCTTTGGTTCAAATCCAGTTGTAGTAGATAAATTATTTAATCTGTTAGCTGCCCTGGACCATGTGGGATCGACCGACCCTGGTTTGTCACCCTTGGTGGAAAACCTGTTGGTTGATCGTAATCTTGGACAAATCACCACTCTGCACGACCATTGTCCTAGAAACGTCACTGTCTCTAACATGTACTGAACCCAAGATCTTTGTTGTTTTTTTTTATTCTCTTTATTTCCAGATCGGCTATTCCTAGCCTTACGTGTTTTTTTTAATAATGAATTTTAAACTTTAACACAAGGTGAAAGTGTGGGTTTCGTCTCATGCAAGAGACACCCCTAACTGTACATTATCAGATTATTTACAGTGTAGATGTAAATATATAATAGTGTTTTTTTATATAAAAGAATGTTAGTAGTTTAAATATAAAATATGTAAGTAAGTAAACAAAATTAAAATTAAGGTAATAATAAGCAGAACTATATTATTATAAAACGGAAAACTAAAAGAAAACAGGATTATATTACATTTTGCTAAAACGATTGGTGAGAAACGTTATCTATTTAGATCACATCAGAATATCTTTCAAGAGTCTCGGTTTTAGTCTTGGGGATGAAATAGGTTCGCCTATGTTGAATGCTACAGCTCCTTGGACTGCTGGTAATCCGGTATTAAATCTGGTGTAACGCTTTTTAATAAATTCTTCAATCGACTCTAGTTTTAGCTCTCGGTGAAGTTGACTGTGTACAAACCAAGGCGCGTTAACTGCGATCCGTAGGATAAGATCTTTCTTGTTACCATAGTGTTTCATTGTTCGTTGATATTACAGGTTTATAAATAGGAAATAGGAAAATTTTATTTTTTCAGTTCCTCATAATTTGGTTTTTGAGCTAGGTTGTTCAGATATACAAAGACTATTTTGTGAGACTTGATTAATCGGTTTTAGGTTACCATGTAACAGTCCTCATTGATGGGGTCAGCTGTGGTGTAGTGATCTAAACATCCGTAGTCCTGCATTTGGAACTTTTTAAAGGAATTCTTTTAATTTTTTAAAGGAAGTAAACGATGATGGCCAAATAAAACAATGGTTTGGGAAAATCTACTTTAATTTTGTATTAAATGGACATCTCCAAAAAATACAAGATTTTGTAGTTATTTTCGAATAACTATCCAAGTTTTGGGAAATTGTTTCTATTTCGGTAATTTGACTTAAGCTGAGAGCTTCAAATCATTTTGTTATACTGTATGATAATATGATAAGAGTCCCCCATGTTAATATATTAAAGTTATGCAATATCGAAGCATTGTTGGGTTAGCTAGTTTATAAATTGAAGAAAACTTTCCTCCATGTAAAAGTTTCCTAAACCACAGAAAGAGGTGAAAAGGCAATTCATACAAGAGTTTAAGGGTTTCCGGTGGTGTAGTTAGTATAACATAAAAATCCTTAGTCTGACAGTCTCGAGCCTGTGTGACGTCAGGTACTCGTTAAAGATCTCTATCCTAATTATACCTGGATAGGCAAAATTTAGGACTACCACTGTAGCAGTGTTCGATTAGCCGTAGCAGAATGATATGGCGTTGAATAATTAAACTAATAAATCCTAATTAATAATTCGGATTTTAAAATACTTGAGTTAAGAATACCTTAATTTCATGTATAAGTAATTAAAAATGAAAAATTTAATTTTTAAAAATATAAGTGTCCTCAGGAACAACACTAGGCTAGACTAGCTTAAACTTCTTGAGACTAAAAGCGCTCTAGGTCGAACTCCAACAGTAGCAAAGCAGATTTATATCTAGGACATTGGCTGACCGCAGCATCTCTCAAAGAGGTACTAAAGGCTACGGATGGTCTAGGAAGGTTTAGAAGAATGGGAATAGGAACGCGGTAAAAGAAGGATCGCCCTTTTTAGTGGATGGAGTATCTTGTCGTTTTTTATTGGTCGGCGCCCATTTAGAACTAAAAATAAAAATTAATCCCCAGCTCCCCCCCTTCCTAAATATATCTGACCCTAAAAAATCGGGTTTCTAATTCTGTGCTTTGAAAAAAATTTGAAGGACGATTTTTTTTTTTAAATGAGAATTGTTTTTCATTTCAGATAGATTCCATCTGTAGTCATGAGGAGACATAATTACAGATGGAACTACTTTTTATCCTGACCGCATATGAGGCGTTCAGGATCAAAAGCAGATAACTAATTTCCAAAATAGACTTTTTCACATCTCTCGCTAGTTTTTCTTGACCAAACGTTAAAGAAAATTGTGAAAAAATAAGTTTTTCATATATTATATAATACATATGACATATACAATATTTATTTTTTTTAGGAAAAATATTTGTTATCGATACTCAAAATTTAACATTACCATGCAAATATTACTTATACCCTACAACTCATGTAGGGTATTGTGTTCAATACATGTTATATAAAATACAATACAATATGTCTCTACAACCCAGTGTGGGTCTTAGCCTCCTCAAGGAGTCTTCCCCAGGTGGCTCTATCTAATGCAACTGCTCTCCAGTTAAGGACGTTTAAGATGTGTCTGGCATCCTGTGCCACTCCATCTTCCCATCGGAGCCTTGTTCTTCCGTCCAGCAGCTTCTTATTGTATCATGCCGTTTTTCAATTAGTCCATTCCCAGTCCATCTCACCTCCTGAAGGGCAATTTGGTCCAATCTATAAGTATCTATGATATTTAGGAGCTGCCGAAGCATCCTCAGTCGGTATAATGAAAAGATATTCCACTGTCCAAGTCTTAGGTCCTTATGGTGAATTCCAGTCTATTCCATTTCCACTGTCCGGCTATTTCTCTCTGAGGATTGAAGATAAATCATATTAAGGAGGGAGGGCGATCAACCCTCGCCTCCTGAGTCGGGTAAAGGGAATACCTTTTTGGAGCATCCCGACATGCTCCCCTAGGGACTGCTACCTAGGGGAGGTGACCCTGGGGCGTGTACTGGAGGTGTCTTAATCTGCAAGTGTGGAGTGCGTGTAGTCTGCTGTGTCTAGTGTACATGCGTGTCAGAGTAAATGCTCTCCCGACCTGGCGGACCTGGGCTGATGACCGGGCGGAGGGGTCGCCACATCCCTACGCAATAATGCATGTTAGATACTGTACCATTTCTAGGGCAACAGTTATTCAGGGAGCTGATTTGCCGAGATCGCGGCCAACCCCCAGAGTTTCCATCAATTAAGGGTACCCACTTTAAGAGACTACTATATTTCATGATAGTAACTCAGCACTCTGCATGATGAATTGCCCTGTTTCACAAAACAGTCTATGTTTATGTTTCCTCAACCACTTAGCTGAATTCGAAAATTAAATGAAAGCCGAAACAGATTCCCTGAGTCAATATGTAATAATCAATATTTAATATTCCGTCGGAAAGATAAATATTTATATTATTTTAATTTGTATTTGTTGAGTCTCCCCAAAGTTAAAGGTTTTCTCCAACCAAATTTTAGAATAACATTTTTTTTTTCCAGGTCTTCCTGTCAAGAGCATCTTCTTCATTCAGGCCATATCCTGCCATGTCTTCCTGAACTTGGTTCATCCATGAAATTCTGGTCGTTTTTTTCTTCTTTCTTTAGGGCATCAGTGCATGGTCATTTTGGGTTTTCTATTCAGGATACTGCACATCTCAGTAAGTGTCCAAACCATTCTATTCGCTTTATTGTGATTTTTTTCCGGAATGGTATTGTGAGTAGTAACCATTATGTTATTTTATAAAAACTACAAAGAATTTTTTTCCCATATATATATATGAACGACTTTAACACAACAATGTGTCATATGTCGTAGCCTAATTCATATAAGCCTTGCCGCCATTTGTTCTTATCATAGCAGTCTTCCTCTTTAAGTCCTTTTGCCGCTATTGCTTCCGGTATCCCGAACCTCTCTTCCCCCTTTCCGATGGTGCATGTTTCAGTATTCTTTTAGGCCATCGGTCGTCCGCCATCCTCATAACATGACCTAACCAACTTAGTTTTTTTGTTTGAACTGAGTACAGGATGTTATGTGGTTTGTTAATGCTTCCCTAATTTTTTTATTCGGAACGTGTTATAGTCTTGAGATCCAACAACTACGCCTCCAAAAATCCATCTCCATTGAAAGCAGTTTTCTGTTCAGTTGGTGTCAAATCCCATTCCCCAACATTTAACGAGGAATTTCCTCTATTATTTAATGCCATTCACTCGCTTTTTGTTTTACTGATTTCCAGGCCTCCTGCCTTGTAGGCTTCCAGCAGTTTCCTCATCATACAGGAAGCATCTTCTTCATCAGTTGCAATAATGACCTGGTCATAGGCAAATTGTAAATTGTACAGGCAAAAAATGTTGACTCCAACTTGACAAAAAATGTATAATGTGCTTCTCTTGAACTGCAATTGAATAAAAAAGTATGATTATTATATTCTTTTTTAACATTTAGTTTTTTGATATTCCTGAAGAAGTTTGTTTCTTCATTTAACGTCACTTAATCCTGCTACTGCTAATTGGAGGATGCATCAACTGGAATCCTAAACTTTGCCTATAATTAGGAAAGGAATCTTTAGTGAGTATCTGACACACCTGAAGGAGTGTTACAATGTTTAGCATGCTGAAAATATTTTAAACAGTGAAATATTCAAATACTGTTCAATTTCAAATTCAAATAAATTTTTTTTAAATGTGTATTTTTTATGGGATAGTAAATGAAAGCTGTGAGATGTACACTTTGTACCATATTTTTTTTTAAGGTTACAGGACTAGAAAGACTTGATCGATTGTTTCTTCTGGAACAGACCGTCCTTCGTTATCCTCCGCCGAGGAAGTTCCCCTCCCTTCTTCTTATAGTCCTGATAGCAGCGATGGAAATTAAAAGATGCCCTGAAAACTTTTCCAATAAGTTCCGGGCAAACAAGAACTTACTAAGATGAAAAAGGATGGCTTATGAAATTTAAGAAGCGAGGCGATAATATCTGACTGCATATATTATCCTTCTTGTAGAATCCTCATAAATCCTTAAATCTGTTTTTATTAAAACTTAGATTTTTATTAGTCTAGACTTTAAACCCTCCTTACATTTACTGCAACTTGCTTTAGACTCATAGGGTAATTTCGGTTATTTTTTTAGTTATTGCGACTTTTTTACGGTAATTTATTGGAATATTTGAAGGAAGGTTCAGTAAACAATAACAGATGACAATTAAAAAACAAAACAAAGTGGATAACCTAGAAGGCTATTTTTTATTCTGTCGATGTACAGTTGTAGTGTACTATCGATTTGTGTTATATCACAACAACTGGAAAATTTCCTCTTTTCAATTCTGGAAATGACATATCCAGATTGAATATAAAAAGCTAGCCGAACGTAGATGTGAATAATGGATGATCAAATTATCGAAGGTTCGTTCTACCTTACTTAAAGCAAAGCAGTTCGCTTTGAGGCTTAGTGAAGAATGAAGTACAACCTGAACGGTGTTTGAACGCGGCTCTCTCAAAATAGAGCTATTCTGTGCCAACTTTGAAGACAGATGCAATCTCAAGTGGATTCACCATCGAAGCTGAATATACAAAAATATTTGTAATGAAATAAGGAGTTAGAGATGCTGGGCAGTTGTATTCGGCTCAGTAAGGAAAGCCTTAGAGAAATCTTACTTTTATTTTAAATCCACTAAAGTCACAAAAACGCTATGATAACAAAGGAAGGAGATTGTTGTTATTATTTGGTCATTACTCAACTCGCGTCTTTTGAAAATCAGAATTTATAAAACTATCATCCTTCCGACTCTATACGTCCGAGTGTGAGACGTAGCTTATAACGCAGGATGAATAACCTCTTAAGGTATTCGATCATATGGTGTTAAGTAGAAAATTCGGTTCGAAAAAGGATACGACCAATGGAGAGTCAGGAGATTATTCTACACGGGATTGTGAACCATGCAGACGGTCAATTGAAGTGATGGTGAAGATTAAGACGGGTTGATAAGGTCCGTAAACGTCTGACGTCTGAGGATTAGGTTATGAGCGATCTGGTGAATTTAGGTTTGTGTTGTGGTCCGTGGACGGAGGTTTGTAAGCAGAGATACAGAGACTGGGTTCACCAAGCCTTATTATTATAAAAAAAACCTTAGTATTTTTTCAACTACGATATTCTGTTATTAGTTCAGGAATAATACAATTATCGCATCAAAATTGTTTATGAGTACTTATATTTAATCATTGAAATTACATCATATCATCTATCATATAATATCAATATCATATAATATTAATAGAGGTCATCTGTGGTATAACGGTGTTCTATGAGCAAGTTCGTGGCTTCGAAGTCCGGCAGCTGGTCATACGATTTTTTGAAGGGAGTAAAAAAATCCTATGTTAAACTGTATTTCCGAAGAGGCGTAAAATGGACATCCCGTGCCTACTCGGTGTCAGGCTTTTTTAAAGGCCCTATTTTAATTTTATCTGTTTAGGCAAAATTTAGGATTCCCACTGTAGTATCGCCCGAATGGACATTGTTGCATATAGTTTTAAAATGCAATATTATGATTTAATTTACCAATTCTTTGGTTTTAAGTATTTATAGCTATGATTTACATTGATGCATCTTCGATAATTGTATTAATTTTAAAAATCAGAGTTCAGTGTGTTAATTAATAATGTTAAAACTATAAGATTTTTGTAAATTATGTTGCCTAATTGATATAGGCAAAAAAGAAAGAGTGTCTCTGCGATCTAATTGGCTTAAAGGAAATTCTATAAATTGGCTTAAAGAACACGCACTTATTTAGGTGTCTTAAAGGCTTTATTAAGAAAGGTGCGTTCAAGGGGGGATAGAAGAAGGAATCTGCATTCTACCCTTAGTCTTAAAAGCTGAATCACCTTCCATTGTTCCCGGGACAAAATAGTTAAGCTCAATCCGTGGAAGCTCTAATCTCCTGGATGAATTTGCAGTCTACTTATTTATTTTCCCTCCCGGAAGCTAAGACAAAGAATGCTCTCCTTGGCCTCCATTGATCACCCCGGCTGAGCATTCTCTTCTGGGATCCTACCACCCTCCTCCAGATCCCCCCACGATAGCGGCTTACTAATTACACCAGCTGCTGACTGAGAGAGACCGATCGAGGAGGCTTTGCTGTGATCGTGCAATGTTATCTGTAGCTACAGCTCAGCTACCAACTGCTCTCCCTCCGTTTAGCTAATCCTTCAGATAAGGAGGGAGTCAGCTGTTGAAGAATCTGGCCATCTCAATTCGCAACTAGGAGATGCCTATATGTTATACTAAATTTCACTTTCCTCTTGTACGGCCGTCGCACAGTGGAACGAGCGTTAGGAGCGTCTGGACATTCATTAATATCTCCGCTTCTGGTTCTCCTAGAATAAGGCTATTGCTACGGTTTTAAAGCTTTTTGAAGGAACTATTTAATTATATGATAAACAGGATCAAACCTTTTAGGATAAACGTGTAAAAATTCTAGATTTGATATTTCGATGTTAGATTATTTAGTAACAAACATTGTACCATTTATTGTACCAACATACTACGAGAATAGGTACAATACAGAATTCTATGGAAAGACAGATACATAGGTATTAAATAAAGTTACACAAAGGAAAAAGTAACAAACCAAATAATTTAATTATTAAACAAAATTAATAAAATAATTGATAATTACTTTTGTTAGTTAATATACTAGGTATAATTGATACATCAAAATTATAATAAATGAAGTGCCCATATAAAATTGTTTTATTCAAATAACGAAATACTTGACGATTTGTTGTAGGGACTATTGCACCTATGTGCACCATTACACATATGTCGTTCAAATACCACAAACAAACTGAGTTTCATTGTTAATACTATTATGTTAGATGAGGGTTGTTCGGATAAATGAATGTAAACAAAAACTGGTAAAAAAAAGAAAACTTGCGAAAAGTAGACGCTAATATCAACAGAAATTATTTTAAATTAATTCTCAAGGGCCATAAAATAAACATAAAAAATCATTTTCTCGGAAAATAGCACCTAGTAGCAAAATCCGACTAATGGAAAAAAAACTTCAAACATTCTAGTTATTTACTGTGAAGGTAGTTTTTTGGGCGATTTTGAGCGATTTTCGCAATTGATTATTTAATTTTATCACCCAATTTTCACCGAAAAATCCCAGACGTTTGAAATAATCCCAAGTTTTATTTGCCTAAAATATCTTATTATGGATGTGTTTTTTTCCAGTAGGTGCACGATTAATTTATTGCATTACCTCAAACAGTGGATTGCTTTAAAAATATGAGTTTTTAACAAAATGTATATTTCAATTCAGAATTTTTTATGTAAGATTTGATTTCACAATAAATTTATCTATGGATTTTGTTGAGAAGAAGTATAAAGAATAATTTAAAATCAAAATGAAGGACAAATTTAGTTATTAGAGAATTGGTCCAATGTCCAACAAATGCGTTGGTTCGTTCCACTGTGCGTCGTCACTGATAAGGGGAGAGGACATAGCAATCTTGTAACCTTTTAACGTTTGTGTATCTTTTCTGGTTGCTGTCTTTTGAATGAATGAAAAACAAACACAACATTTATAATACATTTTGAACATTAAGTAATAAAATAGTTCAATATGGGAAGAAAAATTTGTTAGAGTTTGTTTATGTTTTTCAATTACTAAATTTATATAAAATTCAATTTATTGAAAGTGCCATGTGGAGAAATAAGAAAGAAATAGGAACCACCAGAGGCTATTAAGAAGAGTATCTAATCAACTTTATGTTTAGGGAAAAGAAGAAATAAAATTTTTGATGTTTTAGTGAAATTTTAGATATTATAACCATAAATAGGACGTTAAATGATAAGTAAATATTATTACCATTAATTAAATATTGCTATTTTTTTAATTTCAATATAACGTAATATAAATATTGGTTACAGTCAGAGAGAGAGAAAGACCGGCTGAAGGGATTAAGACGATCTGGAAGGATTAAGACAGATTAGAAGAACCGTAAAGGGCCGAGAACCCCCCCCCCTCCCTTCCGGCAGTCTCGAACATTCGATGGACCTTTATATGCCGCCCGCTTCAACCTTATGGGACAGTTAGTATCAGTCAGTGTCAGTGTGACGAACTAGTCAGTGATAAGTGATAAGTGAGTCTCGCCAACTCATTGTATCAGTGAACTGTGATAGTACGAGAGTGTAATAAACTGTTTCTGCTTATCACTGTGTGTCATATTTGGAGAGTGCTACGGTCGGTGGACTTTAATTAGAGGACTGTAAGTTTTAACTTTTAGTTATAAACTATAGTGTAATTTTATTGTATTTGTACAAATTTATGTAAATAGTTAAGTTATTTAGAATTAGCAATATCTTGTATTATTTTAGTAATTAGATAACAGTTAGGCCTTGGTTATAATCTGTAGAATATTGTTAATGTAAATTTATATTAGTTTAATAATTTAATTGTTTTAAATAAATTCATTGTATTCTTTTTAATTTGTAAATAAATATTAGTATATTTAATTTAGGAGTAGTTTGATTCATTTTACACCCAGTAGCCCGTAACAATATATTCATGAAATATTTTCTTAGGCCAAAACTCCCAAACTTAAGCAGTCTTTTCTCTATAGAATGCGCCATCGCCCGCATAAGAAGAAATCCGCAAAATTAATGGGCCTATTTAATATTAAAGATACTCTGAAAACATAAGCATAAAAGTATAGGTATAGGCCAATTACGTGTGAAGGATTTGAAAATGAATTAACATTCATAACATCCATTATATGGTAGAATTTGAATACAAAATAGTACCATACACGACCAATTTCCAAAACTCAATTATTTTTTATTTCAAAATCACGTTACTTTGTGGATCTATAAATTGTCGATCAAGGGTAACTATAATCTAGCCCATTTGATTAAGACACCTTTCAATCCTGTGCCACGATTTATGGGGTTTTTTATACATTGTTGAATCTAAAAACTCAAATACTGATCGGATAGGCTTGGAATTACTTGGATCATAATAAATAAATTACAATAACGGAGGAATATATTTGCATACTCATGCGCCAACTTTTCCTGGGCTATAGATTTTTTGTTTCTTTTAACGTCACCTAATACTGCTGTGGCTAATCAGACGACGCTACAGTGGGAGTCCTAAATTTTCCCAATCCAGGTATAATTATGATAAGAATCTTTAACGAGTACCTGGCATCACCAGCCTAGGCTTTTTACGAAGGAAGGTAAAACCAAGGTTTTTTACTCCCATTAAAAACCCGACCCTGAAAAACCTGATGACCCGATGTTTATAGGTTATTCCGTTTCCTTGATACTTGAAAAGTTTATGCTTCTAAATCTTCATTCGTACACAATTCATCATTAAATAAGTATGATGAATCTTTTCACTCAAGATTTTTAAGGAAACTGCTGCCCCACTATGCAGTGGCTTATCTTGTAACGAGGGTCCTACCCCGCTATCTTTGTTTGGGATCAATACGATTACGATGAGTTGCCAAAATAACACAAACAGCTGCCGCTAGGATAAAATCTTGCTCACTCCACACCATTATGGGAACTGACCATAAATCTACCAGGCCCCCTTCTGTTGTAACTGTAAAAATAACAACAGAATTGTTATATAATTTAGAAAACAGTGTACTGGAATTGTTACAAAATAAGTCTTTTGTAATATATTAGCGACAGGTGTAGTAATAGGCTCTAAATAATCGGTACACGTTTTGTATTAGGGGGGCCAGTGGTCTAGTGGTTAGGAAAGCAACCTACTAAGCCCAAGATCGCGGGTTCGTAGCCCGGCAGGAAGTAAAAAATCCTGTATGATGCTAGGTACTCGTTAAAAATCCCTATCTTAATTAAACCCCGATTAAAAATTTAGAGCTCCCACTGTATCATCGTCCGATTAGCCACAGCAGCATAAAAGTTTAGTTAAAATAAAGAAACAGTTTCTGTACACTAAAAGGTCTGTGCATGATATCTCTTCTCTGCATACCGAGGGACACCGTGGCCTACATATCCTGGGACCCAGACAGCTGACTTGGAGATTCGATTAAGAAGCAGAATCCTTCGAAGGATATATATCCTTGGAGGAAGCGAAAGGTATAAAGAATTCATGTTCCTTTGCAGAGTGTCCTGCTTCATTATGTAAGAGTCCCTACCTCTTTCCTAAGTGCCGGAGCTTCCGCTGTCATCGGAGAATCGACGGCCTCTAGCGCTAAGAAGTTCGCTTTTAATAAAATAGTGTTTCCTCTCAGGAGCTTTTAATACGTAAACCGGAATAAATATCATTTCAATTTAGCTTTTTGAAATTTCAATTTCAGCTTACTTGTGTCTGGTATTGTAAAATGTCTTTGGAAGCTTATCATTTGTAAAGTCATCATTCGTCATCCAATATAGTTGTGGCCACTAGTATCTCGGCACTTTAAGCTGGTTGGATTATTGCATATAAAAATCAAAAATATCGATAAGTCGAATTTGTATGCAAAAGAAGTTGTTAAGTTGAAATGCTTCGTCATGGAAGTAATAAAAAAAAAGTGTATTCTCGGGGTGTAGTGCTAGCTTATTATTTTTATTTGATGGCATTGCAACACCGTAACGAGTCCTGGCATCCTCTACCAGTTTCTTGAATCCCAAGATATAGCTTGCGTCTCTATCCACACCATCCAGCCACCTCATCTTCGGTCTCCTCCTTCTTCTCGGCTAGCTCATCATAGTCTTCCAGTCTTTGAGGAGTAACCATCATCTGATTCCTTGTATATTGAGTTAGTTAGTAATGATAATGCTTAAAGCAATCATTATAAGCTTAATCTACGTACACGCTAGAGCAGTGGTTCCCAACCTGGGGGATGTGAGTACAAGTCAGGGGGGATGGCGCGTGACTAATCGAAAATTAAAAATTCTGAATTATAATTTTAGTCATTTCTCTCTAAACAGTACTCATTTACCTTAAATTGAAATATCTAATGTCGTATCTTGTGACTGTAAAATTAAATGTTTTATTTTCAATGCTAAACAAATTTTTTTTTCATATGCTTATACAATTACTTGTGCAAGGGGGGCATATTAGGGATTTCATTTGAACTGAGGGCCTTTCAAAAGATTCGGGATTCAGTCGGCTAATGCCTCTCCTCACTGGAGTCTTTTGTTTGCGTGGAATTCTTCAGATCTATCGCCATTTATTCTGACCAAACATCTTACATCCCATGAATTTCCCAGGTATATTAAATAGTACAGCTCTTGACGTGGAACGGTATCATACACAGATCTATGAAAAGATGCTGCGTTTTGGTTCTGCATTCGTGGAATCTTTAAAGAATTGTCTGCACACAGAATATCCTCTAATACAAGTTTATCTAAAACCCACGAAGAACGAGTTAATTGATTTTCAATTTACAGAAGAACATGTCCACACAAGCATACAATAAAATGTTCATAATACACATTGATTGTCTCGTTTTCTCTCAATAAACCGAAATGACAAGTCAGCAGATAAGCCAATCTTTAATTTTCACAACATTAACAACAAAACTCTGGTAATTTTCCAAAATAAATTTTTTGATAAGAAACTGAAAAATGGGATATTTCCGTATTATTGTGTCTCTGCAGAGTGAAACGAGAGAAAGTCAACATAGAGACTGCTAAATCAGACAAAATATTCTAATTTTGTTTAAAAAACGTTAATAATAAATCTTTGTTCATCGTGTCTGTGTCACTTTTTGTCAAAATTTGAAACTTTAATAAGCCATAATGTAATAAAGTATATCACATAGTCGAAACAGGTTTAAAACATATCTAAAAATACTTCTATATTTAGTTATTTTTTAAATTTAATTTTGGGCGGGCGGGGGCTTAATAATGCATTATTTCTCCCAAGCTTTCAACTGAAGTTATTAGTATCTTGTGTTCTGGGTGACGTAATCTCGGACATATCACTTCCCTTTACAAGGGTTGTCTTAAAAATATTATAGTCTCCATTATGCCTTTTCCTTAGACCCTTCATGGGTTGCAGTGGTACATGTTGTTTTTGCTATTAACTGAAAATATTGTTATTACATTTTTCTTACTTTTTCAATAAAACTTTGTTTTTTTATTGTTAAACCAAAACACATAAGTCCTTGATTTACTTCAATATGTTCACTAACCACTTAAAATTTTTTAACCTTTAGTGTACACATAAGATTAGTACGGTTAGGGTATGAAGTAGTTTCTGGGATTATTTTATACATTTGTATAAAGGTTTTGAAGTGGTGTGATGAATTTACCTCTCCTGAACGCCAAAAAAAAAATCTGAAATTACTTTTTTGCATTATTGATTTGATCGCATGTTAGGATTAGAGAAGCTGATTGACTTGTTTCGTATTCTCGGTAGAGTTTTTTATGTTTTAATTTATACCTAACCCATATAAATATTTTTTTTTTAAAAGCACTTATTCTAGATAATATGATTTATTTTCATCTGAGAAGGATTCGCAATAAATGCTTGTATGAATATATATTTTTCCCTCTATTCTGGATAAGTCTAATACACATGCCCACATCCCCATAATACGCTTAGGCATTCTCTTTCATAGCGCTGGCTGTAATATACTCCGGCCTCGGTTGAGATGCAAAAATAAATGGGAAGCGGATTTTTAATGGTCGGGCTTGGTTTGTCGGTAAGAGCCAGCCGGAGTGGAGTGCTCTGTAGGAACAGTAATTCCCTTTTATTTTTATATTCCAGAGTATTCTCGACCCTAATTAATTGTTCTGCTTCGAGAAGCAGCTCCACTCCAAGTTATAGAGGGCTGATATCGAAGTATTCCTGGAACCGTTCCATCAGATCCTCGCATTAACGTCTTTGGTTCAAGTAGAATCGATTTCAACAGCCCGTTCTAAATTAAGAATTCTGGCTCTGTTTGCCTGGAACAAATCGATGACCATCCAGCCAGAAGGTTTGGGTTACCTTATTACATAACAAATTATATAACAACTGATTATGTAATAAATGAAATGGTAAAATTTTAAATTGTATCAAGTATAATTGCCTTACTGAGTTTATCGACTGTATGTTAGGTATCGGTATAGAAGGTAGTCGTTTCGATTTATGTGACGACAACTTTTAACTTTCATAACTATACGTTTGCTTTTTAATATTCTCGAACATAAAAATAGTCGTAACTTTTAGTATGGATATAAGAGTGAAATTATGGGAAATTTGTATATTTCGGTAGGGGAGCGGATTGGCTCAGTAGTAGAGCGCTGAGAAGACATGCCGAAGGCAGACTTTTATTTAAACTGTCAGCGGTCAAAGATGGATCCTATTGGATCTTGTAACCATCCCTTTTTATGGAGTATGACACATTCCCGTTCTAGTATTCTGGACTGTATATTAGAAGTGATTTGGTAGTGAAAAAAAGAGGCATCATAAAAATTATACCTTATATCGATAATAACAGAAACATTCTGCTACTCTGGAATGAAAATAAAATAACGGATTATTTGAAAAAGCGGATTATGGCAGGCAACCGAGAGTATTACGCAACCATGAAGTTATTCCGGTACTCGCTGTTATCAAGAGTTAAAAAGATAAGATTGTATAAGACATTCTTAAGACCTATTGTGGCATATTCAGCGGAAACAGGGTCCCTACGCATACCTACAGTAAATGCCTTAAGAATCTTCGAAAGAAAATTCGTAAGAAACTATTTGGAACTCTACTGGTGGGGGTGAATGGTAATCAAGAAAACCGCGTTTTTGTACGACCTATTTGGATCCTGCCACATGATCTGGTTTATTCTACTAAGAACAATAGAATGGAGGATAACAGAGAACTTAAAAGAGCCTACCTGGTAAGATTTAAGGCACCAGAAAGAGAGGAAGACCTAGGAGACGATGGCTCCAGTGAGAGGAAAAGGACCATACAGAACTCTGTGTCCGAAATTGGAGAACCAATGCACTGTTCAGAGGAGACTGAGATAATTGTCAAGGCTGTAGGACTAGTAAGTAAGTTAGTTGGATAGTAAGATTATTTTATTTTTAAATTATTACAACTCGGTGACGAGTCCTGGCCTCCTCCGCCAGCTTCATCCAGTCTTCTCTGTTTTGTGCAGCCATCATCGAGTTCCTGATTCCCAGGATATCCCTCGCGTCTCTGCCCACATCATCTTACCACCTTAGCTTCGGTCTTCCCTTGCGTAAATAACATCTGCTTCATTGTATATTTAGTTATATAGAATAAAGTTACCTTTCTATTTTATTCTTATCTACATTAGGGAGTAAAAAATGCTACCACTTCCAGGTTAGAGATATTCTAACAAGTTTTCTCAAAATCATCCTAGTGTTATCCTCATTCGCCATACCGATTGATTCAAGATGAAATTACAACTCTCCCGAGAAACGACATCCAGATATCTTCAATAAATTATTATCATCTCTAGTATCTAAGATAATTATGACTTTACCTTTTTTTTTTAGAAATGATCATCTGGATAATGTAACATGATACTATAATGATAATATTAAGACAATATAATATCGGTAGAGAAAAGACAGAGAGAAAGAAGGCTGAAAGCTGAGGCCTGGTCCCTTTGTTTATTTTTATCAAGCTGCCCTCGACCGGAGGCTATCAGGACTGGCGGCCGCTATCTTAAGGACTGAGTCCTGCCTTTATAATCTCAAAGTGTCCTGCCAACTCAACGGCTCTTTCCCATAGGACAAAAGCTCCCATCGCCGGCCCCTCTTCTCTCCTTATCATTGAGTAGCATCACACTGTTATCATTAAGAACCATCTCCATTATCCATTATTTTCAATTTTGAGGATAATGATGATGAAAAAAGATGTAAAAGAATTTTCTATCATTAACATACTAAAATCTGTTTTTGTTAATTAATTTAACAAATCCATTTATGCTGTAATGGCTAATCAGATGATGCTACAGTGTGAGCCCTGAATTTTGCCTATCCAGGTATAATTAGAATAAAGCATCTTTAACTAGGACCTGACACCGTACAGGCTCGGGACACCCATTTGAAGTCCCTTCCGAAGGACAACATTGGTAAGGATTTTTCACTCTTTTTAAAAAATCATTAGGCCATCTTCCGGACTGAGAACCCGCGATCTTCGGCATAGAAGCATAACATTGTAATTCTAATCACTAGACCACTGGTGAACCTAGTTTTTGTTTATTACAACACATTTTCAGGAAAATGTTTCCTACACGTTTAGGAGGCCAAACATAGTAGTTATTACCATAGACGGGATAAACATTTTCGACCATACAACTGCAATAATGTTTCCACAAACCAATAGGAATGATTAGCTCGAAACATGATAATGATATATCTTTGATTAAAACCATTGTATTATAATTACCAGTTTTACATCGCATAAAATGATTAGTTACGGATAATTGTACTTCATTATTTATTTATTTATTGTCATCATGTATTTGAACTAATGGGTATTCTCATATCTTTTTCTAGGCGTTATTATCATTTTTATCATAGAAATCATTTAATCTGTTCACAGCCACGGATTGGCACTGTGTGGTCTGAAGACCCTCCTGCGTCTCACCCAACATCTATAATTTGGGGAGATCAGGTGACGTAACATCTTCTACCACTACTTAATCTAAGACCCTTCATGTGATATTCTAGGTTCTTTATTTATCCTATTGTCCTTATTATATTCAGAAAAAGTGACTAAAATAGATGCTAATATGATATTGATATCCAATTCAATAAAATTGGGTTTATGAAAGAACACATCTGGTTATAAGAGGATCATGATCGCGGGTTTAAAGCCATGTAGGCTTTTTGAAGGGAGTAAAAAATGCTTAATTATGCCGTCCTTCGGAAGGGATGCAAAATGACAGGCCCAAGCCTGTGTGGTGTGAGTTATTCATTAAAGATTCCTTTCCTAAGTATAGCGGGATAAATGAACTTTAGAACTCCCTCTGTTGACTCAACCGATTAGCTATTGCTACATAAAATGACGATAAATGAATAATCAACAAACAAGAATACGTCTGGAAATAAGTAATATCAGTATATGCAGGTTGAGTTATCTATATGTATAAATGCCAAAGGTAAAAATAAAGGATTATCTAAACAAAATGGAAAGTTTTCACCATTAAAATAAATAAAAATGCAGAAAAATTAGATGCAGTACCAATTGGTCAATTACAGGCTGAAATCGATTGTATCTTCAATTTGTTGGTTCGATTATTCTACGTAATCGAACCCACAACCTGAAAAAGCTTAGGAGTTCAGTGAGGCTTAGAGAAATGTGGGCTAAAGAAAAACCTTTGGCTGTCTACCTTCAGTTCTAAGCCAAGACCCGACCAGTTATTGCCGACAAAACATTTCTTCATCAAATATTTAATTTTTTTTTCTTTGTCAGTTTGAAAAGATAAACAATCAGAACAAAACCTTTTTATATTTGGACTTGTTTTTTCCCTGGACAGTTGTGAAGGAGAAGACAGCCAACCAGACGTGAACTGTTTTGTTCAGTTCCGCTATTTTTTCGGTAGGTGTCGCCTCATTTGCTTT
Source organism: Troilus luridus (assembly GCA_964056705.1). NCBI lineage: Eukaryota > Metazoa > Arthropoda > Insecta > Hemiptera > Pentatomidae > Troilus > Troilus luridus. Next base: position 18,511,967 of record OZ057413.1, read on the forward strand.
CATTTCCCCTCCCCCTCCTTTCCGAAGCAATTCCCTGAACGAGGTTCTCGTTGAGGTTGGACTAGAAGGAATTTTTGTTTCTGTTGCTAGTTCTAGTCAACTACAACAGCAAAAAGGTTTCAACTAAAATTTCAAAAACCAAAGCTTATTGTAGAATTTACTGTTTACACTATCTTTTATTTTTTTCCAACCTTCTTCTAAAAGTGCTAGTTTTTGTCTTTATCTTTGGATGTTAGCGATTACAATGGCCCATCTTATTGTACTGATCGCTGCAGGAACCAATACGATACTCAAGCGACCCGAACCTCTCTTTCCTTCAATCTTCTATGATTCAATGCAGCAGACGATACACATCATTCCGATCACATGACCAAAGTAAGCCAATTTATATTATAATGGCAACACAATTAATGGCACGTGCCATCGAAGAACACATTTATTGGAATATAGTGATGATTGCATTGATTCTAACATTCATTATAAAAAAAGAATTAAACAGCCATTTTTTTTACACAGTATAATTGTATGTAACAGATAATCGATCTTAATATCATCATTTTAACAAACAGCTGGAAGCTAAGGAAATCTTATTTAATAAATTGAGATATCTGTCAAGTTAGAATGGAAGATCATAGGGACTCACTGAAAACGAGGAACTACATCCCTGAGGATAGAAGTCCCTGAGGACGCCCTAGAATTTCGTACCTAGACAATGCTGAACGCCTATCCAGAAACAATGGCATCAGGGAAGTTCGAAACCTGTCTAGAACCAGAATGACTGAACGCTCCCCAGCGCTGAGAGGCAGAAGAGGGTGTTGCGAAAGAAGAAGATATATCTGTGAAATAGAAAGATCCTTAATTATGCTATACTTCGGAAGGTAAGTAATATGGAGATCCATATCCTGTGAGCTGTTAGGTATTCGTTTAAGATAAGTAGCATAAAGTAACGTTAATTTAATAAAAAACAAATAAACAGACGTCAGGCTCTCAGACTAGACAGATCTCTAGCCAGGCATTTTTCTACACCATTTACAGGATATTTACTACTAATAGTACCTATCATGTAATTTCGTAATGACTGCGTAATACAATTACTAGATACATTAACTCAATAGCTTCCTGCGAGGGGCAATACAGCGACTGAAACAGTGAACCGTTGCTAGGTAACCGATCCAGGTGGCAGGTGATCCCGGAAGGACATGATTGATGGAGGAAGAAGACCATCATCTTAAAGCGGACGAAACAAGAAGGCCACATCGACAATGGACAAAAGGATTCCACTCAGCAGAGCTCCACCAATCGTAAATCTTCTCTCAATGACATCCCGATAATTCCCATTCAATTTGACAGTCACAACAATACCCGTTTCTTCGATACTCCCACTGCACTTACATGATCCACCTCAATTGTTTTAATTTTTAATTACTTAATGTGTAATTAATTATTGTGTGAATATTCAATAATTACACTTGTTATTAATAAAGTTTTTTTATTTAAAGTAATTTTTCAATTTTAATCATGCTGAGTAATCCATCAAAAGGCGTATCAGGACAAGATTCGATTGAGACGAGAGTATCGAAACATGTTCCCGATTATATTCCATACAATTTTCCTATTAAATTGTCAAATACTTTAAATATTAAAAAGAATAAAAAACAAATCTGATATATGGTTTTTGAAATTCAATTTTTTTAGAATGGCTTATTATCTGACTGATAGGCAGAACTAAGGCACAAACCACTATCTGCAAAACTAGTAAACCATTGTTTATTATTTCAAGGTTTTACATATATATATATATATATATTTTTTTTTTTTCTCGAGTTCCAGTCACTTCTTAAATTTCTTTATTGACTGGAACTCAAGAATCAAAATATATATTTTCCATAACAGTCAAGATAAGTAGAAACCAATATATATATATTATTGTAAATTTATTTAGGCATCCTCTGGACCCCATGCAACTCAAGACTCATCGTATTTACTTTTCTTTCCATTTTCCCAGGACTTCTTCATTTTTTCTCCAACCACCAGTTTGCAAATGCATAGTCCAAATGTACACAATCGGTTTATGCGGGCATTTGTTTCATCTTTTTCATTGGTTGCGTTTTCAGTAGCTATTCTTGACAGATATTATTTTTTCTGTCAGATCTATTTTGTTATCATCTTTCTTCACTGCTTCTAAACACCCTACAGTTTCCTTCATTTTATTGGTGTCATAAAAATTTGTCTTTGTAATCAGTGTTTCTTTCATTGAGGTCATAAAAATTTGTCTTTGTAATCAGTATCTTTCTTTGTAATCTTTCATTATTTTAAATGCCTATGGAATCTTAGCCGCCTCTTCTTCATTGTATATGTGATTCTTTCTGTGTTTTTACATAAATCATTTTATCCATATCACCTTTTAATGCATTTTTTTCTTAGCACTTTTCTCTCTCTTTTTCTAGTTCTCTTAGTTCGCCCTTCGTGTTGTATGTTAGACATAATGATGCATATGTTGCTGGCGTTCTAATAACTGAATTATAATGTCTAATCTTCGCTTGAATGGATATAATTCTTATACTAATACTTTTAGGCAAATTCCAGTTTAGATTTAGAACTGATCGGAAATTTCGCCATGGAACTTGCCCTCGATGTTGTGTCCGTGAACGTCTGTTCCATAGTGTTATTTTCTCTCCCTGATTCGTTAACTCTATTAATTTGTATTTGTCTATCAAATGAATCATAATGCTTCCTGCCTACAAAAGTAACTACTGTGTTTTGATTTCCTAAAGCTCTCTCTCTGAGAATGGTTGTTATATGTAATGCGGGTTCGGAGCCTGGAAGGACCATATTCAGAAAATAATTTGAAAACCTGGTATTGAAACGAAGAGGGAAGGAAGGCAAGGTATCAGACAATAATAAATTAATTTTATTGATGTCTGTACATAATAACTATAGGTTTCTAAACTTACTCACAAAATGAACCGATTTACACATACTCTTTCGGTTATATCTATATATCCTGTATAATTATATTTGTATCCTTCGAAATTATTAAGAAAATGGTCCAGATGGATGTCGAAAAATTTCTAACGTAGGAAGAACTGTTTATTAAAGAGCCAATGTTTCGACCAACACTGCAGGTCTTCTTCAGGGGGTGGGCGGTGTGGGTTCGTCACTGTATCACTTACTACTCGCATCACTAAAACTCATCTTTTATCCTTAAAATGTATGTTAAAGCATTCCCATACCCTAAACAAAAATTAATGGTCATATAATGCATACCAATGTATAGTATACCTTCGTCTCCGACTTCTATTCGCTTGTGGTGGGAATAGTGGATATACAATCTCAGACAACTTTAGGAATTAATGCTCTTCCAGGATAAACTTGGACCCTCCGAGACCCTCCAGTTCTGGGAAGAAGTTCCTTGGGGTGGCTTAGCTGTGTTAGCAGATTAGAGAGCTTCTTCCGAACCGCCTCAGGGATCCGACTATCGTTCCATCTCGGCCTGAGTTCTGGACAACCCGCAGATCAAAGCGTCAGTTAAAACTTAGCCGGCTGGCTACCTGGAGCCTCTGTGTGTGCCTCTAGCCTCTGTCTGTTGTATTGATTCCCTTTTCCTCCATCATCACTACTCAATTAAACTCTGGTTAATCAAAGCTTACAGCAAATGTATACTTTATTACTTCGTGGAATCTTAATACTTCAAACATACATTAATTATTATTCATAAACGGCATCCCGAACCATATAGTTCATTTCCTAATTGTCATCAACAATTAGTTTTACATTTTCACAAAAATAACAAGTCATAACAGAGAAAGTTACACCACAACAACTCTGCAGTCAGCCAGTCATACAACAGAACAGCTGGGGATAGATTACTCATGGATTTTCCACTGTAATATAAATAAATAAAAACTGTACAATAATGAACTAAAAAATAAATATTAATTAATGAACGTGTTTGTAATAAATATAGAATGAAATAATAATAATAATAATGTTACGGGCTACTGGGTGTAAAATGGACTAAACTATTACTTAATTCAATAATCTAATATTTATTAACAAATTAGAAAGAATACAATGAGATTATTTAAAACAGTTAAATTATTAAACTAATATCAATTTACAATAACAATATTCTACTAAATGTTATCTAATTTCTAAGATAATATACAAACAATATAAGATATTTCTAATACTAAATAACTAAACTATTTATATATAAATTTGTACAAATACAATAATATTACACTATAGTTTACAATAACAAATTAACACTTACAGTTCGCTAACTTAAGTCCACCGACCGTAAGACTCCTCAAATATGACAAACTGCCACACAGTTTATTACACTTATTACACAGTCACTAATTGTCACTGTTGCTCACTAAGCACTTATTACAGACTGATACTAATACTAACTAACTCACACACACTGCCACTAGTTAACGACTGCTACTCACTGGCTTATTACAGACTCGTCTTATTACTACTGCTTATTACTTCACTGCTTATTACTGACTCGTCTTATTACTGACTGCCGCGGCCGAAAACGCTGTCCTTTTTATATAGGCAAGGTAGGTCGTGGTGGGGCATTACTCGGAACACGGACGAGGACCACCTAGACCGATCTAGAAGGTTCTACGCCATTCTATAATCCCTTCCGCTTAATCCCATTGTTTGCCTAATCCGCTCTAGGCAGATCAGAAGCCGGTCCTGCTTTCCGCTCTGACCGTAACACTGCCCCCTCCTTAAAAGTGCTCTGCCCCAGAGCATAGTCCTGAGAAATCGGGCGGTCATGAGCTTCCCTCGATGGAGACGCATTTCCTTTCCAGGGGTTGAACGTGCACACCAATATGGCGACTCCAGAGTTGGCGAATATCTGTTCAAGCATGTTCCTGACAACCTTCCACTCCAGGCCGTCATATCCACAGCCCAACTTAGGGATCGCGAGCTTGGTGAGACGCAGTCTCAGAAGCTTACTCCGCAGGTCGTCGAGGCTTCGCCGCAGTGCGTCATATGTGGGCTTCTGATCAGTAGCACACTTGGTAACTAAGTAGAACAGGTGTCGTCCTTCGTGCGTATGGTGGAGTGCTTTCCCGACGCGTGGTCCTTGGCGTTCCAGTTCCTCAGTTCCAGCAAACTTCTTCCTGAAGACGGTTGCAATCCCTCGGGAAGTCCTCAGATCTTCGGCTACAAAATGGGCCAGAGAATAGTCCGCGGGTAACGAGAAGATATCTCTGTATACTGCCTGAGTTACTCCACGGGAACCTTGTACCTTAGGTTGTGCAACTGATACCTTACTGGCCTCCACGTTGTTGAGGTACCTGACTTGCTGGTCTTTTGTCGGGCCATGGTCTCCTTTGTATGGGGCCAGTCTATTAAAATGGACTACCCTGGGTTTTCCTTTTGGCTGCTTTCTGATCCTATAGATGACGTCGTTTATCCTATTGATGATCTCAAACGGGCCATCCCAGGAGTTCTGAAGTTTAGGTGAGTAGCCTCGCCTTCTTCGAGGATCATGTAGCCAGACCAAATCTCCAGGTTGGAATCCACCTTTCTCTGCCCTGATGTCGTAACGCTCCTTCATTCTGTCACTGGCTCCCTGGATGTTTGCACGAACCTTTTCGTGGATATTATCCATCCGCTTCCGTAGATTCGTGACGTACTCCTCTCCGGCCACTTCCTCATTAGGCTTGAACCCGAATTTCAGATCACAAGGCAAACGAAGTTCTCGGCCGAACACCACATTTGCGGGGGTCTGCCCCGTTGCTTCATGGACTGAACTCCGGTAGGCTAACAAGAACAAGTGAAGATACTGGTCCCAGTCTCGCTGATGCTCGGAGACCACTTTAGACAAATATCGACCCATTGTCCTGTTCATGCGCTCCACCATGCCATCCGATTGAGGGTGAAGAGGTGTCGTCCTGGTTTTCCGTATTCCCAGTGCTTCGCACATCCCGGAGAAGACTGCAGACTCAAAGTTTCTTCCCTGGTCAGCGTGAAGTTCCATGGGTACTCCAAACCGGCTGACGAGCTGCTTCACAAGTACGTCTGCAACCGTGACTGCCTCTTGATTCGGAAGGGCATACGCTTCCACCCACTTAGAAAAATAGTCCATGGCCACGAGAATATATCGGTTGCCTTCGTCTGTCACAGGGAAAGGGCCAGCGATGTCAATCGCTATCCTCTCGAACGGTGCTCCCACGTTGTACTTCTTCATAGGGGCCTTCTTTCTTCTTGTTGGTCCGTTAGAAGCCGCACAAGTCGCACAACGCCTGCACCAGTCCAACACATCGTCCTTAAGGTTTGCCCAGTAAAAGCGTTCACGAACTTTTTCCAATGTACGGTGAACTCCAAGATGGCCGCCAGTTACACCGTCATGTAGTTCCCTAAGCACTTCGGGCACTTTATTCCTTGGAACGATGAGCTGTAGCCTGCGCTGATCTCCTTCCGCGTTCTCCAATGCCCGTTTCAGCAGCCCGTTGTCCACTAAAATGGAGTTCCATTGGGCCCAGTACGTTTTTACATTCTTCGACATTGGAGCAACATCCTGCCAGGCCGGTCTTCCTCGCCCCGATATTTTCCATTCCTTTATTTGTTTTAAGTCCGGGTCCTCGTCCTGTTCCTTTGACACCTCTGCATCTTGCAAACTGTCGATGACAACTGTAGTCCTCAATACCGCTGCCTGCTTCTCCTCTTGTCGAGAACAATGCTTGCAGCCTTCTTCACAAGGTCTTCTTGACAGTGCATCCGCATTCCTGTGGCTCGTTCCAGAACGATGAGCAGATTCAAAGTCATACTCTTGAAGGCGCTCAATCCACCTCGCCACTTGCCCCTCAGGTGACTTGAATCGCAGCAGCCACATTAGAGCCGCGTGGTCCGTTCTCAGCAGGAACCTTCTTCCGTATAGGTATTTATGAAAATGCTCTATGGACTTTACTACTGCCAGAAGCTCTTTCCTTGTGACACAGTAGTTTCGTTCCGGAGCTGAGAGTGCTTTGCTGAAATATCCAATCACCCTTTCTTCTCCGTCTTGGAGCTGAGAGAGGACACTTCCAATGGCGATGTTGCTGGCATCTGTGTCAAGTATGAACTTGCCCTCGGGGCGTGGATAGCTCAGAATAGGAGCACTAATCAATTTGCTCTTCAGCTCCTCGAAGGATGCCTGACACTCGTGATCCCAATGGAAAGTCCTTTTCTCCTCGGTAAGTCTGGTAAGAGGTTTTGCGATGTTAGCGAATCCTTTCACGTACCTCCGGTAATAGGTGCAGAGCCCGAGAAAACTTCTCACCTGGTGCTTATCTCGAGGTACTGGCCAGTTGGTGATCGCTGCTATCTTCTCTGGGTCAACAGCAACTCCGTTGTCTGACACAATATGCCCCAGGTAGTTGACTTGCCTTCGGAAGAGATTACACTTCTTCGGGTTCAACTTAAGGTTCGCTGCACGCAGTCGTTCGAAGACCTTCTCCAGGTTCTTCAGATGGTGATCGAAGGACTTTCCCAGCACAATGATGTCATCTAGGTACACCAGGCATACCTCCCAAGAGAGACCTCTTAACACATTTTCCATCAGCCTCTCGAATGTGGCAGGAGCATTGCAAAGCCCGAACGGCATTACTGTAAACTGCCAGAGCCCAGTGCCAATTGAAAACGCCGTTTTCTCTTTATCTTCAGGTGCCAATCCAACCTGCCAATATCCACTGCGGAGATCCAAGGTAGAGAAGAGTTTACACCCCTCCAGGGTGTCCAGCGTATCGTCAATCCTGGGAAGCGGATAACTGTCCTTCTTGGTGACGTTGTTCAGAAGACGGTAGTCTACGCAGAACCTCGTTGTGCCGTCTTTCTTCTTCACCAATACGACAGGAGACATCCAGGGGCTACTCGAAGGCTCAATGACACCATCAGCCGCCATCTCCTTTATGATCTTCTCGGCGTCCTCCCGTTTGGCTAACGGCAGCCTCCGCGGGACCTGTCGGATGGGCTTCGCATCCCCGGTGTCAATCCTGTGCTGGACGATATCCGTTCTGCCCCGTGGTCCTGGTCCGATCTCGAAGACGTCATGCCATTGGATAATCATGTTCTTCACTTCCTCGCTCTGTTCAGGTGAAAGGTCGCGGCATGACTCGTTAACAAATCCTTTTAGTTCTTCTGGCAGTCCTCGGAGCTCGGTGGGACGACGTTGCAGCTGACGAACCACTGAGGTAGCGGTTGTACACTCCCCGACCGGTGTTCCTTTCTTCAGCGTTACCGGGAAGCTGTTCAGGTTCATTAGCCGGATTGGAGTCGTCCGTCCGGCCTTGATGAGAGACCTAGCAACCAGTACGCCGCGTCCGATCTCTTGTTCTTCGTGCGTTCCGGGTTCCAGTAGTACACATTGACCCTCTGGTAGATGTCCTTCGACCGTCCCATGCGTCACGATTTGGCTCTGTGCAGGTAAAGTGGTGTCTTCTAGTAACAGCACTCGAGCGCAGAAGTCCTTTTCCTGCCGAAGTATGACTTCCTCGTCTCCTAGCGTCATCACACCTCTCGACATATCCAGCTTGATCCCGTATGTGATCATAAAGTCCATACCCAGTATGACGTCCTCATCTATATCTGCCACGAGAGCGAGGTGCTTCAGATGTTGGCCCCCGATGTGGAAGGTGGCATCTGTCTCCCCGTAGACCTTGGCTGGCTGTCCCGTTGCAGTCCGTAATGCCCAAGTGGTCGGTATGATCTTCTCAGCTGGAAGTGTCTTCGAGTTCAAGATCGTCATGCTCGCTCCGGTATCCACTAGAAGACTTCGCAGCTGCCCGTTCACCATCCCATCAACGTAGAAACTGTTCGTTCTGCTTCCTATCGACGCAACTCTGATGGCCTTCCTGGGGGCTTTGACGTTACGGGTTGGACATTTGCTTCTAGGATGTCCAAGCTGGCCGCAGCCCCAACAGCGTATCTCCTTCTTATGGGTCCTGAGAGCATCCAACACTTTCGTCACAATGCCTTCGATGCTAGGGACCACATTAGGTTCCGCTTCTGCCGCTCGAACTCGCGCATGGCCCCGTACAGACTGTCTAACAGCTTCAAACTCCATGGCCTGAGATAATGCGTCTCCCAACGTTTTCGGCCGGGCGAGCTTCACTGCTTGTTGTGTCTCTGGGTCCCGAAGTCCATCCAGGAATTTGTCGACAGCCAAACTCTCGTAGACATAGTCGGTGACCGATGGGTAGGCGTTCCTCACCAGCCGGGCAATATCCGCTTCAAATTCCTGCAGCGTCTCGTTGTCCTTCTGGACCCTGTTTCTTAGCTGTGAGCGATATAGCTGGTCCATGTGGCGGTGGCCGAAACGCATCTCCAGCCTTCTAATCAGCTTCCCGTAGTTAGACCGCTCCGACATGGGCATTCCCTGCAGCACTCTCAAGGCGTCTCCACGCAAGGCCAGGCACAACGCTGAAGCTTGGGTCTCCTGCGACCACCCGTGGATTGAAGCCGCTGTCTCGAAGAGAGTCATGTAGTCTTCCCACGGCGTCTTCCCGTCGAATACTGGAATGGTGTTGTGAGCTGGTGGCGTCCCATTATTGGCGGGCAGAATGGTTTTATGAAGACTGACCTCGGGGGAACGGACGGTGTCGTTCGTCGGTGGGTTGCTCTTACGTCCCTCGAGAGCTTCCATTCTTAGCCTAATTTCGTTCACTTTTTCTCCTAGCCTAGATTCTACATCTGCTACTTTATTATTTACATCGGCTAACTTATTATCTACATTTTCCATTAACTTAGTCTCTAATGTGCCTAACTTAGACTCTAATGTATCCATTAAATCATTTTTTACAGTACCTAGCTTATTTTCTACATTGCCTAGTTCATTTTTAACACTGCTTAATTCATTACCTAGTTCATTTTTAACACTGCATAATTCATTACCTAGCTTATTTTCTACATTGCCTAATTCATTTTTAAAAGTTGCAGACAACTTGCTTAAATCAGTTTCAAACAGAACGTCCTCTGGATTTTCCCCTAACTCTACAAAAAATTGACGCAAGCGATGTTGCAGTACACTTTTATTTCCGGAAGAATCCAGATCACGTTCTTCTAATTCCCGTTTTAAATCCGCAACTTTTAAATCCATCAATTTAAGACTTTGAGAAGCCATTTTTCAAACAGTAGCCCAATTATTACAAAATGCTAGACAAAATAACAATTACACAAGATCCCACTTCTGACACCAATTTGTTACGGGCTACTGGGTGTAAAATGGACTAAACTATTACTTAATTCAATAATCTAATATTTATTAACAAATTAGAAAGAATACAATGAGATTATTTAAAACAGTTAAATTATTAAACTAATATCAATTTACAATAACAATATTCTACTAAATGTTATCTAATTTCTAAGATAATATACAAACAATATAAGATATTTCTAATACTAAATAACTAAACTATTTATATATAAATTTGTACAAATACAATAATATTACACTATAGTTTACAATAACAAATTAACACTTACAATTCGCTAACTTAAGTCCACCGACCGTAAGACTCCTCAAATATGACAAACTGCCACACAGTTTATTACACTTATTACACAGTCACTAATTGTCACTGTTGCTCACTAAGCACTTATTACAGACTGATACTAATACTAACTAACTCACACACACTGCCACTAGTTAACGACTGCTACTCACTGGCTTATTACAGACTCGTCTTATTACTACTGCTTATTACTTCACTGCTTATTACTGACTCGTCTTATTACTGACTGCCGCGGCCGAAAACGCTGTCCTTTTTATATAGGCAAGGTAGGTCGTGGTGGGGCATTACTCGGAACACGGACGAGGACCACCTAGACCGATCTAGAAGGTTCTACGCCATTCTATAATCCCTTCCGCTTAATCCCATTGTTTGCCTAATCCGCTCTAGGCAGATCAGAAGCCGGTCCTGCTTTCCGCTCTGACCGTAACAATAATAAATAAAGTGATTGAGGCAGTGGCCAATCCCTTTCTCTCAAACCTCATTGTTCACACTCAGCTGTTTGTAACCATCATTATCAATATCACCCCTCTTCCATCACAATATTACTTTATATAAATATTTACCCCTTTCATCTAGATTACTCAGGTGAACTATTTTTTAATTTATTTTTAACTTAAAATATTCCTAAATAAAGTATCAAACTATCACTTCATCAAATGAAAGTACTAAATTATCACTCCTTCAGAACATAGTAGGCTTCTAAGAATGGAAACTTCAAAGAGATCAAAGCCATCCAGTAAACTGAAGGGTAGTAAAGGAACAGTAAGAGCATGGTCAACATCCTACCGCAGCAGCCGCATAGCAACCTCCTGCCTCGGTCCGCTTGAGACTGGGTCACACTCGGCTTACTCAATCAAATATTACTAAAAAACTGGCACCTTCTTTATGCCAATATTGTAACTCCAATCTTACATACATATGTTTATTTTATTAAATGCATCACATTACATATTTTTGAAGAATGTAATTATTGCCTTTCATCAATAAATAAAATAAGAATAGCTCCAAATTTATGGTAGTCACTTGGTGACAACAAACTACCATTGGTATTTTGGTTTTTGAAAGCCCATAATCAACTGTCTGAATTATAGAATCATAAATTTTCTCCATCGTCCAGCTTGAATTTGTGTGCGTGTGTGTGTGTGTGTGTTTGTGGTATTTATATACAATATGTACCAACATTGCTATAGTTAGCCATTGATGATCTATGGGTTTTATGTATTTAAAATATTTTAATGTTTCCTATGTTGTAATTCAAAATTATTTTCAATTTCTTTGTTATTTTCTTACACCTAAATGAAAATGTAGAAACGTGGAACTCATCGAAACAGGAAATGTTAACATCAGTTACACAAAGGTTTATATAATATTTATTCAATTTTAATAATTTTTTTGTGTGTTATTATCTAGAAAAAAATAACATTTATGGGTATATTTTCACATTATTTATCCTGATACACGCTTTATAAGTTTCCAATTATTAAATAAATATAATAAAACTACTCCTAACATTTTATTATCATTCATATCAAAAAGAATTTCATCTGATATCAAACATAATTTAATTTAACTAGGGGAATCTGGGAAAAAACATCAAGGTTTTATTTATGATTTTTTTAATTTATGAATTTCTGAATTAAAAATTTCATAATTCCATTAACTCTAGTCTAAATAACATAAACAGGATTCCAGTAAATCTCTAATACACATTCAAGAAAAAAAATTCTAAAGCTTTACACGAGTGAAAAAGTACGGTGTAATTTATCTCGAAAGTGTTCCTTTAACGTCACATATGTCTTTCAAGGTAAAAAACTGTTGAGATGATTAAATATGGTGACTTGTTATACATAGGTAACATTTTTAATTACCAATTATCATTATGAAGCAAGCACCCTACTTAAAAGAAAATCATATTAGTTAAATTTGTTTAAAACTGAATTGAAATAGTGTAAATATTAGACCAATCCCAGTCAATTATTTACCCCATCGTCCTCCTGGCGAAATGTTTCTTCAAGTTGACTCAGGGGAATTCAAAAAATGGGGGAACTGTGTTGTCAGTCCCTGAAATAACAGCATTGTAACAATGGGTCCGCTTTCAGCTGAATTCAATGCACTAATTCATTTAAAGTCCTTATCGGCAATCATTCTCTTTTGTCTGTGGACAGAAACAATCCCTAATTCATCCTTTTTGTAAATCAATACTGAACGATATTTGAGGCGATTCAAAATGATTGAGAGATTATCGAAAAAGTTTCCCACATCAGTTTTATTACAGCTTGAGGCTTGTACTAGGCTTGTGCTTGGTTATTAAATATGCTGTATAAAAAATATTAAAAAATGGCCGTTTTTCAGCCAGATAATTGTATTATTATTTCTTTGGTATAAAATACAATTAATACTCATAGTATAGTGCATTGTTATCTACCGTCTTTAGCCATCTGCTAGCCAATTACTCGATCGCACGCTGATACCATTCCTTGGGATGGTTGTGAAAGAACTCTTGGGCCGCAATTTCGACTTCTGCAAAATTATCAGATTTTTCCCTTAAAGAAAAGGGGCCATTGATAGAAACAAGTAGTAATTCGATGGTGGGAGGTCTGGACTACATGGTGGATGAAAAATAAATCTCATATCAGGAGGTTTTTTCAATAAATTTCTAACCTCTTAGCTAATAGATGATGAGGAAGTTCGTGAGGGATAAGTTTTCAGCATTTTTTCACCTTTCCAATGGAGCGTAGATGGCGACTAACAGTATCTTTCGATACACCACACTCCCTAGCAAGTTCGCGAGTACTTGTGGAATTTGACTCAAAAGATTCCTACACCTCATCAATATCCATCCGTCCGGAGCCCTTCTTCCTTTCCAACGTCGTATCTCCACTACTAAATTTTTCAAACAAACGCCACGCAGTGCGCAGGTCAATGGCACCTCATTCATATTTAATAATTTCACGAGTTGCTTCAGTGGCTGTGAAATTTGGTTTCCAGTAATGCCATAAAATTTCGAGAATTTCGTAAGACAGTGTCATGTTTCTTCTTTGAAACAAGTAACTAAACTGTGGCTTTTTTTGAAGAGGTCAAATGGGATTAACAAGCTTAGTGAATGCTCTAAAGAGATTATTAAGTATTGGTAAATATTAAAATATTTATAGTCCATTGAAATCTTGAATTAAAAAAGGGTTAATTTTTTAAATAAAAAACAGTACATGGTAGATGCTGTATTGTTTCATGGACAACGGTTCTGCAAGGAGGTGACTTGTCCTTGGTCACGCTCAATCGCCAGATATTTCCTCCTTATTTTGGGTACCCTATTTTTATAATATTTTATTGAGGCCAGGTGAGCCCCAGGAGGGTCCTAGATCCTATATGATCCATCTCCCGCTGTAAACAGATTAAATAAAAGTCATGGCCTGCAGCGGGGTTTCAACCAGGGTTTCCGGCATGGAAACTCAGTGCTCTACCACTGAGCAACTCCGCTCCTAAATTTTTTTTATACTCATTATTATTTAAGGTAATTTTATGATGTTACGCATGATGGGACGAAACTACAGTGAGTCCTAATTCTTGCCTATCCATGTATAATTAGGATCATTAACATGTACATGGCATCGCACAAGCTCCCGTCCCCCATTTCATGTCCCTTCCGACGGCATAACCAAGGATTTTTTTACTACCTTTAAAAAATCCTTAGGCCACCTGCCGGGCTGCAAACTCGCAACATTCTTGCTTGAGGTTCATTGAGAAAGATGATAGGTCTTTTATGAACCGAATCAGCCAATCTGGACCTTTCAATAGCGAAATATTACATTACCATAAAAAGTTTCTGTTTAAATTTCTACGCTAAATTATGTTGCCAAACCATTGCAAAACGGCAGAAACTTGTCTTAAATACTTTTCAAATAGTTTTGCTTTCATATGACTAAACACTCTGTTATATAATGAATGAAGATGCTAGACCCTGATGTTGCCAATCATCGTTCAGTTGTGAGTATTTTACCGAATTCTTCCAGATCTTAGTGGTTTTATATTAAACTCTGCAAATATTCGATATAGATAGATATAAGTTACTGTATAGCCACTAAGGAAACTTGTGATAATGTTTCCTGCTATTGTGGTGGCCAAGTATCCATAGCAACGGTTTTAGGTTTTGTTTAGATTTATAATTAGATAAACCTAATCACAATATACCATTCTATTGTAAACTAACCAAATATTTCGAAAATATAATATTCCCTTCCCTTGACGAACTAGTTTCCTCTGAGAATATTAACATGAAAACAGATAAATGGACTGCCTTAATAGTGAGATTTTTTTTTTAGAAAGTTGTTTGCGTTAAATACATTCTTAAAATTATAAGGTCCCCTGTGGTATAGTGGTTAGCATAACAACTTTTTTTGGCCCTATATCGGGGATTCGCAGCCACCCTTAGATTTTTAAAAGGTAGTTAAAAATCATAAGTACCGCCCTTCGGAGGAGACATAAAATGGTGATCCTAAGCCTGTACAGTGTCAGGCACACGCTAAAGGTCTCTATTCTAATTAAACCTTGATAGACAAACTTTAGGACTCCCATTGTAGCACCGTCCGATTAGCCATGGCAGCATTAAGTTAAATAAACAAACGTGACTGCCTTTATCAAGCTTCTGTAGTTTTGTTAGAGTTATATTGTTTAAACTTTATTACTATTTTCCGCTTTTAGTACTCTTCATATTTTTTTATTGAAATTTTCTATTTAATACTCTTATGTTAGCGATCTTGAATAACTATAAAACAAAAACAACCCAATAACCATTTTAAGATTTTGTATTTCTTGCTCATTTCTATTGAAAGCATGTTTCTTCAAGACCTTTAATGTCCGATATCAATCTTTTCATTCCCACTCAAACCCACTAGTTTCAAACCTAGAAACCTCTTCAATTCCTGATAATCCTTCGAGGCGTCTGAAAAGAAGATGGCCTCGTTAACTTGAACTTGCTATTTGAGTATTACCATTGTGTAGTTTATATACTTGTCTTTTCATGTCAATGTGTACATTCATTCTATTTACTTGTTGTATTAGTATAATACAGTTTCATTGAATCATATATTAAAAAAAAAAAAAAAAGCTTATCTCTTATATAGTCTACTAAAGGCGATTATTAATCAATTATTTTGTTATATTTACATCTGCGCAGTATGGCACTCAGTAAATTTAATCTCAATTTTTTTTTATCCTCCATTTGTAGAAATATGAACTGATTGATTACTGATTAATGGTTTCTGAGCATGGCTCTAGGAGTTGGAAATAGAAAGAACTACAGGATTTTGGTTATGTGATGACGTATGAAATGCTGTGTATTTGCTGTGAGTACATATATGACTTTACTGTGGAAGTGTTGTGAAAAGTGTGACTCGTAATAACCAACAATTTTTCCTAGAATTTCGGACCGTGCTGTTTGGTTAACCCCAAAGTTCTGCTCCATTTGACTAAATAGGTTTTAGTACTGTATTACAGATTAGACGATTGTTTCCGAAGCCAATTTATTTATAGCGTCTTTTTAATTTTATATATATGTTCCATATAAGTCTTTTCACAAAGCATAATCCGACATAACGTACCTAATTGATATATATATATATATATATATATATATATATATATATATATATATATATATATATATATATTATTAAAGTTATTACATTTCATTATACATGACGTTTTAAGTCTCCAAATCTGAAAGACCATATAATAAAATTCTCATAAAGCATTTTTAGATACATGCTATTATGTATCATTCATTCTATTACTTGTTTTATTACAATACAGTTGTAAATTCAATAAATAAATTTTAGAAGAGGTTTCTAAACTTTTTAATGATAAATATTCAATCAACAAAAAAAGTTTAGGATTAGTGACTGGTTAATAGGATTAAACAATTAGCCATCCATCAAACATAAGCCGCGATTTTTTCATACTTTTTATTTGGAGCTCACGTACAATAATTGGAATGGCCTAAAAAAAAATGAAAAGTTTCACTTTCTCATTGCCTCAAGCAAATAGTTCATGTTACAAATAGTAAATTATTCATGAATATCAAGAAAAATATAAGGGAAGTATCTAATAATAGAGTTTATTTTTCTACATTTCGATGACAAAAAACATATTACAGAGTTCGGACACCATTCTGTATAAAACATTCATGTTTAATGAGTCCATTATAATTTCAAATGACTGGATGGTGAATACCAATATGAAACACTTAAATCAACTACCCCCGAGCCGGTTGTATATATCTCCAATATCTTCATGAAACACAGTTTTATATGCACAACTGCGTAGGGAATGCTGTATATGCAAACAGGCCCCATGTATTATGTTCGGGTCATTTGGTTTGAGGTCACAGGTCTGCCCGGCCTATTCGGCTCCACCCAGCACTTCCAACCTACTCAGGCAAGAGAGTTACCTACTCTGCAATACCTATAAAGAACAAAAGGATAATTTAACATGTGAAAGTTGAAACAAAAGACTGTTCAAGGTTGTTCAAGGTCATGCGTTTTCAACTCAGACTCAGACATTCGAACGTTCGTCTATCGATAAACTTCTTATATAGTAACATTTTGTTGTACTTTTACTTTGATGAGGAGCGGGGTAGCGGGTTCAAAACCGGTTTAGCAGATATTATTTAATCTGTTAACAGCCATATGTGGACCCTCTTTCGTCCTGCCTATATAAAGTGGGTATCCTCAGTAGGGGGGGGGTGGGCGTGATCTTGGGCAGAGCAGAGCTATGGAACTCGTATTCAATCCGTACAATCCAAAATCCTTCGTAAAATCTCCAATGCTCTTTACTTTGTTACAAACAAAGTAATCAATGATGACCTAAATGTCCCATTTGTTGCTGATTTGGCCCGAATCCGATATCAATCTTTTCATGACAAGCTTCATTCCCACTCAAACCCACTAATTTCAAACCAAGCAATCTCTTCAATTCCTGATAATCCTTCGAGGCGTCTGAAAAGAAGTTGGCTTCGTGACCTTCAAAGTTGAACTTTTTTTTTTAGTACTTCCACTGGGTAGTTTCTCTACTTGTCTTTATGCGTGACAATATGTACCATTCCTCCTATTTACTTGTTATATAAGTATAATACTGTTGTAAATTTAAAATAAATATTATTTACCGTATTGAAGAACGAGTACTGACAGTAGATATAATTAAAATTATTACTATAGTTTTCCATTTAAATTTACAATCATTTTGAAGGAATATCTAACAGATCTGCTCCTATATTTTAAGACTTTGATTTTACCAATTTTATTGAAAGATTGAGGTTTGAATTTCATTAACTTAGAGCTCTATAAACAGAATATAATAGAAAAGAATAGAAAAATATGGACCAGGTCCCTTTAGAATAACAGAGAAGAACAAAATAAATTAATATATATCTGGCCAAAGGCCTACATCAAAACATACATAATTACATAATATCCTGAAAGTAAATAACTAAACAGGTATGTTTTGTATGTAGAGAATAAGAAAATGTCATACAGAATTAAAATAAAAGAACAGACATATTTACAATAAAAAGAAATAAGGTTTTGGAATAATGAGTGAATAAATAATAGCATCTGATAATAAAAAAAACAAAAAAACAATGGCATTATTATGAATAAGGAATATTTACAGTAGTTCATCAATCGATCAATTTGAATATATCTATAAATTATTTATTGATTATAAAGCATCCGATTGGGAATTTAGAAGATGTAGGAAAACTTTGTATTTAAATGAGTTTAAAGAAGACGCATGTGGGATATCGAGAGGAAGAGAGTTCCAAAGAGAGATAGAACGGGCTAGAAAGGAGCGCTCAAAAGTTTTGGTTCTGTGGGACCGGATATAAAGATCAGAAGGGCGAAATCTTGTTCCCTGGGATTGGATAGAGGATTTGAATTGTAGGAGACTATAGATATAAGACGGATGTTGTGAGTTGATAGTTTGATATAAGAAAGAACCAAGGAAGTAAAGTCTACGGATAGAAGGGAAAAGCCACTTTACCTCAGCGTACCGGCGAGACATATGAGACCTCCTCGGGGCTGCATTAAATACCGTGATTAATGCACATATTACCATAGTTTGATATTCCATTACCATAATCGTTAAAAAAATAAAACCTTCAATTTATTGGAGTCAAAAATTAGTTTTGATACGAAGGTATTTTTCATTACAAGAGCAAGTGTGTAATTATATTATAGAATTTTTTTTTCATAACAAACATAAATATAAGTTTAAGGAAAAAAAGGTCTAAAAATTATCCTTAGCCTTTAGCTAACCCCCTAGCTTTACAGAGGCTATTCATGAAAAAATAATTCAATTGACCCTCCCCAGTCCTCATCGGAGATAACAAGAAGTCTTCCTCTCGATATTTATTTACTTTATTAATTTTTTTTTTTAGCTTATTACTAAAGTGTCTCTAAGAAGGAAAGAAGCTTACGGACAATTAGCCCTCGCAGTTGGTAGACACTACCGCTTAAGAGGGCCCTCGACTCGTGGGAGAAATGCCTTTATTATTAATGGCCAGGTCAAGTTCATTTATAATAAAGGTAATGATTAACTTGATAAAATAAATTGCGAAACTTTTGTTTTAGTTCTTCCTCGCTTCCATTCATCAGGAGTCCGTTAAGTGTCATGCTAAGATTTTAAAATTAAATAAAAACTATATGGAATATAATTAATATTTTTTCATTTATTCAATTTCATCACTGAATATGTGTTTACACTACAAAAGGACGTATTTATTTAACAAAAATAACTAGGTTGTCCTTCGATTAGGTCTATTACAATGTTATGTTTATTCATTTAACGTCACTTTATGTTGCTATGGCTAATCGGACGATACTAGAGTAGAAGTCTTCAATTTTGCCTATCCTGGTATAATTAGGATAGGGATATTTAACGAGTACCTGGCACCGGTTCGGGACTCCCGTTTTACGTAACTTCCGAAGGATGGCACAACCATACATCTTTTACTGCCTATAAAAAATCCCAATGCCATCTGACGGGCTGCGAACCCACGATGTTGGGCATAGTAGATCGTCATTATTAATATCTACAACAAGAAGTGTAACTCTTGAAATGTCAAAATAAGATATTTTTAACTCTGTCTTAAGAAATGCATGTATCCCTAGAAAAAGGATTTCTAAGAAAAATCATGGCTGCTCTCAGAAAGAAACTGCGAAGTGTACCTGAAATCGTAAAGAATCTCGGTTAATATGCGGAAGTAGAGCCTAACATTCCGCGGGCATCTATATAGAACGAGCAACAACATTGATCAAGCGAAACAAGCATTGATTGACTAAGCAAATATTTTAGTATTTTTGGAAGAGTAAGCCCATTACTACGTAAAGTAAAGGAGCTAGGAAAGAATTAGAAAAGTAAAACATCAAAGAGTTTCAGATATTAGAAAGAAGTGGATTTGAAGTTGTGAAAATTTTTAAAGAGTATCAGGATGAAGAAAAACCAGAGAAGACAGGACGAAGTTGGGCAAAAGATCTAAGGGTACACGCTAATGAACGCATGAAAGAATGTTTTATACAGAGATAACTCGAGCAGAGGAAATTTAAAAAAATAAAGTTTGGATGATCCTAAGAAGTCAATGTAAAATAAATCTTGTAAAAATAAATTTTGGTTTCATTCCAGTTTCCCTTAACCAATTGCAAGACAATATTTGGCATAGGTTGTCTAAATTTTTTTATAGGAGTAAGCGCTGGAAGAGCATCAAATTTACATGTTTTTATTTTTAAATATATTTTTTCCAGAGGAGTAAATAATATCCCCTAAACCTTCATGTGATTGGGAAGTATCGAAGGAGTTGCCAATACAATCACTACTGATGAAAAAATGGTGAGTACGCTCATGGGTCTTACTGAAATTGGCAAATCTCGAATGTTTCTCATTTCTGATTGTCATATTTCAAATTTTCCCCTGAAACTTAACGCAACAATTACAGTTTCAGTTGTCAGTAGTTCAATGTTACATTACATAACTTTTGTAACCGCATCCCAAATCTAGACAGGCCTGAGGTTAGGAGATATATGGTTTTATTATCTGAAGAGTAATTGAATGGAGGTGCATAATTTAAAATTTATTCACAATAATTCAAACAATATAGTACCCGTCAAATGCCAATTTTTCGAACTAAAACATATTTGATCTTTAATTTCAGTAAATCTATAGGTAATACGAGTGTATCTTGCTGCAATGAAGTAAATATGTTATAAGTAAATAAAAAAAAGATAAATTTTATGTTTGAACGTAGCGAGAAAAAAGTAGAAAGTACATTTTCCTTGTAAATGTATGAGCCATGACTTCGAAGAAACATGTTTTTTTTATACACAAAATACTTATTTACAGGGTTCTTTCAATGCCTACATTAAAATTTCATATATTTTTTTATTAATTATTTTTATTTTGAAGAGAAAAGATTTGCCCTGGCTTCGAACAGGATTCGAACCCGGGTCGTCCGCCTCTCCATGGCAGCTCTCTTACCATTTGAGCTACCAGGGGTCGCCTCTCAGTCAGGAAAAATCCGTTCTCTTCACCGATCCCATATCCCCGTGTTCTCGCAACTTTGCGATGTATACACGAGGAAAAATGTTCATTGAACATTACTTTAATTAGGATCTTGTTGACTTACATCATTATATTATTTATAATTTTTATTAATTATTTTAACTGTTAAATATTTTTATTTTGATCAAAAATTTTCGAGATCCGTTGTCTTCACAGATCCCATATCCACGGGTATGGGATCCGTGAACGGGGATAATATCCATTATGGGTATTATGTCAATATTCCTTGTAGTATGGTGTGGAAGTTATGCTTACACCAAAACCCGAACTGCGAAGGAGGTGGTAATGAATCCTTCTTGCAGAATGGGCTGTTAAGTGTCCAAGTTTAAACTCATAAAAAAAATTTCACGAAAATCGCGTGTTTTCATGGTTATACAAGATGGCATTCCTAACAAGGCATCTGATCCGCAGGTTGTCGCTTCGAGTTGAGTTTCAATAAGTTTTAACTGTTTATTCGTATTATATTTTTTTATTTTACAAAAATACAAGTTATCGCGAGCATTAGTATGGAAAAGAAAATGTAATTATGGACAATGACTAGATTTCGGTAATAATTTCAACTGGAAATGAACTTTCAACAAACATATATCATCTATAAGGAAGAAAATGGTCCAGGAGGAGGTAGAGAAAAGTCTCTCAAATAGGGAGAACTGTTTATTGGAAAGTCAACGTTTCGACCTACATTACAGGTCTTCTTCAGGGTTAAATATGCAAGATACAGATAGAAGTAAACTTATACATGGTAAATATTTAAAAAATATAGATAAGGATCAAGGAATATGAGTGATAAATAAAAAGTTAAAGAAGGGTATAAATATAAAGGTCAATTAATATTATATATAGCCCACGATAACTACTATTTTTGGAGAATATTAAAAATTAAAAGAAGAAAGAGTTAATACTTGTAACTACACTCGAAGCGACAACCTGCGGAACAGATACCCTAATTTGATCAGTAATTAGTACTAATAAATAAGCAAACTATACATCGACACCCCTTTCCCTACCCCTCACTACACACACATATACGTACATACATACACACACACACACACACACACACACACACACAGAGGCAGGTGGCGGATCGGGGTGGGGGTGAGAAGAGGCTGCGAGAGTTCCCCCACTCCTAGGTCAGACTCAGTCTGTGATAGCCACCGCGATCGAAAGGAGCTCTCGAGAGAGGTCCCGTCAAGTGTCGAGAGTGTTGTGAGATCGCTCTAGTGTGACAGTTTACCAGTGCTGTGTCATATCTTTAGCAGGTCATCTCTAGCTATATCTAGTTGTCATCTATATCTTCTCTAGGTTGTCAGAATATTCTCAGGTAAGGCTTGTGTATGCCAGAAAAGTGTAGTTTAAAAATGCATTTTTTTTTTCATTCTAGTATATTGTATTTTTTATTTACATAAAGTCCGTGCAATAATCTACTTTACTAATTATTGTCATTTAAAGCATTAATCGAAAGTAATAGCTTAACGTGTAAAATCATCGTGAATGTGATTAATTGTGATAATAGTCAATAAAGAAGATGTCATATAAATACCAAATATTAATAATAAATAATGTTTTCCGTATTAATAAAATAATAAGCGCTGATACTTTTGATAGTGCATTTGGGTCCAAAAAAAATAATTAAATTTTTGTCATTTGTATCTTCTCTCTTCTGTCATGGTACTCACAGGTAACGTTCTTATATACCAGAAAAGTTTAGTTATGCAGTTGTTGTTTTTTCATTCAAGTATGCTGTAGTTTTATTAATATTATTTTTACATTATATTTACTAATTATTTTTATTCAATGCATGATTCGAAAGTAGGAGCTTAACTTGTAAAATCAACGCGAATAGCTATCTCGAAACTACCTGACAATATTTAATATTAACATTAATTATCTAACAGATAGTAATAAAATAATTTTAAAAAATCCATATCTGTGAATATGAGCCGTTATTTTCTAAAAGAGGTTTGAGCCCATTTGGATCTAAAAAACATAGTTTTCTATAATTTGGTATCAGTTCCTCAGGTTACCGCTTCAAGTTGAGTCACAACTTTTCATTCTCCAAAAATACAAATTAGCGTGAACTTTAGTATGAAATAAAGAGTGTAAATATGGGAAATGTGTATATTTTGGTAAACATTTCATAAAAAAATATACGTTTCAACTATCATTTCGGAAAATAGATGATATATGTTTGTTGAAACATTCATTTGATTACTGAAATATACATATTTCCCATAATTACAGTATTTTTTTCCATTCTTAAGCTCACGATTAGTTCTATTTTTGGTGAATATTAAAAAAAGGAAACAAATGAAAAATTAAAACTAGTGACTCGACTCAAAGCGGACAACCTGCGGAACTAATATCATATTTTTTCCGTATTAATAAAATAATATGAGTTGTTATTTTTGAAATTGGTTGAAGTCCATTTAGATCTAAAAAAAAATGTATATTAATGAATAAATAAATAAATAATTTTAATGAATATTATTTCATAATAAAATTTGGTATCAATTTCGCAGGTTGTCGCTTGAAGTTAAGACACAAGTTGTAACTTTTCATACGTTTTTAAAAATAATATTCTCAAAAATAAAAATTATTTTATTACTGCCAAAATATAATAATTATTACTGACAATATACAGATTAACATTATGTTATTAGAACCTACAAATAACATAATGTTTATGTTATAACCTAATCTATACTTCGAAATGTTTGTTGAAACGTTCTTATCTTGATCAAATGATCACCGAAATATAAATATTTCCCGTAATTTTACTCTTTATTTCATAATAAAACTTATGATTGTTTATATTATAGAGAGTATTAATAAGGAAACGTAAAAATTTGCGACTTAACTCACTGCGACAACCTGCGGAATTGATACCTAAAATTTAAAATGCGAATAGTGTTAAAAACATAGCTCTTTAGTAAGATTTACAAATATAATGTTCGCTCTTAATAGAATTTACAGATTTTAATATTTACTTAGGTTTGATATGGAAGAATAAAAAAAAAATGTTCAAATTAATTAAATCATTTATAATCCCGGACCGCCTTAGTGTAAATTCGGCAAGTTTTTCATATTTTTTACAAAATTTTCAAACACGCGGTGTCTTGTAGCATTGCATTTTTTTATTTTGTAATTAAATAAATCATATATTTTATCTGATAATAAGTGTTTAATAACAATAATTGTACGAAACTGAGTCCTGATACGTTGATATTGTCAGGATTAAAATGATCAAACTAAAATGTAGTCTTGATATTTTTTAAAAATCATTATGAGTATAAATTTTGTATTATCGTGTATAATATGCATGAACTAAACGAACATGACTAAGTAATGTATATACGTATTTATAATGTAAATACAATTAAGAGTATTCAGTCGAGCGTGGCGGCCGTTTCCACCCGGCTTAATATATTCCACACTAGTCCCCCCTTCCAGTGCTAAAATTATTGTTTTATAATAAATTATAATAATTTTAATCTTTGGCAACTTTAATTTTTATAAAAAAAAAAAAAAAAGTTTTAAAAATTGTAATATTTTATAACGCCAAGCCTATTGCAAACATCCAGCATTCATTATTTCACCCATCAGACAACGAAGTCATCGACTATAATATATTAGTGTTTGAATGTTGTATTTTGTTACTATTAATATTATATGTACCCCTAAATTTTATATTAACAATATTTGAATGATTCATTCTCACCCTGTCTACTGACTGTGACGTTAATTGAAGTCATTAATCAGTAATTGACATTAATTGCTTAATGCACTCTCTAATTTTATTTAAAATTTACTATAAATACAATATTACCTATTAAATATTTATAAAACGAAATTTTCGTTCTTTTATTACTTAGATATTTTTAGGTTCTTAATTTTATTAATTTTGATTACATTTTACTAATTCTTTTATTTTATTTTTAATTATTATGAAGGAAGGTATGAGAAGTTAAAGGGTACAGGTGAAATTAATTTTTTTTCAGAAAACTCCTATTATTTAAGAATGTATTTATTTATAAATTCTAAAATGTTTAGAGCTGTTATTTAATAATTGAAAAAGCTTCTCTACCCTTCCGGTTTTCAAAAATATATTTGATATTTATAACAACTACATTATAGCTACTCAATAGATTTTTTAAATTAATAATTAAGATTAATATTGTATTTTTCAGTTTTCTGATTTTATTAAAATCAACCTCCAATTTTTTTTTAAATTCTGTTCATTTTTACTGTTGTAGTTATTTTCAAATAATATTTAATGGTTTAGATAAAAATATGTCTCTATTACTATTTCTATTATTAAGCGTAAATGTTATGTATCATATAAATACTGAAGTTTTCTCCAATGTGAATAATTATGAAAACCAGGTTGAGGAGTTATTAACTAGTATTGTCTTAAAAATTATGAACCTAAAATAATTATTTAAATCCTTTGGAGGATTCAACTTTGATTTTTCTCATGAATAAAAAACAACACAACCTTAACTTTTTAAGTTCCTGGAAATTGGTATAGATTTTTTCTTATATTTATTTTTGTAAGATCAAATTGTTGATTTGTCAAGATCTAATTAATTTTTTTAATATCTTAATACCACTGAATAGACTACAACTATATGGATAGATTACATCATAAATACCAGTATGCTCGTCCTTTAAACTGAGTGCATTAAATTTTCAATGCTCAGTCCAGCCTTTGTTCTCTGTTTAATTTTGTCGGAAAAGTTTCGATTTTATTTTGTTTAACATGAAAAAAATATATGAATTACAAGTATTATTAATTATAAATAAATGTATGTCAGTTTCCTCAGAAATATCCCAAATGTCGGTTTCTAGAATCCCACAATTCTGAAGCCCCTTTCCTTTTTAAAGTATTTATTATTATTTTCTATAATTTTTTAATCATTGCTTTAATTTTTAAATATTTTTATTTTGAAGAGAAAAGATTTGCCCCCAGCCGGGATTCGAATTTCGGTTAGAGCGTTGCCACGGTGAGGCGGAGATCCGGGTTCGAATCCCGGATGGGGGCAAATCTTTTCTCTTCAAAATAAAAATATTTATTATTATTTTCAGTAATTTTTTTTAAAGTTTGTTAATTGAAAATATTAACTAAAATAGTGTTTTAAATTTCTATATGTTTATTTTTTAGTATAAGTTATATTCTTACTAATTATATTGTTGTTATTGAGATTTTTCGTAATCACGAAGATCTCTCATACTCTCAACTACTCTAACTCCTTCCCTTTTTTACTATTAGAACCCCGATTAATATC
Organism: Troilus luridus; assembly: GCA_964056705.1. Classification (NCBI taxonomy): domain Eukaryota; kingdom Metazoa; phylum Arthropoda; class Insecta; order Hemiptera; family Pentatomidae; genus Troilus; species Troilus luridus. The sequence goes on from OZ057413.1 coordinate 18,538,383, forward strand.
GAAGAAGTTAATTTTCCATATGTTATCGATCGGAAATGCTCTTAAACTTTTTACGGATCAATACTAATAAATAGTACAAATATCTTTTTCGAACAATTCGACATCTTATCTTTGTGGTACATTTCAACCTCTGTACACGTCGGGAATTTCTCTGTACATGAAAGTCTTAAATGCAACGTCCTTGATAGAGGAAATTTAAATCACTTTATAACGGACTAAGACAGAAATATATTTTCATTTATAAATTTGTATTTCTCAATCGACTTTTGAAAAAAACAACAACATATTTTCTGTCGTTTTTAAACATCTGTAAAAAACGTGTTACCAGTTCTGCAGGTTATCCCTTCCAGTGAAGTGACAACATGTTTTAGCTTTTCATTCGTTTATATTTTTAATATTTTCAAAAATAAAAATAGTCCATAATTTTAGTATGGGAAGAAGAGTAGTGTAATTATGGAAAATGTGTATATTCATGTGGAAACGGTTGACTTGATAGTTCTTAGAAGGATGTAAAATGCTTAGGGGATGCAGTCAATAAATTACACAAAATAAGTTAGACTTATTTTATTTTTGCCTACGTCTCGGCTTAATTTTAAAGCCCTCTTCAGGGCTGAGGATAAAAAATAACTGTAGTACCTAAGAAAGAATGTATTGTATGGGAATGTCGATATTTCGGTAAACATTTAATATTTGTTAATTATATATCTATACCGTTTCTGTTTTTACAATTCGTATTTTAAAAAATATATATTTAACAAAATTGTATGGAGATATTCTATTTATTCAAATTAATTTATTTGTTTTGATATATGCTCGTACAATTTTTTTTAACGACTTCTTTAACACTCTTTCATTGTATACACCTTACTTCAATAAGTCATATCTGTCGCTGAATTTTTGTATATTTATTTATTACATTTAATTAGTTTAGACGAGTCTTAAAAGAATGTAGATTGATTTTATGAGTTATTTGATAGATTAGCAATTGATCCGCCTCGGACGCAACTGAGAGCGAGGCAAAGAACAAAGCAATCAGGTATATCTGTTGTTTTTTTTACCCTGTCCCTTCTCCCCCTCTTGGGTAATTGAGAGAGACAAAAAATATCGAATGTCCTTTATCGATATGGTTTATTGAATATCGAAATCGGTCCGGGTTTGCCTTCGTTATTGCTCTCTTGTCCGAGAACAGTTCTCGTATTTCGGTTTTAATCCTATTTAATATTCTTTATTTAAAAAGTTTATATTTATTAATTTTTATTCGATTTTCGAGAGTGACAAAAACTTGATTATAAATAAATTTGCTATTAGTTGTATCCTAATCAGGAAAAAAAATATATGGACAAATATTTATATGATTGCGGAACTCCGGTTGTATTATATGACTTTTAAATTTATCGTATTAATCGATTTAAAAGTAAAATACATACTATTCCTATTTCGAAATTAAAACTGTATGAACTATGCTTATCGGCTAATTCGGTGTTATAATTATTTATAAATATAATTTCATCGATTTTATATGTTAAATAGCTTTTAGTTAAAATCCTTTGCATTATTTTTTTTAAATTTGATTAATTTATTTTTAATTGGTCTTATTATTTGATCATTTATCTACACGAATCAACATTAACCACGACACCATTATTTCACGTTGGAACTTGTTTTTTAAAAAGATAGATTTAATTTCAAAACTTGTGTTAATTTTTTTTATATGGAAATATCAAACTTTTTCCCAGTTTTTATACACTTTTATAACGTACTCATTTTTTTTTTAATATGTCAGATGGTCTGTAATGGTTGAATATAGCATATGGTTTTTTATTTTGTTTTTTAGGGATTTTTATTTTTTGTTTGTATTTGTTATATGGTTTAACGCTTTGTCGCATAAGGGAGGCATTTTTCTGTATAAAAATATTGTTTCAATTTAAATGAAAAACCTTGACTCATTTTTAATAAAACAGGATTGACCAAGAAATTTCGTGCTCATAAGGAAAACGATAAGATAAAATATTGAAGTATTGAACTGTCATCAGGAGGAATTTTTATTTTTGAAAATTAATTAAAAAAATAAAATAAAATACTGGACCCTTGTATTTATGGACGTATGAAACATATTTTTATATTTATGTAACTTTAAAACAACCGAACTATCTGTTACATTAGCTATATATTTATAGAATTACTTTAATAAGCTTACTTTTACTTGTTGGGGCGCCATATTTAGAAAGAACTCTTAGAAATGCATAATAGCACATGCAGCTTATGTATAATAAGCTTTTGTATACAAGTAATCTTAACTCTAAGAAATTTCTTAAAATATTCTATAATGAACTTAGTTTTATTCAATTTATCAGTTGAGTTTTGAAACTTGTCAGACATAAATTTAACCTCAAGTATTTTTTAATTTGTTCGTACCCGTTTGAGAGGGTTTTGATTACTTTTTGAGATTAATAATTTCCCTAAGACCAAGTTGTTAAAATGAATAAACTGGTGAAGGAGGCGACTGGCTATTTTAATTAAATATTTATTACTGAATGTTTGGTAATACCAACCATTCAATAGTTTATTTAATTATTTGAATTAAAATTTATTTTCTGTGATAAATTCAAATTTAAATGAATTGTGTTAGGCTAAATCTTAAATTCAAAATGGATGAAGATCTACTGACCCGAATTTACATTATCTCCCTGATTACTGTTTCAATTCTTTTGGGGTGGTTAGTCTGGATTTATCGGGTGTCTCTTCTTTGTATAATTTTTGAAATTATTCTTGACTAGTTTTCTTCAAAACTTACCGAATTTACTTACCTTGGATCTCCGGTATCATATGACAAAATAATAGAGGCAGAAATTGATAACAGAATAATTCCTTGGGGTTCTAGCGGCAACATAATAATAATATCTGCTAAATGTTGGATGATTAAACAGCACCCGGTTCGTGACGGGTTTTTTCTTACATATATCAACATGCAGTAGAACATTTTTATGATTAAAATGCTCTGTTAAGTAATAAAATAAGTAGAAAATTCTTGTGTAGCCTACATTTAAAGGTGTATTCTTTGGTGTTGAGTGTCACTGACCGTTATATTAATTCTCGAAGATATTTTAGTCTTTCTTTTCTTGGATTTGGCAGCGGCTTTCGAGTGCTATTCGTCTCTTGTGCCTCAATGGTGCAATAATAGGGTCCAAAATTCCTTATCATCATGTCATTTGGAATGCTTTTCTACTGAGTTAAGTTTGATTGGTTCAAGTTCGATGGTGTGTTGTAGTCTTATAAGTATAGAGAATCTCTGTATTTCATTCGCAGTGTTAATTGCGTCTTAAATTAAATTTTGAAACTTCCCTCGCAAGGCGATCGTTAAAGCTGCGTAAGAACGTCCAGACGGTGAAAAGTTTGTCTTCATGTGACTAAGCAAAGATATATCCTTTCCGAACTAAAAAAGGGGTTATATGAAATGAATACTAAATAACCCAGGGGTGTCTTCAGGGTAGATGGATGTAGCGCTACCCTGCCTAGTATGCCCAAGGTCGCAGGTTTGCAGCCCTCCATGTGGCTTTAGGAATTTTTTGATGGGAGCAAAAAAAAACCTTGTCTATGACGTCCTTCAGAAGGGACGTAAAATAAGGAACTTTTGTGGTGTCAGCTACCCGTTAAAGGTACCTTTCCTAATTATACCTGGAAAAGCGAAATTTAGGACTCACTCTGTAGCATCGTCCGATTAGCCGTAGTAGTGAAATTATAAATAAAGAACAATGAGAAAATGTAAAAACAAAAATTAAATACAATACCTAAATAGTCAATAATGGATAGAAATAACCATAAATGATTAAAATTTAAGAACGAATTTTTGTTACCACTAAGCCTCATTAGTTTATTTGATTAATTTAAGCCTCAATCAAAAATTTATAAATTTTATGACAATAGCTAATTCATAAAAATTACTATTAATATTAAGAAAATAGTTAGTACTAACAATAACAAAGTGGGGTCGATATTTATGCCCAAGGTCGCGGGTTATAATTTTTTAAAGGTAGTAAAAAATCCTTAGATATGTGTCCTTCATGTGGGCCGTAAAATAGCTGCTCTGGTCCGTGCGTGTTCAGGTACTCGTTTAAGATTGTTTTCCTAATTATACCTGAAAAGGTAAAATTTAAGACCCACACAGTAGCATCGTCATATAAGTTTAAAAGAAACGTTAAATAAACAGTCAATAACGAAGTTTCCAAAATTAATTTAATGTACTTCAGATTTTTAATTTTTATTTATTGAAGATATATAATTAATTTACTAATTTATCTACTTGAAATCGATTGGATTCAAGACAGATTTCTTTTGGTTTCGTATGTTATAAATAAATGAATATGAAATATTTTAAATAAAAAAACCACCACATAAAGTTGTAGGGTTGGTTGTATGGGGAATCTACCCCTTCAGGTATATGCTGGGAAGGCCCACTGTGTTATTCTGTACCCTTTTGGTGAATCCTACATGCTGAAGTAACAAGGAAGATCCTATAAACATTCCTAAATACGGTTGTGTAATAATAATAAAAAAATCAATTACAAAATTATACTTCATTGTGGGGTCCCAAGTTTGTTAGTGATGCAATAAATCGTGATGGTGAATTGTAGCCCAGAACTGTAACTTATAATCAGTTTGAGAACCTACTGTTTGTTATGTTACAGTATTTCTGAGAAGGGATTCTCCCACTGACATGGAGTCGGGCAACAATGTAATTTATTGCCGAGAGAACTGGAAGGCTTTGACCGCGGCAGTATAAAGGAGTTGTCAAAGAGTCCTGTGGTGGGACGGACCTGGAAGAATTATGGCTCTTTGACAGTTAGGGCCTTTTTCAAAAGCTGGGTGAACCCGCCTGTGTCTCAGAGCGTCTATGTCCTTTTATGGAAGTCAAATCTTCCACTTGCAGGACTATCAAGAGGTCGTTACTGTCCCCACCAGGCGTCTCCTTTCACAAAAAAAAAACTTTCTCAATGTTGACACAATAGTTAAAGTATAGTAGGAGTCCCTCGGCTCTGTAGAAATCGCTCATTTGAAGGGCGAGGAAAATATCATTTTATAAAGCTTTCACTAATGCTGGAGAGGTAGGTTGTTCAGTTGTAGGCTCCATTAATTTGGCCTATTCTGGTTTAATTAGGTTTGGGATCTATGTTGAAACTTTTGCCAATGTTTATTTTTATCGGGCTTAGGGTTTTAGTATTTTCTAACACTAAGAAACCAATTATTTTTAAAGAAATTATAAAATAACAGATAATACCAAAGGTTTATACAATTTTCGTTATTCATAAATATATTTATATTATACATTTTATTCTAATTAAGTTATTTACTGTGACTAGAGTTAATGTTTTCACTTGACCTAAAACGAATGAGATATCAACTTGGTACATTTTTTTCAGTTTGTGAAGTTATCTCATTTAAATGGAACGTTATTTAAGTAACGAAGTAAGCTAATGAATTGGCATTCGTGCCGAATGGTCTCTAACTTTTAATGAATAATAAATAGTTAAGCTCAAAAACGTGAAGCGATAACAATTTAAATAAGGTTGATAACCAAAGTCATCTCGTGACAAACTGGAATTTTCTAATTCAGTGTTAATTAAATCCGAATTAAAATTCCGTTTTCGCGCCAAGAAAAAGAAATACTCTTTCCGAATAATCCTAAGGTTAATAAGTTGGTGATTGTTTTCGCATATAAATATTTTTTTGTTTCGTTATTTTTTTATCTAGAATACTAGTATTTTTCTTGTTGGAAATTATACCATAAATATTAGTTATTAATAATACCGTAAACAATGATATTAATATTTTAGCTCTATTAAACAGAGTTAAACATAGAAGTAAATACATATATAAAAAGTGTAGGTTATTTAACCCTAAGGAATATAGGAACATATATCACCAATAACTAAAACTAGTAACTTTTTCCGCTGCAGCTACTAGAATTTTTAGTGATGGATTAAATTGGTCAGGGGGCGCAGTCAGAGATAACACAAAATAAGTGAAACTTATTTTTAATTGTGCCAACGTTTCGGCCTACGATGCAGGCCATCTTCAGGGCGAAACGTCGGAATCTCTGACCATTTCAATCCATCATTAGTATTATCCAGTCAACTATTTTCCACTCAAACTAGAATTTTTAGAGTAATTAATAACCAGACTTTATATTACTACTCATTATTATTTAAAAAATATTTTTGTTATGCAATGTTTTAACGGCCTTGCTTTGCAACGGATTGAGGTACTTTCTATTTAGTCCTTCGTCATGCACGATCTGTTTAATTTTAATTATTTTTACGAAATTGGTAAACCACAAAACCACTGATCGTGACTTATTTGAGCCTTTATACAAAATATAGCAGTGTTTTTTAAATTTTAATGGAAAGAATGAAATGCATCGATTTAAAAAATAAAACAAGCTTTTATTTAAAGGAATAAAAACAAAAACATCAAATTGCCATATGCGGACGATCTGACGTTAATGGCGGGGAATGAAGGCGAAGCACTGGAGCTGTTGAACACTTTAAAGGAAATAGCTGAAAAGGCCAGGCTTACAGATATCGTTTGAGAAAACAGAATTAATGACTATAGATAGAAATTTTCAAAAGAAAATAGTAGAGACAAAGTACGGGAGACTCAAAGTAACAAATAAATTAAAATACTCGGGGGAAGTTATATGTAGCAATGGGTCGGAGAAGGAAAGCATAAAAGAGAAAATATCTAAATTGGAAAGACTAAGCTTCGCGACAAGCAATTTATACAATAAAAGGGGTCTGTCAACAAACACGAAGATAAAACACTACAATATGGCCGTTAAACCGGTGATACTGTACGGAATGGAAACCGCTTCCCTCCCCAGCATAAGGAAAATGTTAGTGATAGAAAGAAGAATTTACGGCCCAAAGAAGACACAGGAAGGCTACAGGTTGAAATCTAATTAGGAAATATACAAAGAAGCGAATGATTTGAAAACGGGCATAAGAATAAGAAGATAATATGGTGAGGATGCACCCAAAGAGATTAAATAGGGGAATCTTCTATAAAATGAGATGATACAAGAGTGCTGGGGGGGGGGGGGTACATCAAACAGATGAAGGAAGAAACTGAGAAGTTGAATATAACAGACCAATACTGTTCCGATAAGGATGATTATGGGTTGAGACTCAAAGAAATTAAGGTCCTTGTGGAAAAGAGAGATACGAGAAATTGAATAGCGTGGACCAAGGAAAGAAGGAAATAATGAGGAAAAGATGGGAAGAAAGAAGGAATGAGAGAACGAAGTGAAAATTTTGATATTCGCGTGGTCCGTTCCGTGAAAAAAAACAAGCTTTATCTTACTCCTGATCTGATTCACTTGATTTTAGGACTGGGATTTCAATACAGAGAACGCAGTAAAATAAGATTAAGACATTTTTCTTATAAACCATAAATTTTATTTTTTATCTATAAAACAAACCTATAGTAAAAAATGTTAAAAAGAAAAATAGTTGACTGGAAGATCTAATGGAGGACGGAAATAGTTGGGAGGTCACTAGACTATGATAGTCTAAAAGACTAGCCCTGAAGAAGACCTGTAATGTGGGTCGAAACGTTGGCTTACCAATACCAAGTTCTTCCTATATAAGATAATTTTCTTGACCTTTACCCGGACCATTTTCTTCCTCTTATAATAAAAAATCTTTAGTTTACATAATGCAGAATACTGAATATCTCAAAACCGCAGAAGTGGGTGGTACTCATTGTTCAATAAAATGAACTTCAATTTCTAGAATAATATCTATGTACCTCTCTACTAAAACGTTAATTACCCAATCTAGTACAATTAAATGAGCAGTTGTATTATTTCTAAAATGGAGGTTGATGAATTTTAAAAATAACATTCGAGAATTAAAGAGTACCAACAATAAAATTCTAGGCTGAACAAAAGACATGCTTTTCTAAAATTTGATATTTATGTGGAAATTTTCGGAAAGCCGCGTGGCATCGGTTCTTGGTATAAAAGATGTTTTTTGGAATGGAATGATAGATCAGCACAACGGAAAGCCATTGTCTTTTTTTTCTTTTTTTTTGTCAGCTTTCATTTTTCTTTCTTCCCTAGAAGCTAAACAATAAATACCTTTTCGTAAATTATTATAAACCTTTAGCCTTCCGCAGCTGTTAAACAAATAATTACACTTAAATCGCAATATTTACAGTCGATTTTAAAGTGTAATCAAATTTTGATTTTTTTCTGTTGGTATTCCCGAAGAAATGTTCTTTTTTTGAGATTCAGTTTTTTTTTCAACAATTTTATCTGTATTATTTTCCTATTAATTCCTTCACCATTCGTTGGGGGGTAGTTCAGTGTTATGGCACGTCCCCGTGCCTTTTACAGTGTTTAAACTGTTTACAGCCGAGTGTGGACCCTGTGACACTGGGACCCGCTTGGGGCTCACCCAGCCTATATAAAATGGGTACCCTTAACAAGGGGAAATCTGCCCGTTGAGTGTTATCTCGGACAAATAACTGCACCACTGTTGTCCTAGAAACAGCACAGTCTCTACCACGTACTTAACCCCCCATGGGTTGTAGTTCAGGGTTTTTTTCTGCATCAAAACTTCGCATTTATCTAATTCTCAGATAAATATTCTTTAGATTTTTTAAGTATGTAAATTTTAACCCTTAATACTGAAAAAAAATGTTCTAGCTAGGCTTCCTCGTGTTGGCCTATCCCAATTTCTTCACCACCATCTCCAGTTTTATTCTGCGCGTTAAATATGGCTTTGTATTAAACCATATTATTTGAATAATATATAGTTTTAAAGTAATCTGTTTACATATTCCCTCCCATCTTCTTACAGTGATCAACGATATCAACAAATTATTGATGTTTGAAACGAATGCTTTGAGTTTGGATAAATTTATTTATTTTCCAAATTGTTGGTTGTTTGCTTTGACCTTGGATCTAGCACCATTAAACAAATAACTGGGAGGTAACAATGTTAGTTCTAGGAAATATCTGTTTACTTTTTTTTGTGTAAGGTTGGTACCGCCTAGGATCATACAGAGGGGGTAGGGTCCTACTCTGGCCGTGTAAACAAAATCTCTGTGGTGTACACATCATACACCATACACGTGTACATACCGAACCAGTGAGTCAGACCAACATTTATCCGAAACCTAAAAAATCTGACGATTTTTATCATTTTTATGTTTGTTATTTTTATGTTCATTTTTTATTATTAAAAAAATCGGCCGAAATAATCTTAAAATCTACGTTATTATTTTTTTCCAAGTATGAATTCATTATTAGTTTTCTCTGTGACTCAGTGTTGTCTACACAATCTAAAATAAATAAATAAAAATGTGAGGATAAAAGTGCTATTAATGTGTTTAAAAAAAAGTATTTTATATTTAAAAAAATACTCGGCCAAGGTTAATTAAAACGCTGCAAGTTATTATTTTTTGGTTTAGTATTTCCAAGTAACAATTCTTAATTTCTTTTCTTTGAAACTCAGTGTTGGCTACGTAACCATAAAAGTGAATAGAAAAAAAAATTAGGGTAATGATAAAAAGCTTTCATTATTTAATTTAGTTTTTAATTTATATTTCTTTAAATTGGTTAAAAAAAAAAAACATTAATTCCAAAAATTTATCTAATAATGCAAGTTATTACATCCATGTAGTAATTGGCGGTTACTTTTCTCTAAGACTCAGTGTTGACTACGGAACCTGATAAGTGAATAGAAAAAAAGGCTACTATTTTTTATTTTTTAATATTTTTATAAAAATTTGTAAAATATAATCTAAAAATGCTTTTAGTAGGTACTTATTGTCATGTAGTAATTGGTAATTACTTTTCTCTGCAACTTAAGGTTGGCTACGCAACCTTAAAAAAAAAAAAAAATAATAATGTGTCAGTAAAAATTCTTTAATTTATATTGTCTAAAAAGTCTCCTAAATTTATATATAATAATAAACTACGAGTTATAATTCTTGATTTATCATTGTTGGTTACGCAACCTAAAAAAAATAATCGTTATAAAAAGTGTGACGATAAAATGGCTTTTTTTAAATTTATTTAATTTTTTTAAAAACTTATTATTTCCAAGTAGTAATCCGTAATTACTTTTATATTATCTTAGTTTTAGCTAGTCAACCTAAAAAATAAATTAAAACAATAAATGACGACAAATTTTGTTGGTTTTTAATTTACATTTTTAACCAAAATTGGTTTAAAATAATCATAAACACTAGAAGCTATAATTTATGCATTATTTATATTTGGTAGGAGTAATTCATGATTACTCTGGGGTGTAAAGCTATGGTTTCCTAGTTACTATTCCTAAAGTACTTCAGTTTTTCATTTTTCTGTTTTTCCTTCTCAGCCCTGAAGATGGCCTACATTGTAGTCCGAAACGTCGGTAATTATAATAATTAAGTTTACCTTATTTAGTGTTATTTATGACTGCATCCCCAGGCTAATTATATATATAATTATTCATTTTTTTTTTTTTTTGGTATATTTTCATAAATGTCCGAAATAAGTGAGTAGCTCACCATTAGCTACGAAACGGCAAAATTTAGTATGGGATTTGTAAGATCGAGGGGTGAAATTTGTTTCAAATGTAAAAAAGAATTGTCGTAATTGCAAGTTGGGCTTTTTTTCTTACCGGATTTATTTAAGTTTTTATTACTGGATTGTCATTTTTATCTCATTGGAAATTAAATATTTGAATGATGAGGGAATTAAGTAAAAACGTTTGGAAAAAAAACAAAACCGCAGGCTACAGTCCCCAATGAATAATATAAGGTTGCCTTTTTGAGAAACTTCACGTGAAGTTATTCGTTTTCTTATAAAATATTCTCTAAGGACAGGATCTCATTTAAAAGGGAAAACTCGAGGTGAAACCAAAGTTATCTTTGAAGTACATTTATATTTTAATTTAAATAAAAGCAACTCTTATTTTATTAGTATTAGTTCTGAATACTGAGTTGGTAGCGTCAACTTCAATATTTCATGTACTAGACTTTCAGATTATTTTGTAAATTATTGATCTTTCAACCGCCATCCAAGTTATACGAGTACTTGAGTCGTATTTAGAAAGTTTTTTCTGTTGATGGAAGTTCAAATATACAAGTTATGTTGGTTTTTTAATTAATGAATGTATATAATTTAAAATGTTTAATAATGGATTGAATTGGTCAGGGGGTGCAGTAAAAAATAACACAAAATAAGCAAAAATGATTTTAATGAGCTAACGTTTCGGCATAAGAGCCTGAAGTGAGGCGTCATACTATTTACTATCTTGGACTCTTCTTACTATCAACTATCAAATTTGGGTAATTCATATTTTATTTTTTATTAATTGTCATAATTTTTAAAATTATGACTTGGGCGACCCGGGTTCGAGTCTCGGTCCTGCATTTATCTTTTCTTTTCAAATAAAAATATTGGATAATTGATAGTTTGAAGTGTCCCCTCAAGACTCGGCCCTGAAGATGTCCTATATCTTAGGCCGAAACGTTGGCACATTAATGAAATAAGTTTTGCTTATCTTCGACTGCACCCCCTGACTAATTCAATCCATTATTAGAATTATCCAGTAAACTATTTTCTACTTAAAATGTTTAATATTATAAGAGCAGTTTTACCAGTTACACGTTCTATCCAAGGTAGTTTGAGATCATAAAAATATTTTATGATGTATTTTAATTTCTGCTCAAGCATGGCGCTCCTCTGTTTCGAAAAACTGCCCCTTTGATCCTGGTAATGGCGAATCCGATTACCTCGGATCTCTGCACAGCTCCTTCGCTTATTTCTTCCCAAGTCTGAAGACTTGATGATAACAAGGAGTAGGGACCTTAGTCTTGCTTGTTTATGAGATTTTTTTCGATAAATATAAAAAAATAAAAGGCAATGATGGTTTTATTTAACAGGATATTAAAAAAAAAGAAGAATTTCTATTGAACCATTGAATTTATTTGAGCAGCCACCACGCTACTTTTAAATTGCCGGCAGCTGTTGTGATCTTATGTCAGTAATATAATATTATTATCGTTGGATGTTTCACGGAGAAAATAAAATCCTGGTATTAACCTTCTATCTACATATCAGCCGTTCTCATTTACAAATTATTAATCTGTATGAACACATGAAAAAATAAGAAAATAAAAAACTTTTTTTTTTTAATAAAACCTGGAATTCGAACCCTTTTTAAAATTAGTAAACCATTCAAAAGAAAAAGTTAAACTATTTTAACAAAAAATGAGAGCAAATTATGCAACTGTCATGTTGCGCATTGTTAAACGGAAATCGTTATAAAAAATAGAAATAATAATTGCGGCATTAGCAATATGTTGGAATGGGGTACCTCAGTACATAAGGGCACTGTTCACTAAACCAAAGGTAGTGGGTTCGATTCGAGATAAATTAAATATAAATTGCAATCGGCTGTAGACCAATCGTATGTGAACTGATGTATCCTGGTGCTCATTCATATTTAGTTAATATGGAATAGTGCCGCATATTTCTTTCTTTTTCAATTGTAATTGCAAAGGCATAACAATGCAACCTGCAAACACGATGCTAGTGATTTCTCTTCTAGGTTAGCTTCTTAAAGAGAAGATTTTAAAATTAATCAATGGCAAGTTTTCATTTGGTAATGCTGGGCAAGTTTTTCAACTACTTTCCAGGTAACAGAGATGAAAGCGAAAGAACGAGATTATCGTGTTCAATTTGTCGTGAATTCAAGAAATTACAGTTGGAATGGGGTCTTCTGTGGTGTAGTATTTTGCATAACAACCTACTCTACCCAAGACAGGGGGCTAGTAGCACTTCAGGGGCCCTTAAACTTTTTTACAGGGATAAAAAATCCTTAGTTATAATGTCTTTCGGAGGAGTGTAAAAAGACGGTCCCTTGCCTGTGCGGTGACAGATACTCGTCAAAGATTGCTAACCTAAATATACCTGGATAGGCAAAATTTAGGACTCTATAGCATCGTCTTATTAGCCATAACAGCATAAGGGACATTAAATACACAAACAAACAGTTGAACTGGTCATGTCATTGTGCATAGTGGGCTTAGAAATGAACCAAGGAGCATTTACAATTTTTTTATTCTTTTGTCTTGTGTTTTATATTGTGCTTGGTATATCCAAATAGATCCAATAGGAAAAGTAATGTAGAACACTAGTCATTGGTTTCGTAAGTCTTGTCTAGTCCAGAAAATATGATAGTTGTTTGTTGCATCTTGCCAGTTCTTGTCCTTTTAATTTTGTAATTGTATTCGTTGTATTAAATTATTATATTTTATACCGAAACAATATCTACTAATGTCTCAATGTTTTGAAGCTAAAATGCTTCTTTATCATACTAATATGTGATACAGAAGTACAACAAGTTATTTCGATGGGTTCTGAAAATTGATGGGTTTCAAATATTGATTTTAAATTATATTTATCTGTGTGTGCAGACCAGAGTTTTGCTAAACAAATATACCATAACAAAAGAAAACCCCAACGTTCAAGCGTTTTTGTTTCAATAATACCTCTGTTCATTGGATTGGATACATAATGCATCGCATGTACGATATGAATTCAAAAGGATTACTCAGGCAACAATTATTTCACATTCTATTGTTTATTATTATAACAGGTATCCGTTGTTCTTTATCCAATGTACAAACATCTAAATATAGATTCAGATTTTGTGAATAAAAATAACCATATAAAATTCAATGGTAGTATTGAATAATTTTAAATTAGGTAGGCGTTGAACTTTTATAAATATTGATCAGCTTATTTTATTTTGAAAATTTAATTCGCTATGTGTTAGGTACTTTAAAAATTGTGTATATAACCAGGAACACAACAGTAACATCGTTTTACCCGGTTTAAAATAAAATATTTGATCAAGCTTGTTAGATCTGTGGGGCTCACCCAGCCTCTATAAATTGGGAACACATAATTGGTAGAAAAATCTCCCTGTTGAGCGAGTTTTAGCCAAATCACCGTTGGGTTGCGTTACCTGATACCCTTCACGAGTTCTTATTTATTCAGATCCGATGCTTAGTACTGCCTCTTTATATAAAACCTGTAACCACTAAGACCTGTGAACGTTTCTGGGGTTCAGTACCTGGTAGAGACTGTACTGTTTCATGGACAACCGTTCTGCAAGGAGGTGACTTGTCCTAAGTCACGCTCAACCTCCAGGTTTTCCCCCTTATTATGGGTACCCTATTTTTATAATATTTTATAGAGGCTGGGTCAGCCCCAGGAGGGTCCTAGATCCCCTATAATCCAGCTTCCGCCGCAAACAGGATTTCCGGCATGGCTACTCAGTGCTCTACCACTGAGCCACTCCGCTCCTACCTCTTTATATGTACAAGTTTAATTTGGAATTATGCTAGTCAAGGTATATTTAGCTCTATAGCTCTAAGCACCAAATTAAGTATAGACAACTCATATACATGACAATTATAAGGCCTACTTGGGGTTGAGGAGCAGATCTTTGGGCTCCACTAAGCCACTGAATTCCTCTTGTAACCAACCCTTACAATCCAAAATCCTTCGTTAAGTCCTCAATACTCCTTACTTTGTTACGAAGACAGTCATCCATAATGATCTTAATGTCCTATTTATTGTTCGTTTGACTCTAAACAGGGATCAATCCTTTCATGACAAACTTGATTCCCGTTCAAACCCACTAGTTTCAAACTAAACAACCTCTTCAATAATCCTCCGAGGCATCTGAAAATAAGAAGGCCTCGTTGACCTTCTAAGTTCAATTTGATGTTTTCTGTAATACCAATGAATATTTCTCTCTTTCCTTCAAGTAAATTTCAATTAAAAATTTAAGGCTAATTAAATTTGTTTAGGAGGTTTCCCTAAAGCACCCGGAGATAGATCTGGTGACCGTTCTAGGTCTCAGCTCACCCAGCCCTCTAAGGTACCCTTAATTGGGTGAAAAACTGGTGGTTGTACGTGATCTAAAAGGACAAACAACCTCCCTGGTGTGTCAATCGCTGTCCTTCAAACAGCTCAGTCTCTTGTAACTTATAGAACCCTAGCCATCTCATAGATTGTAGATATCAAGGGTATATGGATGTGTTTAGTTGAACTCCAAAGTTCTGCTCCCTATGTCCAAATAGGTCCTGGTATAATATTGTAGGTTAATCATGTGAAAATATGTCGACGAGAAGATGTGATAGTTATTTGTAGCGCCTTGTCAGTTCTTGTCTTTTTAATTTTGTAGATATTTTTCATGTAAATGTTTAGTCCAAGTATAGAACGAGATAATGAACTTAGTTTTAAGAAGGTACATAGTCGTTGTGAATTAAGTGCTTATGCTGATTTTAAAAAAAGTTTTTTTTTTTGTCGTAAGAAATCATATACATATAGTAATATGGCTTAGCGAATCCGAAGGCTCAATAACCATCATAGGAATTCGTTCGTTACTGAGCCCAGCCACTTTACCAGCCCATCTTAATATTCGTGACACTATCACTTCATATAATATTTACCAGATGCATGCTTCGCAATTCCGCGTTATGCAATCTCCTATATTATCCAATTGTCTTGTCCTTTTCTAGACTGACTATTCTACGCAACACCTTTTTTTTTAATACCTTCTGATGTTTATCCTTCTCGGTTAGCGGCCAAGTTTAACATTCGTATATAAGAGTTGGAAGGTAAAAGTTTTATAAATTCTGATTTTTAAATATCGGGATAAAAGACACGAGCTTAGTAATGTCGTGGCCGAATAATAACAATGATTTCCTATCTTCAATCGTGCCCTTATTTTCTCTTGAATTTCGTTTTTCTTGTTACAATATACGCTATCACCAAAATTTCTCCCATATCCGTCTTATCAAAATTTCTCCGTCTTATCCGAATGTACTTCCAGCACTAATTCCTTGCCTGCGCTCATCAACGTAAGAAATCCTGTATACGAAATAGCGACCCGACTTTGCACGGGTAGTAAGACATATTATGGCCACGTGTTTTCTCTGTCTAATGTATTTTATTATGTAGATATTATAAACATAAAAACAAAACAAATCATTTCTTTAAATACGAATTTATTTTCTTGCGCGTTAAGATTTTGCGATAACCCTAAGACCCTCATTTAAATTATATGTATAAAATATTCTAATAATGCGCATGATATGCTTAATGTAACTAACGTATATAAGTTGATAAGGATTGATATTGTACTTATCTAAATAGCTTTCCAAATACGGCATTGTACGTGATCAATTTTTTAAAAAGATAAAATGGGTATAGTAAGCATTCCTTAAAATATAGAAATATACGATCACTGAATCAATAAAAGAGGAATATTCCAGCATGCATTGTTTCGTTATATGACTAATGCACAAGGCAGCGCCTTAGATGAAACCTCCCAGGAGGCTATACTTATTCCAACATTTCCGCAAGATATCGTTACATTCCAACTCGTTTACACAAAACCTCGATAAGTTATATCCCTAAACCTTCCTGGCGAAAATCCCTAATAATAATCCCTAATATCCCTGGTAAAATTTATATCCCTAAACCTCATAAAATCCGTGCAGTAGTTATAAAGTTTACCGGAAAAGACGCAGCTGAGGACTTTGTTTTATAATATGTGTAGATAGTTAGATAGATAAGAGATATTACGCAGCGTCTTCGATGAAACCTCCCAGGCGGCTATACTTATTCCAACATTTCCGCAAAATATCGTTACATTCCAACCCGTTTACACAAAACCTCGATAAAAAATACCTAAACCTTCCTGGTGAATCATTCTATCAATTGGTGAAAACCGCATGAAAATCCGTGCATTAGTTATTGACTTTACTGCGGACAAACGCGGCTGAGGACTTTGTTTGATAATATGTATAGATATAATAAAATGTATGTTATTGTGTAACTGTGGGATTGTTAAACAATAAGTTGACAGCCTATTAGCGTACAGAGTCACACACAGACAGAAGTTGGAATTGTCCCCTTCCAGTTGGGCTGCAGTTAACCATCCGTACCCTTGTTAAGCATCAATCGCAGGAAGTCAGTCATAATGGGCACTGCCAGTGCCTCTATGATAACGGGAAGGAGTTGTCATAATGCCGCCCCCCGACTCCCCTTTACATTCTCACATTATAACTCCATTAATGTGATTTAATACTAACAATGTCCTTTCGACTCTCCATAAGCGGTTGGCTAGTTGGTGATTTGGATTGTGTTGGATCAAACTGAGTCCAGACGAGTCTGTAAAATCCCCAAGAGGATTAGTCGAATTGTCTATTGTTTGTATCGGATCCGAGTTTTGGAATTAGTTGGAATTAGTTTTGGATGGTTAACTGCAGCCTTTCACTTTTATCAGTTTATAAACGAAGGTCATAGAAATGCGGTTGCATGCACATTACCGCCACAGTTGTTTGTGTTCAGAAATATTATATTATTATTGTCTATGCTGTTACTCTTAATGCCCTTTGTATAGGATTAGATCCAAATTTTTACAATTATTAATAGTAATATATGTAACCTCAATGTTACCTCCTTCCTTCTATACATCTACAGAGTTTAGATGTTATGTGTGTGTTTTGTTATTATTATGAGGGCACATTAAATACTGTGTTATTGTATTTAAAAAAAAAATCATAATCAGTTCCAAAATTGTTAGGATTAAGAGTTTTATTCTTCATGATCAATTATAAAAGTTTTAATTTTAAAAGTAATATAGCAGATGATAGAACAAAAAGTTCTTTCTTGAAAGTAATTGTAATTTAATGAAATTGGTTCTAACGGGGTAAAGAGGCCAGTGCTTCTTAACGCTGTTAAAATGGACTTCTTGGACTATTTGTCCTTTATATATTAATTAAAGTGCTTTTGTTTAATTTACGGTGACAAAAGAGTTAAATAAAACAAAGTTTGTTACTAAAAACTTGATAATTAGGTATAATAATTAAATATATTTTAGAGAGCGGGGTAGTAGCTCTATGTGTAGAGTACTTTGCTGGAGGTTCCAGATTCAAATCCGGCTGTGGCAGATAATTGATTTAATATGTTAACAGTATAGGCCAGCGGCCAGGTGTTTGAAGGTCGCAATAAATTGAAGAGAGGTGCATTTTTTGCGACCCTCAAACACCTGACCGCTGTCCTTTATTTGGTATATTTGGAAAAAATGACTAAGGGGCGTAACTCAGAATCTATTAGACCTACAGGCCTCGGTCTGTGCTTAAATTAAAGCTAATTAAATTTACTACAGCTTCATCACGCATGACTTTCATCGTAGGATCACTCCTTCGGCCGGTGTTCCTAACGAAAGTGGGCCAAAACTTAAAATTTGGTCTTTTGGAAAAATGACCAATTTTCAAAGGGGCGTAACTCAGAATTTATTAGAGCTAAGAGACGCAATTGGACTCAAATTGTAGCACATTTAATCTACATTAAAAATGCACCGATTAGGAGATAAAGGCCAAAAACTGAATTAACTATGAAAATGTCGAGGTTTTTCGGCCACCAAATGTTTTCCCATCCGTTTTTTCGGTAGCAAACTTGGATTTCAACTACTTAGACATGCCCTTACTACATATCAGAAATGCAGCTCTCTTCAATTTATTGCGACCTAAAACCTTTTTTGGCACCTGGCCTACTAACAGATGGACGCCGTGTTATCTGCAGAACCTCACAGGCCTCACCCTCCCAAAAATATATAATGTGGGATATAGATAGTCTGGGGCTGCAGCAGGACATCTTCAGCCCTGAAGATGGCCTACAAGGTAGGTCGAAACGTCGGCACTTATAAGAAATAAATTTGTCTTATTTAGTGTTTTTTTGACTGCACAGGCTATCTATACCCGACATTAGATATTCCAGTCAACAATTTTCCTCCCAATAAAAATATATAATTTTTTTTAATTTTAATCTTGATCTACTATAATTCTGTTCTATTTTATAATTTTTTATTTGTTACTTTGTTGGATTTAAACAGTACATCTTTATTAATATAAATTCAATCCCCTCTGGTTATTATTTCTACTCCATACTGCATATATTGTTATTCTGTACCATGTATTATTTCAATTAATTTGTATCTTGTACATTTAGCCCTGAAGAAGACATGCGATGTGGGTCCAACGTTGGCAGTTCTCCCTATATATGAGAATTTCCTTGACCTCCAAACGGACCATTCTTCCTCGTTGGTATTAATAATAAAAATCGTAATTAACATTTATGTTATTTTTGATAACAGTCTTTACTCGTTACAATGTCATCTAAAGGCTCACCTCTCATGATCTACCACCCACATCATCTGTTTGCACAAGATGTGTCTTGGACTACAGAGTATGGGTTTTAGTGGTTGTCTAAGGGCTCATAAACAAAGCGATCCACAATGTTATTGTGTATACAGTTACTTATGTATTAGAACGATTGACTTTAATTTAATATTAGTTATGGAAACTTTTTATTTACAGACCATTTCTTCTGAATCGTAATGAATGCTTTTATCATTCACCTTCATTGTTCCGATTAGCCATAGCAGCATAAAGTGACGTTAAATGAACAAATGAACCTTCATTGTGGATGGAATACTCTTCACTCCTGCCAAGTTCTATTGGATGATTAAGTTCAATCCGCGACTATTAAATTATCATAGTATTTCTTTTTCACTAATTTTATAATAACGCTATGCTATTTTCAAGCATCAACCATCTATTAAAATGAATCAAATTTATATGTTACAACGTAAAAAGAAGAAAAAATATCTAGAGTGCCTTCCCAGCTATTTTGTGTCTTGGAGAATTACGAAAAATTTATCAATAATAACTAGTATAAAATTTAATAATTATTAAATATCAGGATATTTTAGCTAATTTTAAGTATAAGTAATATTTTGACTTACTTTCAATATTTATTTAATAAACGTGAATGTTCCAATTACGTACTCATTACCTACAATTACGTTCTCTTTTCCATACTAAAGCTCACGATAACTATTATTTTTGGAACATATTAAAAATGTAATGAGTAAGCACTTAAAACCTTTATCTCATGTAATTTTTACATGGAGAACCTATAACAATTGAAAAAACCATAGTCCATAGGCCTTGCTGGGGACTTTGAACACTCATATATGCGCTCATAGTCCGCGCCGATTACTTTCACCCGACACATGTATGAGTCCATAGCATTTTTAGGATTAATAAAAAACTTGCCCACTTAAGGCTTCCACAGACATTCCGCATTAACCGAGAATCAGAACATTATTCTACTTAGTTTAATCATGTGCGTCGTTCGTAGAAGTTCGTTCAAAAGCGGTTAGCATTAGCTTCGAGTTAGGTAACTGGAGGCTTAGCTGATTCGATAAAGTTACCTAACCCCGAGGCCCGCTATGGCCGGCTCCGGTCGAGGAGATGCCCTAAAAGGGAGCTTTGCGCGCTCTTTGATGCAACAGCCAGTGAGAGTTGCCAGCCTTACCTAAATGCCCGATTATTCAGGATATTTGCATTGAAAAGGAGCTGGGCGAAGGAGCGTCCCTCGCTATTCAAATCGCCCTGTCGCCTACGATGCATGTTCCTCTTTCGGCTGAGTTAAGGTCTCAAACCTGGGTAACTGACCCATCCAGTTGAGTTTCAACTGGCCAAGGTTACAAAGTATGTTGGTATTCTATATTCTAGTATCCGGACTTAGACAGACCTCTGATCCTACTAGCCCTGAAGAAGACCTGTAAAGTGGTTCAAAATGTTGGCTTCCCAATAAACAGTTCTCCCTACTTAAGAGAATTTTCATACCTCCACCTGGACCATTTTCTTTCTCATATATTCCAGCATGTTATAATCCCATCTTATCATAGATATAATTCATTTTTAATCACTGCTGCTTGAAAAAAATAACATCTATGCGTACTGTTGAATGCCAAATTATTCTCCTTATTCTATGTCTATAACAGAAGCAGATACCTCTATAATCTCCTAGACCCACACTAGGCACAAAATGGCCTTCAACTACTAGAGAACCAGCTAGTCATGAGCTCTAAAAAATAAAGTTAATATAGTATGAAAAACAAAGACATGAGAAATCGTGTTGTCTTGTTTCACCTTTTTACTAAAAACCCATATCAGGGGGTGGGGTATGGTTTTTGATTACTGATTTATTTATGCATACCTGAAAGGGTTGGGGTTGTTTTAAGGAAATAAATCACAATATTATATAAACACAATTAAATGAATAACAGAAATAAACATTTATGCATTTCACAATGAATTTCATTAAGAAATAATTAAGGTAATTTGTTTACATTTCTAGAAATTTCTCGGATATTAATGACTTCTCATTTCCCTGAAATTAAGATTTTCCTCATTTGCCAGAACTGGAAGCGATTTAACGAGGAAAATCAGAAAAAAAAGGACGAAAATAGAGAATTCTTTGACCTTTAAATTTTGATTTGAACCGATTGAGGGTGGAATATTTCTCAAAATTTTCTGGATTACATAATTTTCATTGTTGACGAATCAGTCATTCAGGTCATTAATCTCTTTTTGAGTTAATTTATTCAAAATATATTTTTAGCAAATCATTTGAATATCAAATAAATTCACATTATCAGCGATGACGTATTCCAAAAAGTTTATTTATTTTAAATTCTAGTAACACGTGTTGTCAATACAGTGCAATTCATCCATTACATACAGGTAAGGTTAGATTCGCGATTTCTATTTAGCATCTTTTTGTTTAGACAGAGAAGGTATTGTAACTAATTATTCTTATTCTCCTAAGCTAGATTTATATATAAAAGAAAATTGATTGGGAAATTACAGTGTATACCTATCATCCATGAACTTATCTTGTAGGATAATCTATTAACGTTGTGCATATTAATTACAGAATTTGGATAAATGTCTACCTAAACTTGTCATACGGTTTGTGGAACAGGAAAAACAGAATGGTTTAATTTGTTAAAGAATTAAATATTGTTCGTGAGTCTTGTGAAGATGTAAATAAATAAAAGTAAAATTTAGTTCAAAGAGCAAGACTTGTTAGACGATTTTCGATGGCGGAAAACAATTTGTAAGAACGAAATATGCGACCTTAATGTAAATTTAAACATTAATTGGTACTTGTGTTAACGCCACCGCAGTTATTTTTCCCTACTTCTTCGCATGCGCGAGCGGTTACATTTTGTAACCGTTACATTTCTAACACCTCATTTCTTCTATGTTCGTTCTTGTTTGCTGAGTTTTGTTTGTTGCTGATCTATTGTTTGTTTGCTGATTTGTTCTAAACTCATTGTTTTTATTAGTTTATTTATTTAATTGTTATTTGATTTGTTGTTATTATTTTGCCAATTTTTGTGCTACGAAAATGGGTCTTTGGGATTTGACAAAAACCGAAAAAGAAGTAATTTTATTTTTCCAGGAGCGAAATATTTTACCAATTTTCCACCGAAATCCGATTAACCACTTTCTTTTTTAATAAATTATTTAGATATTTATAATTATTTTCATAATTCATTATTTTGATTTCTCATTTTTTCATTATTTTGATTGTTCGTGATATATTCCATTATTTATTTCTATATTATCCATTATTTTAATTGTTCATGATATATTCCATTTGTAAATAAATTATTTTGATTTGTAATTGTTGATGATTATTTGAAACATTTAAAATTCTAACCCCAATAAATAGATTTAAAAAAATGCAAGATAAATCAATAAAATAGAGCCAAAACTCAAAACGAAACATTAACATTTATTAGAATGCAAATGGAAAAAACCACAAGCAAAGCCTTATGTTTCAAATCTGGGGTAAAAACAAACAATTACTAGTCGACGTTTCGCCTATTCAGGCATTATCAAGACACAAATAAGAGTAAGATCAATCACATCTCAAAGAAGAAATTCAATACATCCCAACGAATAATCGCCCAAATAGGCTCATAACCTGAGACCGCACCTCCACCCCAAGACGTTCAAGAACTGAAAAGAAGGTGATACGCAACCAGTTGTGAATTGGACACAAGAAAATTGGATGGTTTAACATTACTTGATATGTGTTGTGGATCAGCTGTTTCTTTAACCTTCCAAGCTGGTTGCGTATCACCTTCTTTTCAGTTTGAGTTGAACGTCTTGGGGTGGAGGTGCGGCCTCAGGTTATGAGCCTATTTGGGCGATTATTCGTTGGGATGTATTGGACTTCTTCTTTGAGATGTGATTGATCTTACTCTCATTTGTGTCTTGATAATGCCTGAATAGGCGAAACATCGACTAGTAATTGTTTGTTTTTACCCCAGATTTGAAACATAAGGCTTTGCTTGTGGTTTTTTCCATGTGCATTATAATAATATGCAAGATCAATGTTTTAGAAAGATAACGGTTACAAAATGTAACCGCTCGCCTAAGTGAACAAGTAGGGAAAAATAACTGCGGTGGCGTTAGCACACAAGTACAATTAATTTATAGAAATTATCTCGGCTTATTAGGCTTTTATTTTATCTTTAGTGAAGTGATTATGTGCCTAGGTTTGCAATTAAGTGTTTTAAACAATTTAAATTAATCTGAAGGATAGAATTGGTCAGGGTGTGCAGTCAATAATAACACAAGATTAATCTATTTTTTAATAGTGTCGACGTTTCGGCCTACGGTGTTGGCCATCTTCAGGGTAAGAAAGAAAAAACAGAAAATAACCATTAAAAAAACACTGCAGTAGCAAGAAAGAATATAATAACATATAGATTTTATAAAAAAGTAAAGAAATATAGCGTCGGATAGATTATTAAGGAATATGACATAATATGTGTACAGAAAGGTGATAATGTAAAGAAATACAAAGATTGAGATTGAGAAGGTAAAAAGTAAGATACGATATGAAAAATAAAAAAAATGGTACTGTGTAAAATTGGTGAGGCTTAAAAGTATGGAAAACCTAGTTAAATTATAGGCAATGATATAAAATGTATGATAATTTATTATTAGAAAGTTATATAAATATGTATAAAAATTAATACAAAATATGATGTTTATGTATAAATATAGAAGAAGTTTGTAGAAAGTAATGTATGGAATACCTCGTTAAATTAAGGGTAATGATTTAAAATGTTTTATAATATACGTATGGGGAGTTAATATACGTATAAATGGGAAGGTAATATAGTATTAATATGGATTTATATTAAACGTTGGCAATATTAAAAAATAAGTTAACCTTATTTTTGCGTTATCATTGACTGCACTCCCTAACCAATTCTATCCTTCATTAGAATCTTCCAGTCAACTATTATCCTCTCTAACTTGAATTAATATGAGTTTTAAAAGGTTAGATTTTTCATTAGGGGGGGGGGGGGTAGTTCAGTGCTTTGAGTGTTGAGCCGATATGCTGATGGTTTCAGATCCAAATCCGGAATGTATATGTGTATACACGGAATGTGTATCAGAAAAATCTAATTTAATCTGTTAAGTCACGGATAGACCTCTGGGGTAACCCAGTATCTATAAAATGGGTACCTTAATTAGGAGAAAATACTGGCTGTTAAGCGCGATCTCGGCCAAAACACCTCCCTGGACGACCGTTGTCCTAGAAATACTATAGACTCTACTGAGCCCATGACCATGGTTGTAGAGGTACAGGTTTTTTATGTTTTTAATTACTCACATACTATACAGCTTCTATTGAAATGCATTGACACCGCAATGGATTATGATCTGATTTTCACTATCGCTTGCAGATTGTCTTTTGGCGAATTTGAGATCGTTATTCAGCGCCGATTTTCTGTTTTGGTCCTGAACTGACATTGGAGCTGTAGGAAGTCAACATAGGCCGGTTTATTGCCTATATACGGCGCCAGCTGATCGATGAAGTGTTGAGTTCGACATCCAGATTGCTCTTCAGTCAAGTCAGACGTAGTGCCCGTTTTCGAACTCATTTTTAAGCTCTATTCACTAAAGTATATGTTCCATACAGCCAGTGCCATAGCCATTTAGGTACTTGTGATCAAGGGGGTCGCTATCGAACCTACCTCCCTACCTCCTGTTACCTCTCCTTATCTTATCGTCTTATTTGATTTTTTTTTGTGCTTGTGTTATTAAATTGTTTTTTAATGGTTTTGTCTTTTTAATGTTGTTTATCGTCTATTTAAATGTTTGTATTGTTTATTTATATAATATATATAGCATAGCTCAGACCTAGTGACATTTAAGTAAATAGTAGTTTATCCACATAATAATTCTCTTGATTTATGTAATTTTTCATTTTTTACATACTAGGGTTACTCCAAGTTTCCATAATTTCTGTTTATTTAACGTTACTTTATGCAGTTATGGCTAATCGGGCGATGCGATGGTAGGAGCTCTTAATTTTGTCTATCCAGGATTAATTAGAATAGGGATTTTTAACGAGATATCGTAGTGGCTCAGCACCTCAGTTTAACGTCCCTTCCGAAGGACGGCATAACCAAGGATGTTTCACTCCCTTTAAAAATCCTAGGGGCACTTACCGGCCTACGAACCACTGATCGCCCCTTATTTCTTATTTCTTTTTTTTTTTTTGCTGCCTACTTAAAATGAACAGGGTAGCATTTTCGGAAGAAGAAATTGAAATACTTCCAGAAGTTCGGAATAATTCTGACGGATTTTAACAGGAAGTTGAAATGGAGATGTTTTGGAAGTATTGAAAGGGGTCAAGAATTAGCATTTTACTATTGCATTTTTTATATTTAAATTTCCAATAATATAAATATATGTAGGTTCAGAATTATCAATGTTCTATGGCGAGATAACAGTCAGTGGTGTCCTGCTAAATCACAAGTATTGCCATTTATATTACTTTTGGTGTTTTACTTCTTTTAAATGTTCTATAGCTATCTTTAAAAAGACTCGCCACATAGAGAAAAAATTATTACCGGGTGGTTATAAGTTAGTGAGTGAGCTCCGATTTTCCATTTAACAAATGAAGCTGATATGGCTTCCGTTTGATGCAGGAAAGACAAAAACCGTTCGATGGCCCGAAAGAAAACTCAATCGAGCTCGATAACATCACTCGACGGAAAATGGCACTCTTTGGAACCGGTGCCTAGGATCTTTCCCAACGTACCTCTCTGGATTCTTCTCATCCTCAGCTTGTTATACGTCTTCGGCGTCCTCCTCTTCTACAGCCTCTTCTTCTGGCGCATCTTCAGGCCGGAACTCAAGTGCAACAAGTCCACCACCTTTCCCTGATGCCGTCTTCAGCAGCAGAGCCTTTGAATGGCTGCCAAAGGCCTGATTCATTTTATGAATACAATATTGTATAATCGTATTACCATATATCACATAAGGTAAACTTTATATATGTGTGTAAGGTTTACATAAAATAAATTATGTTAAAAATTATATAAATCAACTTAATCATCTAATTATAATTTTGTTACAGAGTAATGTTTTTATCATTTTGCTTGTTAGCTGTTGTATATTGTAATTTTTTGTTTATTCAAAAAATAACAATAACGGTAAAAAAAATGGGTCACCGAATCTTTATGCACTAGAAACTATTTACTTATTATTATCACATCAAAATATTACAATACGAACATTTGAAAGGGTACTTGTGGAATATATATTAATTTCCAATTCCGCACGGTTCTGCAATCTGAAATCTTCCTGCAATCAGTTAGTTAGTCATTTTACTAACTACATGCGATGTGCTTTCAAGTGCTGAAAGATCAACGTGATGGTAACTTCTTTTTTCACTAAGCGTTTTCAATAAATTTGGGACTATTATTTTATTTATTGTTAAATGGTAATAATTATATTCTTCAAAAATGTGTTTAACCATTAGAATGGCATTACGATATTGGCATGAAAGAGGTGGCAGGGAGTTAATATGTTTGCGTTATACGTTCAGTCCAGTTCTCTTTCTAATTGTTGTTATATTCAAATCGTGAAGAATTCTTCGTTATTTAATATATTATATATCATCTAAAGTCGGGTTGGTGACGTTCGAGAGTAACTGAACTTAATATGTTTAACGGTAGTTCAAAATATTTCTTTCCACGATGGTGATGACCGGAGGCTAGTTTAGATCCTGGCTTCAGAGTACCACCTTCCTTTGCAGGAGTAAGCCTAAGGTTTTTACGAATACCTACAGTTTCAAACTTCGTCATTCTATGCTTCCATTATCTTCAATATGCATTATTCCACTAATACAGACTCCAAAACAAGAGGATTGAGACATGACTGATAACGTAGTTCCGGAAAAAGTGGATCAAAACTGGTGATAAGACGATATATTCTTCTCACGTCCTTCTAGATCTGAGATTTGTTTCTACCAATGTCCGCATAATATTTTCATTTCTTTTATTTTCTCTCTAATTCTTCCTTGTCTAGTATTGAGGGTTATTTACAAAGAGCCTATTACAGAGTATTTA
Source organism: Troilus luridus (assembly GCA_964056705.1). Taxonomy (NCBI): domain Eukaryota; kingdom Metazoa; phylum Arthropoda; class Insecta; order Hemiptera; family Pentatomidae; genus Troilus; species Troilus luridus. The sequence goes on from OZ057413.1 coordinate 18,565,766, forward strand.
TCGCTCTTATTAGTTTAAAAAAAGTTTGTTAGATTTATTTATCGAAGAGCGGTTCCAGTTTTACTAAAGCGTACTAATTTACAAAACATTCTCATGTCAGAACGTAATTTAACGTAAACATTTGGTTGGATGCGTGATTAAGTTTTTTCTATGTGTCACCTGTGTTCAGTGTTTAGCATAACAACCTCTCATGCTCATGATCGCGGGTTCGCAGCCCAGGATTTTACAAGTATAAAGGGAGAGGAAAATTCTCGGTTATGGCATACCTCGGAAGGGACGTAAAATGGGGGGGGGGCGACTGGCCTGTTCGGTATCTGGAACTCGTTAAACATCCCTAATTATGCCTGGATAGCCAGAATTTAAGACTATCGCATAGATTACATATTAAATTGATTAAATAGCGGAAAGAGCAAAATAGTATAAAAATCGAACGAAAAAACTGTAATTAAACTAAAACTAGATACTAAAATGACATTTAACTACTAACAGTACAATCCATCCATGTTATTGTATTCGCCTTGCTTCTAGTACTGCCAGAAATGAAATAAAAACTTTATTTTCATTGAAATGATGATTTCAAGTCGGTTTATTTGTAAACCTTACGACTCAGTTTATCGATAATTTTTATAAATTTAAAATATATCTACAACTAATAAAAATAAGAAGTGAACGCAAATTAGTTTGGAAAATACACTTTTTTATATAACATTATAATAGACCCTTTTCATGGATTGAAGCAAGGGTGTAGCATGTCATCCACTTTCTTCAAGATATACCTTCTAAATGGATTTCTGGAGGAGGTGTCTCCGTGTCACCAGGCTGGATAGACTAAGAAACGAAGAGATTCGACAGAGGATGGGTGTGAATATATCAACAAATGAAAGAATCGGGACACGCCGCCTAAGATGGTACGGCCAGGTGAAGAGAATGGCATTTGAATGTTGGCCGAACCGAATGCTGGATTGGGTTCCACCAGGGAGGAGAGGTCGCGGACGGCCCAGAAGCAGGTGGATGGAGGGAGTCCAGGAAGAGATGGCCGGTAGGGGTCTCCAGGAAGATGATGGGGTGGATCGAGAGGTGTGGAGCTCTTCTCTGACAGGTTGAGGCAACCCATGTTGGAACGCCTATAATAATAATATATAATAATAATATATAATAATAATATATAATAATAATATATAACATTATAGAGTCATAAAACCATTATTAGTTATCATATCTATTAGTTATTGAGATAGCTGGAAAATAAACTTTTATAAAATTATCAAGTCCTGAAACCAATCATTTGCATAAAATTATTGGATTTAGTGGTTTTTAATAGTATAAAAAGATCTAATATTGCAGCTAATAGGGTAGACTACTGTAATGGATTTAAAAAAAAAAATTGTGTGGCCTTTTCTGCCTTTAAGGTTATTTGGTGACTCATATACGTGACAATCATTAAGCCGACCTACGGAGTAGATCTTTGGGACTTCACTAAGCCATCGAATTCCTCTCCTATCCAATCCATGCAATCCAAAATCCTTCGTAAAATCCTCAATCCTCCTTACTTTGTTACGAACAAAGAATAAGAGCCCAACTCCGATATCAATCCTTTCATTCCCTCTCAAACCCACTAGTTTCAAACCTAGCAACCTCTTCAATTCCTGATAATCCTCCGAGGCGTCTGAAAAGAAGATGGCTTCGTGATATCTTAGTTGAACTTGTTATTTAAGTACTACCACAGGGTAGTTTTTCTACTTGTCTTTATTCGAGCCAGTATGTACCATTTCTGCTATTTATTTGTTGTAAATTTCATTGAATAAATTATTAAAAATATATACACATATACGAACAATATACAATATACATATACGAACATACAGTCAATAATTGTTCATATGGACAAAAAAGTACCTAAATCTTTAAGTTAAAGAGGGTTTTCAATTTGTACCGAGCGACCCGGTATTAGTTATCATATCTATTAGTTATATAGATAGCCTGGAGAAGGCTGGAGAAGGCCGTAGCGGCGGGAGCGAAGAACCATTATCCTAATAGGCCCTTAATCTCTGTTGGTTTTTACCTGCTGGAGTCTCCAGGACCTGTTTTTGTCCAGGCGGCCTCAGGTTCCGCTGCTAGGTGGTCCTCCATGTTCTCTTCTCCATGCTCATCATCAACTTTAATATTACACTTTATAGCTTGTCCTAGTCAGCATATTATTCAAAATACGTGCGTCTCGTCAGGCTGTAGATGCGAAGTAAAAAGATCAATTCCACTTCCCCATTATGGGCTTTTCTTCTTAAAACTCTTTCGCGTATAAAATATTTCAATAAATTTTATATCATTTGTCGTCTTTTAAATCTAAGACAAAAACGTTCGGACTCGAAAAAAAATGTGTATATCTCCAATAAACTGTTTTTAAAATAAGAGGAAGAAAATGGTGGAGGTCAAGAAAATTCTCTTTTTTAGGGAGAATGGTTTATTGTTACCCACATTGCAGGTCTTCTTCAGGGCTAAATATACAAGATTAAAATAATACATGGTAAAGAATAACAGTATATGTAGTATATTGATAGAATAATGTTTTATGTAGTAATTGGGAGAAATAAGAACCAGAGCGGATTTAATTATATAATAACAAAGAGGTATATTAACAATATACAATATACAAAATAACTGTATATTAACAAAGATGTTAAATCCAACAAAGTAATAAATGAAAAATTAAAAAATAGAACAGAATTATAATTGCAGATAAAGATTAAATAACTATAAACAATTATAGTTAAAATTACAGTACAGAATTGTAGTAGATTCAAAATTAAAAATTAATAAAAAATTTTAAAAATTAGATTAGGAATTGTAGACACATATAGACATTTTATAGAGCTATAAAGAATTTTATACGGAATAACTAATATGAATTTTATAAAAAAATGACAACAAATTTTGTAAGGAATGTCATGGAATAAAAGAAATGGTAAATAATAACAAGGCATAGAGATAAAATGGATTATCCAATAAAAGATATGGAATAACAAAAAGTAATACAAATAAAGTAAAAAAGTGTTAATTTAAAATTCTTCAATTATTATTTTATTTATTAAAAATTATTATTATTTATTATATCGATGCCTTTTTTCACAAATGTGTTAAGTGCAAATTTTAAAAAAATGAGTTTTGTTAAATATATAAATGATATTGTCAAGTTGTGATCAGGAAGTCATAGATCATTTGTTGATATAAAATTAATAGAGAAGCTGAAAAGGTTACAAAAATATATGGTGTGCTTAAACATGAACTGTATTTCTTGTGTTAAATTATTATAAAAGTTGACTCATGTAATATCTTGTTTTCGGCACTTAACACATGTGTGAACTAAGGAATCGATATATATTGTTCATTAAAAATTATTTAACATGTTTTAAAAATACTCAATTTACGCGTCCTACGATTCGCCTTAATAATTCACCCCTCTAACAGACAAAGTACAATACCTTGAACTAGCATTTTAGGAGAATGTCATGGGGTCCTCATATAAAGAAAAAACGCCTAACTGAATTTTAAACTGAACTTAATGTATTATCTATTCATAAAAAATCCAAATTAGAAACAAGACAAAGATGAAACAAGTACACTCACTTACTAAATGCAGTTCGAAGATATGCATTACAAATTTATGGCATCACTAAACAGACTCACAGAATATGACTACAAACTTTCCAATCAAAAGTGCTCAGGTTTGTCGCAAAATCCCTTTGGTAGGTCAATAACAAAACTGTTGGTATTGACTTAAATATACCAATGGACGAACACATCGGGACGTACTACAAACGTTTTCAAGAAAAACTACACGCACATCCAAACCCTAGAACAAATGGTCACGACTCTCATACCTGAGAACACTAGAAGGGGACTAAAAAGAACGTGGATGGGAGATCTGTTATAATAGGAAATTAAATCAAGCCACGGGAGACGTACCGCTGGCTACTGTTCTTTTTCATGCCTCTCATGTCATTTCGTGTTATTTTTTATCGATAGCCAATCTGCTGATTGTCAATTGTTTTACTTGTAGACAGGTTTGGTTACAAATATAAAGAGAAAAAATGCTTAATTTATTAATTTACATTATTTATTTATTAAATTAAATTATGTCAAAAAGGTCATGAAATGGACTTTGATAAGAACAAGAAATTGAGATGTTTTCGTCGAAAATCTATTGTAGAGGGGTCTAGAATAAGTTTATCACCTTTAAAGTTTATTTATGGTAGGTCTTATAGCTATTTTTTTCTCAAAAATAAATAAAATTTACTGAAATACATTTTTTGTTATCATATCATATTCGTTGTATTTGGATCAATATGAGTAACAAGGTAGCTGTTATCAGTGTTCAGGTTATAAACAATGTTGGGTAATAAGTCCCCGCAGACCGGCTAACATACAAGCACCGGAGTTGGTGAAAATTGTCGGCATCAGTTCTGCAGGTTGTCGCATCGAGTAAAGTCACAAGTTCCTTGTAACACACTCTTTCATTCATTGATTTACTTTAAAATGCTCGAAAATAAAAATAGTTTGATTTTTTACTGACCATATTTAGAATAAAGATCCGATTTACATTTACTGTTTAGGTTATATCATGATCTATACTCCGAAATGTTTGTTGAAAGGTTCATTTCATGTTAAAATCATTACCAAAATATACACATTTTCCATAATTACAATCTTTTTTTCATTTCAAAACACAATTATTTTTATTTTCGAGAATATTAAAAACGAAACGAATGAAAAGTTAAAACTTGTGATTAACTCGAATCGATAACCTGCGGAACTGGTATATACATTTTATATTACTTCATTATTAAAACATCAGATAAATTGTATATTAATCTTGTAATAAAATAACCAATAATAGACTGTATGATATTTTGTTTTGGTGATTATTTACACTTCCACAAAGATTTTGATCGAAAAAAGTCTTCCTTTAGTAGACTGAGTAAGCACCTTTGTTTCATACGGAATTAAGCTAGTAAGTTTGTTTCATTTAGCGTCACTCTATACTGCAATGACTAATCAGACGGTGCTGCAATGATCGGGACTCCCATTTTACGTACCTTCTTAAGGATGACATAACTGAGGATTTTTTACTCCCATTCAAAAATCCTAAGGCCACCTGCCGGGCTATGAATCCGTGACACGGAATTATGCTGACCATTACACCACAAGTGACCCTACGTTCCGAAACTGAATATATTCTTTTTTTGAGAGGATACTCTTCCATTTTTTCCCCATCAATAATGCACTAAATTTGTTAAGCAGCAGTTAAACAAAAAAAAAGTCATTTGTAGAAATATCTAGAATTGGATGAATAAATAGTTTATGAGATTGAAAACGACCCCAATTCAGGTTATTGAGTTTGTTCAGCCAATTCAGGAGAAGCTATTGTCATTCCTTTCCTTCTGTTTAAATGGAATAGCATCTTTCCATTATTTTATAACATAGAACTGCGAGGAAATGTTTTTTTTTTTAAATATATTTATTGAAATTTACAACTGTATACAAAATACATCAAGTAAATATAATGAGTGAATACATTGACATGAAAAGGCAAGTAGAGAAACTACCCAGTGGTAATACTCAAATAAAAAGTTCAGCTTAGAAGGTCACGAGGCCATCTTCTTTTCAGACGCCTCGGAGGATTATCAGGAATTGAAGAGGTTGCGAGGTTTGAAACTAGTGGGTTTGAGTGGAAATGAAGTTTTTCATGAAAAGATTGATATCGGATTCGGGCCAACTCAGCAATAAACGGGACGTTAAGGTCATTACGGATTACTTTGTTCGTAACAAAGTAAGGAGCATTGAGGATTTTCCGAAGGATTTTGTATTGTAAGGATTGAATACGAGAGGAATTCGATGGCTTAGCGGAGCCCCAAAACTCTATTGCGAGGAAATGCAAAGTTATTTTTTTTTGTTAAAGTAACAGATTTCAACGACCTAAACACATGTGTATATGTTATAGATCCTACTCATGGAAATAACTATTTACATGTTTAAGCCCACTTAAATACATAAACTATATAAACCTAAAATTAATCCATAGTCGAGAATGGCATTTCTTTTGTTTTCAGTGGATTTTACTTTTTTTAAATATATTCAGAGGTAACCATTCCGCAGGTTGTCGTTTCGAGTTGAGTCACATCTCCGTTTATTCGTTTCCATTTTAATATTTTCCAAAACTACAACCATGAGCTTTAGTACGGAAAAGAGAATGTAATTATAAGAAATGCGTATACTTCGGTAATCATTTTATCTAGAGATGAACGTTTCAACAAACATAGATCATCAATACTTCGAAACGTTAGTTGAAACTTTTATTTCTTGATGAAATGATTACCGAAATCTACTCATTACCCATAATTACATTCTCTTTACCCTACTAATGCTCACGATAACTTTTATTTTTGGAAAATATTTAAAAATGGGACGAATTAATATTACCATCGCCATTAACCTCTGCGATCAGAGCTTTAACAGGTTCAGAGTTTGAACAGGTTCTATTTACTGACATCATAAGCTCTCTTATTTAAACTCGAATTACAAATATATAATGAGCGAGCGTGCGTATGTGTGTGAGTGCCTGTACGCGTGGATGCATACTAAGGCTCTGTGTATCCTACCGCGCATCGATGTTAAGGTATAATAACGTGTAATCAATAAAGGACACTGCTCTGTGGAAAATTAAAAGAACTATTGTTGGTAAAAAAATTATCATTCACACATTCCCGTAGTACACACGTTCTGATGTCACCAGCACCACCAGTCAGCAGGCTAAAAAGAGTATTCCTACGGTATTGTTAAACGGGACACAAGTATATGTAATCAGGCATTAAGTTAGTTTGTTCTACAGGGGTCACCTGTGGTATAGTGCATATATGCCTAAGGTAATTTGTTTCCCAGCTATTGTAAAAAATCCTTGGTTATGTTTCCTTCGGAAAGTACGTAAAATGGAGGTCCCGAGCCTCTACCGGGGCACATACTCATAAAAGATCATACTAATCATGCCTAGATAGGCGAAATTTAGAACAAACATTGTAACATCGTCCGATTAGCCATAGTAGCATAAAAAAAAAATGCCTGTAGAATAAATTATACTGTTCCTCTATTCTCTGTACCCTATACAAAAAATAATAAAAAACCTGTACCAATACAACCCATGAAGGATCTTGGGTACTGTACATGCCAGAGGTTTTGCTTTTTCTTGGATAGCGGGTGTGCAGGGAGGTGATTCGTCCGAGATCACGCTCAACCAGATTTCCTCCTTATTTTGAAACCCACTTTGTAGAGGTTAGGTGAGCTCCTAGGGGTCCTAGATCCCCTAGGATTCATCTTTTAGCTGCGGGTAACAGATTAAATAACCACCACTCTACCACTGAACCGCTCCGCTCCCATGGCAGCATAAAGAGTAGTTAAATGAAGAAGCAAACAAACAAAAAAACTTTGTAAGATTTAAAACATATATTTTCTTTGTTAAAGTAGGGTACGTACTCGGACTGCTAAACAGAGTAACAGGTACTAGGGCCAATCAGAGCTCCTAATCCTCTACGTTGTAGAATGCCGGACCCTGATTGGTCCGCTGATGAATAAGCAGATTAGAGGCCATTGGTCGCCTGATTAATTCTCAAGGCGTGTCCTTCCCGGTCTTTGTAAATTCCCTGGCAGCTGGTCCAGGAAGGTCTTGATGTGATGCAGACAGAATCCCAAAGCCACGGGACGGTGTTCTCTGAGGAACAGCCTTCAGCATTAGCATGGCTTGTGGCATCTGTCTCTTGTAGCTGTTCCAGCCTGCCAAGTCCAAGTTCTCAGGGTTTTGGTTGATCTTGTCGTTGCACATAAGGCTATTTGATATTTTAGCCTATAAACGCCTCAGAATTATGAATCAACATGAATGAATTATGAAATTGATATTTTTCAAAGCTGAATTAAATGTCATATCATTTAGTTTCCTTCCACACATATAAGCATCGTATTTAATCGATGGAACTCTTTTAAAAGAATGAATCAATAATATATACCGTATTTAATAAATATTTTTTATCAGATGACTATATATATATTTTTTTTTTTAAGAGAATGCTGGATGGAAGAGTCTGGCTTGGATGAGAGCCTTGGTAGCTCAGTGGTTAGAGCACCGCGCTAGAGACGCGGCGACCTGGGTTCGAATCACGGCCAAGACATAATCATGTCTCTTTAAAAAATATAAAAATATATATATATTTATAAATTTAAAATAATCAAAAAGAACAATAAATAAAAAAAAAAAATATATATTGTTATTCTTTACTATATATTATTTTAATTCATATGTATCTTGTATATTTAGCCCTGCATAAAGTGCTTACCTAAAAAAGGGGAAAAATATAGCAGTTGAGAATGATGTATGACAAATCACGTCTCTGCACAGCCGTTTTCCAAGAAACAGTACATTTTTTACCGCGAACTGAATCCAAGATCCTTCATGCGGCTGAGCAAATGTTTGCCAGCTTGTGATATATGAGGTACTAAGGTAAAATAATTTGTGCAAAATCAGATATTTACTGTTTAATTTCTATCTAAGTTTCGATGATATTTAATTTTTTTTTTCTGTAACGATGTAGATGTATTGTCAGAACTTGCCCGGACTCTGTGACCTATCGCATCCTCATTTCAACAAAGCTAAAACTTATTTGCAGTCGAGTATTAAAAAATGATCGCACACAAACACCCACGCACGTAAGGATCACGCCTATCTCCCACGCACTCACATGTAAATTATATGTGCATGACTCATTAATGAGTCTTTTTGATTAATGTTGATGAATAATATATAGTCCCATTATCTAACAATATATTATTCCTGGAGGCAAGCGTCAGTAAATGAATACTTTTGTTATCATGCAGATGAAGTAGTGGCATAAAAACTTCATTAATTAATAAGGCATTATTATTGACGTGTTTGTATCAATGTGAATATATATATATATATATATATATATATATATATATATATATATATATATATATATATATATATATATATATATATATATATATATATACTCATCAAGTTTATTTTAACTCATCATTAATTAATATTAAATTATATTTAAAATAACAATACGCCTTACTAATTAAATATTTAATACATAATTAAACTATTACAAAAAGGAAGACAAATCTTGTATTAAAATGGTCATAGTATTCAATTATATTGTACATCAGGTTAAATTATTTAATTAATTTAAAAACAATTAATACGTTCAATATTTTAATGTAAAAATTAAATTAAAATAAAATAATAATAGTCATTACAATATCTCTTACCGACTATGGAAATAATATTCTGCTGTGTAGTAATAATTAATGATTTATGATTGGTGAGGTCAACTAGTGGTGTGACTAACATAGCCCATAATATAGTCCGGCAGGTGGGAAAAAAACATTTTTGCTGCCCTTCGGAAGAGACGTAAAGCGGGGGTTCAGAGATTGTGCGGTGTTAAGTACTCATTAAATTAATTAGACATGGTGCCGTTGGTAAAGAAAGCCAGAATTAGATGGATGGGACATGTGGAAAGAATGTCAGAACATTTGATACCAAAGAGAATGCTCTATGAGAAACCAGACGGCAAAGGAATCAGAGGACGTCCTCGGATCAGATGGCTGGACGATGTCGAGGAGGACTTGAAGCTGCTGGGTGTACAAGATTGGAGGAAAAAGATCGCACAGATTGGCTGTGGTGGTGGAGGCCATAGTTCTTGCAAAACCGCAGAGCCAAAATAAGTAATTTCGTAATCCTAATTATACCTTGATAGGCAAAATTTATGACTTATTGTAAAATAGTCCGATTAGTCGTGATAGCATAAAATATAAATAAATGGATAAACAACAACAAAATGGTTAATAGTTTCTGAGGAAAAAAAAATATCGTTATTATTTATTGCCCAATTATTTGAAAAAATGTATTTATTGCTTATTTATAAAAAAAAGTTGCTCTTGATTATGACGAACTGTGAACTATATGTATAATATCTATAATAGAATTATCCAGGACATTCTCAGCTCATGTCATCAGACACGTTTCAAGTGAATCGGTTCCAGTTACGGGTGCTATTTAGCGAGAGGTTCCAGTGACTCGCGTTATAAAAAGTAACTGCCCCGTTACTTTTTATCACGCCCCTAGTCCCTTGGCGGTATATTTTCCCTCCATTATCGTTCTCATTTCCATTTTTCCGTCTTTGTTCGGTTCCAGTTTATTTCATTTACTCCGATCGTTAAACCCGCCGTCATTATTTTATTACGACCCTGGCTATAACTTTTCTTTAATGTCCCAGGGCTATAATAACTTTTTCATAGGAATTATTTTTATACTGTGATGCGTCCGAAGGGAATGGTGTGGAGAAATATTACGCCATAAAATGATTATTTAAAAAATGCTTTATATTTTTAAATATATCCCAGGTTTTTAGAAAGTGGCGTTATTAATTTAACGTGTTAGTAAATTAACGGAGTTGCTATGGTAGTAGTGTTCTAGGTTCAAATCCAGCTGTGACAGATAGTTTATTTGATCTGTTAACAGGCAGGGGTATATCCTGTAGGATCTTGAGACCCTCCTGTAGCTCACTCAGCATCTATAAAGTTGGTACCCTTAATTGGGGGAAAACCTGGCAAGGACAAATCGCAATCATTGTCCTAGAAACTAAATTTCTACCACATACTGAACCCAAGACTTTACATCGGTCGTAGTGGTACAGTTAAAACAGGAGGGAATATTATAACTATAATAATTAGATTAAAGCTATAATTTTTTTATAATTGTTGAAAAATTAATATTTATGAGAACGTTTGAAGGTGGAATAGTAAGTTACATAACAAATAAGTGGATTTTAACATGAATGCTTATTTAGAAAGGGCATACTCGTATTGTGGTAATGTTCTGGAGAGAGGAGTTTCTGATGGTTTTGGATCCGTTCCAAGTTAGGTCTTGTTCTCGGTAAAGTTTACCAAATCAGAAAAGCTAAAGAGACTTTATTCAGAAACAGTAGTTAGTTTAAACAAAAAATCATAATAATATCCTGATTAGCAAACATTTTTTAGCTGTTATACCGAAAAAATCACTACATGCAGAAACGTCGAATGGAAATTCATACTTGATCGATACATAATTAAATACGAGTTATTATTACTATTGTTTCAAGCAAAGAAAACAAATGAAATAAATATATTTAGTAAAATTCTAGGTGCGTCCGGTTGTATCCAGGATATTTTTTATTCTCTTTATTTCCAGATCGGCTATTCCTAGCCTTACCTGGTTTTTTTAATAATGAATTTTAAACTTTAACACGAGGTAAAAGTGTGGGTTTCGTCTCATGCAAGAGACACCCCTAACTGTACATTATCAGATTATTTACTGAGAAGATGTAAATATGAATTAGTGTTTTTTCATATAAAAGAATGATAGTTGTATAAATAAAAAATATGTAAATAAGTAAACAAAATTAAAATTAATGTAATAATAATCAGAGCTATAGTACTATAAAACGGAAAACTAAAAGAAAACAGGATTATATTACATTTTGTTAAAACGATTGGTGAGAAACGTTATCTATTGAGATTACATCAGAATATCTTTCAAAAGTCTCGGTTTTAGCCTTGGGGATGAAATAGGTTCGCCTATGTTGAATGCTACAGCTCCTTTGATTTCTGGTAATCCGGTCTTAAATCTGGTGTAACGCTTTTTAATAAATTCTTCAATCGACTCTAGGTTTAGCTCTCGGTGTAGTTGACTGTTTCGTACAAACCAAGGCGCGTTTACTGCGATCCGTAGGATAGAATGTTATTTGTAGTTATTTTCTATATAAATATATTAAAAATAAAACACATGTTATGGAAAAATTAACTTCATTTAATAACAGTTGTTCTAAAGACCAAAATGTAGATATGTGATTTATAATAACCTCAATAATATTTTTGTCTTTATACCTCTGTCACCAGATAAATTCACACAAATACTAGTCCAGGATCTTTTAGTTTCTGCCTCTTCCTTATTTCTTATTTTGGCAGCAGCCCATGGCGACTCAATTTACTACGTATGAGCTCCAGTTGACGGATCCACAAAATGTTCCAGAGTGGTTGACTGTATAATGTTTGTACTCATACCCGACTATTTTTGAGTAGCCCTTCCATAAGTAAGACACGACAAGAGTTTGAGGATGAATCCATTCTTTAATGCATGCTAATAGCGTGTTTTCATTCCTGTTCATTTTTTTATATTCGGATTGAACGAAAAAGACCCATTGGTTCTAAAGTTCCATTAAATACGTTTTAGACATTCATTTATGCTTGGAATAAAAATATACAACCATCTTATTTTGTAAAGAAGAATTAAGTATCATTTTGGTATTTAGATTTTGTTTTTTTTACAAAACAAATCGGCCAGCAAAGACCACGCGAATATCACTTAATAATCTTCTTCACACTCTCCGCCTGAATAACTGTTATTAAATGTAGTTATTTTTTTCATAGCATGTGTTTTATTTCTAAACATAAATTAGAAATGCGTAAACAAGACCCCAATAACGAATTTATGAATATTTGATAATGGGAATATATAGTATAGAGAGACTGTAGAATTTATTCTGCAGGCATTAATAAATAAGAATAAATAAATTATGAATCTACAAATGAACGAATGGAAAATAAAAAAGTATTATGTTTTATATTTTTCCCTAACAACCGTCTTCCTGTCAGTAGTGTATACGACGCCTAACATTAATAATTATTTAATTATTAATGTCATAACGAATATTAATTTCTTTTATATTGTGTTATATAAAATAAATTTATTACATAAAATAAACATATTATGAAATGAAATAAATAAAAATAGAAGATACATTTCGTTACATGTACCGAAATATTTTAATTCGAATATAAATTCAATATTTAAAATTTTTTTAAAATTCATGGACAGTAAAAACGTGTTGAAAAGCTGATAGTTGACAAAAATTCCGTAAACAAGTTTTTCTTAAGATTTATCGGAGTCTTTTCTATCTCTTTTCAAATCATGATAATTATGATTAATAAGTTTTATGATTACTTCGTACCTTTTTATTTAATATATATTTAAATTATTATTACTGATTTTATTTTATATTAATCTACTATTAAAAAATAAAAAAAAATACACTGGCTCCCTAGTGCGTTTTATTAAAACTAATAATTTGTTTCAAATTATAACAATTGTCAAATTATAATTTGTTTCATAATTTGCTATAATAATAGTTGTATGATTAAATATTTGCCTCAAGGCCTGTTAGATCTCAGTTTCGATTGTAAGCATATAGTTATAGTTATAAAAAGATAGTATGTAGTAGACTATATGGATTCATTTAAGATATTAATTAATCGATTAATGTTGTTTTATTATTGTTTCATAAAAGGAAATACCCATTAATGTGGTTCTTTTATTTTTGCAGGTGTTGACGTTAGAATCAGCAAATTAAAGGTAACATATTTTCCTAGTCTTTTAACCTTTCTTAGCTTTGTTAAATAGTGAGTGCATTCATGTTTTGGCTGCTGTGTTATGTTTTTAGAGAATCATGTTGTGTTTGCATGTACACAGATAGTTGCTTAGTTCAGAGAGAAAGAGGCTGATTAAACATCTTTTAAAATTCATGTTATATAAACAAAACATGCATTTCAAATATTTGTTATAATATATTATATTTGCAATATGTCCCGAATTCCTATCATAGGATGTTCATGATTTTCTTATCTCTATATTTTTCTTATTTTTTATTCTTATTTAGTGTTCAGGGCATATTGTGAATACTGTTCCCCGATGAAATATAAATTTTTGGATCTTTCCTGGAGCTTTTGGCTGATGCGAAGTTTTAATGTAAAAAAAAAATAATACCTATACCACTACAACACATCAACAGTCTGGGGTTCAGTAGATGTTAGAGATTGTACTATTTCTTGGACGATGGTTGTGCAGGGATCACGCACTAGCGCCAGATTTTTCACGCTTATTTTCGGTGGCTTATAGAGCCTGGAAGAGCCCCAGGACGGTCCTAGATCCCATAGGATCCATCTCCACCCGCTAACAGATTAAATAAAAGTCTGCCAGCGAGCGGTGTTAGAACCCAGTACCTTCGGCACGGCAACTCAGCACTCGTCCCACTGAGCAACTCAGCTCTCTTGTTATTTAAATAAATATGTCAAATCTTCTTTTTATATTTTCTTACGTCAAAACTCCTAAACATAAGCGTTAGCGTTTAGCAATCTTATCAGTGGTGCCCGTATAAGAGGAAAATTCACAGGGCTCACCCAGCCTCTATGTAGTGGGAGTACCCTTAATTCAGGGAAAACGAGGTGTAGGAGGGAGGTGTTGCGAGCTTATCAGGTATCCGCCGAGATAATGAGGAGCATCACGAAAGACCACACACGTCGCCCCACGAAGAACCGCAACTGGTTAGCAGCTCTTCCCCCTCCTCTCTCGTTTGGGAAATATAATAGTCTGTTCTCCTCCGCACTAGCATATCATATAAATATAATAGTATGTTTTTCTAGCACCCGTTCTCTTGTAGTTAATTTTTGCAGCATATTTATGGATTATAGCATCTTCAGTGCGACATGGACATCCTAATCAGTTGCTGCATGGATCATTTTAGCTCCTAAACATTTGTGTTTTTAACAAATTACACCCTAATGTAATAACAATGTTGACGCATAGGCAAGAAACAGCAGTAGTATATAGCGAGAGGACAGCAACAATACCGGAAGTGGTAACATAAACAAGACATGTTAATTAATTTACTGAACTATTATATTAGTACTTGCTTATGTTTATTCATTAAACATCACTTTATGCTGCTATGGCTAATTGGACGATGGTACAACGGGAGTCCTATATATTGCCTATCCAGGTAAAATGAGAATAAGGATATGAGTCTTCTATCGAGTACATGAGATTGCAGAAACTCGGTACTCCAATTTTAGATTCAAACTGAAGGACAGCTGAGGATTTTTTACGTCATTTAAAAATCGTAAGCTCACTTACCAGGATGCCAAACCGCGATCTTAGTCACAGAAGGTTGTTATCCTAACCACTGAACCACAAGTGACCACTGTATTAGTACTGTCAGATGACCAATCCATATACTCTGCGTCTATTAAGATTCGATGAATGAAAAAGCGAACGGATGGTTATGCGGTTTCCATTGTTATCCGGCATATGTTCTATTGTGTATTGGTGTCAATGATTTCAAGATAAAATCTTGAGCTTAAGTGTAGAAACTGGTATATTTCCTATGTAAGATATATGACCTGCATCTCGTGACTACCTCTTTTCAAACCCACGAAAATCGAGGAATAGTTAATTATATAGAATCTAAATTCAATCGAAATATTTAATTTCTTCTAAAAAAACCTTTTTTATAGTTCAATACACAGTATAGTAGTATTTTAATTTAGAGCTTCATACGATACATTTCCTAATGGAGTTCATGGTCCTTCGTCTCAAAAACTTCTCTAGTGCCATATAGATAGCACTTAACTTTATGAAAGAGTGAAGATTGATATTAACTACTAGTGACTTGGAAGTGGAAGTGGGGGATCTCAGTGTGTCCATGCAGATGACCTAGGCCGAAACGTCGGCACTTATAATAAATAAATTAACCTTATTTGTGTTATTAATGACTGCACCCCCAGACAAATTGTATCCTTCATTAAAATAGTTCAGTTCCGTTTAATATCCAGTTCTCTGATTCGGCAATCTTATATATAAAAAAAAAAAAAAACTTCGAACTTCAAAACCTGAAGACATCCGATGCGATGACGGTTTGATTATCCCAATTATAAGCCCTCAATTAACCATAATTATTAAACAATAATAAACGAGACAATCTTTTTTTTAATTTGTCATATTTCACACATGAATTTGTGTGAGGATTTCAATGAGTATTTTATTGAGCTTAGTATTGTCGAATATGGCTTACAATAAATTAAATACACTGAACTTTCTTCCTTTTCGGTTTGGTTAGATCAAATAACTTATCCTATTATTGCAGGTTTCGATCAGATTATTTTCTATCATAGATTTCTTTTTCCTATTTTACTTGTTTCCTCCAAATCAAAAAATCAATCGAGAAAAGTAAAAATCACAATTTTATTACACAATATACACAAAATTGTTTAAAAAGTTTCCGAAAACTTGACTGCTAAAAAGCTTTATTGACGAAGCTTGAAACTTGTATGATTTTAACTTAAGTCATTATTCCAGTAAAACTTCAAACATGATACAACTCAACATATGTTATTAAAAAAAACAAAAAAAAAAACATTAGAAATGGAATATCAGAATTGTCGTCCCTGTATTAAAAATCTTCAACAAATACCTACAATTGTTATGGAAGGCTTAGTTCAAAACTGTGTATTAATTTCCCGAATTTTTTTCATTGGCAACCTTCGCAGTCGTTACTTTATATATTTTAAATAAATAAATTACATAGCCTTTAGTTTATCTTTATTATGAGGTGAATGTCGAGTTATTTTCTGCACCGTCTCTATAACCCTCCTTATCCAGCGAACCCCTAGGAAGTCATTGCTTCTAGAATCGATAAAGTGTGATCATCGGGTATGATCCGATGATTCCTATTCTGGCCTCTATCAGTGCGGCCAACACGAGAGGGGATTTAGGGTGTGGGGTGTTAATGAGGCTATATTGGCAGCACTGGCCAAGAGTATTTACTATCGCTACGTGTTCGGGTTTCGGATGGGTCCCATCTTGTCAACTTGTTTCGCTCATCCTCTGCCCAATCTCAACTGCCCCGGGGTGAATAAATATAATACTTTTTTTGCCATTAGCTATTGTAAATTTTATGAAGCGGTGTGGCTAAGAGGTAGAGTGATGAGTTGCCATGCCGAAGACCTAGATTCCAATCCCGCTCACTTCCAGATATTTATTTTATCTCTTAGTTGTCGGAGATTCATCCTACGGGATCTAGGACCCTCCTAGGGCTCACCCAGCCTCTATAAAGTGGATAGCCAAAATAAGGGGGGAAATCTGGCGGTTGAACGTGATCTAGAACTAATCATCTCCCTGCCACCGGTGTCTACAGTTCAGTCTCTACCAAGTACCCTTCACAGGTTGTAGTGGAGATTTGTGGTGGAGATTTTTTGTGTTTTTATGGCGAATGTTACTACTATTAAAGATTTCTCGGTTGTAAGTAGGGATAACAAAAGGAACAACATCGTGAAACTTTTCTGTTCTGTTTTTCTTTATATATTATTTCATGAATGGGTGATTAGAATTTATGGCATTCAATCGATTTCCCGACTGTTTTTAGCTAGGGCTGTGGCAACCTGAAAAGATAGTCTAAACATTTTCCATTTTATTTTTCTCTTTTTTTCAATGAACGTATGTTGTTTATTTGTTTCTGCCTAGAGGCGTAAAACCCTAGGGTCATCAACGCCTGTAGATTTTTGATTTTTATAATTATTTATCTTTAAAAAAAATAAAAAATGAATAAATAAATAAAATATACATACACACACATACTAATAAATAATACATCTATAATAAGGAAATAAAACAATCGGAAAAAACAACAAATGCATCTATAGCAAGGACAATGGAGGATCAAATATTGGTTATTAATTTACAGTTTGTAATGAATTTCACCACTTTGTCGATTTCAGATTTGCTGTCTCTAAGTGCTTCTCTAACATCATGTTTTGAGCTGATTTAGTACTTTTTTATTGGAGTAGCATTCCTCAAACATATGTCTGATACAAAGATTTTTATTACACCTAAGGCATATCGGTGGTTCATCCCTTGTAATGAGATGTGCGTGGGTAAGCCGTGTGTCCTATTCTAAGGCGAGCAATAGCCACCTCTTCATGGCGTTTACTACGATTAGATGTAGCACAAGGCTTTACTTCCCTTTTTATATATTTCAATTTACTGGCTGGACTTTCATCCCACATTGCTTGCCATCTTTTGTCTATAGATTCTTTTAGGGGGCGAGCAAGTTCTTGGGCGGTTAGAATAGCTCCCTCTACCTGGGAGGGTTAGTGCTCCCCGAGCAGCTTTGTCAGCCATCTCGTTCCCAACAATACCCACATGTCCCGGGTTCCAGATGAAGAATATTTTTTTGCTTATGTGATTTAGCATTATTAGCATTATCATTAAGCAGGTTCAATGAACGTGATGACCATGTGTAGAAAATATTCCACTGAATAATCCGTTCCACCTCAACACGAAAGAGCCATTCCTTGTTATCACTAAAAAAATAGGAAAGGTGATATTTATTTATTTAGTTGTATTCTCTTCATTTTCTTTTCTGTACTCCATTTTTCACAAATAAGTGATTTGTAGATATTAAAAGACACTGGCATAGGGCAGTGCATGTAATACACTGAGGTCATGAGGGTTTAGTGGGTCCGCTCGGAGAGCAGTGTCGAACTTACTTAGGGTTTGTACTATTATTTATATATCTAATGTGACCTGTGGTGTAGTGGTTACCATAGCAACCCACTATGCCCAACATCTTGGGTTCGTTGGCTGACATATTGCCTTAGGGTTTCTTAACGGAAGTAAAAAATCTTAGTTATACCGTCCTTCAGAGAGAACTTAAAAAAGCGGTCCCAAGCCTCTGCAATCACGCAATAGTTAATGATTCCTATCCTATTTTACCTGGATCGGCAAAATTATTTGTCTGATTAGATATTAACAGCATTAAGTGACGCTTAATGATTAAAAAAACACAAATCATTTCCGTACAGGATCTTCCTGGGAATCTCCCATCACCTAAAAGTGTGTACTCTCAATTGGAAGAAAACATGAACAGATCACCTTCCTACAGTACCGTTGTCCTGGAAATACTTCTGAATCTATCATATACTAAACCCTTCACATGGACTGAAGTGGTACAGGTTTTTTTTAAAATTTATTATTTATAGTTGGTTTACTAAAAGGGACTACCTCAAATGTAGTGAGTGATATGATATCAATCTTTTTCAATTGATTTTCTTCTGCTATGTTTTCTCCACGATTAAATAGTGGCTCCCAGTCAAAATGATACACCAGGATATTTATAGATGTCTTTGAATTGATAAATCGTTCAAATTATATTGCATAAAAACAATAATTTATTGTAATCACTAAACATCCTAGAATTCTGTACTTTGTATATAAACATTTAAAAATAAACAAGGATTTAATAATAAAAATAAAACAGATTTGTTTAGGATTACTTATCTCACAATGAAATAATGAAAGGTGTATCATACCTAAGTTTTTCCCAAATTTGTTTATCTTAAACTATTTTACTTTAGTTAAACTCTTGTGTCGAAGGTGTTGGCTCTTTTCAAAGCGAGTTGAAGAAAATCTGACGTTTTTTTTTAAATGAACGTGAGTTGGTTATTCAACATTTTAACGACGGGAAATCTTTAAATTAAATAAGCGAAATTATTTTTTTTTTAACTGTCCAGCATATAGTGGAGAGGTTCAAGAAGAAAAAGCGCATTGCCAGAAAAAAAGTTAAAAGCACTAGAAAAATTTTAACTGATAGGGATGAGGCTTGGATCGTCAGGGAAATTAAAAGAAATCTACATTGGAGTGCGACCAACAAAGCACAACCTACAAATAATTTTACTAAACTAATTGTTATAAATACAAAATTTATAAATTATTAGTACTCAAATGTTAATTAGAAGTGATGTGTCATTTTGAGTATAAGATGAAATAATTTATTTCCTTTTTGTCTGTTAATTTTTTTAAAATAATAAAAGTTGAATATTTTCAAATTTATCTGTTTTTATATATTTAAATTGGTACTATAAAGAAATACGTTGAAGTGTTTTCTGGTTTTGATCCCTGTAGCAATATAATTTATTCTTTATTCTTCTTCTTTCAACAGGGTGTATCAATTTCACAGTGAGCCACTCTATAGAAGGTTATAACATATTTATAATAATTGAATCAGGTCTAAAATGGATTGCCACATTAATACCCTGCAAAAAAGTTAGATTCTGTTCGCAGGCTCTCTTCCAATGTGTGTTAAAAAAAAAGATGTCTGCTGTTTTTTTGTGTGTGCAATTTCAGAGTGATTGGTATTAATTTTTTTTTCTTTATATTTGTATCCACACCTGTCAAATACAAATAATTGACAATATGCAGATAGGCTGACAGGAAAATAATACAGAATGACATGAAAGGCATGAAGAAGAACAATACCCAGGGGTACCTCTCCATTGGCTTGATTTAATTTCCTACTGTAATTGATCCCTCATCCACGTGGTATTAATTAATAAAGTTTTTATTTCGATAGTTTTCTGCGTGTTAAGATCATTAGTAGCGGTGAAAACCATAAAAATTGAATAAAATTTATTAATATACACACTGAAATCAGCGTAAATGGCACATCTTGATGTATAAAAATAACTAAATAACCTTAAACTTGCTAGTAATAATAGGAATATCCGCAAGTTGCTATGGAAACAAATAACAGCTGTTACAGACCATTAATCTAAAAACATCAATATTACCAGTATTAACATAAACATATTCTCAAATTAAACTGAAAACTTAAGTGCCAACTGAAAACCAATGATATGTTTAATAATGTTCTCATACTAGAAAAAATGCCATTAACTTAAAATTTATTTTAAAAAATCAAGTGGTAAGTAGCTCTATTGATTTGGCCACCCACTGTATGCCAGACAATAGCATATAATATAGCATGAATAGACTGTATTATAGCGCCCGATACAGAATATTCAGCCTATGCTGAAGCACCGATATGTAAGACAGCTCAAGCTCACTTGGGCGCGGATCATGATCATTCCGAGGGATCCGGACTCCTCTCGAGATCCGACCCTAACCGAAATGAACGCGCCCATTTCCCTCCCTTATTCCCTCTCACCCCCACACGGACAGACCACCGCCATACATCAGCCTTATCATCGGTTCCGATAGCTTGGCACGTGACGTCGGCCATCGCCGGTAATTGCAGAAGCTTACAACTCCTCTCAACCGATCCCCCTTCCTTCTTCCTATCTGACAGTCGGGAATGGAAGGCCTAATGCTATCATAACAATAAAATCACGATGTGGTAATTACGTAGAAGAAGGAAATGACTCACGCAATCCCCATAAATCGCTGTCCATGAAGTAAACCTTTTTCTCACCCCCAACTCCTATCTATTTTAACACCTAAAACAATTATAGGAATGGAATAATTTCTTGTCATATTATATTATTATTATGCACTACAACCCCACAAGCGAGTCCTGGCCTCCTTCCCCACCCATTGTTATCCTGCTGTTCACTCCTGCATCATTTGCTATGAAATATGCCCATCTTTGTCATAGCCTACCGGCCGCTCACCGTCCCTGTAACAGCTTTTTGCCATCCTTGGAGTGGTATTTATTTGCACTCAAGTGACATGTTTTGCCCTCCGAAGACGATTTACTTTTACTACTGTAGTAATGTCTAAATCTTTGAGAATATTGTTTTAATTTGTTATCCGTCGCCATGTTAAAGGGACCGAAGATTCGTTAGAATACATTTCTTTCGAAAATTTGAAGCTATTTATCTTCCGAGTTTGTGTCCACAATTATAACGGGCGCAATGTTACAATATTCGGGAGTCCTGTCCCTATTATTTACAACTTCTTCTTCCTCTTGCTCTTTTGCCTTTCTGCGCCGAGCTCAAGCGTCGGCCCATCTCCACCATTTACTTTTGTCTTCGGCCGTTTGTTTACTTTTCTCCTTTCCAATTACTTTAAATATTCCTAGCCCAGCGTGGTTCAATAGATCTCCGTCCCTCCGGTTTAGCCTCTATATACCATTTGGTCCTACGAAAGTCCGACATTCTCCATTCGTGTCCAAACCCACCGTCATTCCTCTATTTTTTTATTTATTTTACTGAGAATATGTTTAGCTCTTCTCTCATTGCGTATACATTTGCTCTTCGCCTTTCCGACGATTCATCCGAATAGCACAGGTACATTTTTTTAATCTGGATCTTCCTCTGGTCTCATCCTTTCTTATTATTGTGTTGCTGATTTGTTTGAAGATTAGTTTTTTTGACTCTATTAACTTAGAAAATTACCATGGCTACATATTGCCGTACAGTACCTCACTTCAACACATTCTGCTAATCGAAGGAACATCCAAGTTCCTTTGTTCGACTCCTTCTGGTCTGAGTATTCTGTAAATTAATTACTAGGAGCGGATGGTGATCCTATCGCTTAGGGAGGATTCTTTGGTCACGAATTGGCAAGGTCTAAACTGATAATTTACAGCGCAGATAAGAACGATCGTGGGTGCTGCCTCAGTATCATCTGTGGTTAATTAAATAACAAGAGTCCTTTAACTGATCCAAGACCATTATAGATGTGCGAGGATCCGAAGGAGTAAAACTCCTCATATCCTTATAATGATTCGGAATGGAATGATTCATGAAAATGATTTATTTTTATTAGCCT
The DNA here is from genome assembly GCA_964056705.1 of Troilus luridus. Classification (NCBI taxonomy): domain Eukaryota; kingdom Metazoa; phylum Arthropoda; class Insecta; order Hemiptera; family Pentatomidae; genus Troilus; species Troilus luridus. Next base: position 18,588,270 of record OZ057413.1, read on the forward strand.
TAACCGATAATTCTTTTATGTTGGAATGAAATTCATTGTGCAATTAATGAGAATTTTTTTACTGCCAACCGACGTTCTGCCCAAACTTCTGAGACATTATCAGAGGTTAGCTGTTTTAAGAGACTGCAGAACTTGTTTTGTCAAGAATTATCTCTTCATTCTCTCTTTGTCTGAATTGCAAAGAAAAGTTCTCTGGCAGAAGCAGGGGCTCAATAACGATTCTGATCGCAAGAAAATGTTTGATCATGTCGGACATAAATACTCTCATCGTAGAACTAGAAGTATGAGCGTCTGCCACTCTGCTTGGTTTGCAATATATTCTTTATATAAAAGTTTCTTCAGTTGCTTTCTTTCAATTCACTTTATATAAAACATTTTTACTGCGAATTTTAAATTTGTGGCACGATTAAAGACATTTATGTGTAATATATTTTTAAATGGGGCGACAAAGTCTGACTAAACGTCCATCCTTGCAGAAGAAATAATTTCTGCTTTTTAATTGTGTTTATGTACACATTAACATTAAATATATGAATTATCAGTTATTATTAACACTTCCCTCTTAAACATTTATTTTTAAAAAAATTAACCCTGTACCACTACTACCATGAAGGATCTTGGGTTCAGTACATGTTAGAGACTAATACAGAGCGGTAATTTGCAATAGATCACGCTCAACCTCCAGATTTTTATTTATTTTTTTAATATAAGAAATCTTTTTATTGGATAGCAATAAGTGCAATATGGCACACTTAAGGACAATAAATATTAGTGATGTAATACATTAGTGGAAAAATTCCAACTAAAAACCTTAAGTCTCTAAACTAAAACAGGAAATTAAAAATACCTGTCCAATATTTCGCCTATTCAGGCATCCTCAGGGCAGAAAGAGAATAATAGCAAACCAAAAGATGAATAATGCACCCCAAAAACACACATTAGATCTAACCTTAGCCAGCTGGGAATCTAGTAACCTTCCCTATGAATACCTGATTCAGTAGTTGCATTTGAGGCTTGGAGGTGGTGGGATGTGTGTTTTTTGGGTGCATTATTCATCTTTTGGTTTGCTATTATTCTCTTTCTGCCCTGAGGGTGCCTGAATAGGCGAAATATTGGACAGGTATTTTTAATTTCCTTTTTTAGTTTAGAGACTTAAGGTTTTTAGTTGGAATTTTTCCACTAATGTATTAACATTTATTTGATGTCTCTGTTGACCGTTACCTTTTTCAATTAGTGATGTATGTATGCACAACCCATTGGGTACCCACTTTAGAGAGGAATACCAAAAATAATTCAGAGAATAACAGATTCGTGTGACATCAATTTTAAATTTTTTAACGAAATTATCACTCTTATTATTATTTTGTTTTTTGTACGATTCAGATTTTACAAATACTTTTGGAAATTAAAAATAATTTTCGTAGAACGGAATCTTATTTTCAATTAAAAAAAAGTTTTTAATTATGTGAATATTTATGACTGCTTAGATTCCAGTTAACTCAGGTTATCGTCCATGGTCTGAGAAATAAGTATTGGAAATAAGGTTTAAAAAAGTAAAAAAAGTTAGGATGACGTGTTGTCTGTCGAAGCCAGTGCTATTCCAGAAATTAAATATGAAATTGGTTGCATAGCATGCCAATGTCATAAGAGCGTCACATACACCTCCGATGTATACATCCCTTCTCTGCTCTGTTACTGACAACACGGATACCTCTCTCTACCAACCCCAGATTAAAAGTCTTCCCTGTAAAATTATAACCATTTTGTTTTGTAAATTATTTTATAAGTATAATTTCCATACACTAAATTTATTATTTACCAATCCATGAACCTTTGTGTTCCATGTTAGCTTAAACTTTAAAAAATGTAAACATAAATAAATCCTCATTAATTTTATTCTCTATAACTTTTTCAATCACGTGTGGAGAAGTTTAAATACTTACGGTCTATGTTAACTAGAAAAAATGAAATTCAAGAGGAAATAAAAGCACGATTGAAGACATTTATAAATTTATAAAACCATCGTTATTCCAACTCGTCATTATGAATGGGAAACTTGGCCGATAACGTTGAAGGATGAATAACGTCTTAAGGTATTCGAAAATTAGGTGTTGCGTAGAATATTTGGACAGAAAAAAGGATCAGACCACAGGAGAATTAAGGAGATTATTGCCACAACACGGAATAGCGAAGCATGCACTAGGTGGGAAGATTGCGTTAAGAGTGATCTGGCGGATTTGGGTTTAGTTAGTAGTAGGCAAAGAGTGGTGATATTGTCATCGAGACTTCGGGTTGCTTCAACGATCATATGAACGCTGCTGAACACCACCTTAGTGGACATGTTCGCAAACTATGTTCCCTACACAGGAGCACTGGGCGCCGTTTGTTCGCGAACATATTGAACACCCGTTTTATGTTTTATACGCCTGAAATTTACAATTTTTGAAAAAAAATCTTGAGTGTCGGGTATGCGTAAATAATGTATTGAGTGTGTTAAGTTAAGAATTGTGTCCCACATGATAACAACATGGTTTAGTCGAAAGGATATTTTTTTTTGTGATCTATCTCATATCGTAGTCGATTCTTTGTTTTGTTCTTCTCCCCCTCGTGATTTGTCTGCTCTACGGCAACTTAAACCATATAATTTGAATTCCTCCAAAAAATTATACTCTACCCATTCCCGACAGTTTGTTTTATCTTTACGGACAATTCAAATGTAAACATACCCGCAACCTTTCGAGGTTTACAGTCTACAGCCGGGGTTGTAAACATCTGAGTGCACGCAGCGCCTTCAACATAAAATATTCTCGGCCTGTAGACGTCCATTTTACACTCTGTCCATAACCTTCATGGTCCGTACATGCTGTTTTAACGAGTATAAATATTTATATGAAAGTTATTTTTTTTATTTTATTACTCTGTGTAATCATTTAAAAGACACGTTTTTTTCAATACCCATTTATTATCGTTAAAAAAATATATTAAATAAGAATGCCCAGATTACTGCCTCATTTATTTTCTTGAATAATATTAGTTGATAATATAAGTAATCCCTACCTTTGTATCTGGTTTACTCAAATAGCATTATTTCTATATTTTATTTTATCTATTCTTTACAGTTTTTATATACCATTTTAATTGGTTTGTATCCTGTCTATCCAGCCTTGAAAAGGTACCTGCAATGTAGATCGAAACTTCAGTTTTCAAATAAATAGTTCAACCATATGTAATGGCTGTCGTCATGACCAGCTTGCTGTTTTACATTCTTAAAACATGTCCAATCCATCTTATACTGTTTTCTTCAATGACTTTTTCTGCAGGCCCCACTCCGAGGCTTGATCTAATGAACGAGTTGCGAATTCGGTCTCGTCTTGTTTTCACCTATCCTTCCTAAGGAATCACATTTCTAAAGCCTGGATTCTACTTTTATGTTTGGTGGTTAACGCCTAAGATTCCGAAGAATATGTTAATATGGGGAGAAAAGTAGATTTATATACCCTCAACTTTGTCCCCTTGGATACATCTCTTTTATTCAGGAACCTTATATTTATTGCATGGATCAATTTACAAGCTACGTTACTCTCCCGGATTTCATTGTCCGTGACTCCATTCTTATCAAGGTGTGCTCCCAGATTTAAAGCTTCTCACCTGTTCGATGGGCTTGTCCTTGGTTCTCCCACTTTTCCCTTAGGCATCCTGTCAATTCTCATTACCTTTGTTTTATCGGGGTTTATTTCCATATTGATTTTCATTTCTTACATTTTATTTTATTTCAACAAATAAGAATTTCACTACACATTCGGTCATCTTTTTTAAGAGTTCAAGGCCTAATAATTTTTTTAAACACTTAATAAGATATTATTATGACTATAATTTCAAGGTTTTTAAAATTGCCGTATTAGGTACTGCCTGCCATTTGGTTGCTAGAGGCAGAGAGAACACCTGCGAACTTCACACCTGTGGTCGCTCTCCCTCCGTTAATGAGATCGCCGCACGCCAGCCGGCCATCGACACGCTGTTATTCCCTTTACGACCGACTGGAGACAAGTCCCCTAGAGCTATGAGACTGCCTTCGCTGCCCCAGCATAGCAACGTCCGAGTTACTGCCATTGGTTCGGATCACGAACACAAATAGTGTCCGATGCCGTGATTAGTGGAGATAGCTATAATAGCTCGTGGCCGTTGTACCGTTCGTTCATATTGGTCGGGGGCATCGGTGCGGCCTCACTTTGATGTTATGGATCGGCCAGCCTGTGCGCATTGAAATCGCCGCCTACTCAGTTGAGCTTCGTTTTGTTTTATTTTATTTATAGACGTTTTGGTTGTAATACAAAATACTAATTGGTAATAATTATTAGAAGATAACGATTTTCGATTGGCTGCCCTATTTCGTTGGTTGGTAACTCACACAGCATGCTTATCATATAGCCAATAGTCAATATAAAAAAGTAAGTAAAACGGAATATATTTTTCAAACATTTCTAATATTCTTCAATTAAATTTTAATATTCAATATCAGCAGGAGGAAATGAGGACACTCCATTTATTTATTTATGGACTAAAATTTTAATTATTCGAAATGAACCTCTGCGGTTATCCAAGTATTTCAAAAGTGTATACAATTTTTCATAATATTTTCAACACCCTGCTTCTCCAAAATATTACTTCAATAAGAGATGATTCCTGTAATTTGGATCGAAAAGTCCTTGTATTTTAATGATTTTTGTGGATATAAAATTTCACATCAACTTTATTATTACGTACGGATTGTATTATACATAAAATTCCTTTTCCCTTCCTTCTTGTATCCTAACTATACTATACCGTTTTCTAATCACATTGTTGTCATAATGTCATTAGAAAACGGTATAGTGTCTGAAGATATAAAAACATATTAGGAAGTTATCGTAAATGACGAGACTGGAGCGGGAAATTATGTGGAGGATAGATGCATTTAATTAGAATTGGGTCGAGGTGAGTTTTATCGAGTTACCTTTTGCTGTACCAATCCTATTCTCTTTGTCTTCTAAAATGACAATAAAAAAACCTGTACTTCTACAACCCACAAAGGGTCTTGGGTTCACATGGTAGTGACTATACGGTTGTGCAAGGTGATTATCTGTCCAAGATCACATTTAACTTCCAGGTTTTCCCGCAATTAAGAGTACCCATTTAATAAAGGTTGTGTGAGCCCAGGAGAATCCTTGCATATCTTCATCTTCTTTCGATGGTAATTACTCTAGTATGAGAGAAAACTTGAACTCGAAGTTAAATAATTCAATACACTGCTGTTGCCGAAAAGTTTAACATACAGTTCTTCAGCCAATCGTATCACAGTCGTTCTGCTACAAATTGCTGCGGTTATTGCTGAAGAACTTGGCCCCTTCCACCCTCCAACTGCCTTCCTTATTGCTCGGCGTGTCTTGGGCCTTTTCATTCCGTAGCCGTCCGAGCAAAATGAACCTCTATTGAAGGCCCTCTTTTATTCCTCATCTGAAAAAGGGCCTTTACGAAGAGAGGATTTCAATTTGGACAAACACACACACACCGAAGCGGAGCTGATTGTGTTTATTCTGGCTGCGCACGTGTTAGCGGTCGACCACGTGGGAAAATAACAGTTCGTGACGGTGAATAAGTCTTCTTGAGGGCCATGTGACATACCGACCGATGTAGTCCCCACTCACCCTTATGTCTTCTCTTCACTTCTTTAATCCTTCATCAATTTTCTCTCAATTGACTGGCATATATTCATCTTCAATATATTAACTATTACTCATACCTACACGAAATAACCTTAACAAAATAAATAATCGGAAACAAACTATGAACGTAAATGATTTATACGCCATAAAGCGATTACAAACCGAACATCTCCCTAATATATAACAAAAAATTTAGTTTTGTTGATGTTGCCAAGCAACGGACCAAGGAACTACTTTTTGGTTAGTCTTTTGTTGTGCTCTGTCATATGGCCGCTGTCCCTGACTTCCGTAAGCCGTTACACAAAATATATTTGTTTCTCTTTATATTTATCACTATATATATTTATCCACACCTCTTAATAAAACCATTCAACCAACAGCAAATTTTCGGTTCAATTTAAAATAAAATGACATGAGAGGCATGAAGAACTGTTCCCAGCGGTACCTCTTTAGCCGCTTAATTTAATATTCTTATGCTAACTGATCCCTAATCCAAGCTCTTTTTAGTCTCCTCCTTCTGTTCTCAGGCTTCGTCGCCATTTGTTTTATCAGTGGGTTTGCGTGTCCATGATGTTTCTCGGAAACGTTTTTGGTCGACCGTTAGTATTGTTAAGTCCGTATGCAGAGTTCTTTAAAGACCAAGGTGCTTTTATGACAAGTCTGAGTATTTTTACAAAAATATTTACACAAAAAATAGCATTCTTTAAAAAATTTTAATGAAAAAATATAATCAATTAAAAAAGCTTCATCTACTTTCAAATATTTCGATTTTTGGCCTGTTATTTCAATACTCATAAAATCGATCCAATTCAAGATATTAGATTGAAATAAGATTACGACATTTTTCTTATAAACTATGAATTATATTTGTTATATATAAAATAAAACCAAAATTAATAAAAATATATATATTAGCGAGGAGATAGTTGACTGGAAGATCTGAGTAAGGAAGGAAATAGTTGGGGGTGCAGTCAAATTAAACATTAAATAAGTGGGTACTTATTTTATTTTGTGCCTACGTTTCGACCTACTTTGTGGGTCATCTTCAGGGCTAATGGAAGTTGAGACTAGACTGGAATCGATCTAACTGAAGGTCGAACGTAGGCACAAAATAAAATAAGTACCCACTTATGTAGTGTTTAATTTGACTGCACCCCCAAATATTTCCTTCCTTACTCAAAAATATATTTATAAAAACGATTTTAGCAATGCTATATTTTATCGGAGTTGCATTGCGACCGATAGAGGAACTGGTTTTCTTAGCTAAATTATAAATATTTTTACAATACTGGCAAATCACAAAGCCATTGTAAATAAGTTCGTTATTTTTTAGTTTAATGATATGTTTATCTACATTGAGTTTAGTAATATCCCTACGGTTTTTAGAAATTAGATATTCGTGAGCAATTAGATGATTTTACATTTGTAGCAGGTGTATTTACGTGGTGATTGAAGATATACGAATCCAAAATTAAACGCAAATCACAAATTCGGTTCTTCAGTAATTTATTTCGGACTTTACTAATGCCTTTAGGCCTTACAATAACCGATGTAGTGCCATCACCATTCTTCATTCATGTCTTTACCGTGGGTGCGATAAGATACGCACGTTGTTTGCACATTTAACGCCATTTTATACTATTCCTGCTAATTGGAAGGTGCTACAGTGTAAGTGGTAAAGTTTGTCTATCCAGGTCTAATTTGGAATGGAAGTTGCTGAACACCGCATAGGCTTGAGATCGCCGTGTTACGTCCGCATTAGAAGGACGTCATAACTTGGTATTTTTCACTACCTTTTAAAAAATCCTGACGGGCTGCGAATCCGTGATTTTGGTCACAACAGGTTATGGTAACTACACCAATGATGACCCCAACGATGCGCTAATTATTAATATGGTTTTATGGTTGTTTTAGCAATGACCATCAATTATCCTACATAACAAATTACATGATCATTTGGGGAAGGACCGCTTGTGACATCGCAGATCGACACCCCACCACGCGGTCCACCCATTCAGGCTATTGTTTAATTTTTTGCCTGTTATTGTCATCTTTTGTTTTGCGTTTTTTCTCCCCCATTCCTATTGCGGACTCACAAAAGATAGGCGCTAACAGCTGATGGAAGGGGATAATAGTGGGTTTTATTTTCTAATTAGGGATCTTGAACGTGAATTAATTCGCCAAGTTAGGACAATGGTGTCGGGTTTCCTCCCTTATTGAGGCCTATCGGGTTTCGGCTGTGCAAATTATACCAGGACGCCGCCGAGCGCGGGTATTCACCCGCCTTAATCCCGCGGGTTATCTGCCCTAAATAGCAGTAGAAATCCTTTCCTCTTCTACGATACCACCCAGGCAATCCCGCGGGCTAGTCACATCAGGATTAGTCCCATCACACCCCACCGCGCTCAGCTTAGCACCTACTGTGGCTCACAGTCAAAACGATAAGCCTCCATATCGATAGGAATCTGTGAATAAAGAATTGGATTTAAAACTGTTCCGCAGGTTATCGCTTCGAGTTGAGTTTTAACAAGTATTAACTGTTTAATGTTTTTCAAGTTTTACTACTAAAATTTCGAAGTATAGATGACATATGTGGAAGAAAATGCTCCGGGTAGAGGTCAAAAATTTCTCTTTAGTTGGGGGAAATGATTATTGGAGAGCCAACGTTCCGACACACACTGTGCAGTTAGTTATGTGTTAGTGACGAATTCACACCGCCCCCCCCCCGTCACCCCCTCGACAGCCCTGAAGAGAAAAGAAAAGATTTGGCCCTGACCGGGATCTGATCATTTCTCTTCAAAATAAAAATATTTAAAAATTAAAACAATTAACAAAAAAATATAAAATATAATGACGTAAGTCAACAAGATCCTAATTAAAGTAATGTTCAAAGAACGTTCTTCCTCGTGTATACATCGCAAAATTGCGAGAACACGGGGATAAGGGATCGTTGAAGAGAACAGATTTGTCCTGACTGAGAGGCGATCCCTGGTCGCTCAAATGGTAAGAGCGCTGCCACGGAGAGGCGAACAACCCGTGTTCGAATCCCGGCCAGGGCCAAATCTTTTCTCTTCAAAATAAAAATAAAAACATTAAAAAGAATAATTTATTATTATCACTAAATATCCTAGTAATATGTATGCAATATGTAATAATAAAAACATATAAAAATAAACAAGGATTTAATAGCAAAAATAGAACACACTTGTTTCATCATTACCCCCAGTGAAAATGACACACCTTTCTTTTTCCCAATGCTTATTTACCTTAATCTATTTATCTTTAGTTGAACTTTTGTGTCGGAAGTATCAGAGTTATTTTCAAATTCGGTCCTATTAAATCCGCATATTTGAACTTTTTTCAGTAATGGGGGTACGCACAACGTTTAAAGAAGGGTGAATTGGTTAGCATAACAATCTACTATCCCCAAGATCGCGGGTGCGTAACCCGGCAGGTGTCCCTTTTTTTCTAAAGGGCGTATTAATTTAACTGTGAGCAACTATATTTCTACCAGTTATGAAATATTCCCGCTACTATAACTTTCTTCATAAAATGTTGTGTATAGTGCTATTTAAATCCATTATTAATTCGTTCTAGATTTTATACCAATTTGGGTAAATATGCGACAGTTATTAATTTAGCAGTATATTTTTAATTTAATTAATTAAATTGTAACGATAATTATATTATTTGTTTAAGTTTTATTTTAATGTTTTTATAAATTTATGATTCATTACCATTTGTTCATTTACCTACCCAACTGTTATTTATACTTATAGTTTGTTCAATTAACGCCACTTTATGCTGCTTTAGCTAATGACGATGCTACAGTGGCAGCTCTAAATTTTGCCTATCCAGGTTTAATTAGGATAGGGATTTTTAACGAGTACCTGACATCGTACAGGCTATATCGTACAGTAAATATTTTTTACTCCCTTTGAAAAATCCTAGGGCCACCTGCCAGGCTAAGAACCATTTATTATACTTATATAATTACTAAGAAGTATTTAATAAGAAGCCATTAGTCAAAAATACCTAAGATATAATTAAGTTTTTATTATTTTTAATCCACCCGTGTCACTCATAAAAGCAGATATGAAGGAAGTCAGTATCCATCTGCACATTTTCCTTATGTGAGATTCCCTAAGGACTTCACGCCTGGAGATCTTTCGCAAGTTCAGAAATCTTTTCGCTATGTATCTATATGTAGATCTGTATTCATGAATAATTTCAATATGTAAATGGAATATAGTCTCTAAAATATTAAAACCCTAATAGCTTTATATAAATTTATGGTGAGTCACAAGGTTTTATAAATATTGTGATGTTATAGACGAGATTTTTATTTTTTTTTACTGCTGAATACACTTATATAGCTTTTGAATAATTGTTAAAATACTTGCTTTTTGAGGTTAATGACAATTCGAACACATTTTTCATTCGGTTCGAAATAGTCAGTCAACTAAGTGTCCAAAATTGAAGGGTTTTGTAGAAACTCAATTGTGGTTTTTAGAAGCTAAACTACGAATTTCCTTTTTTATTCTCCCAAATTTTTTTCTATATTTTAAAAAACTGTAATATCGTATTACTTATTTTATGCCTACACAGTTATGATCTTAAGGATTTCTGTTTTTTTAAGCGAGTGGATTCGAAAATATTAGCCGATATGTTTTTTTTAAATATTGTATTGATATAAATAAAGTATTCGATAGTTTCCGAAAACTGGCTAATTAATGTTCATGGGTTCTTATTATCAATTTTAATTTCGTTGATTCGTTTTTCTTGAAAAATATTTTTAAAAATGTCTGCCGTAATCTGCCCTCAATCAAAAATTCAGTAGAATAAAAATGGTACCAATGTACCAGGTATCTTTTTTTAGTTCAGTATAAAAATTATTAAGGTTTTAATTTCAATACGGACAATTATAATTAATCCGGACAAATAGAAGTCTTCAAGTAAATGACAAAACTTAAAAAAAAAAAATTATAAGTGACGAAGTTGAAAGTAGTTAGGTTTCAATAATGTTATCTGAGGTCCGAAAAAATAACTTCCATTACAAAAAACATAAGAAATTTCGTTTATAATATGCAATTGTTGATTTCCGAAACGAAACTTTGCGAAACCATTTTTTATTTATTTTTAAGAAATGATAATTTATCTTCAAAATTATATAATTGTTTATTCCTTCTGAACTTTCGGACATTATCAATGGGTTATTGTTTCATGGGCTTAGTACATGGTAGAGACTGTACTGTTTCTAAGACAACGGTTTTGCTGTGAGGTGATATGATCACAATCCAACAGGATTTTTCTCAATTAAAGGAAAATACCATTATAGAGCCTAGGTGAACCCCAGAAGGGTCGTCAGATACCACAAGATCCATCCTTGGCAGTTCAGAGACTGAATATATATATCTGCTATAGCACATCACTCTTCACTTCGAATAGCTCTCTGAATCTTGTTACTTACCCTTTAAAAATAGAAACCCTGTTTAAGTTTTCATTAAACTAACTTGAAAATATGGTGGAGGTAGTGCAATCAGATCCTAAATCTATAGGAAAGCTGGAGAAGTGGAGGGATGTTTGGAATACTAAGAAGCGGAGGGGGAGGAGCACTCTGGAAATTGGCCCGTTATTGCCTCTGTCATCAGCCCCTATTTCCCTTCAACTTCCTTATTAGTCTCTTTGCATTATCCTTTCTCTCTCTTTCTCTAAATATCTATGTATGTGTGTGTATATATATTCCGAGTACCTTGATCGAATAATACGAGTATATCTTCATTCTTATACTTGCTATATTACTTTATTCTTTTTCTCCAAAAAAACCTGGATTGTTTCACGATGAGATTATTTATTTTGTAAATACGGACTCGACATTGGATATATAAATGAATGATATGTCGATTCCCATTATATGAGAAAAATAAAATAAATAAACATTTTAACCGCGGAAAAATTCCAACGAAAAGCCCTTTAGTCTCCAAAACTAAAAACAGAAATTAAAAATATCTGTCCAATATTTCGCCTACTCAGGCATCCTCCGGGTAGAAAGAGAATAACAGCAAAGCAAAACATGCATAATGCACCCAAGAAACATCCCACCCCCTCCAAAGGCCCAAATGCAACTACTGAATCATAAGGAAGGTTACTAGACCCCAGCTGGATAAGGTTAGATAAAAAACAGCTGATCAATACTTCAGAAATTATTGTTGGTGTTATTCATGTTTTGCTTTGCTGTTATTCTCTTTCTACTCTGAGGATGCCTGATTAGGCGAAATATTGGACAGATATTTTCAATTTCTATTTTTAGTTTTGGAGACTAAAGGGCTTTTCGTTGGAATTTTATCAAAGGTCTTAACATTTATGTAAGGTCTCTTTTTACCTTTTCAATATTAAAAATTTTAACGATACAATTTTTTTTTTAAAGTTGAATATTTGATGTTAGTTATTTAACGCTTTATTTATTTAGGAAGAGTTACTGCGTCGAAGGTATTGGGCTCTAAACCCGCTGCTGGCAGATTTTATTTAATCTATTAGCGACCAGAGATAAATCCTATGGGATCTAGAACTTTCTGTGGCTCACTCAGCATCCATAAAGTGGGTACTCAAATTTTCAAGATTGTGTATTCATAATTTTGTTTAAAAAAAACAAACACTAGAACCAAGTGTCTTGGCTTTAGTATGCTATAGAGATTGTACTGTTTCCAGGGCTACGGTTATTCATAGAGGTGATTAGTCTGAGGTTATGCTCAACCGTCATGTTTTTCCCAGATTAAGAGTACACACTTTCTAGAGGCTGGGTGAGCCCAGGAAGGTCTGTAGAACCCACATGGCATATCAGTGGCTGTTATCAGATAATCCTGAGCATTGTTAACTCCAAGTTGTTAATTCAATAGATAAGAAATATTCCTCTAAATATAATATTGCTATTTCCATTTTTATTCAATAATCAGTGCTCTACAACTGACCCACTCCGCTCCCTTTAATTAGGATAGGGATAGTTAACAAGTACTTGAGAATGCAAAGGCTATGGACTGTCATTTTACGACCCCTCCGAAGGACAGGATAACTAAGGACTAAGGACCTTTTACTCCCTTTAGAAAAACATACCGGGTTATTTATTTACTGTGATTCCTTATATTAATTGGTTTATTAACAAATTACATTATTAGTAATATTTATTTGTTTCTTGTTGCAGGTGAGTTATCTTTGAAGCTAGAAGTAACTTTTTAGGAAGGAAGGAAGAACTAATTACTTTAAGGGCAGGTAATCAATCATAACACAATACCACTTCGTTAAGACAATTGTTTTTGTTTTCGCCGAAAAAGAAAGATGTAATATGAAGTATTTCTTAAGCTGCAAAAAACAAAACAAAAACAAAAAACGAAGACCTAGTCAATACCAACTGAGACTGATGAATGAGGAGATGTAATGTTTTGTTAGCAAACCAATAATGTTAAGTACCGAGACTTCAATCCTCCCTTCTTTGTTATCTGCCCCAGCTTTTTCTTGTTAGTAAGTCCCTTGGGTTGACAACTGCATGATATCGGTCGGTCATTCGGTCCCGACTTATGTAATGCAGTGGTTTTGTAAAGGATCGTTTAACTATCTAACTTTAATTATTTGCGCTTAAGTGATCATTATACCGTATTGCCGTTTACTATTGCAGTAAAGATGAGCATTGCATTCCATACCCTATATATGTTGTTTGGAGTTTCTCTAAATGTCCCTTCTGCTTAAGATTTAATTCTAAACATCTGATTCTGTTCAAAAATTCCGTTCAAGTTAAAAATTACATTAGTAAAAAATAAGAAAAATCATAAAATAATTATTTGAATACAATTGAAAAAACCCAATAATGCCTTGAGTCTCTAAAATACTGAAGGAAAAACTAAGCAGTAATTGAACGTCTAGAAGTGAGATCGAGAACACTTTGCATTTTATGCTCTCCGCTGTGACGAAAGATTTCTCTAGGCGTCTCATATGCTAAGATTTACTTAACGTCTGCTTCTATCCTTAAAAGTTCCTTTCAAATAAAAAATTGCATCCATACAAATGATAAAAATTCTAGAGATATATATACAGATTTGAATAGAACAGAAAAACTCCAACAAGGCCTCTAGGAGTGAGGTTTATGATTCATAATTGTGTTTAGAAGATAGATGTGAGTTGTACTGTATTGGAAGATGTGAATATTCTCCAGTGTATGTCCTGATATGTCTACATTGGCAAAACGTTTATCAGTTTGTTTTTAAAAAGTGTTTGAAAGACTTAAGTGACCATAGCATATTGCCGTTGACTATTGCTCCAAACATAAGCATTGCATTCTAAACGGAAGGGTTCCTCGAAAAGTCCTGTCTGCTTAAGATTTACTTCTCAACCTCTGTTTCTTTAATGAATGATATATTGATGTGAGAGGATGTGTTCTACTTGCTATATTCAATTGAAATGATTGCACTATAACTCAGGAGCATAAAGACAAGAGATTTTCATTTGCGCTCTGGGCCTAATGCGGCCCTACATGGGATCTCCTGGGGGAGGTACATAGTTTGAAAGCCCTCAGACCCGGAGTCGCTAGACGTGCTTTGTCTTGGAGACCCTCCCTCCAGGAAAGTAGCACTCCAGAGTGCACCGGCTAATAAGGAGAGTGGCCCACTGGAGTCACATTGTGCGGCACTGCGCGCGGATTGGCGCGCTAAAGTAGGCCGTTTGGGCGGGAACACAAAGGAATGGCGGGCTTTGAAGCTCACTCTTTGTGCACTCTTGGCATCTAATTAGCCCGCTTCATTGTTTCCCGCATCGCTGATTAGCACTTGGTGCGGAATGGGCCAGGTCCGTATGTTCCCCTTTGAGGTCGTGGAGTAGGGGGTAGCGGAGGGGCTCCGGACCTGTGTGAGGGAGAGCTGTACTCTGGAATTACCGTTCCTGCACAAAGAGTTTTATTAAATGACCAACAAAGAAGAGGGAATTAAAAAACAAATCCTAACAGAATAGATGCAGAGCGACCAAAAAAGATTGGATTAACTTGATTTAGTCCTCGTCCCTTCTGAGGAATTACTCTCATTTGCTGTCATGTTTCATTAAATTCCTATACCCGAAGGCTTGTTAGTAAAAAGCCTTTTGGATTAGCGCTAACCTCTTTTTTTCCGACTCGTGTATTCGAACGTTCCACTTTGATTACAAAGAATGCAATTTCACCTGTATTGTATCTTGGATGTAATTGCCCAGGTGCTAAACAAAAGTCTGATCGCCTGCATGTACGTAAGTGACGGAATCTATGAACTCCAATTTATTCCAATTCAAAACATCGAATTAAATTGAAACTTTGCACACTTCCCAGGATAATCATACAAGGCATACGTGGTTTAATCTTAGAGACACGCATATGGCTACTGACTGGATCAACTAGTGAATTACGTAACATAAATTTTGGGACAAAAAAAATATAGCTTTAAAAAAAACAAGCTTTTGTAGTTAAACAAAATAAATTATAAAATGGAAACAAACTAACTAACACTACTGAAATAATGATAGAACGTCTAGGAGTGAGGTTGCTTTCTCTTGTTGCTGAGGCTGTTTGCAATGTTGACGTGAGATGTGCTGTATTTGATCATCATTGATTCGAATTAATCTCGAATCCATCAATATTACTCGAAATGGCTCTTTACTGGTTGGTTTTTATCAATGAAGTTAGAGACAGAATGTATTGTTTTGGTTTTTAAGTTTCTTATTGTATTCTATTAACAATTTAAAATAATTAAAGATCATAATATAAATTTATACAAATTTGTTATTTTACATGAGATTTTTTAAATTTTAATTGTCATAGCTGTTTTGTTTGTTCTTTTAACGTCACTTTATGCTGCTATGGCTGATCCGACGATGCTGCAGTGAGAGTTCTAGGATAGAGGTTCGTGACGTGAACATGTCATCATACAGAGTCAGGACCGTCATTTTACGCCCCCTCTGAAGAATGGTATCACTAAGGATGTTTTACTCTCTTTAGAAAATATAATACTAGGGCTACCTGCCGGGCTGTGAACCCGCGATCTTGGTCATAGTAGGTCATTGCTCTTTCCTGTACTTTAAAAATCTCCATTCAACTGGGCATATTCGGAATACAGCGCTAGCATATATCAAGTGACATAATTCAATTTGCTAAATTTTTAGGAAAACTTGAAGAACTATTAGTGAGCTTAGAATAATATTAGGACACTTAAGGGAACACAAAATCCTTCAGGGAAACAAACTCTGAACCTAGATTTTTACAATTTTGATGAGTGATAAAGAGTTATTAACCCACTTCTTTCATGTTCATAAATCAACATCGGGGAAAATGCCAATTTTTGAGTTGTGTCACTTTAGAAAAAAAAGAAAAAAAAAAGACTGTACCACTACAACGGGTCGAGGGTTCAGTACATGGTAGAGACTATACTGTTTCTAGGATAACGGTTGTGTAGAGAGGTGATTCGTCCGAGATGGCGCTCAAACGCCAGGTTTCCCCCTTATTTTGGGTAGCCACTTTAAAGAGGCTACATGAGCCCCAGGACGACCTGTAGACCTGCATATCCCACAGGATCCATCGCCGACTGTTAACAGATTAATAAATTATCTGCCACTGCCGCATTCTAATCCGAGACATTCGGAACTGCAACTCAGCGCTCTACCACTGGCCTACGCGTTCCTACTTATACATATTACACACATACATACTAGTTTAATAATATCCGAACATTATTAATAAAAAATACAATATATTTGTTTAACCTGGTAGAGATTGGGTACTGTTGGATGGCTGAGGACTCTTTAAAAGTCCCTATGAGAGTCTAATCCTCCAAAGCTTCTTTACTTTACTTTAAGATACTTTGATTGAAACTGGAAGGTCGGGAGTAGAGAAATACTCGAGATAAAATAAAAAGGAAAAAAAAGAGGAGCGTAATGCCGGTGGAGGAAAAGGCTGTAGCAGTTTGATGAAGCGAGGTGGGACTCCCAAAGCTCTCTCCTTATGAGCTCTTACATTTTCATCGGGTCATCTTGGCCTTTTTCAGTCGCTCTTGGTGAAGAGGAATCCCAAAGCTAAGCTCGACTTGTCGTTTAATATTTACCACGCCCTTTGAGCCACAGATTTCTAATTAATAGGGATTTACAAGCGGTTTTTGCAGTGTCCATGACTAGGTAAATGTTTATATTAATATGTTCAATTATATTAGTTAACCCTGTATATATGTAATAGGGAGCGGAGTGGCTCAGTGGTTGAGGACTGAGTTGCCATTCGGAAATCCTGGTTCAAATCCCGCTGCGGGCAGTTACTTTTATTTAATCTGTTTGCAGCCGGAGATGTTTCATATAGGATCTAGGACCCTCCTGGGGCTCACCCAGCCTCTACAAAATATTATAAAACTAGGGTACCTATAATAAGGGGGGGAAACCTGACGGTTGAGCGTGACCTAGGACAAGTCACCTTCTTCCAGAGCCGTTGTCCATAAAACAGTACAGTCTCAACCATGTACTGAACCCCCAGACTCGTTCACGGGTCGTGGTGGTACAGGTTTTTTTTTTTTATATGTAATATCCTACTAATATTATAAATGCTAAAGTGTGTATGTATGTTTGTCTATCTTTCACGCAAAAAGTACTGAACGGATTTGGATGAGACTTTACAGTAATATAGGTTATACATCAGAACAACACATAGGCTACAATTTATAATGATTCTGTGTAATTTGGTCATAATATACCGATAAATATCATTAAAAAGTTCTAGGTTATAACACATTATCAATATTACCTCCAACATATGGTCAGTAGGTAATCGCGGTTATTTAATTTAATTGTCAAATATTTTAAATATTGTTAGCATCGCTACAGGGCTCCCCCCTGAGTAGCTTCCTCACTCGCAAAGTCTACACATTTTCGCTACAAATATTATAAATGCAATGGATGGATGCATGTTTGTTACTCCTTCACGCAAAAACTACTGAACGGATTTGGATGGAACTCTACAGTAATGTAGGTTATACATCAGAATAACACATAGGCTACAAACAAGGGTGGATTTAGGGGGGGGGCACGGGGACACGCGCCCCCCATATAGTTTTTTGTGTATTACAGTTTTTTGTGGACTGTGGAGAATCCATTATAGTACATAATTAAAGGCAAATCACATGATCATAGTTGTTAAAATAACAGAAAGAACATGAGTGAAACTATTGTTTTGATATCCTACTAATATTATCAATGCGAATGTTTACAGTTTACAATGATTTTGTGTAATTTGGTCATAATATAGTGATAAATATCAAGTAAGTCGGATAAAATTCTGCCCTCTGAGTAGCTTGCTCACGTGTTTCTTACTCGCAAAATCTACATCCATCTAATCCTTTCAGTTTTAATTTCTCGTTGCTGCCGTACGTCAAGTGAAATCGTTATACTAAGTAATCCTTTTCAATAAATTCAATAACATTACATACTAATCCTTTACTGACAGGAACAACAATAAACTTCTGTCCGTCCCGTTTGTTAATCAGTGTCAATGTATGTTTCACAGCTGTCCTGATGCGTTTGTGATAAAATTTGTTATGGATAATCTCAAGCTTGGGGAACTTTTTATCAACACACTACACAGGCGAAGTTTATATAAAACTGTAACCTGATTGACTAACACACCAAGCGGTCAACCCACAGCAGAAACCACTGAACTTAGCATCTCGAAATTTACAGATAGGTTCTTTGTATAATTTAAGAAAGAAATTTGGACAATTCCACCCCCAAGGGTTTCCCCCTTAATATAATAGGGGTTCAAAGATTGTATGGAATCCGTCAGTTTTGAAGTTAGACCTCTGTAATTTTGGATGTACGAGTAACTAATAGTTAAAGAAAATTAAACTATTTATTTAAAATGATCTGACACGAAACTTTATGTGGCAGACCAAATTCCACGCGAGCGAAGCCGCGGCAAAAGCTAGTAATACATATATTTTCTTGACCATTTTCTTCCTCGTTTATATTAATAAAGTATTTATGTGGAATATAGTGACATTATCATAAACAACAATAATAATGATGATGGTTTATGCGATGTAAATTGGTGAACAGGTGAATGCAAGGTAGAATAGGAGAGCGGGTGATTCATCTCTAAATGGCCTGTTCTCGTCGATCAAGTCTAGACTACATTGTCGATCTATATTAATCGTCTAATGATCATAAAATATGGGCTTGTCAGTATTACTCATACTAATAGTGCTATTATATATTATATCACTACAATATTTTAATTTTAATTATATCAGTTTAAATGCTTAAAATAAAAATAGGAGAAAAGTTTTCTTAATTAAAATTACTTAGCTTTTATCAAAGCCTCAGGAACTATCCACGTTGCGTTATGATGTTAATCATTGCTTCAGAGATACCGGGGAACATGGCGAAAGAACAATGGATGAGAAAAATAGTAGACTGAAGTGTTTATTAAGCAGAACAAGATCTCAGATCAAATAACTGCTGTAAAATCTACAATCTGTTTTAATCTTCAACTATAAAACTGTTCAGGTTATATAGGTTTTTTATTCTATACTTTGTTGTAAAACCAAAAAAAAATGTAATAATGCAGACTGGAATTCTATTCCCAAGAGATATTCAATAAAATCTACGATGGAGAATCTACTTCATCCAGCTGATGGGTGACTTCAGCAAGCTCTGCTGCTTGAAATTCTAAATCTACTTACTAGATTCTAGATTTTTCACATATGTATTATGTTATAACCAAGTTGACCTATAATAATTCAGTAGAATTTATGGTAATTTACTACATAGAAACAATATTAAAAAATATATTATAAAAAATATAATATTATATAAAAAAAACCTGTACCACTACAACCCATGAAGGGTCTGGGGTTCAGTACATGGTAGAGACTGTACTGTTTCATGGACAACGGTTCTGCAAGGAGGTGACTTGTCCTAGGTCACGCTCAACCGCCAGATTTTCCCCCCTTATTTTGGGTACCCTATTTTTATAATATTTTATAGAGGCTGGGTGGGCCCCAGAAGGGTCCTAGATCCTATATGATCCATCTCCGGCTGCTAACAGACTAAATAAAAATCATGGCCAGCAGCGGGAATTGAACCAGGATTTCCGGCATGGCAGCTCAGTACTCTACCACTGAGCCACTCCTCTCCTCATAGAAACAATATTCCTGGGAATTACACAGTATGCAGCCATTAAATCCACTATCTTTTTTTAAGACCTATTGTCGAAATATCTCATTGTTTCGACATGATCATTTTTTTCTTCAGAAAACGATAAATTGAATCCATTCATCAAAGGTTTCTTCAGGATTCGACCATCTTTCACTTATTTGTCCTGGGGTAGATAAAAAGACATTTTCAGTCTCAGATTAAGCCCTGAGCAAATCAGCAGCATGTCTAATGAAAGCTTTGTAAAGAATTTAACAAAATGATCGAAACCCGAAGAAACATTTGATGTATAGGTTCGAAATATTGGCCGTGGCAGTTTAAAAGAGCATTTTAACATGAAATTGGAACCAGCATAGCTCAAATACATTAGTTATTTCTGATGTCATTTGTTCCCCGTTTTAAATTTTGTTCCGTCTTAATCAAGGCGTCGGTTCACCGATTATGGTACGAATTGCCGAGACGTTTCAAAATTCTCCTAATACTTATTAAAATGCCTGTTATTTTTTTCTTTGCTGAAATGTAACAATAAATAAAATAATAGAAATTATGCACCAATTTCAAACCGAAGGGAAACATTTTCTTGCAAAAGAAGTAGATTTTGGAGTTTAGCAGCCAGGATATCAAGGATCAGAAATTGCCACTGAGATGATGAAAGAGAGAAGACGCATATGGTACGGTCACATAAGACTGATGAATGATAACAGGCTGATAATGGATTGGGAGGTTAAGGATTGAAGAAGGGGATGAAGATGTCCTGTCAGATGTAAGGATGGAGTGGTGAAGAGTATGGAAGGGGAAGGGACAGTCACAGAAGGACTTGATGGAACGGAAGAGACAGAGGAGTAAGGTTCAAGAAAGCTTAGCATTGAAGAAACATACGATGGAACCTCTTTTACAGCGGACATAAATTGTTCAACATATTTTGTTCCTTTCATAAGGTGTTTACTTAAGAGGGTTTTACACTAATTTTAAACTTATTTATTTGGACTCTCACCAGTAACGTGTTATACAGTGTATCTGTAGCTCTGGTGAATAAGTCGAAACCCGTTCAAAATGAGTTTTTTGTACTTAGGGAAGGTGAATCGTCTTAGGGAGTTAAATAAGGCATTTGCGTGGAATGAAGTTATTGCAAATATTATAACTCCATTTCAAGCCAAAAACTTCGAGAATGACACGATGCTGCATCCCTCAATTCTATTAACTCCCTCTCTGGACAAAATTTGGACTTGTTCATTGGGGCTGAAGAAATAACCTAATTTAAATCTATTTCTCTAGTAATTTTATCATGTTTTTTCATCTTCATAGATTTCAATTCGCTCTTGTTGTTTTTAAATTTCTCCTCAATTATTTTATAATTTATTCTTCTTTTCATTCCTATGAATTCTGTATATAAAACTGTAATATTTTCTTATAAATGAAACTTAATTACTTTACATTGTTTTTCCCTCAGATCCCGTTAAATAATTAAAGAACTGATTTCGTCATATGAATGTAAATTTGTTATGGATACTTTGTATTAAAAGTTTTTCATTACTTCGTCTATCGTTAATTGTAAACTAGAAGCTATTGCAGTTGTTTATAAAAAAAAAAGTATTTCTTTACTACTCTCGATGAAACATTAAAAGTATTATATTATACAAAAATGAATATTATAGATCAAAATAGAAAATTATTTTCCTGTCCATTTGATGCCGACTTTCCTACTGTACATATTATGGATTCTCTTCCTGGGGATAGGGCAGCCCTCAGAGTGACAGACCAAGACAGCTGGAAAATGAGGTTGTTAGGAAGCAGGTGGACCTGCCATCTTAGAACACGTGTTCTTTCACGTGTTGGAACACGTGGATCGATCGCACGGACTCCCTCGGTTTTACGATGTCGTAAGACCTTTGAGTGCTTCACCAGATTCTCTTGCGTGGAGTGAGAGGAATCTGCTACCCCGAGCAACTTCCCAATCTTTATATATTTTTAGAATAGATGTCGGCGCTCTCAGCGATTTTACTTGTTGACTAGCCTCACGTCAAGAAATTATTGGCTTATTTGGAAAAAATAAAGAAGATGATATTAACGTAACATCTTATATTAAAGCAAGTTTACATCATTTTAATGCTTATTTATTATTTATTAATAATGAAATTTGAATTGCTGCATCTCAATGATCACCGAAAACGTTATAAGTCCAACCCCGGTGAATAAGAGTTGAAATCGAATTTTGTACATTTTGAGTTGATTGTATTGAGGGAAGCGGGATCGTTATTGTTTTGAAAAGGAGTTGTAATTTAAGAAATAACTCCATTTCAAGCCAATGTCTGACATTGTCCCTTATACTACGGAAATAAGACGATTCCTCTTAAGTACGAAAAACTCATTTTGGAGAAAATTCCAAATAACCACTTATTCACCGGAGCTGCAGATGTAATATGTTGATTTATAACATGATCATAATCTCACTTAGATAAATCATAGATATAGAATATTCGGTTCTTGAAACTTCGAGTACTAACAATAAACCTATTTGGTTAAGGAATCTTCGCTTAACTACTTTGATTTATTTATTTATATCGTATATTCACTATTAAAGAAAGCCTAGGACGAGCTTGATCTGGTGAATCCAATCTTGATGTTCTTTCCAAATACTCTTAATTCATTATCTTTCTTTCTTCCTCCTTTCGTCCAATTTTCCTGGGATCTTTTTGTATCAGTTATCTAACAAATTTATATTTTTGAACAATGATTTTTTATAATAATTTTTTCTAAATGATTGATTTTTTTTCTAAATTTGTCCTGATCACTTATGCCCTGTACTGTGATTTTTAGCTGAAGAAGACCTCTCAATTCTTCAACTTGGTTTTACTATTGATTGTGGTGTTGAAAGTTTCACTTAAACCAAATTCATCATCCTGTTAAGTGAGCCTGAACCAAGTATCTCTTTCCTGAGCCAAATCTCTCCTGTTCCAGTCTATTCCTCTCCTCCTGAAAGAATCCCTTACTCTGTCCTCCCAAGAGTTGCGAGACCTTCCTCTGTGCTTTTATCTTTCTTTTCGGGTTTCGTAAGTCTTCCTGGCGATTCTCTCTGGTACAATCCTTAGGGGTCCGAACCACATTAGTTTGTGTTCCTCTAGGATGGTCTCAGGATTAATATCGAGATTAGCTCTTAGGTTGCACTCCGTATCCGATCTCTCCGACTTATCCTTTCTCCTTTTCGCAGATTCCTCATTTCCATTGCCAGTATCTGAATCCTGTGCTTTGAGGGGAGAGTCCATGATTCCGAAGAGTAAGATAGGATATGAAGAAAGGCGGATTTATAGACGGTCAGTTCAGTCTGTTTTGTCACCTCTCCTCGGCTACACCTACATTGGATCCGGTGTGATACGATGAGATGTCACTAGCAAACCAAATGACTGAAATATGTCGAGAGTTATAACATTTGGTTCTTTAAATTTATAAAATTACGATTATTTATTAATTATTTTTAATACATTTATATTTTACAATGATGTATAGTAAAATATGTATAATGTATACACCCCAGCATCGTATGTGATAGAATCACGTCGCACCGAATCGGATCCAATGTAGGTGTAGTCTTCCAGGGAAACGCCGTTCACCATACTAAACATTTCCCCTCCAATTCTTTGGATTGAAAATGCTTATTCAGATTTTAATTCATCACTAAATAGTGATTTTTTCAGTTCTGAAATGCTAAATTTGTAAAGCATTGAAGTTTAGAAAGTGTGGGTAAGTCTTTCATTTGAGTAATACTACATGGTAACAGTAACCATTTATTTCACAGAGGCAAAAACCGTGAAATTTATTCTGATCAGTGTTTTTTTTTGTAGTGTAGTTTTCTCTTTTATCATTACTTTTTATAATTTCGTCTTGTAATTTAGCCAGTAGGAACTGTTCAGATGTAATAAGTCTGTTTTGTATTTGTTTTCGGATCATTGACAGCTTTCAATACAAATTTAAATCTTAGTTTATCAAATTCATTCTTGTTTCCAGAAAAATTGAAATCATTTCGTATTATAATTTTGAAAGAATCTCAGACTGTAAATGTGGAGTGTTGAAATAAAAACTAAGCTGGGTTTCTCTGTAAAATAAGAAAACATATTTTACAAACTCATTTTATTACAGTCTTACCTCTAAAATAAGAAACGATATTTAAAAATAATATTTCACACACTAATTACAAAACCACTTTATTTAAACTGTTCGGGAAAAATAAATCAGAATAACCTCTTCGATTTTTATCTCACAGCTATTACCATAGTAACCGTGTTAGCATTATGAAAGACTTTTGACGTACGTCTTTGAAATATATATATTTATAAATGGGCAAGTTAATAAATTGTTCTAATAATAAAAAAAAACGTAATAAAATTATAAATAATAAAAGGAAAAGAGGGAGTGAGAGAAATGGAAATGGTAATGAAAGCTGGGAGAGCTACTGTTGCTCCTCCTTCCTAAATCAGGTCTTTAGCTCCTTCTTTAACAATGACACAAAGAGGGAAGAAAAAGCCCCGAGTCGGAGCAGGATTTGTGAGGGCAATTTATTTAAAATGCGGGGGGCGCCAAGGCATGAGGGGGGCGCGGAGCGGCTCTATGAAAATAAATCGACGGGTTTTGATTAAAATCTGGCCTTGGTCCTCCGAGTCCTAACCTGACGTGAACTCAGTGTTACCTTCTCCTTCGGCTTGTCTCCAACCTGTATCTCGGTTTTAATAATATTGGAATAAAACGTTTGAACATCGAGGTCAAATAAAATTCCTTCAGTTTGTTCCTTTATTTATTTAACGTAACTTTATTCTACTATCAGCGGATGTTTCTACTACGAGAGTCGTAAATAATTTTTTATATTCAGGTGAAATCGGAACAGGGATCATCATCGAGTACCTTTCTTCGTACAGGATCATTTTACGTCCGTAAAATACGGTAGGACTATTTATTATCGTAGGATTTTTACCCCTTTAAAAAGGGCTGCCAATCCGGGATCTTGGACATAGTAGGTTATTATGCTAACCACTGCACCTCAGGTCATTTCTCGCAATGAGTCTTATGAGCCCACCGCCATTTGTTCCCAATAATTAAGTAAAAGAAATAATCTAGGATACTTAACCTAGCCAATATAAAAAAGGGGAGCGGAGGGGCTAAGTGGTAGAGAAGTGGAGCTGCCATGCCGAAAATCCCGGTGCTGACAACACTTTTATTTAATCTGCTAGCGGCCGGAGATGGGTCCTATGGGATCTAGGACCCTCCTGGTGATCACCCCATTCCAAAAATAAGGGAGACAAATTTGGCGGTTGAGCGTGATCTAGTGCAAATCGCCACTCTTCACAACCGCTGTCCAAGTAACAATACCGTCTCTACCATGTTTTGAATGCCAGATCCTTCATAAGTTGTACTGGTACAGGTTTTTTTTTATTCTACTATGGTTCATCGGACAGGGGAAGTCCTAAATTTTTTTTTTTTTTTTGGTGTAACTGATTTAGGGATCCTTAGCGAGTACATGGCTTGGATCCCCGTTTAACGTCCTTTCAGAACGACAGCATTACCAAAGATTTTTTCATCCCTTTAAAAATTCCTAGGGACACGCGGCATTAGTAAGTTGTTATGTTAATCACTGTGCGTAATTCTTTGATAATAAAATATTCTTTTTGTTCATTACACCCCACATTTATGCAACTGTGGCTAATCGGACGATGCTACATTGGGAGCTCTAAATTTTGTCTATCTATTAGGATAGGGGTTTTTAATGAGTACATCGTACCATCGGGGCTCCCGCTTAACGTCCTTTCCGAAGGACTGCATAACCAAAGACTTTTTACTCCCTTTAAAAAAAACCTAGGGCCATCTGCCAGGCTAAGAAACCAATCTTGGGCTTAGTAGATGGTTATGTAAACCACTACACCACAGGTCACTCCTCACAATAAGTCTTATCTGACCCCCATCATTTGTTCATAATAAATAAGTATAAAAATAATAAGTAAATAAACAGCAATAACATAGGATATTTAAGCTAGCTATATATATATGCAGGTTGTGATAGGCTTCTCATATAATAGGAAATTATCTCGAATTACCTGACGATGTTAGTCATTCGTAAATAAGCTGTCACTTTATTTTATTGAGATATATTTTCTAATCTTTTTATAACCATTCCTTTTTTATGGATTACAAAACGTATTATATTGTGAGGTAGAAATGGCGTAACATGACGAGACAAAAAGCTGACAACTTGCGGAATAAGTGCGAAAAAAACAAAAAATCTTTGCAAAATTAAATGTCAAAACAACAAAAAAACCTAACACATCCTTATGTATTCAAATAAATTATTGAGAACAGAAAATTAATTACATACAAAGATAAATGGCGCAACAACATGCTCAGCGAGTCTGTTCATCGTTAAAAAGTATCTAACTGGAAATGAACTACTAATTAAAAATTAATGGGCAGTATTTTATGACCTGCAAACATAATTAAATTTTAACAATGTTAAACAACGATCAATAAACAAGATGACACTCAAAGTTAAACTCATCATTGCAATTTTCAAACCAACAGAAAATGGTTGTGTTACAAATATTGAATGTGAAATATAAGAGGTATAATTGATTTTACTGGGATAATGTTTATTTTTTTAAATACTGAGGTGTTTCTTCTTTCCACCTAACCGGGAATCCTTATTTTGCAAATTATACAACCGTTCATTCAATTGTGCAACTCATTCTTTATGTTCTATAAGATTCTTTTTTTTTTTCGATATGGTGTAAGGAGGAAAGCAAATAAATTTCAATTTAATGCCTCTTCAAAAGCAGTATTTGTAATAACTTTTTCCTCTAAACTGAACTGAATTATCATTTGATTAAAATTAAAGTTGGTTTTAAGTTTTCAATAAGCTGTCTAGTTCGAAGAGTTTTAAACTGTAAGTTTTCAATTATTCTACTCTTTAACAAATTCTTTCTTTCATACTCAACTTTCATTTGTTCTTTTTTTTAACAAAATGCGATCTTCATCAGTTAAAACTCGATTTATTGCAACCCATTATTATTATTACTTCTAATGTGTAAAATAAAATATTACAACTCTGGTGAATACATTTTTAACAAATCATTTCTTTGTGTATGTACAAAAACTAAGGGGTTTACATCCCTTTGAATAAATGCTGAGCCAATTTTTATGCTGAGGAAAACACATATGTTCGAACTGTTTTCCTGTGGAAAGACTTGTCTTATATCTTCTTTGTACGTAAATTTTACTATCACTCTAACTGATACAACCGTTGATTCAATTGTGCAACTCATTCGGTAAGATCTGTAAGATTCTTTTTTTTTGTTAGATATAGTGTAAGGAGGAAAACAAATAAATTTCAATTTACTGCATCTTCAAAAGCAATATTCGTAATAACTTTTTGCTCTAAACTGAACTGAATTATCATTTGATTAAAATTAAAGTTGGTTTTAAGTTTTCAATAAGCTTTCTAGTTCGAAGAGTTTAAAACTTTAAGTTTTCAATTATTCTACTCTTTAACAAATTCTTTCTTTCATACTCAACTTTCATTTGAATTATCATTTGATTAAAATTAAAGTGAGAATTAAAACAGGTAACTTGCGGAATACATACCTTATTTTTATCATCTGCTTTAAACCTACCTCCTTTTCTTGTGGAACCTCTTCTTATCACTCGTCTGATTTAAATTATTTGTGTGTGCTTGGTTTATTGTCTATTTTAATTTCTGTATTGTTTATTAAATCAAATTTTTTGTTATTGTCTAATTCCTTTTGTTATTGCCTACTTAAAATGAAAAAAAAATGGCACTTCGAGAATATCCGTCTTTACAAGAAGAAGCAGTATAAAGTTCGGAATAATAAAATGTGAAAAAGGTCATCAAATGGATTTTGACAAGGATAGAAATGGAGGTGTTTTCTTCGAATGGGAAAAGATTTTTATAAGCAGAGGGGCGTGGCTAGAGGGGTCTAGAATTAGCATTTTATCACAACATTTTGTATATTACAATTTCCATTAATATAAAGAAGAAGGTAGGTGTAATCTGTATTATTGTTCAGGTTATAAACAATGGCGGATAAAAGTCCCAGGGAACCGGCTAATACACAAGTACCTTCGTTTTTTTTACACAGAATGATTTAAAAAAATAAAAACCAATCATATTAAATTTTGAGGATGCCTTCTGGGCTTAGTATTCAAGGGGGATGTAGAGGCGCTCCGGAGGTTCCAAAAACAAGCCAGTGACGGAAGGAAGGGGGGGTTTCGAAAGCAAACTCATTTTGGTGGGGCCAGTGTTAGTGATAATTACATTTGTTCCCGCCGGCGGGAGACCTGGCCTCTCTACGGCGCCGTCTTGCGGCCTCTCCGGTAAACACGATCGCTCCCTCATTAGCCCCATCGCCTCCAGAATCGATCATTAAGCCGGTTGATAGCTAATTACTACAATATCCTGAGGACTTTACTGCCAAGTCATTATGCTCCAGCCAATGGCTCCTTGATCAACAGTCTCGCTAATCCTCAACAGATTTTCCGTTCCATTTATGTTTTGATTATTCCACTCAATTATTTCTTTAGAACTGATATTTCGTCAGCCATCATTCGAAGATTTTTTATTATATAATACCAATAAATAATAAGTTATTTTCTTGCATTTTTTAATGGCTTTAAAATTAGATACTAGGCTGCCCAATCTGCAAGGGACATTACCACAGAGTTCGGGGAAGGATATTGTTACGAATTATGCATAAATTATTCGGTGATTATTGTGGAGGCTCCGCTTCGGGTTGAGTCACAAGTTTCAACTTTTCATTTCTTTCCCTTTTAATATTTTCCAAAAATAGTAATTTTGAGCTTTAGTATGGGATAGTGAAAGTAATTATGGAAAATGAGTATGGTTCAGTAATCATTCCATCTAGAAATTAACTTTTCAACAAATATATATCATCTATACTTGATAGATAGTTAAAACTTTTATATCTTGATAAAAAAAAAACCTGTACCACTACAACCCATGATGGGTCTGGGGTTCAGTACATGGTAGAGACTGTACTGTTTCATGGACAACGGTTCTGCAAGGAGGTGACTTGTCCTAGGTCACGCTCGACCGCCAGATTTTTCCCTCTTATTTTGGGTACCCTATTTTTATAATATTTTATAGAGGCTGGGTGGGCCCCAGGAGTGTC
The DNA here is from genome assembly GCA_964056705.1 of Troilus luridus. Taxonomy (NCBI): domain Eukaryota; kingdom Metazoa; phylum Arthropoda; class Insecta; order Hemiptera; family Pentatomidae; genus Troilus; species Troilus luridus. The sequence goes on from OZ057413.1 coordinate 18,617,350, forward strand.
CTAGATCCTATATGATCCATCTCCCGCTGCAAACAGACTAAATAAAAATCATGGCCTGCAGCGGGAATTGAACCAGGATTTCCGGCATGGTAACTCAGTACTCTACCACTGAGCCACTCCTCTCCCTTATATCTTGATAAAATGATAACCGAAATCTACTCATTAATGATAATTACATTCTCTTTTCCATACTAAAGCTCGAGTTAACCTGTATTTTTAGAAAAAAAAAAAAAAAAAAAAAAAAAAATGAAACGAATAAACTGCTAAAATTTGTAACTCAACTAGAAGTTACTGGGTGCGGAACAGATTCCATAATTACTTTATGGACTGTAAGTTAATTATACCTAATTCTGGAACTTATTATGCCGTTTGCCAGTTTTGTGGTTGGGGTAGTTAAAGTTCTTCAATTGTCTTCACTTTACGTCATTTCTGCCTCACGATGTAATCTCAATCGGCGGTGTCCCCCAAGATTTCTTCAAATACCATATATTATTCATTCCCTTTCTACCCTAAGGTGTAACCATAACATCCACATGGTACTTCAAGGATATTGACTCAATGCAACAAAAAGTTATCGAAAAATAACCTGTATTGGTTGATCGGAAGGGACCTACGCTCCTACTCGACAACACTATAAAAAAAAACTAAACAAACTGTGTCAGGAAGTCCTCCCACTACCACCTTGTTCGCCAGACTTAAGTCAGTTATATCTAGTCAAACTTAATTACTTTTCGACCTCTACAGTAGCAACAGAAACCCGATGTCCCTATCTTGAAATGAAGCACCATCTGTCGGTCGTCTGCTGCAGCTGAGGAAATTATATATGACCAAATCGGTTGTGATTGAGAAGACTATATTCACGTCTGATTAACGGTTTTACCTGGAGTAAATGGTAAATTGAAAAATTACGTATTTAATGTTGGATATTAGCGTTGACTTCTCTTGGCAAAAGTTTGGAAGTAAACTCCGCTCGTAGAACCACAAAGAATCGATATTGTGACTCAGCGTACTTGGCCAAAACATGCCGAGCCATTCTCGATCGATTTCGTTCTTTGTATACTAAGTATGTACGTGTGGGTGTGTAGATTGATTGCATGTGGGCGATACTTTATTGTATAACCCACATCTACAATACAGTTATTGCCGTATTTTCAATAAAAATGAGTAAAAGCTAAAAAAAAAGAATATGTAAATTATAAATATGCATCAACAGGAAAATCCTAAAAACGTCAACGATTCGGCATTTCCGACACAATCAGGACTCAGCAAAAATTTCCTTTCGTGCAACCAGAGTTGATGCGAGATTTGCTGAACTTTGTCTTCTTTGAACTGATTTTTCTCCAGTTGTGTTCTGATAATGCCTAGGTTGGGGAAACGTTTACTGATTGATTTTTCCAGTATTCTAAAAACGAGTATTCGCTTTTCGGTATCTATTTGAACTAGAAATTTAGATGCCTTAAAATGTTGATTAGGGGAGTATGAAGTGTATGATAGGTGTAGGACTCTTGTGATGGGGTTCCCTATTTCTTTCTAATTGGAGTAGGTTAGCCGTTGTAATAGTTTTTGACTTCTATCTTGTAGGTATTCTAATAATATTCTAAGGTGTTACAATATTCGGTCCAAAAAAGGACGAGGCCACTGAGGAATATAGAAATGAAACAGTACAGTCTTTACCATATACTGAACCCCAGACCCGTTCACGGGTTGTAGTGGTACAGGGTTTTTTTCTGTATAGCAGGAATTTGGCAGTAAAGTTGCAGTTCTTATAAACTGGTTCTGCCTTTATTATTGTAATATATTTGACTAATATATGTTCTTAATGAGTATGTCATTATTATTATTTACTTATTAATAACCATAGCTATTATCGGAAGGTTACTGTTAACAATGCAGTTGGCGCTCCAGAACTGTGCCACGAGAAGTTCCACCCCACAGTTGATTGCCCATGGTAATGCAGTTGCCTAGTTCTGTGGAGTGGTGAGTCAAAGGTGATTAGTAAGTCGACTATAGGCCCCCAGAGGAGAGTGGCTGCTTGTGCTATTAAACGGCGCGTGTCCTGTTTGCGTTGGGTCACGTGTGCTCCGATCACCGCATGTTCTCCGAGGACCCTCGTGCAGTCAGCGGCCGATTTATCTGGTCTTCTTGAGGGTATTTTATTGCTCGTTCCGGCTTATTGTTACCACATCGATAGGCGCATTGGGTTCTGATTGGTGAGCTAAGGATCTCATTGAAATTGAAAGGGCAAGGGAGTTCAGGTTTATTCAGCTGGATGACCGTTCGCAACCCTAGTAATGGGGCTCACATGTGGTGTAGTGGTCAGCATAACAACCTACTAGATCGCGGGTTCTAAGCGGTGGTAATTAAAAATAAAAAATCTCTAGTTAAGCCGTCCTTCGGATGGCGACGTAAAATACTAGTACCGAGCCTGTATAGTGTCAGGTAATTCGTTAACACTTAAATACAAAAAAAAACCTTAACTGAGAAAATAATAATAATAATAGGGCTTAACGAACCCGAAGACTCGATGCCGATACCACCGATCTCTGCTTCCACACTTCTGTCAACGGACCACTACCGAAACCCAAATAGGTCAGATCACTCTTAACGCAATCTTCCCACCTACGCTTCGGTCTACCCCTCGGCTTCCCAGTTGTCGCAGCGCTAATTACTGTTTAGGAAGCCCAACAACTTTACATGCCCGTCTTAACTAACTCAGAAGAACTGGGGACAATCTCATTCTTAAAAGATTGGGTTTTTATTAAATTATTATGATATTTAATTTATGGACTCCCAATATAGCATTGTCCAATTTGGCTTGACAGAGTTGGCATATTTGATTTACCAGTTGTTTTTTTTAAATAAATATGATATGAAATCGTTTCGTATTAATGGAGAATTCAGAGCTTGCTTGCAAACGTAAAAGCGTTGACGAAGATGGACGTAGAAGTAGATTGATAAACCTAACACATTAATAGGGGGAAATTTGTTTTATTCTTTTATAGTAGTTTTTCTTATTCATATTTTCTCAAGGCGCGGGCTGGTCGGGTAGTTTCTTACTTACAATTGTGGGTGATTTTAAGTTTTTTTCTTCTAATTATCGTTTTTAAGAGAGATAGGGTTCAGCCGAGAACTTTTTCTCTAATGATCAGAGTTTGAGTTCCCTCCGAGTTTAGCCAGCAGGAGATAACCCTTAATCGGCAGAACCGAAGCAGAAACTCGTGGAAAGATACTTTAGCTGATCGGGACGATCCTCCCCAGAGATGGTGGTAATTTCCCCGGAGGCAGGATTCGGGACCGTCGACAATTAAAAGTTTCCGCAGCTACAGGGATATACTGAGGATGGAGGGAAGATATCCTGCAGGAGCAGGACATCAAAGGATATTGTCCAGGGCCTGAATGTGATGAGGTCTACCTCTGAAGGTGATAGGTCTCTCATATACCTCCCGAGAGGTCTTAGTCTAAGTCATCCGCAGGTAATGTCCAACATTACATTAGTCAAACTGATCATTGCGTTTTGAATTTCAAATTAAACCATTTCCTTTAATATAATAGGCTGTATAAAAAAAAAAATGACCGTTTTCCAACTTAATATTTGTATTATTATTTCTTTGCTATAAAATACAATCAATACTCAAAGTATGGACCATAGTTATCTACCGTCATTAGCCACCTGCTGGCCAATTGCTCTATCTCACGCTGATACCATTCCTTGGGATGGTTGTCAAAGACATCTTGGACCGCAATTTCAACATTGGTAAAATTATTTTAAAAAATCCCTTGAAGAAAATGGACAATGGATCGAAACAAGTAGTAATCCGATGGTGCAAGGTCTGGACTATATGGTGGATGAAAAAAACAATCTTATATCGGAATGGTTTTTCAATATATGTAAGCAAATGTATAACCTCTTAGCTGATTGCTTTGTTCGAGTCTACAGCAATTTTTCACCTTCCCAATGGAGCGTAGATGGCGACTAACAGTGTCTTTCAACAATCCGCACTCCCTGGCAAGTTTGCGACTACTCGTGGGTAGATTTGACGCTACAGTTTCCTGCCGATCCTCGTCAGTATCCATTATTTGTCACCCGGAGCACTTCTTCCTTTCCAACGGAATAAATGACTTTTCTTTTCTCCTGTAATGATTTAAAATTACGAGAATTTCGTAGGACACTGTCATGTTTCTTCTTTGAAACAAATAACTAAACTGCGTTTTTTTTTTAAGAAGTCGAATGAAATTAAACAAGCATAGACAATGCTCTAAAGAGATTAGTAACTGTTGAATAGGATTAAAATATTTACAGTCATTTGAAATCTTGAATTCGTATAAACGTTAGTTGTTTTTTTTAATGCACCCTATTAGTTTTGATTTCATTTATTTTTATGAGCTATAAAGTAAACTATTTGTTTTATCCTTATTACCAATTAGGTTTAAAGTCTATTTCCACTCATGAGCTGAGTCTATTAAATCACCAGCAGTTGGAAGGCGAGGAGGTTCCCAGAGGCAGTTAACTTTAACTACATTTTTTGTGGCCTCGCTTGAACGCAGTTTCCACGCCATCGCCATCAACTAAAAATTAGTCAACTGTTTCTTCTGACGGTTACCAACTGATATTCATGTGGTAATTTCATTTGAAATATCCATTTCCAAAGGAAAAGTAATTTATGAGAAGCGAGGGGGTGGTTGACTGGAAGATAGACGTAAGGAAGAAAATAGTTGGGGGTGCAGTCAAATAAAAACACTAAATAAGTGGTTACTTATTTAATTATGTGCCGACGTTTCGATTCACTTTGTGGGTCATCTTCAGGACTAAGAAAGAAAAACAGACAAAATAACAGAACTATAAAAATACATTGCAGACTAAGTATATGATAAAAAAGAAAAAATATGTATGTAGAGAGGTAGAAATTTAGAACAAAAGTGAGGGATATATATGAATAAAAAAAATTACAGAGAAAATGTACAGAAAGATGGTGATGCAAAAAAATTTTTTTTACAAAGATAAAAGAAGGAAGTAAACAGAAAGTATTTAAAAAAAGAAAAAGTATAAACATCAGAGGTGAGAAGTAAAATTATGGAAAAGGTAGAATATATATAAAAACTAAAAAATGTAAGATAATAGATTCCTAGGGAGTTTACATAAGTAAAATGAAAGAAGGTATAACGAAAATAATATTAAAGAGTAAATAAAGGAAAAATAACAGTAGAAAGTCAAGATATAAATGTAGAGTATAACAGTTTTTAAAATGCATACATATAGAATGAAGTGGTATAAATATCTGACGTAAATATACAAGGAACGTATAGTAATTTAAGTAATTTAGTAAAACAACTTTATAAAATCAAAACAATTGTACACCCATTTTCTATAGTTAACAAAAAGTGGAGTATTTGTAAGAAAAATATGGATTTATTGAGTTATAGAACAGATACAAAGACAAGGACATACAAGACAAAGACAAGGACATACAAGAGACATTCTTATGAATTAACTAAGTGACTTATTGACTATCATAACTTATTGACTAATCTACATCTAACTTAGAGACTACTCTCTTACCTACTTCAAACTAACTACTACATCTCCTCTCTACTCTCTACTCTCCTACCTTTTAGCTTATCTATCATAGAGCTTAGATACGTCTGAAAGAGGAGTCCCGTACAAGGAAGTTAACATTGCTGAAAGCATAAGCTGACGAAACCATTGATGAAAGTTCCATGTTATAAATCCAGTTTATCAACAATTTACTTCAGGTCGTCGCCATAACATGACTCTATACATTTTGCCCATCATGTTATCAAACTTTTAATCCCAGAACTGAAAAATTCAGGGTTTTGTGATAAAATATAGATAAATGTGTTTTTGACTTGAGAACCATTTAAAAAAATTTTACCCCTAAGAAAGTTGTCCAAATTTCTGAGCAGATAGAAATCTTTCGGAGATATGTCTGGCGAATAAGGTGGGCGTGGGAGTACTTCGTAACCCTGCTAGTTTAGTTTCTTGCATGAGGTCTGACGTTGTCGTGTAAGGGTAATCCTGATAAGTATTTGTTGCATTATGTCAATATCCCTGCAGTACGATGTGGATGTGATGTTTTCGCCTTTAGTAAATATTATTAAAAAATCGGCAGGATTGATAACATTTCAATAAAATCTGTAGACATAAACATAGTAAACAATCCAAAATCAAAGTCCACTAATATCAGACATTTCATGTGCGTAAAGATCCAATAGTAAGTACCCTAGTGTCATAACTTAGGTTATTATCAATATTTTATTACTAAAATTTTATGATGCTTAAATATTTAAAGAATAATCGTTCTTGATGATAACTTTTCCTTTATAACCCGACGGATATGTTAAGGTGCCAGTGATGGTTGAGTTCTTGCATTTGACGGTATATAGAGGCCCAAGTCGTGTAACTATTGACAAATTTGAAGTATCTTCAACCACCCAAGGGTGGGCTGAGTGGTGCTATCTATTTCAAGCACTTTAAAGAAGAGTATATTTAGCCGAAGAGAGTGGTGCAGATGTTGCCACAGCTGGGTCTGGGCCATCTCTTGACTTCTGACCTGTGTAAATTAGTCGGATGTTGATCCATCTGCCTGAGGATAATAACCCTTTGTCTTACGTAGGGGGGGGGGGTTAGAGCAGAGGAAGGGTGTATCCATGTTAAAGCTTAGCAGGCTCCTTGGAGGGAGGTACCACGAAATTATTCCTTGTTTCCGAAAATATTTCTGGTAATCCTTCTTGTTGAAGCTATTTGGGGTTTAGTTATGTCGGATGCCAAAAAAAACTTTCAGTGAAAGTTTATGTACAACTTTTCATAGGTTTCATAGAATTTTGAAATTAAAATTTGCGTTGTCATTACCTTATTTATTATTATTTTAGGTGCGCATGATACTAGACATTTCCTTTTAATAGTAACAATAATGTTAAATCTTCTACAACTTTTTTTTGGGTAGAAGACCACATTCTCGCTCATACTTGCCAACTTAAATGAAAAACAAATGTAAAAATTACGTAAAAGAACAAGGTTAACTAACCAAACAACCATTCTAAAGTGAAAAGATTGATTTATTGAGATCGTGGAAGGCAACCATGACTGAGCCAGCACTGGCAACTTCTTTCGGTTCCTTTATGGCTCCGGCGATGTAAATAAATCTGTCTTTTTTCGTCTAGGGCCTGGAATAATGGCGAGTCCTCGGTCCTTCCGTTCTCGTCCTGAAGGAATAACCAGACTTTTTTCACATGATAAAAACATAAACCTGGTTCTCAATATTATTCTTAAATTAAGTATTGAGTGTGGTGATACAAACAGACTAAAATGATCTAGAAGAAGCTGTAAAGAATACAAGTTGATAAAATAAAATACAGAAATTTTGCTATTGGAGTAAAACCGATACAAAGGTAGGGATGAGTTAAATTGTAAAATAAAATTAAGGTATTATTTGTATTAGGTTTACTCAATAGAAATTATTTCTATATTTGGTTCTAATTAATATTTCTATATTTGGTTTTAATTAATTATTTCTATATTTTATTATAATTTACACATGTAAAAGTATAACGAAAGTGTACTTTATTATGTTTAATGTTATATTTAATTTATAGCTAAACATATCAGGAATGAAATAGATGTACACAATTAAATATAACTTGTTAGTTTCTAAAAATATTAGCAGCATAAAGACGAACGAATTTCCTAAAATCAACCAAGGCTAAGTAGCTTGCTTTAAGTTAATCTATATTAAAGCTTTTATCTGGCTGTTAACCACATATAAATTTATTAGGCGGGGGAAACTTGTTTTTATATTACAGAGAGATAGATAGTTTGCCATAGCCCGGCGATTATCTTGAAAGATAGCAGTGAGAAGGGAGGTAAGGACGGACTGAAGCTGAGACTAAAGATAAACTTGGCGGTGGAAACGCTTAAGATGAATCCTCCTATCCTTCATAATCAGCACTACTTCAGCCCCTCTCACAAGGATCGCGTTACTCATCAACTTCTGCCCTGCGTCTCGCTCAGTCTTGCCCCGTACCGAGTCTCTATCATCCACCTATCAATGTATTGGGATGTTTCATATGAAATTTAAGTTTTCAAAGGAAAGGTTATGTAGTAAAACAACTTTATGAAATCAATGCGTTGAGGGAGTTGTTCAAATTTATGAACAGAGTGAAGTTCCGGGAATAAGGTAGGTGTGGTAAGACTTCGTTTAAATCCTTCACTGTCTGTCGCGTAACTGGGTTGTCGTGTAGGAGTAAAGGTTCCTTCTGATTTACCAATGCAGATGATATTTTATAAGATTATGTTGCATGATGTCAATATTCGATGTGGATGTGATGGTTTCACCATTGGGTAGAAAGGAGAAATTGAATCAATATTTATTTATGAATTAATCTGTGTTACCAACTGAAAATGTCTCATCCTGACGACGAAAGGTCCGTTCGTCGCAACAACCTTCCGCGAAAGCGATGGCAATGTTTCTTGCAGTTTGGGGTAACGAGTGTTCAAATTTAAAATAAAAAATAGATGAAAATCATATGTTTCTATAGTCATATTTGATAATATATTAAACAATGTTTGTTCAATTGTAGTGATAATGAATATTATCAAAAAAGAAAGGATTAGTAACAGCTCATTACAATCCGTGACAGAAGTCCAAATTGAATTAAAAAAAAGAATGGCATTTCGTATGAAACGACCCAATGTTGCTTCATAACCGGATAAATTATCCAGCTCTTGAAGAGATCCTCAACCCCCACTAAGTGATGCTTCCTCGCCCCGCCCTTGTCAATGTCCTCTTCTCCTTTCTCTCTAATGAGCTTCCAAATGTCCCATTCGCGTGGCACCCGGAAGTGTTGGCATTATCGCCCGCTGTGCTCCGCGACTTCCGGTAATTGGCGGTGTCTTATCTCCTCGTCCAAATGGTCCCCGTCGTTAGTCCTCGTAGGAATTCACTTGCATCTTAACTTTAATTCTCCGGAACTAATTGTCGTCCTAGTCGATGGAAGGAAGACGGAAACTGTGCGTGTGAGAGAGATAACTTCTTCACTTAATGGATTGTTGACCTTAGGAGTATTTTATACCTGAGGAACATATTAATTATTGTGTTAATGGCAATCAAACACATTGTTAAATTGTAGGCAAACAATCAAACACATTGTTCAAAAACGACAACTAAGCTTGGTATCTCTAACTTTAGCGATGGTTCGCGTTGGTCTTTCAGTTTTTGAAAGCACATCACCTACTGTCGATTTATCTAAATATTATATTATAGGTGTATCTAAATTTTTTGTGTTGTCCAGTCTGAGTGATCGTATTTGTGAGTGATTTCGTGTATGTGTATTGCCAACATATCCAAACATATAATAAAACGAACCATTGGCATTGATGACCTAAGGGTTTAACGGCTTTAAACACCAACAATCAAACATTTATATAAAACAAGGAACGTGGCTAGAGGGGTGTAGAATTAGCATTTTATTATTACAATTATAGTATATTTAATATACTAGTATATTTCAATTTCCATTAATATGAATAAGAAGGAAGGAACTATCAGTATGTGAATTATCAGTGTTTAGGTCATAAACAATGGCGGATAACATTCCCTGCAGACCGGCTAATACACAAGTTTTTCAATTATTGTTCTTCGAGGTTAACTTCCCGATTAATAAATCAACCATCTTTTTTTTTTGTGTAGGCCGGCCGCCCATCGACATTTTTAGATCCGATAAATTTCTTAAGATGATGAAATATGTCGCGACGGAGCCACAATTTATTAGCCCCCTTGAGGGAAATTAAATTACCGAAGGGGGGCGTAGAGACTGGTCTTTTTATTAATCCGTTGTCGAACGAAGAGCGCAGCAGGCGACCACTCACCCCAAACATAATGTTCGATGTAGTGATATTTATTGTGTTACAATTTGTCCGGAGCGGAGTGGGATATATATAGCAGGCTGTGGCGCCTTTATTTAGGGCGCTTTGTCACGAACCTTAGGACCCGGATTATGGAGGCCGTGGTGTGTCCTCATCCGTTCTACCACTTCCGGTTATCGATCCTGTTTGTTGCTCTTTGGAGGATCCTTAAGCATTATTTAGTAATAGTTCCCTTTCCATTGTAATGACTTTTATTCGTCTCTATTCATAAAAACTGGTTTTAAGAGACATTGATGAAGAAGAAATGAAAATAAACTGTATCCACACTTGTCAAGTACAAACCAATTGACTGATGAGATGCAAAATAACATGAGAGCCATGAAGAAGAATCTTACCCAATGGTACTATCTCCCGTGGCTTGATTTATATGATGAACTAATCTTATGTTAACAGATCCCTCATCCACTTTCTTTTTAGTCTCCTCCATGAGAATCGTGGCCATTTGTTTTATCAATGAGTAAACACAAAATTTAATAAAAGTAATTGAAGAGTAGGTTTTTGGTAAATTGGTTCAAGAATCTATCCATGTGAAATATGTATGTAACCGTACGACCATGTTCTAGTTCAGCGTATTCTATAGGACGTTCAGGACCAATAGCTGATAACTCCGAAATTTCAAAAATTGACTTTTTCGCGTTTTATGCTAGTTCAGGCAAGCAGTTCCTCTGATGCGTCTGAAAAGATAGACATGTGGCCTTCTAAGTTGAATTTGTTGTTCGAGTACTACATGTGGGAAGTTTCTCTACTTTCCTTTATCTCATGTCTATACATATCATTCATTCTAATTGCTTGTTGTATAATTGTAAATTTCAATAAATAAGTTAAAGGGAAAAAAACCTTTCTAATAATTTGTAACCTGTTTAAACTTGACGGGAGGATTCTGGGAAAGTCTAGGAACTAAATCAACCCATGCTAATATTTAAGCAGAAATTATTTTATGATTGACTTAATAATGGACTTTTAATTAAAAAAACCTGTACCCCTACAATCCGTGATTGGGTCTGGGGTTCAGTACATGGTAGGGTCTGTACTGTTTCATGGACAACGTTTCTGCAAGGATGTGACTTGTCCTAGGTCACGCTCAACCACCAGATTTTTCCCGCCATATTTTTATAGAGGCTGGATGAGCCCCAGGAGGGTCCTAGATGCTATATGATCCATCTCCAGCTGCAAACAGACAATAAGTATATAATAAATAAAATAAATCTTGCCCGCGGCGGGATTTGAACCAGGATTTCCGGCATGTCAACTAAGTGCTCTACCACTGAGCCACTCCGCTCCCCTAATAATGGACTTAGTAATACTTCAAAACTTCAATTACATTCTTAGCCATTTGTGTGTGACAAAATAATTATAGTTGGAAAAACAAACTAACTTAGTGATTAATAAGAAATTAATCCTTGCTACTTAGAGCTACTGTTTTAGTCAGTGAGAGACTGTCCCTCCTGGATTTCAGAAGGGCGGCCATGTCTACTGTATAATGGATAGCCAGCTCAACAGTTCCCAGTTTCAGGGAAGAATAATTCACAACGTATCTGGAATGTCCTCTTCCTCCTTCCAGGGAGTATCTTTCATCCTCTATGGTGCAACCGATCCTCCCTAAATATTAAAGGTGAAGTTTCTTTCTGTATTGTTTTTAGTCGAAATCCCTGTATGACGTAGAAAGTGGCAATGTTAACGAGAAAAAAATCAAAATATAGAAATCAGCGCTTCAGAATACCTCAAGGATTTTCAAAGTTTCGAAAATCAACTCTTGTTATGATTATTAATTGCTATTTTACTTCCTTCTGCCATGCTTACATTATGCATGCCTTACTTCCTTGTACCACGTTTATATTGTGCATACATTACTTGCTTGTACCGTGGTTACATTACTTCTTTGTACCATCCTTGCATTATGCATAGATTACTTTCGAAAATCAACCCTTGTTATGATTATTAAATGCGTTTTTACTTCCTTCTACCATGCTTACTAAACGTATTTACTACTATTTCTGTTACTGTAGGATGGAAATAGTTGGGGGTGCAGTCAAAAATTTACACAATAAATAAGCGGACACTTATATGTTATGTGTGCCGTACTTTGTAGGTCATCTTCAGGGGCAATAAGAGTGGGTACTCGGTGCAAAAAGTAACTGGCAAGTAAAATACTTCCACTTTTTCTAAAGAGCCTTTAAATGACTAATTTAAATACATCAACGTTCTGTTATGGTTTACGTGTATAAAAATGTTTTTTTAGGTTGAAAATAATTCTTGTTAGCTTATAATACAATTTCAACTGTTTCTATAACAGAACAGATCCCACTTCTTGGTGATTTGGAACCCGATATCAATCATTCCATGACAAAGTTTATTCTCACTCAAACCCGCTAATTTCAAACCTAGCTACTTCTTCGATTCCCAATAATCCTCCGAGCCGTCTGAAAAGAAGATGGCCTCGTGACCTTTTAAGTTGTACCATGTTTATATTATACATACATTACTCTCTTGTGCCGTGCTTGCATTACACCTTTGTAGCATCCTTGTATTATGCATACATTACTTTCGAACATCAACTCTTGTTATGATTATTAAATGAGTTTTTACTTCCTTGTACCGTGCTTACATTATGCGTGCATTACTTCCTTATACCATGATTATACTATGCATACATTATTTGCTTGCATTACTTTCTTGTATCATGTTAATATGGTGTAAACATTACATGCTTTTAAGCAAGCGTTATAATCAAATAAAGTTTCAATTCAAGATTTCAGTAGAAGTATGCATTTGATCCATTGCTGGGCATTATTATTAAGGCTACTGCTGATATAAATCTTAACCCGATTCTAAAAGATGGAGGACATCGAGACTAGAAATATCGATTTTTTTTATAAACAATTTTTTGATATAACAACTACTTCGATTTATGCGAAAACGAATCGATACATTTGTTATGTATTTACATTCCTAGAGCAAGTCTTGGTAGCGATGAAACTGTCTCGGTGCGGCCCTGGCATTTTAGAAATGTCACTCTAGTTGAATTGCACAATACTCTACTTCACTTCAATCTCAGGCAATGTTCTCTTCGGTTTGCCGCTCCCCCCCCCCTCTCTCACTCTCTCTCTCTCTCTCTCTCTCACTCTCTCTCTCTCTCTCTCTCTCTCTCTCTCTCTCTCTCTCTCTTTCTCTCTCTCTGTCTGCAGCAGTTAATTTAATTAATCTGTTAACAGCCGGAGGTAGAGTCTGTGGGATGTGGATACCCTCTTGGGGAAAATCTGGCAGTTTAGCGTTATCTCGGTCAAATCACCTCCCTGCTCAAGCGTTGTCCTTGGAACAGTCCATTATCTACCATGTACTTAACCCTTCATTCGTTGTAGTGGTACGCTTTTTAAAAAAAATATTTTTCGTGCTACTCGCCAGAATTCGTACTCATTTCTAAAAACGAAGATGTTTTGAGTCTGTATTCCAGGAAAAGATGTGATTGGTTCCAAAAAAAACAAACAATACTGCAGTTTTTTTTTATTCAATAAAACGGAGGAGGGACTGTTTGTTTTACAGCACTTTTTTAATCTTGATCCAGAGGTGACTGGGTTATCCTCTGAAAAAATAGGCAAACGATTTTTAAAAAATTCATTGATACCCGTTATCGATGATATATCCGGCCCGAAATGTTCTTGACCTCCATTTTCTTATCCATTTAATTATTTCAATCGTCTATGAAATATTCAGTATTTATATGAATATATCGAAGATGAAGATGAAAATATTATTATTTAAGTGAGAAATCGTTGACAGGATAATTCTAAGAAGTGGTTATGAATGAGGAGTTGAATGTATTTATTTTCTTGTACCTAGGTTTCGGCCTATGATGTAGGCCATTATAATAATTGAAACTATATAATAAGTCATTCTTAGTTTGTTTAATCATTGACTGCGACCCCTGACCATTTCATGCCACTCTGAAAATATTATTAATGTATGGAATCCCTTATAACATTAGAGATTGTCGTGCACTCACTGCAATGCGCTTAAATAATTAAATTGCATTGGCTGTATACCACGTCACTGTCGATGTTGACATAGATTGATATGAACAGGGTTGATGAGCGCTTAAATGACATGAGGTGAACTTGAAATAAAATTCAATTAATGTATGCAAGTTGAGATTTTTTGGAATATTATTATCAGGCGATGTGGTTGCAGTCAGGTGCATTTATTATATGAAAAAAAAGGGGGGTAATTGAAGTGCTAACTAAGAAAAACATAAAATTTAAGAAAACAATCCAGCGTAGGACCAACACCCATTGCATATATTATAATTTTTTTTTAGTTTAAACTTGAACACTAGGCAACCCAATATGCAAGAAACATTAGCACCGTGTTCGGGAAAGAGTGTTGTAACAAAAGGACAATTCACCGTGGTTATTATTGGTGATAATTATTGGTTTCTGCGTGGTGGTCAATGACAGAATTAATTCATTTTTCCTTTCTACCCAGAGTTGAAATCATCCCTCATCGTACAGCAGCTATATTGTCAAATGCAACTGCTACAAACACGTATCAAAAACAACCTGCATTGGTTAATCGGAAGGGGTCTATACTCTTACGTTATGTTTCACGATATACAGTGAAGAACTAAAAGAGCTGGGTTACGAAGTCCTACCACACCCATCTTATTCGCCAGACTTGTCTCCAACAAATTTCCATCTGTTCAGAAATTAAGCGAAAACTTTTTAAAACTGAATCTCAAAAACGCATTTGCAGACTTCATTTATCACAAAATCAGTTCTGGGAATAAAAATTTTATAACACGTTGGGAAAAATGTATAGAAAATGGGAGTAAATATTTTGTATGAAAATGTTTAGATTTCTTACATTTCTTTTACTAAATAAACCCTCCTTTGATATCGGACATTTCATATGAAATGGCCCAATAAATTAGTTGTGAAATATTACTTTCTTTGACTAAGGGTGTTTATCCTTTAGATTAGGATAAACTAATGCTCTGTTCTTTCGGATTATTAACTCATTGTGTACCTTTGATCGACAGAGCTATTGTTCTTTTCTTTTTTTTTTTGTAAACTCCATTTGTTTAAAATCCTGCCATTTTTTATATTCTGGTGCATCAGTTTTAATTAACTGGGTAGAAGATTTTTAAGGGTGCAGCTTAACATCTGACCAGGAAATGCATGATACTGAATCAATGCACTTATCTATTGTCTGGCCTCCCCTAACTTGAACCCTTCGAATGTCCACTACTACGACTGATTCTATATCTATACTATCTGATATCCAATGTTCATGTATTCTTCCCGATCGAATTGCCACAGAGGTCCATCTTCCCTCCTCTCCCCCAAGGCGACGATCCTGGAGGAAATGAAGATCCAGGTTCCTTTGCATAAGAATGGCTCCTGCTCCTGGTAGGCTTACCGGAGGGCCAGGATAAAGGCTATATTGGAATGGAAATGTGCCCAGTTCTCGCCCGAATTAAAATCCTAATGTATCCTCCTTTTGTTAATGCCTTGCAATATTCCACGCCTTCGGAATACTTTAAGCTCCCCTTGACAACTTTTTATCCGAAAGTCATTATTGTTATTTCTATCAGTAGTTTAATCGCTATTTCTCTTCTCTCTATATAGTCGCTTATAATGTGAATATCGCATCGACCAGTCGCCTGTACCTTAACAAACCACCGGATGTATTTTTTTCCCCTAAGCTTTGCTCAGGAACGAGAGAAACAATGCTTTGGCTTAGGTCAGCATTGAATTGCCGACGATTGTACACCGCATTCCATTTCCCTTCCGTATCCACTTTTTTTCCAAAGTACAAAAGAGGCAGATCAATTTCCGGTTCGGTTTCGGAACTTCGCCTTAAAACATTGTTTTTCTACCTTCCGTTATATAAACATAAAGAATCAGGTAGGAACGATATCGAAGCTTTTTCTATTGAGTTCTTTTTGTGTGTGAATTTCCATTATGAAATTTTATCGAGACAATGTTTGAAAGGAGAAAAAAAAGGTATGAGTCTCTCATTCTTTGTTTCATAAAACAAAAACAAATTCTAGTCCGAGTTTTCAACGGAAAATAAACCTCAATGAGTAAAAGAAACCAAATAAATCTCGAAAAAGTATTTATGTTTTTATCGTGTCCATATAAGCATTCCAAAATGATATTGCATACACTTACATTCATACCTTACTAAATATAGCTAAGAATCATGTGATACAAGTGATTATGGTTAAACGACTTCGGGGATGGTTTGATTTACATGGTAAGGGGTGAATGAATTGTTTTGAAGTACCTTTAACATGTCTAATTTAAATCCATAAACGACCTCTTATGGTTTGTGTCTATAAATGATAAAAAGTTAATAGTTTCTATAACTAAACGGATCCCAAGTCCAGGTTATTAGGCCTGAACCCGATTTCAATCTTTTCAGAACAAATTTATTTCTACTCAAACCCTCTGGTTTCAACTAAGCTACTTCTTCGATTCCCGATAATCCTCCGAGGCGTCTGAAAAGAAAATGGCCTCGTGATCTTCCAAGATGAATCAATTATTTGAGTACTACCACTGGGTTTCCCTACTTGTAATTACCTCGTGTCATTATGTACCATTCATTTTGTTTACTTGTTGTATTATAATACAGTTGTAAATTTCGATAATTTAAAAAAACAGGATCAATTTTCCTTTGAAATACAAGAACTTAAAATTTTGCTTTATTTGCTAAATTAATTTTTGGATACATATTTATATTAAAATTATTTTAAGATAAGTGTAAAAAAATAGCTTTAAACGACTCACACCACCTTTATTTGATAATGTATAAGGATTTCTTACTAGAATTTTTTGTATGTGCTTCTTTGTTATAACCTCTGAATACGAAAACTTTATTAAACTTAATAGTATATTAACAAGGAGAGAATCTATTCGGGCTTGGGTAGTCGGTCGTTGGAAATGTGAAAGAGCAAAGAGCTATCGTTGGATAAGGAAGACAAGACGTAGGGATTGTGCAGAGAGGTAGGAAGGAACGGATGTTACAAAGAGGTAGAGGAGATACTGCTCGTTAGCACTTGGCTTCTTCCTTTGATATATCTCTTCACCGATCCTCTTCTAATCCCTTCATCGCATTCCTTCCCTTTAAGGATATCTTCCCTATTTCATTCTTCGGCTTTTAAGCTCCGGCTGTCATATTATCCCGTAACAATTTTATCCTTATCATATAAGATAAATATCTTTTAAGAATAAATATCTATAGAGCGAATACGGAACGCCTTTCCAAGCAACTGTTTCCAACTACATTCATCAATAACTTGGCACTAAGTGACTTAGCTGCAGTGTTCTATGCAATCCATCATCCTGTCATCTAAGTTCCAAGTCCTTTCATGCTATACCGTTTCCCATATCTAGCCTATGTTGGAATATTACCATAAATTTGAATTGACACCTTTTGATTTGAAAATGTAATCTTCTGACATTTCATTATGCCATGAAGATATTACTAAACCAATACCAATAGTTTACAGAAATGAGGAACGAATTCCGATTTCCATAAAAAAAAGTAATTTCATTACTACATATAAAACTTTTCTTAAGCTAAGAAAGTTCATAGGGTCTTTCTTGTATAGATATAATTTTTCGATCTTATGCTGAACTATTTATTCCTCTATTAAAACATAGTTAGCATTTAATTTAAAATTGAGAAAAATACATTTTAAAAAAGAACATGCGTGTTATTCATAGCTATCCAACCTAGGGAAGGAAAAAAAAGGTAAATTTTAAGGTTCAACAAACTGATATAAATAACAATCGAATAAGATAAGTTTACACTGAAAACATTCACACATACACACACACAAAATAAATAAAACATTACTATTGCTGCCAATTGTTTACTTAAAACTGAAGGCTTTTAACGTCATAAATAAAATAAATTTCATTGCTAAAGCATAGTCAAGAACTTGTTGCAAGTAACTAGATTTATTTATGTTATCCCGTTACCATATAAACAGTTGCATATTATAAACAGCTATCAAAAAAACCTAAACAGCATAAATCAATGAACAGTCTATTGGAAAGTACACTGTAGAGAACGGTTGTGCAGGAGGATATTTATTCAAGATTAGTCAGCGGACATCAGGGCTTAATAATCTAATCAACAATCAATTAACTGATATTATGAATTTAAATGATAATTGAATACTTTAAAACAAAATCTGTTTAAAGCTTCAAGTGACATTCCGAAACTTAAGCAGAATATTGTATTTTATTTGCAATATTAATAAGTATAATTTAGGCAATTGGTTGATCAGGAAACAACGATCCTCTTCGCAATAGAAACGAGAAGATTGAAATGGTGTAGCCACTAAAAAAGAATGGCAGAGGACCGATGGCCAAAAATAATCTTCGAATATTGCCCTGTGGAAAGGAGGAAGAGAGGACGACCCAAAAAAAGATGGTTGCAGGAGACTGGCTGGAATGGCATCTATGGCGCGACCTTTTAGATATAAAAACAACTAAGTTCTACAAAATTGTTTAATAAAAAAAAAGTATAATGTATCAAGCATTAGACACTTTGAATTATGTTGAAAAACATAACATTATGTTAAAAAAAATACTCTTTCAACCCTTGAAGGGTCTTGTGTTCAGTACATATTGGACGTTCACGCTTAACTGCTGGGTTTTTCTCTCAATTAAGAGTACACTATATAAGCTGGGTGAGCCCGGGGGGGGGGGGTCTGCAAATCCTACAGGGTTTGTTAACAAATTAAATAATTCATCTGCCACAGTCGGATTTAAATCCGAGACCTCCAGTACAGCAAATCAGAGCTCCGAGGTGTCCAGCTTCCTTAAAATATGTATATTGATCAAAAACATTAAGCTTCTTTCTTATTCATCTCATTTTGCATTTACAGCATCATCATCTTACTTATGTTGATTGATCAATTATGATAAATAATCAGAGTAATGTTTATTCTATAAGTCAATGCTTCTGCCCAAACTTAGGTTAACTATAACATTCATAAAACAGCTTAGTGCAAGTTCCAACTTTCTCTTTTTATCCTACATTGTCGTACAATATTGCCTACTTTTTCTCATATAACAAACATGTTTTTTTAAATAAGTAAAAATAGTAGAAGATTTGTAGGATTTCTCGGTATAAAATATACTTATCCTCTATATTAAAATTTTTTTTTTCTGATTGGCAGGAAGGATTTCTTCAGTTCGACGTTGACTGAAGAGATAATGATTGGCTGAAGGTTTGGGGACGTACCATCGGTTGTTGGAAGAAATGCTTCATGAATAGGTTAGTAATTTAATTTTTATGTTACCAAGATATTATCATATTATACTGTATATTTAGATTAATGTAAATAAATCACATGTTGATCTGCTTGCATGGAGAGCCTAATTAATCTATTAATACCATCTATACATATTATAAGTCCTCGGCCGCGTCTGTCTGTTCGCGGTAAACTCAATAACTGCTGCATGGATTTTCTTGCGGTGTTCACCAACATACGAGTAAAGAGTGATTCACCAGAAAGGTTTAGGTATATAATTTGTCAAGCTTCTGTGTAAAAATGATAATGTGCAATGCGGTATTTGGAAAGGTATTTAGACGAGTTCAGTATTAATCCTTATCAACTTATATACTTTAGTTAACTTAAGGATTTCATGCGCATTATTAGAATTTTTTATACTATATAATTTAAATTAGTATCTTATGGGTTATCGAAAAAACCTAACGCGCCTGAAGATAAATGTACTCTTACTGTCTGATAAATAAATAATAGTTTAAAAAAAAGTAAAATAACACGCTTTAATAGGAAACAAAATAAGAAAATAATTTTAAAATATAAAACAGTGATGAACATAAAATTCATTTTGTCGTAAAAAAATCAACAAAAAAAAAACGTCGGAAGCTTTTTAAGATAAATAATTACTCTACTTTATCAGCCAGTCCGGCAGGTGGCCCTAGGATTTTTAAAGTGAGTGAAAAATTCTTGGTTACGCCTTACTTTGGAAGGGTCTTAAAATCGGGGTTCCGAGCCTGTATAATGTCTGGTACTCGTTAAAGGTCCCTTATCCTAATTATAACTGAATAGGCAAAATTTAGGACTCTAGCATCGTCCTATTAGCCATAGTAGCGTAAGGTGACTTTAAATGAATAAATAAAATGAACGAAAATGATTTAATTATCGATTTTAAAACAGGCAGTTAGATGAATCTTCAATACAACATTAAAGTCAAGTAGTCATAATTATCCAGTCATTTAGACTGAGTCCCTTAATGTATATTACGAAAAAAAAATCTCTAATTGACCTCTGGCAATCCAAGAGGCCACTGGGCATTAAATAAGGCAATATTAGCAAACAAGATGAAGGGATGAAGCAAAGTGAGCTCAGTCCAATCCAGCCCGTATAGAGCTCGAGGTTCCTGAATATTAATAGGCGTGAGTAGCATCTCTTACAAAGACTTGCGACCTTCAAAGGGCGGCTTACCATGCCTATGCAGTCTCCCGTTATACTCTTCCAATTAACCAAGAAGACTTGTCTAGGTATTGATCTCATGGTTCTGCTATAGAATTCATACTCATACCATAAATATATATATTTATATTTAATTATTGTTGCACTACCATAACACTTTAATGATCGGGTTGAAAAGAATGCCGCTGTGATTACCATAACAACCTACTATGCCCAAGATCGCGGGTTCGTAGCATGCCAGGTGGCCTAAGGAATATTAAAAAAGGAGTAAAACATCTTTGACTATGCCGTCCTTCAGAAGGGACGTTAAACGCGGGTCTCGAGCATATACGACGTCAGGAAATCGTCAAAGATACCTGTTCTAATTAAACCTGGATAGTTTTTTAACTAACAAAATTTAAGCCCCCTACTGTAGCATCGTCCTATTAGCCATAGCAGCATGAAGTGACGTTAAACGAACTAACAAGAATGACGCTAGATGTAGGAGGATTAACTGTTATTAGTTTTCATCCACTCATTTGCTAATTTAAATGAAAAATATATATATAAAAAAATTAATTTGTGAATACGATCGATATTCAGGTGTTCATATTTATGAAACATGTTAATTATAGCTAAATTTATTAAATAAAAAGAATGGATATATCTCCGTTTTTTTTAAATTAGGTAAGTCCATTATGTATTTTTTTGTTGTCCCGCATCTAACCTGTTCTGAGCCCGCATATCTTAGTGTTAATTAAAAAAATTAAAATTAAAAACGAGCAATAAAACCTTATTATCTAAAATTAATGACGTGGTGGTGAAATCGGATGACAATGATATCAAAACTTGTTTGCGTTCATAAATCATCGCCCAAAAATTGTGGTAGTGGCCAAAAACACTTGGCGGTAGCATCACACACATGTGTTAGAGGACACTAACAGTAGTTCCGACTATCACACACATGTTGTGTGAGCGACCATTAAAGTGTTAATATTGCCAGCACTAACTCAATTATCCATTTAATCGATCATGTAATTGGCTCCTGATGTCACATCCGTAAGTAACTAAAGAGTAGAAACATTAACAGCTGGCCTGCTGATGAACTATATTAGATCGGTGCGAGGAAACTACTCACACCTTCATTCATTTTTTCTTCTAACGATCAATATTCTCCCTTATCTTAAGTTATAGTATTTGACGAGTCTGTATTGTTTATATCGATGTATTCGTTTGTCGATTCTGATCAAACGCCTCCAAATCAAAAAATCTTCTAGAGCGGTGTTTAGAAATTTTAGAAATCTGTTTCTACAAGAAAATAATGACAAACTCGATATAGGTATTAAAACTGGCAACATATATGTAAATGATTTGTCATGTCCTCAAGGCGATATATGACACAGAAATACAGAGGTGTATTGCTGGTCAGGAGTATGTATTCAAATATCAAACTAATAGCGATTAAACTTAGGTATTGAAATCAAAAGACAGACTTTTAGTGAATTTACGGTTAACAGTTGTGTGCATTGCAATAACACGTATAGAAACGTAATTAACAGTTATTTGTTACATTAAAATTAAACAAAAGTTGTACTTATAAATTGATGATAAAATATGTTGCAATGTATTACTCAATGTGACAACCATTGTTTATGAATATGTTTGTAGCTAATGCTGCTTTGTAGCACTTATTTGTATATATTGCTATGCATGTATGTATTATTACATATATAAATTATCAGCGATATAAATAAATTAATACTCATAACGTGATTGTTATCATAAGAGTTTTTTATTCTCGTTAGATGAACCGTAAAGGAAGGCACATCTTGAGTTTATTTAACCTTTTATTATTAATATTAATCATTTTAAAAAATACGGTTCAGATTTACTTGTTGTGGAACACATTTAGAGGCATTCGTATCTATCAGAATATACTTGATAAGTTATAATAGGATGTAATTAGTTGGGGGTGCAGTCAAGAAAACACGCAAAAATAGGTGAAACTATTTTATTTTAAGTGCCGACGTTTCGACCTACTATGTAGGTCATCTTCAGGGCTAAGAGAAAACAGACAAAAACAGAATAGACTGTAAAAATACATAAAATAGAGATACAGAAAAAATAACAAAATGTAGAGATATAAAAAAAATTGAGCGGGAAAAAAAGTGAAGGATATATAATGAAAGAATATATGAATAAAGATGATTACATAGTAGATGTATAGAAAGGTGATAATGTAAAACAAAATACAAAGAGAGCATTGAAGTTAACCAGAAAAAAATAAAATGAAAGAGATATAAATATAATGAGTATGGACAACTTATTATAATGAAGATAGAAATGTATTGCAAAGAAAACAATAGTATGAAAATAGACTCATGGGGAGTACCATAAGTGAAATGAAAGAACATGAATTAAAAATATGATACCTAAGAATGAATAGAGAAGAATACATTATAGAAAGTAAAGAAAAGGAATCTAATGTATGACAGGCCGAGAAGTGAAATATAAATATAAATTTAAAATATAAGTATCAGATGTTATATAAAGGTATAAATGTTATATAAAGGTATAAACTATACATTATATAACAGATGTTATATCAAGGTATACAGATGTTATATAAAGGTATACAGATGTTATATAAAGGTATACATTAGGAATGATGTTATATTATATAAATAAAGATGAAAGAATACAAGGAACTATACATGAGAGATATAAGATATCAGTAAGTGAATGGAGATATATTATAAAAAATAATGATGTTCTGTGAACATGAACTCTTTAATTAAAACTATTTAATTAAAACTATGATGGATGCTAAAGTGATGATGGGAGAAATAGGTGTGAAGGAAGGAGATGGGGAAAGATGAAGAGAAGATATAATATAATTTATATCTTTTATATATATAAATTATAGATATAAATTATATTATATCTTCTCTTCATCTTTCCCCATCTCCTTCCTTCACACCTATTTCTCCCATCATCACTTTAGCATCCATCATAGTTTTAATTAAAGAGTTCATGTTCACAGAACATCATTATTTTTTATAATATATCTCCATTCACTTACTGATATCTTATATCTCTCATGTATAGTTCCTTGTATTCTTTCATCTTTATTTATATAATATAACATCATTCCTAATGTATACCTTTATATAACATCTGTATACCTTGATATAACATCTGTTATATAATGTATAGTTTATACCTTTATATAACATCTGATACTTATATTTTAAATTTATATTTATATTTCACTTCTCGGCCTGTCATACATTAGATTCCTTTTCTTTACTTTCTATAATATATTCTTCTCTATTCATTCTTAGGTATCATATTTTTAATTCATGTTCTTTCATTTCACTTATGGTACTCCCCATGAGTCTATTTTCATACTATTGTTTTCTTTGCAATACATTTCTATCTTCATTATAATAAGTTGTCCATACTCATTATATTTATATCTCTTTCATTTTATTTTTTTCTGGTTAACTTCAATGCTCTCTTTGTATTTTGTTTTACATTATCACCTTTCTATACATCTACTATGTAATCATCTTTATTCATATATCCTTTCATTATATATCCTTCACTTTTATTCCCGCTCAATTTTTTTTATATCTCTACATTTTGTTATTTTTTCTGTATCTCTATTTTATGTATTTTTACAGTCTATTCTGTTTTTGTCTGTTTTCTCTTAGCCCTGAAGATGACCTACATAGTAGGTCGAAACGTCGGCACTTAAAATAAAATAGTTTCACCTATTTTTGCGTGTTTTCTTGACTGCACCCCCAACTAATTACATCCTATTATAGTACCTACAGTCAACTAATTTCTTTCTTACTTGATAAGTTATAATATGGATCCAATCCTGAGTAGCACTTTGATAAGAGGGAATTGTAGAGTCGATCGTTGAGTGAGTAACTCGGTCAGTTAGCGAGAATCGATTAGATAATGTTTGAGAAAGAGTGAGGTCAGCAGAGTAGGACCTCTTTGGCGGAGTGTCGGTACCTAGTCTTATCTATCTTCGATAGAGAACTCTTCAAATATTGCCTCCCTCGTGGGTGTCTAGTCTGCATGTCTCTTATCTCTGCTATGTCAGTATGTTTGTGCGGGATGTTTAATTTTCTTGAACAAATCTGTTAGATCTTCGCACCTATGATCACCATAGGGCTTATAAAGAAGCAGGTACAAAAAAAGATAATAACACAGTAATTATTTTAGTTTCCTTATTAAAAATGCAACTTCAACTTCATTATGGTTGATCGAAAGATAAAATGTACTTTTTCCATTCTTTATTTTACTTTGTTCTGCGCTGAAAATATTTCTCATTATTAAAATATGTATATTGTTTATATATTATGTGGACTACTGAAGAGTGTCAGTCTTTTACAATTCAGTCTTTCAGTATTTACAATGTTGATTTATAAGATTTATTTGTGAATGGAAATTAAATATCCTAAATAAACTGAATTACTTCCAGGTGCCTATTTAGGTCCACATTACATCCTATCATATAAATCCTAGTAGTTACGAATGTGTCTGAATGTTTTTTATTGAAACAGTGTAAATAAGTCATATTAAAAAAATAAAATAAAATAAAAGACTGAGAAAACTTATATAGCCTTCCTTAAAGTAAAAAACAAAACATCTTTAGCTTTATATCACGGCATAGATACAGATTTATTTACATCAGTAATAACTTAATCATGTAATAATAATAAATATACGTGGTGTTATGTTAAGATTGAGAGAAAATCGTTGACTGGAAGATCAAATCTAGGATGGAAATAGTTGGGGGTGCAGTCAATGTAAAAAACTAATAAGTGAGACTTATTTATTGATAGTGCCGACGTTTCGACGTATTATGTACATCTTCAGGGCCACCTAACACAACATCTTCAGGGCAAATCGAAGGAGTCGCGGTTAGGTGAAGCTTGTAGTATTATGTAGTATATTTGTAATATTCCCAAGTGGATTACTTAATTTTTTAAAGAAAAGTCGTCATATACTCCAGGATCCATGGTCTATTTTTGCACTTGATTACTATCAAGCTGAATCTTCGTGGATAGCTTCGTTTCGATAAGATGCCCAACAATTTCCTATGCGAAAAGTCTCGATTGTGGTAGCTAACAGAGGTAGCAAGGATAAAATATGTCGATTTGACGATTCTCAAAAATGTATTACTAACTACATTTTTCTTGTTAAATCTCAAGATAATTATCTAAATTATTTGAAAAAATATTTGTCCTACAAATTGTATTGTTTGATCAAAGAGTCCCCTCCTTCCATTATAAATGAAAAAACAAAAAATCAGCTGGTTAGTAATCATTTTTCATGACCTCGTTAATATCCTGGACTAATATGTTTACATGCTAGTTTTGTTTAAATTTCGTTTTATCTGTTCTGTCATTCTATTCCTATCATACCCTGTCATCGCGGGCTCATAGCCTAGGTGGCCTTAGTATCTTTTAAAAGGGAGTGAAAATATTCTTGGATACGCAGTCCTTTGGAAGGGACGTAAAACGGAGGTCCCTAGCCTGTGCGATGCGATACTCGTTAAAGATCCTTATCCTAATTAAACCTGGATAGGCAAAATTTAGGACTCCGGTTATAGCATCGTCCAATTAGCCATAGCAGCATAAAGTGACGTTAAATGAACAAACAATCATCAATAGGAAAAATGGGTACACATATGGAACTAAAACAAATAAACTATACAGACTAATATGGAATTTTACGATACAATTTCCGTATGGTAATGTCGCTACAGTTGAGCAATACTGATTGCTGTACCTATACTTTCCAATTGTAAGACATTTTAACATCCATCTTGTACTTTCTTGTTCGTTCACCCTATTGCGAGAGAAAGTGGATGAAAAAATAAAAAATTTAATTTAAAAAAAATTATCTGAAGATTAGAGAAAACCCTTTAAACTCACTCGATTGCTCCTCGACGCCTAAGATAAATCGATTTGAGTCGATTATCGATGTGGATAATCAACTCTCTCACCTTGTTGTGTTGAAGCCTCGTTGCTTTAATCAGTTTCCACTCCCTGGCTAAAGTTTATGACGTAATACAAATGAGTCTTATCTGTTGCGGAGCAAACAGGAAATGCCTAGGTTATCGGCGCAACGAACGATCATATGATATCTCCAGTATCGACGTTCTCAATTTAATATTTGAATATCTATAATATAAATACGATTATAGAGATCCATCAATTGCTTTATATTCCCTCACCGCTTATTCTTTTTCGTTTCTTGACAGCTATGCCGAATGACAGTCGGTATTTCATTTATCCTTGTTTGATTCTTTCGTATTATTATATTATCCACTTTTCCTATTCATAGTTTCGCTTTCACTGCTTCAGGCCGTCATAATTTGTCCCGTTAGTTACTATCTCTTAGTTATTTCCAATTTTTAATCAGTTTTTTAGTGCTGATTAACTTTCTTTTAAATTTTACCTGCCATAATTTCTTTTTTGAAATATATAGAGCTTCATAGTATTCCAAAGGGGCAATCCTACTTCAAGGTTAAGGGCATAATTCCTAAGAAAAACATCCGTTTCCAGATTTGTCCAATTAGTTACATAACATTAGTTATCGATCCTCTGGTAATACTCATTCAGTGAAATGGCGGGAAAAGTTCTAGGCCTCACCTAGTTAATGTATAGTTCCACCTCCATTATTATTTTAAAGGAAAAGATGCCAGCTATGTCTTTGGACTATTCTTTAAAATCATGTTGTTTATTTTTTATTCTTTGTCACATTATTACGTTTTCATTATCCTAGAGGCTAATCAAGTTGTCGTTTGCATGGTGATTAGCTGTTGTGATTACATGTGTGCTTCTCTTACTCCCGGCCTTAAACAAAAATTGAAGGTAGAATGATTTTTTTTTAATTAAAAAAAAAAATCACTAAAGTTTCCGGAACAGGTAGAAAATGACATTCTTTTTGTTAATACCCCTGATATTGCCCTCAAAATAATTCTTGTGTTTAATCACTACGGTGTCTTAAACATAAGATTGAATTACAGTCGAATAACTATTACCTTTTTTGGAAGATAGCGTAACTATTACATTCCACTTCCACCACGCTCGGTACTTCATCACAAGGATACGCGTGATGGATATCACTCATCTTATTTCAAATGATGAGGGAAGGGTGTAACTTCAAATTCCATCATCTAATAGGAACATCTCATGAATACGAAATGAATGGATCTTGCATGATTGTGAAAGGGCTTTTAGATTGCATTGAATATATGCGTAAAATTGTAAATTACATTGATTCTTAAGTAATATTATTATAAACTAAATGAATTGGACATGTTCTAAAAATGGAAAACAACAGGCTTGCCTAGATAACATACGAGGCTAGGGTTGACGGAAGAAGGTCCAGGAGAAGACCCCGAAATACCAGGAAAGCTTCCCGAAGCGAAACCTGAAATGGAATAGAAGAAGAGAAATGGTAAGGTATCGTACGGTGTGGTCCGGGCTGTACAGACTATCATCATCAACCTCACACTGCATGGACTATGATGATGATGATGAAATAATAAAAAAAAAAAGCGAAAATTTCGAAAAAGTTTTTGATTTTTATAGGATTGTTCGTTGATAGATGTAGCGACAAAGGCTGTTAAGAGTAAGGTGGTATTAAACCCGTCGTTAAATATAGGTAGACACGAAAAGAAATATGGTTCTGTAGGTCTAAAACATAAAAGCTAATTTTTTCGATTCTGAGGGCAGGCAAACTTCGATTTTTTGGAAGCGAAGATATAAATATGTGTATGTGTAGTTTGGTATCGATTGAAACGAAAGATTAGTTCTCCGAATAAGGGAAAATTAGGAAACACAAGGATTGGTCTTCTCTAGTGAACTTTTTAAAATAAATTAGCCTTTTCTCGTATGCTGAAAACGTTAGCATCTTTATTAAAGCAATCACTTCTAATAATTTCTTTCTTATTTGTACCAGTCAGATTAAAATAACAGGATCAAACCGATAATAAAGTTTTATGAATGTCGCTAATGTTTCATATTTTCTAACTTTTTTATAATTTTGCTTTATTCACTTTATTAACAATGTTAACGTTTCGACACAATAATTTTATAGTTAAGTAAATACTTGGGTAGTCTTGCTTTAAGTAAGGAAGTTTGAAACTTTATCTCTTAGCAATTTATTTATGGTTGATGCTTGATATTTTCTCAATAAAGCCTTTATCAATAAACGCTTAATCTTTTTTTTCAAATCTGACTGGGAAATCTTGAAATTGGCCAACAGAAAATCTAAACACTTTAGCTTTATATATTGCTGTAAATATAGACATATATTTGACTGAAAGCAGCTACTGTTAAAATTAATTTTATAACAAGAATTTATATACATTTATTAGTTGTTTTTTTACCCGCGGACAGGTCACCAAGGACACGTAAAGATCACATGTTCCCTTCTTTCTCCTCCTTTCAACAATGCAGCTCTTCTTTTCGCACTCCATTCTCCTTTGTTGGATTATTTTTTTTACCTACAAATATTTTTAGGCCAAAAATTTGGTGTTATTTTTTATTGAAACAGTTTTTTTCAGTAATTTGGAATTTTTCCTTCATTTTTTCAACATAGCCTCCCTGGCGCTTGTTTCAGATTTTATCAAAAAATTTTTTGTTTAATCTATCCATACGGAGCATATGTCCTTGGGAATGGAGTCATATTTTTCTGATCATTACTTTCAGGTTTTCAGTGTTACTATAGATTTCTGTATTTGATCTCAGTACAACCTCCCTGTGTTTTTCTTGGACCATAAAACTTCTTAAATTTTGTCTCTCTAACTTGAGCAAATTTTCCATTAGATTTATTTTTGTAGTGTCCATGTCATATAATACGTCTGATTTATACCGCTTTTATTTTATATATATTTTTGAGGGAGTAGAGCACTGAGTAACCATGCCGGAAATCCTGGTTCAAATCCCGCTGCAGGCAGTTACTTTTATTTAGTCTGTTTGCGGCGGGAGATGGATCATATGGGATCTAGTACCCTCCTGGGGCTCACCCAGCCTCTATAAAATATTATAAAAATATAAGGGGGACCCAAAATAAGGGAGGAAAACCTGGCGGTTGAGCGTGATCTAGGACAAGTCACCTCCTTGCAGAACCGTTGTCCATGAAACAGTACAGTCTCTACCATGTACTGAACCCCAGACTCGTTCGCGGGTCGTAGTGGTTACAGGTTAGGTTTATTTTTCTACAAAATCTTTTAACGAATCCTCTACTACTAACTGCTAACTCTCGGCTTTCAAGTTCTCGATAGCTGTGCAGGTGTAGACATTGACTAATCGTTCCTGAGTGAGCGTTGATCCAGCGAAGTAGATACGGCCATATTGTCGTTATGTTGATAATTTAATTGAATGCCTTTGCCGCTCATAGAGTACAATGGCTGCCAGATATGAAGAGGAACCGTCTCTCGGCCCTTTCACAGAGGTTGATGAATGTGGCAAGATGTTGCCCATGTCCTCTTTAGCTATTTAAATTTCTTTTCCCTTCCCAGGCATTCTTCCTTTTATAGTCCCCTGTCACTTTTAATGACTTCTCCATTAGTCGTCTCCTTTTATCAGTTTTAAACAGTCTCCGAGTTGTCGGCATTAATGTATTTTAATTTTCTTATTCCGAGGAGGACTCCGGTGATTTTTTCAAGTCGGTTCTTAACGAGACACCCCCGGTAGGATTTTTAGGGAATCTTGTTTTGTTAATGTGTCGTATAAGAGATATGGGCTCCTTTTGGAGGACTAGAATGATGAGTGTAATAAAGGCAGCGGTGGATGTTAGCTGGATGGATGACCCTCCATTTGAGGGCATCTAAGCTTCTTTCTCCTCTATTTACTACTTTTACGAATACTTAATAATCGTTTATCTTCTGCATTCCGAGCGGTTGGACTCATTCTTTACCTTTTTCTTATCTACGTTTTATATTCGCATTTGGTATGGCTTCGTTAGTACTTCATCCTTAGGCAAACATATCACTAATGAATTCAAATCGTCAGGTTAGCATACTAATTTACATTGATTAACTAGTCGAAAAGCTAAAGCTGTGTGTCAATTATACTGGAACATTTATACTATTATGGGCTTTGTTGCTTTCCTAAATTAGAAGATAGTCTTTTTTTTTCCAATGTTTTCAGGCTTAATCAGTTTCCTGAATCTAATTAAAAGTTTACGCCTTTTCGTATGAAATATCCGTTTTTGGTATCATTTAGCAAAACAACTTTATGAAATTTAAACATTTTTTTCAAAATATTTACCCTCATAATGATATATTTTCAATCCTAAAACATGGGTTTGAGTTGAAATAAAGTCTGAAAATGTAAAGACAAAAAGTTGACAGGAGAATTATTTTCAAAAATATTACCCTTAAGGAAGTTTTCCTAATTTCTTGACGGATAGGATTCTTCCGGAAATAAGTCTGGCAGGTTGTTTTTGTTGTGTCATGTTAATATCCATGCAGTGCGATGTGAATGTGAAGGTTTCGCCTCTGGGTAGAAAGAAGAAATGAATTATTTCTACCATTGACAACCAAACACTAACCAATAATATTTTTAGATGAATTCTTTGAATTAAGTCTTTCGTCGATATATACTCTTTCCCGAACGGGGTGGTAAATTTTCTTGCAGCTCGGTCTGCCGAATGTCGGTAATCACGTGTTTTCATGGTCATAATTGATGGTATACTAAACAATATACGTCCAACAACAACAATATCGTCAACAAATTATGGATTAATTACAGTTCATTACAATCTATAAACATAAACATATTACTAATTCCAGTTTGCATTTTAAATATTAAAACGGACATTTCATACGGAACGACCGTATGTTTCGGTCTAATTTTAGACCATCTTCAAGGCAGAGGGATTAATTATTCAACTGCGAACCCTACTACAAATGACCCAATAGTTAATTAGTATTTCATTTGCTTATGTTTTTTATAAGAGTTTCGGATATGCTTCAGTCGGAAATCAGGTTAGAGATAATAAGATAAAGAGATTAAATGTTCCCTCAAGCTTCGCAAACGTAGAGCTCCCGGTGGTAGGGCATAATTCGACTAACTAGTTCCGATGATTAACTTAATGAAGGGGTGGGTAGTAATGTTCTCAGAGGGAGAGATCGGAGGGCCCTGAGACTATCCAGGGAGCTATGAAATATGTTTCCTTTGGATCCTAAATAGGTCTTTGTGCGCTCGCTAACGACTCATTGCTGAGAAGGACCGTAACTCCCCCTCTCTCCCTCCTTTATAGCTTCGCCCGTTCCATTTGAGTCCTTTCTTCTTGCGTCGGGTTCAGGCCCCCGTACTGTCGTCATATTGAATGCCTTCAGTATAACTCAGCTCCTGCCACGTTTCTCAGGGTCACGTTTATTTCATCCAGCTACGGTAGTGCATTTGAAAGGTTTACTAATCTGCTTTAGGGTATCATTATACTTTTTAACGCGCTTATAACACCTTCGTCTTTATCTACTTATGTAAAGGAATATTAATAAAGGAATTGCCATAGTATTATAAAAATTGTTTACAAAAGAGACATAGTGAGGGTTAAGGTTGACGAGAGCATTGAAATATTTGTACTTTCTATTTATCACAACTGCGTACGAAAATAACTTTTCTAATTTTTTTTAACGGGTTTTTATTCGCCTGTATGTATTCAACGGTCACTTAATTTAATTAATTTGAAACTTTTCAAACTTCTCCAGGTTCGATGGCAATAATAAGTTTGTTTCATTATCCTGAGCAGGATCTTCAGGATGAGCGATTTTTCATATCAAGTATTAAGGCGTGTACTAAGGCATACATTGAGACAAGCATTAATCTATTTTTACAACTCTATTCTTTCTTTAGGCTTAATGAAGTTTGGTTGTCTTTCCTATTAAAGCTTGTTTTTTGTTTTTAAACTATTATTTATTAATGAAGAATTTCTTTTTCGTACTTTATTGGGTACGTTATTGGGTATTTAAATTTTAATTTATAAATCGATAATAATGGTTACGGCGAATGCCAAATCTGCTGATTGAGCGTGATCTCCACAAAATAATCTCTTCTTAATCTTAAAAAATAAGCTTTTAAACGTTAACATCACTATCATGTACTTAATGTTATGGTGGTACTGGATTTCTACCTTCATGCTAGGGATCTTTCAGCTTCTGATTCCTTCTCGATCCTTCTTGTGCGATGTTATGCGTCTTTCTTTTCTTATTTAAATATCTTTCACACCAACAACTCTCCCTCTAAATCCTGCCCTGTCCCTTACTCCGGACGATCCAATATTTACCCTTTTGAAGTCCTGATGTTCCTCCTGAAGCCATGGAGGTTGCACTTCTCTATTGAAGGTTGAAAATTTTGTATGCGACACTCTTTAGTTGTTGTTTAGTATCCCAATAAAAAAATGACCTCTTTAATAGTTCTTGCGGCTGATATTAATTGAGATGCTATGTTTTTTTTTTAATTAAGAAGGGAAAAATGAAGATAAACCGGTTGTTTGGCATGTCATCCTTAATGGAATTGAGTTATCCCTCTAGTTTAATGAAAAGTAAAACTCATTAATTGAGTTAAATCAAAAGTCAGAATTGAGTCTCCTAAGTCAGTGAGGTGATGGTATAACATGTCTAGCAACAGCAGGGAGCCAGCAGATCTATCAGTTCCAATAACAACAAATGGCATCCAGCATGTACTGATAGGGGCTAATTGTTGTCAACTGTAGCAATTGCTCGTCCAATTGTTCTCATCAGGCCCAGCTCCCAGATTGCTTGTGTCATCGGCTGCCTCTTCCTTAATATAGATATAATTACTTTATGGTGGTATCATTAAGGTCAATGCACGCACTGTTCGTATCTACGATTGTAGATAGATATATCTTTAGTGCCAGGCGAACTAGAAAACTTGTACCTCTACAACCGTTTCTTAGACAACGTTTGTCCAGGGAGTTGATTTGTCAGACACTACGCTCAAACGCCACGCACTTTATGGGTGAGTCACAGGAGGGTCTCCGGATCCCACAAGATCGATCTCTGGCTGTTATCAATCAAAATAATTCATCTACCTGAGGCAGACTTGAACCCGGGACCTTTAGCACGGCAACTCAGCGTTCTACTACTGAGATACTCTCGCTCACTTAGCCGAACTAGAAGGAGTGATAAATTACGGGTCCTATCAAACCTGACAGCTGACGAGCCGAACCCAGAACTTCGACATGAATTGATTGCCACATGAAACAGTTGGCGATAAATATATAAAAATAAATAAATGTTGTAATATAATTTATATATAAAAAATATATATATTCTTTTAATCTATCCCCTATACCTAATTGCATTATTGTCTCACCCCTGAACTTAGAGGTCGATTTACTATATTTCAGATTATTGGGGCCCTAACACTGTGAAAATTATATACAAAAATTACCTAATGAATGATTGAGGTTGACATTGGAAAGATAGCAACTAAAAAAACATCAACATTTTTAAGTTTATTTATAGAAAAGGTAGTAATTATTCATACCGATAGGATAAAAAGAGGAGTAAGTCGTATTTGGGAGTGGTTTAGCTTCTATGAACGGTCGTGATTACTATTTTCCACTTGAAACATTCATTTTTAGTCATGAAAACAATGTTTTGCTTCTCCTGTAAACTTGCCCTCTCATGACTTACTAATTTTCCATTAACCAAGAGTAATCGTGGGAACGAATAACTTTAAGTTTAAAGTTGGTGAAAACAGTAAAATATTTGTGCCTTCTATTTATCACAACTTTATCAGAATAAAACTTTTTAAAAAATCTTAACGCGTTTCTAATTTTCGTATGTAACCTAATCTTTGAGCTCGATCTTCGACAATACAATGATTTAATGAATTTATCTCATCGTCATGATAAGGATCTTCAGTATGTATGATGTATCGATTCATATAGAAAGGAATATCAACTGGATAGTTTCTTATATTTTGCAACAAAAAATATTTCTTTAAAAAACTATCCAAACCAAACTAAAAGCTGAAAAAATAATGATAGTTTAAAAACACACAGTAATAGATAAAAATACTATAGAGTAGAAAATAAGTTTCAAATGAAAATAGAGTGATGAACAAAAATAGTAAGAGTGTAAAAGAGTGAACGTAGGGAAAAATTGCCTTTCTAAGGTTAGGAATTATTATTTGGTTATTATTGTTTGGTATAGGTTAGGAATAAACTAAAGTTATTAAGAATGGCGAGATCAATGAAGTATTTGTATTTTTCTATTTATCACAACATTATTGCAATAGACCTTTTTTCGATTTAAAAAAAAATTATATTCCTTATTTGACATGCTTATTTGTTTATAGAAATATTGAGTTCTGTGGCCAAATAAGCGTGCAATGACGTCATACGAAGGCATCCTTAAATACCATGGACAATACATAAATACATTTTTTTTAATGTAAGAAAATTAAACCAAAATAAATATATGACACACTGTATCGCTACTAGAAGCTGTCTGCGATTAATCGATTACATTGTTCCCTCTCTTGAGCTCTAGTTACGACTATAATTAGGACGATTGATAATTAAAATAATTGGTTATTGATTAAGTCGTAAATAGATCGTAGGCTGGTGGTCCTAATGGATGACAAAACTCATCAGTTCAATTCGCCACATTCGTTCAAACAACGAAATAGAAATAGTTCTAGATAATTTTTCTGGACGTGAAGGTATTTCTAGCGATTAGTCTAGCAGCAGGTTAAAAAAAAATAAAGAAGAGAAAACGTTATAAGTGGTTAAAAGAATGGGTCTTTAAAAGGCCCCTAATTAAACTGCCTTACATTGATTTATTGACAAAATCCGGGAGGCTGGTCCGATTATAACCCTCATTGTGTATTAATTTGTTTGCTCTCTAAATCATAATTTTGTACATAGCTAGAAGTAGAATTTTGGACTTTATAAAATTAATATTCTTTTGAATGAGCAGGGGGAAGATAATTGTGGAGCCTTCTTGTATTAGAACTTATTGGAGACTGTTCGGACTTATTCAGAATAAATAATTTTAGCTTCGTTTATTATCATAACAAGATATATATATGAGCCGTCCAATACACAAATCGATTAACTCCATAAAATGAAAAGTGAAAAGGCTAGAAAATAGTTTGCATTGCTTTTTAAAATTCCCTTTATAATATAAATTCAAATACATATTGTAGAATGTATAAATAAAAATGTAGTTTTCATCTAAAAGTATATAAAATTAATAAGAAAGACTAGCCAAAAAGCTATCGTTAGAAATGTTACTATTTTTATGTGATCGGTGGAGTTAATCGATTTGGCAAGTGAAAACAGTATTAAATTTAAATTAAGTGTTTACATTTTTAAGTTTCTTATCACAGAAAAAGTTAATTATAAGATATTTTTATTACACATTATCAACAAAAATGATATTAACAGTTTTTTTTTATGTTATATTATTATTTGTGATTTATTCGTCAGTAGTATAAACGATGTCTTCTTCACCAGCTGTATGTGAGGGCTCGTCATTTCAATTTATTCGCAAGTTTTTAAAGTAATCTGTTTAACAAGAGGAATGAATTTCACCAAGATCGTGCCTCTCCTTTTTTCCCTTGTTACAGATCTATCTTTAGGATATAATTAAAGGCTGATCCACATTTTTTAAACTTTGTGGTCTATTTGCATGTGGCCTATATGATTTCCTTAGATAGCATTAAATTTTGAATCTTCATTATAGTCACATTTAAATTAGAATGGGTGTGGTTTGGATATTTCTTTCAACTAAATAAAATTCATCATTTATTGCGCCATTGCGTTTAAATGGTATTATTGCAGCGATTTGCTTTAGGTTTAATAAATTTCCAGACATTGGAATGTTTTAAACTGAGATCCATTCTTATTCATCGTACATAAACTGAATCTAACATTGTTCATTATAATATAATAATGTAGCAATTATAATAAATAACTACTGAACATATATTAAGATTTACTTACTTCACTAGTAGCTGTAGGTTACATTATCACTCTTACATAACCTTCCTGTTCATAACATATTTTACATGTCACAATGCTATTTCTAAAGTGACACAACTCAAATCGGAGATTTTTTGGCGGTGAGTTATGATATGGAAGAAATGGGTAAATATTTCTTTATCACCGATCAAATTTATATCAGCCTAGCTTCGGAGCTTTTCTGCCAGATGGCACTTGCTTCACTCTTAGTATGCTAATGGTATTCCAAGCTCACTAATTGCTTTTTTTCCAGTTTTTCTATAAATGTAGGATTTTGACCTATGCCACTTTAGAAATACTGGTATGATGTATCTACAGCCCCGGTGAATAAGTGGATAAGTTGAATTTTTTTAATAAAATGAGTTTCTTGTTCTTAGGAAGCGTGTTTAAAAAAAAACAATGCATTTAAAAATAGTTATTGCTCTTATTAAATAGTTATTGCCCGTCTTGGAAAATAGTTATTGCTCATATTACAATTCTATTTCAAGCCAAAAACTTCGAGTATGACACGATTCTGCTTCCCTCAGTACAGTTATTTATCTCTGGACAAAATACCACTTTTTCACCGAGGCTGGAGATATATGTATAGTATATTATTAAAATTATCCATTTATCATATAACAATATATATTATTGCCATCGTGATCATATAAGATTTATTATTGAAGGTAATTGGGAAAACTCATGTAATATAAACGATCAAAGAACGGTATTTTACGGGTTAAAGGTTTTTTAAATACCCTCCAAGGATTTGTTTTAGTCTATTGAATAATATTAAATTAATTGATATCTTAAGTGTTTTTATATAATTCAGGTATGTGATTGACATTATATCAATGATAGGATAATTTCTAACCAAAATGAATTAAAAAGAGATTATCTTCATCTAGATTATATTAAGTACTATTTGGTTTGGGATGAATTATAAACTTTTATCAAAATATAGAATAGCAGAGAGAAAAAGTTTTGCGAAACAATGCAGTCCTACATGGGCCGTTTTCACGCCATGTTTTTTTCTTCAGTTGTTGGCAGGTCACTTGGAACGTCACCAAAGCCAACGATCGGTTTTGAACTTCGTTGGATCGAAAAACCCACATCGTGTCGGGATAAAAACAAAAATTGTGGGGGAGGTAGAGGGTATAAAATTTCCATAACCGAATCAGTTGGTACCCCTGGAGCCCTTCCCCTGCGTCACTCACTCTATTAAACAAGTTTTTAAAATTTCATGGAAATTAAATTGATGAAAATATAACCTAGTTGCCGAGCCGGAAACGGTAAATTATTCATGAAATGCGAATTACTGGTACGGAACAGATGGCTCCCCTGGCAATATCGATTTATCAACAGTTAACAACTGAAGAATAAATTTTCATCGTCTCCCTCCTATTATAGATTAGGTTTTGTATAATAGATAATGGGTGAAGTAATACTGGCTTCTTATGCCATTATCCTTCTTCTTCTGCGACAGTACAATTCTTGGAGAGTCAGTGTCTGTTGAAATTTAGATCGCAAGTCATATCTGTTGGCTGGAATACCTAGGATGGATCTTGCATCGGTTGCCACATCATCCATGCACCCCAACCTGGGTCTACCCACTTTTCTTTCCCATAGTTATTTCCTTCTATAAGCATTGGAGGTATCTGGTCTGCTGCCATCCTTGGAATGATAACTCAACCGAAGAAGATCTACCTTGATGATTCCAACATGATAGTTCTGGTAAAGCTCTCCTAGCTCGGAGTAGGTTTGGATTCTCCATCTACCAATATTTTGTAAAGAACCAAATGTTTATAATTTATCATAATGCGCGTTCTAATCGAAAATGATGAGGTGCTCGTGTTTGCGTCCAAAATTCTAGGCTATAGTTTAACAAGAATCTGATCATGGTCTTATTGATGATTATTCCATAGATCTTATTATTCTATTAACTTCTGGTTTCTTATTTATTATTATAATATATGATTGAACGGTTGTGCTAGTAGATTTGACGCTAAACCGCCAGGTTTTTTCCACATTTCAGGTACTCACTTTACAGAGACCGGGAGGGTCTCCAGATATCAAAGAATATATCCCCGGCTGTTAAAATATTAAATAATTACCCACTTGGCATTAAAAAAGGATGAGGCCACAGGAGAATTCATGAATTATGTGCAACGCGGAATTTCGAGTTTATTATCATTCATCACCAGATTAATATCATTCAAGTGATAGCGTCACGAAGATTAAGATGGACCTGCAAAACTTTAAGAAACTCCTGGGCTTACTAACGAACGAATTCTTAAAAATTTAATAAGCGATGTACCGACAGGGAAGCGCCTGAGGGGTAAACCGAGGAGTAGGTGGGAGGATTCCGTTAAGAATGATCAGGCGGATTTGGGTTTGGGTAGTGATCCGTGGACAGAAGTGTGTAAGCAGAGATTAGTGATATCGAGCCAGCATAATTATTATTAACCACTTAGCATAAATACTAGTTGTAGTTATAATTATGATCATTAAGGCATTCAGTTGATATAATTTTGTAAACAGTACAAAGTAATATCTTGCCAGGAAAGTGGTTGGTTGTTAGTTATTTCATGAATTGGCCAAGGAGGTCGGAGAACGGTTTGCAACGTCGCTTGCTACCTCGATGCATTTTTAACGCCTGTCAACTCTGGAACCTTTTCAATTTTCAACAGACCTTTAATGAATATTTCATCTTTTTGGTCTTGTTAATTCAGGACCGGATATTTTTTTAAAAGAGGTTTTTTTACGGCTTAGAATCCCGAATATTGAATGAAACTGAATCCGAGTCTTATAGCGTTATCTGTTCGAGGTAGGTGGACTTTTGTTTCTTAAAGCATGCTCTTCGTTGTGTTTTTTTCTGGAAGAAAAATCCGGTCTCTGATAATAATCAAACTCTAAGTCACGTCGAATTAGGGTTTTCTTAATGCAGAATTATTCATTTCAAGGCGGCGTGGCACAAGGTTTCTTGATTAGGGCCAAAAACTTAAGGAGGCGGAAAAATTCAATTTAATCCCAGCGAGTTAATTCGCTGATGCAGCTTTTATTAAAAGTATTATTTAATATAAGAAAGGGACGAAATGGATAGCCTTGGGGAGGGGGGGGGGCTAAGTATTAAGAATATATAAATAGGGAAAATCTGCCGAGGTGGGGGGAGGGATAACGAAATTAAAAAGATTTTTAATAAGAACGTCAGGGGGGGGGGGGGAGGAATGAGAACGGGGGGGGCGAAATGTTTGCATAGATAATGGCTGCCTACCTGGCTCGCTAAGTGACTCGCGATAAATCTCTGCTTATATATTTCATCGCAGCTCGAATGGACTGTATTCATATTTTATTAAGAAAATGCAAAGTGTTAAGAGAATGAAATATGGCCACACTGATGTTTTGGCAGTAAATTCGTTCCATTACTTGTACAAACAAAAGTTTTTTTGTTTTTTTTAATGTAACTATATTATACAACTGTATTATACAACTAGTTTATATCTACAACCTCGGTGAATAAGTGGTTAACTCGAATATTGGACAGGTGGAGTTAACTGTACTGGCCTTCTTCAATTTCATACTGTAATTTTTAACATTTCCATTGTCCCCACTTACAGTCTTTATCTTTGTATGATATATTTTTATACTGAATAATATTAGTTAACCTTGTATTTATGGGGAAGAAAATGGTCCGTTTGGAGGTCAAGAAAATTCTCTTATATAGGGAGGACTGTTTATTGGTCAGCCAACATTGCAGGTCTTCTTCAAGGCTAAATAATGTTAACTTACAAGTTCCTAGACAGAATGACAACAAATGGCTCACCGTTTCAGGCTACTTCAACAATTACTAGAGAAACGCTCTAAGTTCTCAATTAATTACTGAATACTCACTTACATGACTATTATAAGATCAATGAAGACTTACGGAGTACAGCTTTGGAGCCCCAAAGCTCTACTCCGTAAATCCAAATATGCCTTATATTTGTGTATTTAAATCTTTTGTAATTACTTGAGAGCATATATAATTTGTCTTTTAAGTGTTAAAACGTCAAATTATATATGCTTTTAAAATTTACTTTTATTTTTCTTGAACCGATCATAGCGTACATGTGGAAAAGCATACAGTACAATCCTAATGACTATTCTTCATGGCATAATCTCTCTAGAGCATTTCAAAGAAAAATACTTCTACTCCAAATTTCTACTCCGTAATTCCAAATGGGTCTTAAAATAGTCATGTATGTGAGTCTCAAACGAAAATTAAATTAAAAAAAAATACGTATCTAGAATTAATTTTTTTTATAAATTAATTCATATCACGCATCGATTAACTAATGTGAAGAATGCTTTTAAAGTGCAAATAATCATAAATTGATCAATCTGAAACAAATATTAGAGATTGTGCGCAGATTGTTGTCTTTGGCTACACCTACATTGGATCCGGTGCGATTCGATGAGACGTCGCTAGGAAACCAAATGACTGAAATATATCGAGAGCGCCTACATTGGATCCGGCCTTAATCAATCCATATTTATCCGACCAATCCCAGGGATTTAGTCGCTCGTGGAAACGAAATAGTTTATTTATACGAAAGTGCCTATATTGGATCAGGCGCGATGTTGTACGATCAAGTGTGATTTTAACAAATCGAAATCATTAGTTTTCAATTCGATAAGCCAGCCGTTAGCATGTGTGCCAACTTAACCTTTATTGTCTAAAATGTTTATTAAAAAATATACATTGTAATTTGATAATTAACTATTATATAAATATCCGTCATAAATCAAAATTAAATATTGTCAATTCTCATTAAAATATTTTATTACTAAACTTCATGATCCATTAAATATAGTAGCGAAGGTTATTTTCCCGTTAAATAAAATTATATCTATCAGAAATGCCCATAAAAAATATACCTACATACAATTTTAATTCGTCAAAGAAAATTGGAAACCTTAACTTTTGATAAAATTATCATCTTAATGTTAAATTTATTTGTTAAACATTTAGCGAGGGCTTTTCTGATTTTTTATACTCCTTTGTAAAGATGAACAATAAAATAAACAAAGATTACTCATAGAATTAGTTCGAAAGGAGCCTCCATTGCGGGATCTATGAAATAATAATAATAAACAATAATTTCTATTTTTTTTTAATTGAAAAACAACTAAATTATTAATTTATAGTGAAACAGCAAGACAAAAATATTCTAATATAACTCATTTTCATAACATTTGGTTCTTTAAATTTATAAAAGATTATTTTTAATATATTTATATTTCACAATAATTTATATAGAAAACAAGAAATAAAAGAATAAAATTAATACCATTATATTCAAAAGGCTAGTTTCAATATAGAAAACAAGAAATAAAAGAATAAAATTAATACCATTATATTCAAAAGGCTAGTTTCATTATAGGTTTGAATAGAATAGATTTACACCAGATTAGTGTAGGCTGTGTGAAATAAAATATGTATTTAACTGATCAAGTTTATCAAATACATTACACCCTCATAATTATCAGAATAGTTTTAGCTTTATTGAATGTATATTACAAATTCATTTTGATATTACATGAGTAGATCATTATCTCATCATCTATAAGTTCAATAAACAGTGATTTTTTTAATGAACGTTCAATACCATTATAACTACATTGAGTATTCTCAAGATTCCAGTTTTAGAAAATTGTTTATTTATAAATTAGCTATGTGAGCATGGAAATAAAGAAATAATTATAAAATGTAAGTTTGATTATTTTCTGTTTGTTCTATTTCTACAATCCTTGATTGTTCTATTCAATCATGTCATATATAAGTTACTGGTATTACTCCTATAAGTCTATAACCACCACTCTAGTACTCACTGTGTAAAAACCATATAATTACCAGTTTATGAGAAGCGAGGGATCGTTGACTGGATGATGTAAGGAAGAAAATAGTTGGGGGTGCAGTCAATTAAAACACTAAATAAGTGGATACTTATTTTAATTAAGTGCCGACGTTTCGACCCACTTTGTGGGTCATCTTCAGGGCTGAGAAAGAAAACAGACAACATACAATGAATACAATAAAAATACATAGAGGACTAAGTATATGCTAAATGAGAAAAAATATAAGTAGAGAGGTAGAAATTTAGAACAAAAGTGAGGGATATATATGAATACAAAAAATTACAGAGAAAATGTACAGAACGGTGGTGATGCCAAAAAAAAAAAAAAAAAAAAAAAAAAAAAAAAAAAAAAAAAAAAAAAAAAAAAAAAAAAAAAAAAAAAAAAAAAAAAAAAAAAAAAAAAAAAAAAAATATTTTTTAATATACAAAGATAAAAGACGGAAGTAAACAGAAAGATATTTAAAAAAGAAATAAAAAGTATAAACATCAGAGGTGAGAAGTAAAATAATGGAAAAGGTAGTGGATTATATATAAGCTATAAAAGGTAAGATAATAGACTCCTAGGGAGTTTACATAAGTAAAATGAAATAAGATATAACCAAAATGAAATTAAAGAGTAAATAAGGGAAGAATAACAGTAGAAAGTCAAGATATGAATATAGAGTATAACAGTTTTTTTTTTTTTTTTTTTCCTTTTTCCTCTTTCCTCTTTTTTTTTTTTTTTTCTTTTTTAAAAACATACCTATAGTATGAAGTGGTAAAAATATATGATGTAAATATACAAGGAACGTATAGAAATATAAGTAACAATATGGCATTAGCATGGAAATAGAGTAAAATATGATGAAATAGTGATGTTAAATGCTAATGAAATCTTAGATAATAATAACATATGATGGATGCCAAAAACTAATATGAGAAAATAAAAAGGTGTGCAATATGGAGAAGGAAAGGGGTGAGGAGAAGATATGAGAATTAAAAATGTAATTACCTAAGGACGCTTGCAGAAGCACGAGGGGACGCGGTCTGAACGGAAAAGACGTTATGAGGGTGTTGCCAGCGAAATCTGACGGCCAAAAATATGACTAATTTTAAATTTTGAGATATATATTATAAAAGTAAATAAATAGTAATATTTTATTGACTATTTTTTCAAAATATTGACATTATATTATATTAAAATGTGTATCATGACTTTTTATAGGGAGCCACGAAAATTAATGGGAAAAGGTAGGGTGATAAAACAGTAGGATTTGATGTCAAGAGGTCAAAATAAGTATTATAGGAAAGAGACTATAGTAGTAACAGAATGACAATGGGAAGGAATAACAAGGTAAACTAATTTAAGGTTTATTTAGTAAGTTGAAAATTTGTGAGTAGAAAGAGGATAAGTTGTTTGAATCGATCTTGAGGTTAACAGTGGAGGAATCTAAATTTATGTGGATGGTTTCAGAGAGTATGCGTTTATCATGGTTGGGAACAGAAGCTAGGATGGATGTATTATCAAAGTCAAAATTGTGTTTAAGGGATAAGGCGTGTTCGGAGAGTTTTGATGCGGTAAGGTTATGGGAGGAAATGGAGTATTTGTGTTGGTAGATACGGTCTTTAAGGAAGTTCTTAGTTTCGCCGATGTAGGAGGCGTTGCAATTAGGAGTAGAGCAGGGGATGCGGTAGACGACATGGGAGCGTTGTTTAAGGGGGATGGGATCTTTTACTTTGGTATAAATATTGGAGAGTTTGTTGTG
This sequence comes from Troilus luridus, assembly GCA_964056705.1. Lineage (NCBI taxonomy): Eukaryota > Metazoa > Arthropoda > Insecta > Hemiptera > Pentatomidae > Troilus > Troilus luridus. The sequence goes on from OZ057413.1 coordinate 18,661,405, forward strand.
GGATTTAAAGGCGATGCGTAAATTGGGGATAGATGAACGTAAGGATTTTTGAATGTTATGTGAGAGGGTGGGTATATATGGCATGGATCTGTATATAGGGGTAGATGGCGGATGTGGAGATAGGGTGGTGGTGGGTGGGTTGTTATAGGCATGCAAAAGTTTATTGATAACGTACGGAGGAAAATTGTTTTTTAAAAGGATTTCTTTGATTCGGTGGGTGTTAGTTTTATGGAAGCAGGGGTCAGCGAGGGATAAGCCACGGTGGATGATATTTTTGGCGACGTTAATTTTTTGGTGGTGCGGATGTTGGGAGTAGTAATTGAGGAGTCTGCCAGAATAAGTGGGTTTTGTATACCAATCTGTGGATAAGGTGTGGTTTGGATTTTTAATGATACGGAGGTCAAGAAAGGGTAGTGAATTATTAGATTCTAGTTCAAAAGTGAAATGGAGGCGGGGATGGTATGAGTTGAAGGCTGATAATAGTTCTGGAATAATGTTTGGATTTAGGATAAGGAGGAGGTCGTCCACATATTTTTTAATAATAATGATCTCGTCAAGGAACTGGGGTAGAATGGAGTCAAGAAGGTCGTTTAGAACAATATTGGAGAGGTCAGGAGCGAGGGGATTTCCCATGGCAAGTCCAGAAATTTGGTTAAAGAACTGTCCATGGAAGGTAAGGTAGCCGGATTCACAACAGAGTTTTAAGGATTGGAGGTATGAGGACCTATTGAGAGAGGTATGGGGTTCTATGATGGACCAGTTTTTATCTATTATGAGGAGGGATTTATCTAAAGGTATATTGGTAAATAGGCTTTCTACATCAAAGGAGGTGAGAACGTAATGATCAGGGATGGTGAGGGATTTTAATAAATCACGTAGTTGAAATGAGTTTTGGATATCGTATGGGTTGTTACGGCTAAGGACTTGTAATGATGGGAGTAAGAATTTACTAAGTTTTGTTGCTGGGGAATTGATGTTGGATGTAATGGGACGGAGGGGGTTGTTTTGTTTATGGATTTTGGGAAGGCCATAAAAACGAGGGGCTAAGGAATGGTAGGAAATGAGGTTTCTGTAAACTGGGTAAGTGATGAGTTTGGAATTTAAAAGGCTTTTTAGGTGGAGGTTGAATTGTTTTTGGAGAGAAGCGGTAGGATCTCGGGGTATAGGTTTATAGGTGGAAGTATCTGAAAGAAGAGAATACATTTTGAGGTCGTAATCAGAACGATTCATAATCACTGTAGAGTTGTCACCAAGGCAGATAAAGGCAACTCTACAGTGATTATGAATCGTTCTGATTACGACCTCAAAATGTATTCTCTTCTTTCAGATACTTCCACCTATAAACCTATACCCCGAGATCCTACCGCTTCTCTCCAAAAACAATTCAACCTCCACCTAAAAAGCCTTTTAAATTCCAAACTCATCACTTACCCAGTTTACAGAAACCTCATTTCCTACCATTCCTTAGCCCCTCGTTTTTATGGCCTTCCCAAAATCCATAAACAAAACAACCCCCTCCGTCCCATTACATCCAACATCAATTCCCCAGCAACAAAACTTAGTAAATTCTTACTCCCATCATTACAAGTCCTTAGCCGTAACAACCCATACGATATCCAAAACTCATTTCAACTACGTGATTTATTAAAATCCCTCACCATCCCTGATCATTACGTTCTCACCTCCTTTGATGTAGAAAGCCTATTTACCAATATACCTTTAGATAAATCCCTCCTCATAATAGATAAAAACTGGTCCATCATAGAACCCCATACCTCTCTCAATAGGTCCTCATACCTCCAATCCTTAAAACTCTGTTGTGAATCCGGCTACCTTACCTTCCATGGACAGTTCTTTAACCAAATTTCTGGACTTGCCATGGGAAATCCCCTCGCTCCTGACCTCTCCAATATTGTTCTAAACGACCTTCTTGACTCCATTCTACCCCAGTTCCTTGACGAGATCATTATTATTAAAAAATATGTGGACGACCTCCTCCTTATCCTAAATCCAAACATTATTCCAGAACTATTATCAGCCTTCAACTCATACCATCCCCGCCTCCATTTCACTTTTGAACTAGAATCTAATAATTCACTACCCTTTCTTGACCTCCGTATCATTAAAAATCCAAACCACACCTTATCCACAGATTGGTATACAAAACCCACTTATTCTGGCAGACTCCTCAATTACTACTCCCAACATCCGCACCACCAAAAAATTAACGTCGCCAAAAATATCATCCACCGTGGCTTATCCCTCGCTGACCCCTGCTTCCATAAAACTAACACCCACCGAATCAAAGAAATCCTTTTAAAAAACAATTTTCCTCCGTACGTTATCAATAAACTTTTGCATGCCTATAACAACCCACCCACCACCACCCTATCTCCACATCCGCCATCTACCCCTATATACAGATCCATGCCATATATACCCACCCTCTCACATAACATTCAAAAATCCTTACGTTCATCTATCCCCAATTTACGCATCGCCTTTAAATCCCACAACAAACTCTCCAATATTTATACCAAAGTAAAAGATCCCATCCCCCTTAAACAACGCTCCCATGTCGTCTACCGCATCCCCTGCTCTACTCCTAATTGCAACGCCTCCTACATCGGCGAAACTAAGAACTTCCTTAAAGACCGTATCTACCAACACAAATACTCCATTTCCTCCCATAACCTTACCGCATCAAAACTCTCCGAACACGCCTTATCCCTTAAACACAATTTTGACTTTGATAATACATCCATCCTAGCTTCTGTTCCCAACCATGATAAACGCATACTCTCTGAAACCATCCACATAAATTTAGATTCCTCCACTGTTAACCTCAAGATCGATTCAAACAACTTATCCTCTTTCTACTCACAAATTTTCAACTTACTAAATAAACCTTAAATTAGTTTACCTTGTTATTCCTTCCCATTGTCATTCTGTTACTACTATAGTCTCTTTCCTATAATACTTATTTTGACCTCTTGACATCAAATCCTACTGTTTTATCACCCTACCTTTTCCCATTAATTTTCGTGGCTCCCTATAAAAAGTCATGATACACATTTTAATATAATATAATGTCAATATTTTGAAAAAATAGTCAATAAAATATTACTATTTATTTACTTTTATAATATATATCTCAAAATTTAAAATTAGTCATATTTTTGGCCGTCAGATTTCGCTGGCAACACCCTCATAACGTCTTTTCCGTTCAGACCGCGTCCCCTCGTGCTTCTGCAAGCGTCCTTAGGTAATTACATTTTTAATTCTCATATCTTCTCCTCACCCCTTTCCTTCTCCATATTGCACACCTTTTTATTTTCTCATATTAGTTTTTGGCATCCATCATATGTTATTATTATCTAAGATTTCATTAGCATTTAACATCACTATTTCATCATATTTTACTCTATTTCCATGCTAATGCCATATTGTTACTTATATTTCTATACGTTCCTTGTATATTTACATCATATATTTTTACCACTTCATACTATAGGTATGTTTTTAAAAAAGAAAAAAAAAAAAAAAAGAGGAAAGAGGAAAAAGGAAAAAAAAAAAAAAAAAAACTGTTATACTCTATATTCATATCTTGACTTTCTACTGTTATTCTTCCCTTATTTACTCTTTAATTTCATTTTGGTTATATCTTATTTCATTTTACTTATGTAAACTCCCTAGGAGTCTATTATCTTACCTTTTATAGCTTATATATAATCCACTACCTTTTCCATTATTTTACTTCTCACCTCTGATGTTTATACTTTTTATTTCTTTTTTAAATATCTTTCTGTTTACTTCCGTCTTTTATCTTTGTATATTAAAAAATATTTTTTTTTTTTTTTTTTTTTTTTTTTTTTTTTTTTTTTGGCATCACCACCGTTCTGTACATTTTCTCTGTAATTTTTTGTATTCATATATATCCCTCACTTTTGTTCTAAATTTCTACCTCTCTACTTATATTTTTTCTCATTTAGCATATACTTAGTCCTCTATGTATTTTTATTGTATTCATTGTATGTTGTCTGTTTTCTTTCTCAGCCCTGAAGATGACCCACAAAGTGGGTCGAAACGTCGGCACTTAATTAAAATAAGTATCCACTTATTTAGTGTTTTAATTGACTGCACCCCCAACTAATTACCAGTTTACTTCACATGTGTTTCATAATCATGAAATTCAATGAATTCTATTAAATTCTAAAGTGGTGATACCATAACAAACAAGTACCTGAAAGTAAAATCAAGAACCTCTTGGTAAAAGTTTTTTAAGAACTTATAGTTATCATATGGGCTAAGGTATAGATTCCCAATAGCATTCTATTTTTTCCTTATATTCATTATGTCCAATGTTCTATCGATGCTCCAATTTAATATTATAAAATGAAAGTTTATTATATTTACATCACTTACACATGCACAATTAAAGGTATGTTGATTGAAGGTCAAAATCAAGTCTCGAATAGTAAGCAATTGATACATTTATTAGCTTATCAATGTTTTCGACCAACATTGCAGGTCTTCATTAGGGCTTATTTACACAAGGTACAAACAAATAATATAATACAAAACATATAGATTAGTAGCAGTAATGATACAAATAATACTTAAAAAATATTTAGGTGATAATATAATATAATAATCATCTTATTATAATGATTATATTAATATTTTTACCTAAACATTTTTTAATATGATTTATATCATTTATGAATTATCATATTTTACATTTAATATTTGTATCTTGGTAATTTAAACCTGATGAAGATCTGCAATATTGGCCAAAACATCATGCAAATATCATCATATATTGAAATTATGTTGTGAAAAATAAAAGAGGACACCAGCATATTGTTAAGGAAGAAAATAAATCATTCATAGAAGAAAATAAATCATTTATAGAAGAAAATAAATCATTTATTCAATAGCATACATCAGTATTTACTTATAAAATTAAAAGAATAAAATTTAGGATACACATTTTTAACAACAATAGTAGAATTAAGTGGAAAAATAAATGAATAACACAATTAAATATTTCGAAATACAAGTTAAGAAGAATTACACACTACAAATTTTATAAATAATAATTGTCGATTAAGATACTAACATATTAATATGATAAAATAATACATAGCAATAATATATAATTTTTAATATTACAATTTGATATAATAATTGAGGTGATTAAGGAAGAGCCTCTGAAGATTTAGATTGGAGTGTTTTCAAATATATATTGGCTTAAGATGCCTTGAATATCCACTATTAATTATACAGTATTTACTCCCAAATTGTAAGATCTTTCTTGATTATCATTGACATCCATTAAGAAAAGTATACACAGAGGTATAAACCAAATTTCTTCTGATACTTGATATACACAATCCAAAAAACAATATCATCTTCGCCACATATGTTCACTTGTAGGAGTGTCTGCTAACATGAATTTGAATAAAATTGAAATTTGAACAAGGCCACTTCCTCATTGGACAACATATTTCCTTTCTGTTTCTGGAAAAAATAATGTTTTCAGATACACATTGATTTAATAATAAATAAAAATTAATTTAAAGTATTCCATAATAAATCTATTAGGTACCTAACAAAAAGTTGAACTTTTTACATTTGTAGCATTTTTCAAAAGAAGCTAAATATTTATATTTATTATTTCTGTTCAGTCTAACCTTATTTATTTAATCTGAAGCAAATTTATTCTAAATACTACTGTGGAATTGTTCTTCGGTGAAATAGAAATTTAAATTAATACTATTTCTAGTTCCATAATGGATTTTTTCAAATGTAATTGTTTAGTATGGGTGTTATTATTAGTAATCCAAATGTCCACCTGATTTTAATAGTTAATTTACTGGCTAATTGATTCATACTTAATTAAATGATATGGGGTTATCTTACAAACAATTATTCTGAATGTATATCAAAGTTTAACAATAGAAATCACTTATCGCTTCAACTATTTTCATTTATTCTCATAAAGAAAGCATGAGAAAGATTAATTAATGGTTCTTGTCACCCTGTGACTCCTACCAAAAATACATATTGCATAAACATATTTCATGACAATTGTTAATGAAGAAAAGTTTAAAACACAATAGTATTTAGAATAAAGTACAGTGATTTTTAGGTGAATTTAGGTGAAACAAATTTTAATATGTTATACTACACACAAACAGTATTATAAAAATAATTACACTTACCTTGTTCAATGTTTTCACATTAAATCCTTCGAAAAAAGTTAGGAGCCAGTAGAAGATCAATTAAAGACCCAGGATAAAGCAAAAATACAGTAGTAAAGTAAACACTTGTTGGGATTTGATATTATGGGGAGGTTTCAAGTATAACCGCTCGTATTTATGAATTTAATTGCAATCGTTAATTTAATTACAAACCAAATAGATTTAAAAATATCACTACTATTCCATTAATAAATTAACTCATTATATAAAACATGAATATCTAAAAAATATAAATTCTATTTTATGAAATTGAAAAACTACTAAATTATTTATTTATAGTCAAACAGCAAGACAAAAATATTCTAATATAGTAATATTAGCTCATTGTTATAACATTTGGATCTTTAAATTTATAAAATTAAGATTATTTATTAATCACTTTTAATACATTTATATTTTACTATAATATACATATATAATATAAGAAATAAAAGAATAAAATTAATACTATTTTATTCGGAAGGCAGTGGCTAGTTTACTATCTGATTAACAAGAATAGAATTTAACCTTATCTGATTCACTATAGGCACTCTGGGAAATTTCAGTCATTTGTTTGCTCACCCCAGCATCGTATGTGATAGAATAAGATCACGTCGCGCCGAATAGGATCCAATGTAGGTGTACCCTTAGTCGTATAATTTGGGAATCTGTTCCGCAGGCTGTCGCTTCGAGTTGTAACAAGTTTTTATTTATTTATCGTTTCATTTTTAATACTTTCCAAAAATACAAGTTATCGTGAGCTTTGGTAGCATGGGAAAGAGGATGTAATTACGGGTAATAAGTAGATTTGGGTGCATATATGTTTGTTGGAACGTTCATTTGTTGACAAAATGAATACCGAATTACATTCTCTTTCCCATACAAACGCTCATGATAACTTGCATTTTAGAAAATATTAAAAGGGTAATGAATGAAAAATTAAAACTTGTTGTGACTTGACTCGAAGCGACAAACTGAGGAATAATTACCATAATTTGTAACCGGTCTTGCTTTCTGCTTGAAACTATTATAGTAATCCCCGAAATGTAATACAAGGAATTTCACATATGGATGATACTGTTTTAACTGTAACCTGAGCTGGGTTTACAGAGAGGTTAGGAGTTAGGAGATGTCAATGCTACCGATTGCCGATGTCATAGGTGAGCTATGTCCTGTTGATGTGGGCGCTACTACACCCAACAGCAACATGAGTAATAGAACATGTCCAATTGAATGCTGGGGCGTATACATGGAGAGGCCAACGGATTATTGTGGTGGGAGGGCGCCAGAACGACAAAATATGGCTGGCAATAAATCATGTAGTTTTTTTTTTCCTTTCTGGGTTATTACTTTTGTAGTAAAATTTTTTGTTCAATTTTAAATGACAAATAAAAAAAAAATTTATTTTTATTAATTGTTATTTTTATGTTAATTATTTTTAAATCTTTTCTCTTTAAAACAAAATATTTAAAAAAATATATACATATATATAAAGCCTGTACCACTAATACCCATAAAGAGTCTTGGGTTCAGTACCTGGTAGAGACTGTTCTGTTTCTTGGACAAGTTGTGGAGGAAGGTTACTTGTCCTAGATTACGCTCAACCGCCAGGTTTTTCCCCAATTAAGGATACCCACTTTATAGAGACTGGGCAAACCCCAGCCTGGATATCCAGATCACAACAGGGTCCATCCCTTTGTCCCGAAATCCAAAAATCAGAATTTATATAACAGTTATCGTTCCATCTCTTCTCTATGGGTGTGAAACTTGGTCACTTACGCTGAAGGATGAACAACGTCTTCAGGTATTCGAAAATAAGGTGTTACGTAGAATATTCGGCCCAAAAAAGGATGAGACCACTGAGGTATATAGGAGATTACATTACGCGGAATTGCGAAGCATGCTTCCGGTAAATATTATTCAGGGGATAGCGTCGCGAAGATTAAGATGGACATGTAAAGTTTCTGGGTTTAGGAGGCGTAGGTGGGAGGATTGCATTAGGAATGATCTAGCGGGTTTGGGTTTGGGTGGTGCTCCGTGGACGGAGGTTTGTAGACATAGATTGGTGGTATCGGCATCGAACCTTCGGGTTCGTTAAGGCTTTTATTTATTTATTTATATATGTTTGAAACTGCTTCTCCGATGATCGAATAATTTTATTTTTCTTAAGGCCAGTTAATATTAGGCATCTATTTCAGCAAATTCCGTAGGGATCTCTGAGTCCTGCTACACCCTCCATGTGTGGAGAGCAAAGCGCTTCTCTCCCAGAGCCTTCACACACTACCTTTACTATTGACGATATCCGGGATGATTAATTAATTTCACCTACAAGTCACCTTATATTTGCTGCCCGATGAATAAATTTTTAAGTCCAATTTAGTCCAAAATGCGTTAACTTACTGAGGAAAAGAATCATATTATTCTCCTGGCTAAGTCTGGGCTTGTCTTGAAAAGGAGTTCCTCTTTCATTATAAACCTATTTCAACCCAAAAATCTCTAGAATGGCACGATTCCGTTTAACTCAGTACAATTAACTTATTAGATAGAAATCGACCTAACCAGTTATTCACCGTTCAGCTAACATATTATATCAAAAATCTATAGTTTTATTCTTCTGTGGGAATATTTTTTTTTCTCCTTCTTGAGTGTATTACTTGACAGGAATACTGAGAAACATAAAGCAATAATATATAAGAAATAGTGAAACTGTATTTATGTTTCTTCCTTACTTGCTGTAGTTTTTCAGGGGGGGGGGGGGGTAGATAACGCTGGAATAGTTATTTATTTGACAAGTGAGGAAAGTGCCACTTTATTACACCCGAGTGAATTTTACGCTCGCCTTCGGCTCGTGTGGTAATTAAACGAGGGTGTTAAAAGAACTTTTCTCACGTGTTTAATATTACATTTTTCCTGCAACCATTCAAAAATTAAGAAATTAAAGGTGAAACTTTATATTAGTTAAAACTAAGCTAGCGCTATCTCTTACGATGCTATTCTATTACTAACCATGCAAATTATAACTCTAGGACGGTTTACTCATTGAAACATTTATTTATTATTATTTAGAAAATAATATTCTGATAACACGTAGAAAAATAAAATAAACGTATATTATTATATCTTGATTTATATTTATATTTCTCTTCATAGATGTTTTTGGTTTAAGTTGATTTTGCCTGTTCAGCCTGTTCTTTTATGAATGGAGGAGTAAATTCTATGAATTCATCACTATCTATTTCCATTTTTTATTTTGTTTGTGGTCTGATCACTTTTTTATTGCTAGATCTCCAAATTTCTGATATTTGAAGGTTCTAATAAATTTAAGGTTATATTAAATATTTCTATAAAATCGCTTCAAAATAAATAAAATCTATCTTGAATTAAACATAAAATAGTTCTAAAATTACTTATTTTAACATTTTAGGAATATAAAATGAATAATATTATAATACCGCTATTTAAAATTTAAAATAACAGAGTGCTGATTGTCAAATTGGTGGCTGTTACTTTCCCTCACTAGTGAGAGAAAGTGGTTTTCCCTCACTAGTGGGGGAAAGTGAGAATTTCCACACCAGGTTTAGTTGAGTGATGGATAGCATTACTCAATGGTTGCAGGAAAAAGTATTTTCCGTTCAGTTGCTCCACTATTTTTTTTGTTTTTTGTAGTTACGAACTGATTTCCTTAGTCAATAATTATGTAAAGTTTAGTCCGATTGGTAGTACCCCTTGACTCTGAAGTGTGTGGTCTGGAAAATGCGGTTGCATTTGTTTTTAGCTGTGGATGTATGAGATTTGTCTGGTTCGAATCCTGCTGCAGGCAGTACTCGATCATAATCACATGGGGTCTAGGACCCTCCTTGGGCTCTCCCAGCCTCTATAAAACATTATAAAAATAGGGTACTCGAAATAAGGGGGGGAAATCTGGCGGTTGAGCGTGATCTAGGACAAGTCACCTCCTTGCCGAACCGTTGTCCATGAAACAGTGCAGTCTCTACCAAGTACTGAACCCCAGGCCTGTTCATGCGTTGTACTGGTGCAGGTTTTTGTATGAGATTCAGCTATCAAAAATGTGACCGTCTCCATTATGCCATTTCCTGTTGGTTAGAATAATTCAAAACATGCTGAGGAAATTCTGTTTGTGTGGTGACCAACTGCATTGTAGAGCTCGCAGGCTGAATGCTAATAGGATCCCATTCAAAACAGCATGTAAAAGAGTTTCTGCTCTCTCGCCAAAAATTGTCTTTGTTATTACTTCATTTATGCAAATTCATGCTTGAGTTGGGAGAGAGAAGAAAGGAAAAAACAAAACAAAAAAAAACAAACGATTTACATGCTTTGAATTTACGTTGTGTCAAATGAAATAGTCCTCATATTAATAAAGTGATGTTCTCTTCTTATGATATAATTATACTATTTTTGTATAAATCACTATGGTGGTGATGATAAAATTGTTTTTGAAGTGAAAACTTATTTCGCTGCCTTAAGCGACTTTTGGTTGGGGAAAACTTATGCGTTCGAGTCACCGACATGCTCATGGCGTAATGCGCGAGACTGGCGACGGTTAGTAGCCTGTGCATGAGTTATTCAATTTGTTTTAATCAAGTTTAGTTTAAAGGTTAGAGTTCTGTTGATATAAGAAGAATATTAAACTATAAGCTCGTTTAATATTTGTTCAATTGATACTAATGATAACTTGAAACACCAATAACTAGTTGAACTTTTCGTTCCTCCTAAAAGATTTTATTTGTCACAGTTAACTGGATAGTTTTATGAAATGATTGAAGTACAAATGATCTAAGGATTGTTGATAACAAGTCCATTAACACGTACGTAAATACAAATACAAGGCATAAATAATATAACTGCATATATACTAATTATTAATTAAATTAAATTATTGATATCGTGTTTTAAGCTTGTGCACCCTATCATATGTTTCGATTAATAAATATAATTAATTGATAATGTCTAGAAGTATTGCTCGGAGTTATTTATTTATTAGTATCTGTGTGTATATGAATATTTTATTTTTTTTATTTTCTATTTTTTTTAAAGATAAATAATTATAAAAATCAAAAATCTACAGGCGTTGATGACCCTAGGGTTTTACCCCTCTAAGCAACAACAAACAAATTGTTCGGAGTGTCAGTATATGTGAAAACCAGACTAAAGTTAATAGTTTAAATTTACAAATTTGAAATTTAAATAATTCAGGCTGTAATTGAAATATGAATTCAACAATGAATACAGTTATTCCAATGTTTTGAGTTTTAACTTCTGTTGGAATTTATAATTAGTAGTGATTTTATATATATTTTTCTTGTTTGTGCCCCTAAACACAACATTTATTATTATATATATTTCTAATTTTCTTGATTAATTACTTGTTAACTTTTTAGGCCAAATAGTAAATTGGGCTGTGGGCGATCACGGGTCAAGGAGCGTGTTGGATTTAATCTCATCTGATGTGTAAATATTTATTTGGTAGTGGTCTAGCAAAGACTGAACTACTGCAATCCCAACCTTGTGATGATGGGTTGCCATGCCGAAGGTCTTGGGTTCAAATGTGCTCGCTGGCAGACTTTTATTTAATCTGTTAGCAGCCGGAAATGGATCCTATTAGGTTTAGGACCCTCCTGGGGCTCATCCAGCGTTCATAAAGAGAGTACCAAAAATAACGCTCTGGCGGTTGAGCGTGATCTAGGCCGAATCACATCCCTACACAACCTTTGTCCAAGAAATAGTAGAGTCTCTGCTATATACTGAACCCCCAGACCTTTCACAGGTTGTAGTGGTACAGTTATTTTATTTTATTGTATTCCTATTGTGTTGTATATATTTACGATGTGATTTATAAGATTTATTTGTGAAGGGAAAATTAAGTATTCTAAATAAAACAAATAACTTCTGAGTGTATATTTGGATCCGCATTACCTCATATCATATAAATTCTAGTAGTCATGAATGTGTATTAAATAGTATATATGTAATATGTCCATCTTGGCAAGTGGATTACTTGATTTTGGAAAAAAAACTCGTCGTATGTTCACATCCTAGTTTAGTTTAAATACAGTTTTATTTGTTCTTTCATTTTATTTTTATTTTTATTTTTATTTGTATCGATCTCAACAGGGTCCTATTTATGGCATCTATTTTGAAGGACGAAAGTTAAAACAGGAGATGTCAATGAAATCAATTAACCCCAGACCCTTCACGGGTTGTAGTAGTACGTTTTTTTTGTTTCTTTTTAATACAATTTATCGTGCAAGGGGGGCGTGGAAGGATTTTATTTGAATATGAGGGGGGAGTGATTCAAAAAATATTGGGAACCATTGTTATAGAATATCAAACACGTCATGGGGACATCCTGCTCTCTTTAAAGGCTATCTTCTTTGGGAGTAAAATAGCAAAGCATGCTTTAATTTTAACGGTTCAAAAGATTAAGTGCAGTTATTCATTATTGATATAAATAATTAATATACTTTTTGTCCTCTTTAATAGAAAAAGATAACAACGAACAATACAATAGATCTACGATGCCTTGTTTTTTCGCCTGCATGGAATTGTTAGGCCATTGTAGTAGGTTGTTTTAAAAGACAGGATGAACCCTTTAAGGATAATAAGGAAGGATATAGTGGAGAAAGCCCGAGTCATCCCGTCGTGTAAACAGCTCCTGGTGGAGGCTTAGGCGGCCGAGGACCGTGACGAAAGAGGCACAAAGGAGTTGCGGTGTGGTCCGCTTTGGGTGCCTCGTGGTACAATAGCCTCTGCCAAAGCTCCTTATTCAATTATCGAGGAACCATACCGTAGTATAAAAAGAAAATTGGAACGGAGAAGAAAGGCGATGGCATACCGTCCCTAAGGAGCGCTGCGGGTTGTCCGTAACAGACGTCCAAACGAGATCTCGTCGAACGTGGTGGTATTTACCTCGTCCCTGCGATTTCATGGAACACGGGGGGGTACAGATCTTACCAACGGATCTAGTAGGAGTTCCGAGTATTGTTCCTTTGTCTATCGAGTTATAGAAATCTTTAGCTCATATGAAACGTATTCTTAGGAATACGACGTAGTTGAATGGCACATACCACACTCGGGCTGACTTTCCAAGTTTAATTAGGATAGCGATTTTTAACGAGTACCTGACCTCGTACAAGCTCGGGACTCCATATCACATGACATCCGATGGAGAGCATAATTAAGGATTTTTAGGATAAGGGCCACCAAGGCTGCGAGCCAGCAATCTTGGGCATAGTAGGTTGTTATGCTACTATTATGTTAATTTCTGATTTTAAGAGATTCTCTTCCGACACCCAGTTTCAAATGTGAACAAAATACAGCTAGATAAAAATATGATATTGCGTATACAGCAACAAGTATTTTTAAATAATCATAATTACTATTGTTATGCCGGCTTAATTAAATTTGCAACCCGAAAGCGAGTCCTGGCCTCTTCCAACACCAATCGGCATTCTCCTCTATCGCTGGCTAGTGTTATTCAGCTGTTTGCTCCTGTGAAAGCTCCTGCTTTCTTGGCCTATCTACCGCTTGACGTTCCAATAACTGCTTTGTCATCACCATCCTTGGAGCGGCATTTATTTGCATTCTAGTGACCTTTTATTGCTTTATTCCATTATCTCGCATAGTTACACAAACAAACTCCATTGTTAAACACGATTATGACAAGTGGAATATTGAAGTAAACATAGACGATATAATGAATTACGCGTGTTAATTTTATATATTTTTAATTTTTAAATTATTTTGTAAAACAGAACGTTGATTAGGGCGGAGTATTTGTAGCTGTATTTATTATTTTACTACACTAACTGTAAACAGCTACTATGTTTTGACACTAAGTGTTACTGTGCTGTGTGCCAACCCACGTAATCAAGGTCAGGTGAGAACTGTTTCTTGGATCAGCTCCTGTTCGCAGACATCCTTTGAGCAATTTAGTGAATATTTTGTCCCCATTATTCATAAATATCGAGCTATCTGACACATACTGGGGCGCCCTCTCATTTCACCGATTACAACTTTATCAGTATTCCAGAGAAGGAATCCTGAGCAGCCTAGATTATCGGGGTCCGTAATCCTCGAGGGGTTCTGGGAGCCGGCCGCCATTTTGATCCTTCCGGAGGAATTATGTAAATGAGGATTACGGTTGACAAGAGATGCGGGGCAAATCGCTCCTCAACGATGAATATTTTTGATGAGAGATTAAAACCAGGGGGAGAAAAAAATCTATTTTAATAGTTTTTGCTGCCATTTGGGCCGGGCGGGCCACTGGTTCTGCCAGAGACCATTTGGTTAAGACCCGTCACTGCCAACCCGACCATGGTACTCCCTCCTCTTGCCCGAACTGAACCTATTGATTTCGTAGGTTACTCTTTCTTTTCTTTTTTCTTTTTTTTCATGAATATCAAAATAATAATCAGATCTCGGACCCCAGTGCGGTGAATATTATATTGAATGAAACAGTTATTTGTTTTAAAATTATAAATATAAATTTATTTGTGTATACATATATAATTTTTTGTGTACATCTTATTAAATTAAAATTCTATAAGGTTGAAGAAGCATAGTGAAGGAACGAGGGAGAGTTTTTTTTTTTTGAGATCTCATTTTATTTGCCCTTTTTCTCTCTAGGTCTCTTAGCGTGAATGTTCATCCAGCCATCATCGTCTCTTACCAGTGCAATCTTCTCTCCTATAGCTTTCGGTCGTGATCTTCCTACCCTGGATATGAGGTCTTCGAAAGACACTCAAGGTCTTTTATCTGTTCTCTTTGGTTACACTTAAGATGCCTTTTCTGGAGTATTTGTCCCGGCAGCTCGACTTCTAACTCTTCTCTTATTCTGCCGTTTCGGATGCAGTCCCGTCTTGTTTTTCCAGCCCCTCTTCGGAGATATCTCATCTCAGCTTCCATTTTATTATTACTGTGATTATTCCATTTTTATGACTGTCTAGAGGTTAAAGTTGGGAGGTATGCTGCTTTATATATTCTTAATTTCAAATTTCCTCTTACCCATCATGGTGTCGGGGATTTGGTAGTAGACAACATAAGCTTTTCTTATACTGTTGCTGATCTCATCATCGATTTTCCCATTTCTGCTTAATATAACACTAATATATTGCTATGCTGTTCTCACTTGCCCAACTAATGATGTCAGAGAAAGTTTAGATCCTTTGATCTGATTCATTTTAAAATAATAAAATGGGATGCCCCCTTGGGATCATTACAACTGAGGTACAGTAATACCTGTAAAAATAATAATAATGTGATTTTAATCAATAATAATTGTTATTGATTAAAAATCATATCCCTCTTTTTTCCAAAGGTGGACCTGGTTGATTGAACTTTTTTTAATAAATGAAGATCCTTTTACGCGAGATAAAATAACATCAACTGTATTGCGTGGTGATCATGTTTACAAAGTTATATTTGTACTTACAATTTTTGTTATGTGTGAATGCTTACTTCTGAAAATTGCTTTATGAGATTCCCGACTCTTGTCTGTCTCCGGTCTTGCCTACAACTTCGCCATATCTCTTTTCCCAGGCACAGACCCTCGGGGGGGGGGGCACCCTCCTTATACTCCAATACTCATTTAGGTACACTTGAGGTCATTTACAATTAGTTAGCATAGACTTCTTGATTGCCTTAAACTATAAGTGATTATTTGATGTTGCAGAGGAGAGCGCGGCATGGACGTGGTGGCGGGTCCTTCGGGGAGAGGTCCCTACTTGCGGTTCCCGCCGCCGCCGCCGTTCCCGCCGGAGGAGTACGACTACGCCTACGACGACGAGGACGATGAGGAGGAGGCGGCCGGCCCTAGCACGAGGCCGCCAGTCTACCGGCGCCGACCTGCACCACGCTTCCAGGAGAATCTCTACGAGGAGATCGGGGCCATGCGGCTGGAGGAGGAAGTACGCTACGTGCACTCTAAGCACCTCCAGGTACTTGTCCTATCTTCTTCTTAAATGGGGAAATAATATAAATCTTGGGGAAGAAAATAGTCCGGGTGAAGGTCAGAAAAAGAATTTCTTAAATGGAGATGAACCATGTAAAACGTATATAATTTATTATTATTTTATTTATTTATTATTCCTTTGATGGTGATTATTTTTATTTTGAAGAGAAAAAAATTGTCCTGGGCCGAGATGCGAACCATGGTTCTAATCCCGGCCAGGACAAATCTTTTCTCTTCAAAATAAATATATTTATATATAAAGTATAGAATAATGCTATTGGAGTAATCCAGGTGCAGAAGTTAATTAATCCCTATATTATTTAAATTATAAAATAAAATAAAGAAATTATTTTAAAATATCTGAATATTAAATAAAGGATATATTTGTATCTGGTTTACGAAAAGTTGGTTTAAAACAAATGATTCACCCTCTTTAAGAATTTCTCTGATCTCCACCCGGACCATCTTATTCCTCATATGTATACAGCCCTAATGAATAAGTGGTTAAGACGAATTTTCTCTAAAATCGGTTTCTTGTACTTTGAGAAGCGAAACATTTTTATTTTCGTAGTGAATAAGGGTCTGAGTTAGGTATTAAGAGAAGTTTAACTTATATTACAATCCCAAGGCAAAATCTACGAGAATGGTACAATTCCGCTCCCCTCAATAAAATGAACTTATTATTGACAAAATTTGACTTAACCAGATCTATAAGATCAACTGATATTATTCAAGATAAAATAAATATTCTTTTTAGCTCGCTCGCATATCGATTTATTTTGTAGAGCTGGATAGCCACAATATTGCTATCCACTGTTACCCCATTTATATTTGAAATGCTCTTGGTTACAATATTCTTGAATACAATTTTATTACTGTTTATATTGTGCAGTCTCAATAATTCGAAATATTCTTGTGGAAGCTTAAAGGAGGTAGTCACCTTATATACTTTTCGGTGAATCATTTCGGTTATTCTTCTTCTTCTAGCGGGCCAGCTAAGGACCACGTTATTTTAACTTCTTCCTCCATTGAGCTTTAACATTAGCCCAGTACTATTGCATGAGTTCTCGATGTTCTCGCCTCCTTTCTTCAGTCCACTTCATGCCCGTTTTAAGTTTAGTTTTTTTTTGGAAACTCGACTAAGCTGGAAGCTTTATCATCCCCAGTTTACAGTTTCCTAGCTATTATATCCTTTGAAGAGCAATGATATCCTTTATTATGTTGCAGGTCCTAGATGAGCTGAACCTCTCGATGGAGGCGATGATCATGCCGGTGGCCCCCGGGGAGCAGCTTACGGCCGACCTCTTGTCCCCGGCCAGCTCCTCCATCGACTCCGGGTTCTCGTCCTCTTCGACGGGGACGAACAGCCTAGGCCGCCCTCAGCCGACCAAGAGGAAGAGCCCCGGTGGGTTCTGGCGCCGCCTGCCGGCCCTCGTGAAGAGCAGGGAGCCTCCGCCCCAGCCGTTGCAGCTCCATCCGCCCCACAGTGAGTCTCTGTTCTGTACCAAAATCTTTTGCACAGTTTATAGTCAAGCCTCTTATGGTTTGCTCATTGGTATGAAATGTTCGTTTCCAAAGGAAAGGTTGTTCAGTGAAACAAGTTTATGAATTCAAAACATTTACCCTCATTTCCTATCCACTTTTTCTCAATTTTTTATCAAATTTTCATTCCCAAGACTGAAAAAAACGAATTTTGTGATGAAATCAGGTCTGAAAACGCATTTTACTTGAGAATCATTTTCAAACAGTTTAGAGTTAAGGAAGTTGTACAAATTTCTGAACAGATGGAAATATTTGGACAATGAATCTGGCAATTAAGATGGGCGTGGGAGGCCGTCGTAACTCAGTTCGTTTAGTTTCTTCATTGTCTACCGTGAAACATGAGGTCTTGTGTTGTCGTGTAGTAATATAAGCCTCTTCCGATTATCCAATCCTGGCTGTGTTTTGAATAATTTTTGTTCCATTATGCCAATGACCAGTTCCCAATGCAAATGGAAAAAATATGTTTTGATTTCATAAAGTTGTTTTACCAAATAACCTTTCCTTTCATACCGGAAATTTCCTATGAATTGAACCATCACATACCTTTATGACCCAATACCAACATTGGATTATTTACTATTTCATTAATTATGATGACAAGAGGATGGGGTTGGAGGTTAGGATATGTTTATCAGTGTCGTAGATTAGGATAGGTTTATCAGCGTTATAGGTTAGTATAGGTACCAAGATAAAGCTTTGTGGAAGTTAAAAATGAAAAAACCCACTAAGGTTTTTTAAGGATCTCTACAAGTGTAGGAGGGGTAATATATCAAAGGAGTGTTAACCATCTGACACTGATATCCTCAACTCGGACGTTTCGTTCTCAGATATGACATGGGTTCTGGATGCCTCGCCCATCCTTCTCCTAAATTATAATAAAAAATATTTTATTTTTGGAAGAGGTTCCGAGTCAAGGCGCCTGGGGACCCCATCAACGTCACTCCAACACCAGCCTTTCTGTCATACTCCGTCTCCTTTTTAGCCAGCTAAGCACGTGCAGCATCCGACAAAAGATAGGCGTTGTGTGTATATTTTCCCACTTGTTCTACACTTATATATATATACAAACCGGAAGTATGTTCTCGTATAACGTTTCAAAATGTTGAAAAGATTTCGATATTAACATTATAAATATATTTTTTCAATAATATTGGTCAAGTATCCTTTAATAATATCCCACTAATTCCTATAGAACAGATACGATATTTTGGACTACGTCTTGACAAAAGGTTATCTTGGAATCCTGATACTGGACTGAAAAGCAAGATACTGCTTGCTTTTTCAGTCCTCTTCAAAACTTACAAGACAAAGGTCATTTTCAAAACTAATTTCATTTAACTAATGTGACATTTTTAGCGATTGCTTTTTAATTAAAAAAATTGTAATTGTTTTTTACATTGTTGTTTTAAAAAAAATGTTTATTTTTGCCTACCGTGATAAATACTGAATACCAAGACCATGGGTTGTAGATCGAGTCTCTTGGATGATATGAGCATTCAGTCATTAACAACATTTCAAAATTGTCAATATTGATACCGAAGGTCAAATAGAGGTCATATCCAGGTCAAGCTTAAAAATGAATCATTTTCAATCTTTTTATTTATATTGTTGTTTTAAAAAAATGACTAACGATAAAAATAAAATAGCTTTATTTAATAAGGTGGACATTTTGAAGATGGCTCATTTATATTTGATGAAATAAATAATTTAATGACAAATTCTGATTTTAGTTTTTTTCGGTTACATTGGTACTAAAGCAATTGTATATTGTTTTAGCTTGTTGTAAAAGAAAATCGAAATGTGGAACTACCGTCAGAGCTGACGAGCAAAGAAGGAAAAAGATAGACTTCAAAATCTAAAGAAGACTAAAAAATAAAAATAAAATAAAAATGTTTTTTATTGAATTAAGTAGAATTTATTTAGGCCAAGGAAGGAGTGCCCTTTCTCTTATATATATTTTTTGTTTATCTTTTTCCTTTTTTTTTCTTTTTTTTTCTTATGTTTTATTTTTTCCTACGCTTAATAATGTCATTATGTTCCAATTAATTGTAATTTAAAATTATTATTTTTTTAATAAAAAGATTTTAAATTGTTATTGTTCGTTGAATATAGAGCAAAAAGAGATTAGATATAAAATGCATTTAATCTTTTTTTTTAAATGCACTTTTAATGTTGGAATTGATGTGATTGCATTTTTGAGTCAAATGATTATTATGCTTATTGCTGTTCATCATTAAAATTTATTATTGTCATTGTATATTATTTATTAATACAAAATAAAGATAGATTTGATGTGAAATTTGTATTTTTATTCACCCTCGTTTTTGTTTACGATAAAATAAAAAAAACTTCGCTTGTAAACGCTTCACGCTATTTAAACAGCTCCTTTTTTTTGCGCTTGTTGCTTGCATTTCTGAAATTTGCTTTAAATAATTAAACATTCAATTAATTATTTATTAATGTATTTTTTTTTCCGCCGGGAAAAGCAACTCTTCTAGCCCTAGGTAGGTTTAAAATTTTTGTCGTGTTTTTATCTTTATTGTCCTCTGCTACTAATTTGTTTTTCATATTTTTCAGAATGTCCTCACGTCAACTCCGAGCCACGGCTGTGCGTCCAAGAAACGTCCAAATCGACTTTCAGTGAGTCTCTATATTATTATAATTTAGAATATTGTGCTGAATTGCTTATAGATCCCACATGGTTTCAAGGCCAACCTAATATTGCCTTACTTTTAACAAAATTGGTGTTGTATTATATTAATGGTTTACGTAACAGTAAATTTTGTTAACGCCGATTCATTCATACATCTTTGTGTATAGCAATGAGAAGGTAACTAGTCCTAGATTATATTTGTTTATTGTTAGCCAGACAGTTTGAGAGAATGAGATTGAATTTGTAGACTCACGGTGAGAAATATCGTTGGAGGTGGGAAACTATCAAAAATGCCTTGGAAAAGGTAAAGAGGGATGACTGGTAAAGAGAGAGACACATTAAACTCGATGACCAAGTCTTCACCAATTACCTCCCTCATTATCATTTCAACCTTTATCATCTCAAATTTTTATTTTCCTGACAGAGGTAATTGTCCACCGAGTCTTTAGTGTCATCTCGAAAAAAAAGAAGACACGTGTGTGTTATTGTGTGCGTGCCTGTGTGTGTATGTGTATTAATATCATTAAATTTATATGTCTAGGAAAAAAAATGATGAAATTTGAAAATATGATAAAAATAATATATGTTAGAGAAACGACAATTACTAATTATGTAATAATAATAACAATAATAAAGGTTGATAATTGATGCGTTCGAAATCCTCTACAGAAATATTGTATTTTTATTTTCTTAAAAAGTAAGACAAGACAGGGATGAAAACAAACATATTTTCACAATTTCAGTCTTTTTAATAAATAACAATAACAACAATTGGCGTAGGTATGTTTCATTAATAGAACAATGATTTGGTATAACAAAACTATTTATTAAAATTAACAATTTGACTTCTTATGAATACTACTCATATTAAGGAACAACTGAAACCTTCTTTAAGGTTCTTATCAGTCGGTTATTTTATAATCGATACATCGAATAATTACATGAATGTTGTTACTACTGATGAACGTTATTATTACGGGACTGGAAACTATGTTAATGAAAGTGGAGTGATGTATGAGACACTAAAATATTCACATTATAATAATTTTTATTTAAAACGAAATCAATCTCTAAGGTTCTTATCAATCTGTTATTGATAATCGATATATCAAATCAATGCTGGGCATTGATTTCGTTTTAAGTAAAAATAATTAAAATATGGATGTTTAGTGTCTTCTACATCACTCTTCCCTCAGTAACTTAACACCCAATTCCGTAATAATGACTTCCATGCAATTATTCGATGTATTGATTATCAATTATTATTTTATGTATTGATTATCAATTATTGGATATTGATAATGGATACATCTAATCAATTTAGTACATTGATTTCGCTTTCAATAAAAATAATTAAAATATGAATATTTAGTGCCTCCTGCATCACTCCCCTCATATAACTTAGCTTCCAGTTCCGTAATAATAACGTTGAGTAATTATGACTTCCATGTATGAATTCGAAGTATCGATTATCAATTATCGATTGTTAAGAACCTTACAGAAGGTTTCAGTTGCTTTTTCAAACAAGTAGTGTTCATACGGAGTCAGATTGTTAATTTAAATAAATAGTTTTGTTATCCCAAATCATTAATTTATTATTATAACATAACTACACCAATTGTAGTTATTGTTATTTATTATTATGACTAAAATTTTGAAAACATATTTACAGAAAAACAGTCATATTTACAAGACATTTACATAGGAGAAAGAATGAGGTATTACATGGAGATATTTTGTTTTATTTTTATTTGTTGAACCATCCTGTTCCTACGTATCATTGGTATGCACGAATCACTAGGAATTACGCGCGAATTACCGGGATTCCACGTCCAAATAACGAAGCTGATAATCGAAAAGTTATACATCAACAGATGATCGCAGTTGATGTTGAAACTTCCATTGTTTGATGAGCTCTAGTTTGGAAATAGTTGCATAGTGCTGGAGGCAGTGGTTGCTATAGGACTATTTTAATTTTCCCAAAGCGTACAGGTCAAACGACCAGCTGGTCTCCCCCACCACGTCACTACGCTCCCATGCCTGTCTGCAAAAAGTCATCTAACGCACACAGCTATTTCTGAACTTACCTTATAAGCCCAGCCAATGACCTCAATTCATTTTCTTTTTTTTAAGTACACTTTTCTTTTGATTCCAAAATGTCCTACCCTTTCCTCGTTTGTTTCTTTCTTGTCCCACCTATCTGAAAACATTTTTCTTCCAGTTCGTGCCATTTTATTCTTAGCATGTTTGTATAATCTTTTGAACATTGTAAAGCAGTCCTTTCTAGTTTGAAATTGTTAAGAGCCTGGGTTGAAGTTAAAGAACTTTTTATTACATTAGATGAATTAATGATAATATCTCTTCAAAGCTAAAATGTGGCCTACAAATTCATAGATTAAATTCGTTTACCAATTTTGGGTTTAAAAAAAGGTACAGTCAGGAAACCTTAAAGTAGTAAAAACAATTAATGTAGCTCGACTTTCTTAGTTTTCAACGTTTTCAGTAATTCCCGGTTAGTTATGCAAAATAATATTATTCATTGTTTCTTCAATTAAATTCTGTTTCAGTTGGTCAATGTATTAAGGTCATTTATTTTCAAATTAATATATTACTTCCGATATCTATAATCTAAAAAAACAACAACTTAAAATTCAAGTTCTTAAAATAAAACCCATTTATCCTTAAACCAATACTAGTGCCATGATTGGAAACTTAGGTGGTTCTTAAGATATGACTAGATGCAGTTGTTGGTTCATCCAACAATCAATAAATACTTTTTTGTCGTAAGCAATAATTTTTAGACTGCACATGTGACAGTATGTAAAACAACAAAGATATCATTTGTTGCCTATATTTCACCGCAGACCGTCGGAAAACCTGTTTTGCTCTTAAATCTAACAATACATAAATATTGATTGATTGCCATGTTGTCAACTGTGGTAAAATCACTTAAATGATAGTTAACAACCGTTTAGATAATATTCGCCTCAAATATGTTAAATGCGCCTTTAGTCCCGCAGACGTATTTAGGTACGTGAATGAATAACTTGTTGGTCGTAAATATTTACTGCTGAATCATTAGAGGTCGGCGGAGTATATTTATTTTTATCTCAATTCGGATTTTTTACCTCTTGTTTTTTGTTAATTTTTAATATTCGAAGCAGTCCAACACTGGAGAAAATGCACGTTTATAATACAAACACCTATCCTATAACTTTGTTTTTAATAGTGTTGCCGATGACCTGGTCTTTACAGGTATTTGAAATAAAGTTAAAATAAAACCAGTTTCGGTTTTATAAACATCAAAAAATATAAACAAATAATCTATATAAGGTTGTTTAAAAAAACATTTGATTGTTAGTTTAATTAGGGAGGTTAGTTTAATTAATAGCACCTTGATTTGTGGCAACGAAACTATTCATTAAAATTAATAATCTGACTCCGTATGAGCACAACTTGGTTGAACGAACATTTGAAACCTCTAAGGTTCTTATTAATCGGTTATTTATAATCGATACATTAAATAATTACATGGATGTTATTATTACTGTATGTTATGATTATGGTACTGTTTATTAAATCATTGAGAGGGGAGTGAAGTAGGAGTAACTGAATATCCATATTGTAATTATTTTTATTTAAAACGAAATTAATGTTCTGAATTGAATTGATGGATCGATTATCAATAACCGATCGATAAAAACCTTAGTGTATGTTTCAGTTGTTTGTTTATATTAGGTTCTCTAATTATGTATTATAATTATTTTTATAAAAATTATTATAATGTGGTTATTTAGTGTCTTCTACATCATTCCTCTCTCATTAACCTAACATCCAGTTCTGTAATAACAACGTTCAGTAATAGTTAGTTTAATGTAATTATTCGATGTATCGATTATCAATTACCGATTGATATTGTGATGATTAAACCTCAAAAGTTCTAATCTTAAAGTTCCCTAAGAACGTTTAAGTTGTTCGTAAAAATAAGATGTGTTTATACGAAGTAAGATTGCTAATTTTAATAAATAGTTGTTATCCCAAATCTTTGTGTTATTAATAAAACATACCCGATCCAGACTGGGTCCATATAAGCATCACTTATTTTACGAACACACTCTTATAAATCTGTTATTGATAAATGATACATCGCATCAATTCAGAACATTGATAAATATAAACAGAACATTAAATGAAAATAATTATAATTTAATACTTGGGCGTCTCTTATAGTTTCAATAAATGGATAATTATACATTGTTATTAATATTTGTTCTTACTTTTCCAATCTCATAAAAAGCATAAGGCATAGTTAGGTTTTTTTATGATAGTAAGGTGAAAGAGAGAAGGTAGCTAGGAGGTATTTAATGTGGAAGGTGGTTAGTAAATACAGTTTTCAATGTGACGTGAGTGTACCGCGTACTGGAGCTGGAGGGGCCGGGGACCAGTCACTTAGTATTGTCGGTCTCTTCTCTTATGTTCCAGCTCTGTTCATATTGTCAAATTCCCCTTTAGCGACAGATGTCATCTGTTTGTCTATCTACTAACGAGTGTTTTGAGATAATTTATACAACTCCTAAAAGCTTGAGTTATTGGCAACTTGAAGGATATGCCAAAGTCAGGTAATTTCAAAGTGAATTCAAACATTGTTCTTTAAAACCTTTCTTCTTCCTGCATCAAAAACATCAATCTTCATCATAGCTGCTTTGTCTTCAATCAGTTTTACTAATTTATTCTTATAATAACTAAAATGCTCGACACACCTGTTGAATTTTTACTAATGCTCAATACATATATACTATTTTCCCCCATTTAATCAAATTTAAAACCTTTCCTGTAAAACAATGATTAATATGATTCATCAACTAACTATGCAAACTAGTTTGTAGTCTCTTGGCTTTTTAGATGAAGGTTAAATGCTTTGTTTGGCCTTGTTTCTTTATGATTGTTTCTGAACTGAGCCATTGAAGAACTCAATCTGATTTTACAATGGATTGTTTACCAAGCAAAAATAAACATTATGGTATTTATTTTAACTTCCTTTTGTTTATGTTGCTAAAATAAAATTTAATTAATACATTTACTTCTTTTCATGAATTTATAGAATACAAAAGAAAATTTTCAAATATTTGCATCAGTATATCTTTATCAAACAAGGTATCTGATAGGGGCCTATGTTAAAATTGTTCAGTCTTGATGAGGGGGGGGGGGGCATTTGATAACAAGACCCATTTTTATTTTATTTTTTCTTAATTTAATTTTTCATTGAATTAATTTTTGTTTTGATTTTAATATTATTGAATGTAGATTATTTATAATTAAAACCTTATATTGGTGTCCATGGATATTGTATGTCATATGCACTTGTGTGCATGCACCAATTATATCTTGATTTATCAAGTTATATGTATATGTTTAGATATTTTCATTTTTTATCATTTATATTTTATCATGTTAAAAACAAAAGTTACATTCAATCATTAACTGTTTTTCAAATTTTCTCTAAAATGAAAAACGAGATTTTTTTCTGTATCTAGATTTTTTCTCTTCTGAAGAAATATTATAAAATTTATAGTTACTTGTAAACATAAGAAAAAATATGAGTATGTTATTATAGAATGTACTACTGTAGAATGATACATTATTATTTTCTTCTGAATTTCAAACTATTCAGAAGATTTATGTTTTTGTTTCTTCCATATCGATTTTTTGTCACAATTATTTTTTATTTGTAGTTATTGGTTGACCACACATTTGCCTACTATTAGCCAATGTCCTTTAATTTAATTAATTTTAACTATTCAATTTTTTAACATTATCATCCAGATAAAAGCGTTAATTTAATTGATTAATTTTAAATAATATAGTATATTTATTTGTTAACAGATATTATTTTTGTTATTATTAATCGTTGAAATTGTAATTAATTGAAATTATATTGTTGGTCTAGCAGATGAGCCGAGGTGTAACTCAAGCAACTCATGGGAGGAGAGCTCTCATGAACACTCGCATTCACGCAGGAGTTCTTGCTCAGATGTGGATTTATCATCTGGTGATGAAAGTAACAAGTAAGTTTTAAAAACCTCTTTATTTAATTTTTTTTTGTTTAAATTTCTTTATTGGACTTTTCAATTATTATTATAATACATGTAAACATAATTAATGATACATAATGGCATGAGATGAGATAAAGGCAAGTAGGGAAACTACCCGCTGGTAGCACTCAATTAAATTCATTTTAAAAGATCACTAGGCCATCGTATTTTCAAAAATCTCGGAGGATTATCAAGAATCGAAGAGGTAGCTAGGTTTGAAACTAGTGGGTTTGAGTAGGAATAAAGGATTGATATCAGATTTAAGCTGAATCAGCAAAAAATGGAATGTTAAGTTCATTATGGATGACTATTTTGATCTAAAGTTCATCGTTAAAGAAAAATAATTCCCTATGTGTAAACTTCAGTTATTAATTTCAAAAATTGTGACGGCTTTTACTTAAAATTGTAATGAAAGAAGTGTATCTGTATGTTTATATTTATATAGATTAGTTAAGTTTATGGTTGTAATTACACATTTTTACATGTCCAATATAGATAATAGTAAGTCTATGAGAAATATATTAAATTTAAATTTTTAATTTATATTCCAAGTTTAATTTTATATGATTTAATATTTGCATATAAATTGTTTTTTTGTTTTTTTAACATAATGAATTGCGAGATTAATTAATACTGAATAATATTATTTAATAATTGAAAAATTCAAATAACAATTATTGTCTATAATTGGTAACCATTTGTACTATAAACACATTAAAATAATGTAAACGGAACTTTTTAAAATTGTTCAATAGATTCAGTGAGTTTACGAATTGTTAAAAGGCTAATACTTGTTTAGTTCCTATTGACCAATTATAACGGTGATAGTCCAGATGGTGTGTGTGTGTAAATTAATACTCATAATGAGGATATATTCAATTAACAACAGATCGTTTAGTCTGTCAGTAACCGTTGCCCTCAGTTGGTATAGTGCCAGTACATCAGTCCTCATTTCCAAGTCCCTAGTGTTAAAATTATTCAATTTTATATTATGTCTGTGCTAGTTTTGTTTGCTCTATCATTTATAAAAACATGGAAATAGTATGAAATATTTGTCTCTGAAGGTCTCCAAGAATGATGTAATGTTACCAATCCCAAATTATATTTTTTTTCAATTTATTATAATTTTTTAATCATTGCTTCATTTTTTAAATATTTTTATTTTTAAGAGAAAAGATTTGCCCCCATCAGAGAGAACAGATTTATCTTAGGTAGGGAGCGATCCCGGTCGCTCAAATGGTTAGAGCATTGCAACGGTGAGGCGGAGATCCGGGTTCGAATCCCAGCTGGGGGCAAATCTTTTCTCTTCAAAATAAAAATATTTATATTTTTTTCCGGTTTTTTGTTATTTTTGTTCATCTGTGATTTTTTATTTTAATAATAATTGTCAGTAATTTATTAAGACTAAGAAAGAAACCTATTACTTTTTATTGCCTTGCCAGATGAACCTGGAATACTGAGAAGATAGAAAATATTTATTCTTATTTATGTACCTCAGAGGTAAAGGACACCACGTCACATTTGTGTAATTTTTTGTATTTGTTCAGGAGAGCCAATTTTACACAACTTTGAACTATTTAAATTTGTTTCTTCATTACTTATCCACAGCTTACAGAAATTGTTCACATTACTATTGTCATTGATAAGTAATTGGAAGTATTGCTCATAGTATTTATTTTTGACAATTTACCTAAAATAGTAGCTACTTTGTGGGCATGGCTTTCACCTCCGGGGCCCAGATTTTACTTATTATTTATACAGTTTACTTATTACATTTTTACAATCATTTTTCCTTTATAATATAATTTTTCATATTAGTGTAGCTGTTTTATACATTTTCTTTTTGCATCATGTCATTATTTATTCAGTTTATTATTTAATTATAATTTATAGTTTTAATTAGACATTATTTATAACAGGGGTATTGATGGAAAGAGCAGAGCAGGTTCTAAAAGATGCACGTGGCGACATAGTGGAGACTCTCCGGAGCCCGGAGGTGGGAGGTTGTCGAGGTGGTTCTCGATGAAGAAACAGATTGCAGAGACCGAACCAAGGGGAAAGATGCCCCTGTTACCAGAAGTATTTATAATATCATTTTTATATTATGTGTATATGCACAGTTTATCGACTATTTTAAGTTATTTTGTAATGTTACATTGCAGGAAGATGAATGTGGTTTGAGCCAGAGAAGAACGACTGGTGCACCTTCTTTACCACCAGCTCCTCCGCACCTGAGCCCTCAGCAGCTCAAGATGAGGCACATAGTTGAGGCTATTGTCCAATCTGAGAACTCATACCTCGATACGCTTCATAGGCTAGTCAATGTGTGTATACTATCTCCTTAAACTGATATCTGTTTCATTTTTTTGCTACAACTGATTTAATTTTTTTCTTTGATATTATGTAATAAAGTTATTTATGACATTGCTCCTTCAAAAGAACAACAACGTAACTCAAAAGTTAAGCCTTCAGTAGCAGTTGTATTGGTTGAATTTTTTTAATTCATTAGTGTGTTTTTTATAATAAAGACATAGTTAGAGATGTGTCATGTTTAAACATGAAGTTTTATGAGAATAAGTTTAAATCATAAGACATAAATTAAAATTAAAAAAAGTTGTTTGGTTGTTTATTTAATGTCACTTCATGCTGCTATGGCTAATCGGACTATGCTGCAGTGGGAGCTCTGGAATAGGGATCTTCAACGAGTAGTTGACACAATAAAGGCTCGAAATCCTCATTTACATACTTTCCGAAGGAGGACGTAACCACGGATTCTTTACTCCCTTAAAAAAATCCTAGGGCAACCTGCCTCTATATTGGGCTTAGTAGATTGTTGTGCTAACTACTAGACCACAGGTTGCCCTCAAAATCAAAAAAGTTCCAAGCTTTAAAAATTTTCTAATGGATAATAAAAGAATTTCAATACCATCATTACAATAGGAATGCTTTGCTTTACCAATACCCTAATTTTTATTTTTTTAAATCAAATAGAACTTTCTAATACCTCTATTGAAAAAATTAGTTTTTTTTAGTAATGACATTGTTCTTTTGAATGAGCAATATATTACTTAAGTTCCATTAGCAGATTGTATTCTAAAATAGTACTTATATTTTAGCACATTAAGTCATAATATGATGAACTAATTATGAATATGTTTTTTTAAATCATTTTTTCAAATGCCGCTATTAGAATTGTAAATTACAAATAATAATTAATTAATAATACATTCAGCAGTTATTAATACATGTAATACATTATTATATGCAGGTATTAATACATAATACCATATGACATTAGTTTTTCAATATTTATCTACTTTTTATGGATGTATTTAGAATCCCATAATATTAATAGTATCACAGGCACCACACAGACTATAGCTATATAAATATAATTTTATTAGTCATTCATTTGGCTAACATATGTTTAATATATATTGATCCAAGTTGCATTACTCATACATGTTTCCTTTTTTTCATTATAGGAATATAAGAAACCTCTGGAAGAAGCAAGCCCAGCAATCCTAAGTCCTTCTAAGATATCCTCATTGTTCCATCGTGTTCCGGAGATCCTTCAGTGCCATATGCTCTTCAGGTTGGCCCTGAGGGATGCAGTAGCGAAGTGGGACGTCCAGCACAGGATAGGCGATGTCTTTGTTGCATCTTTCTCAAAGGCAGTTGTACTCAATGTTTATTCCGATTTTATCAATAATTTTTCATTTGCAATGGACCTTGCTCGTTCCGAGGCAAAGAAGAAACCTGCATTAGCCGAGTTTTTCAGGGTGAATAAATATTTTTTAACTTGTCAATAAATTAAGAAGTTATATATAATAAGTAATAGGTTAATTTTTAAACATTATCTATTTTTCAGATCCGTCAAACGAATTCCGAGGATAGGCTCTCATTTTTCGGTTTAATGGTTAAACCTGTTCAAAGGTTTCCGCAGTTTATCCTGTTTCTGCAGGTAATAATCATATTAGTTTAGTTAGTTAAAATATTTGTTCATTCTATTATTATAAATAAAAATAACTGTTTGCAGTAAATTAATGTTTAAATTTTAATATCGCTAAATAGTCAATAAATAGTTAAATTTTTAATATTAAACAATGCTTCATTGAAACATACCAAAAGCAAATTGATTAGGTGACTGGTGTTTTTAAATATGCAGTCATGCAGTGTTAATTGTTCAATTTCCTCTTTCAAGAGTATAACCCTTAATGACTGTACCCTTCTGAATAGCTTAATATCATTTCTGATATTTATCTGTTTGGATTCTTGATATACACTTATACAGTCCTATCGACAATTTCTTGTTCATAGTCCATTGAAAAAATTGACTACCTAATTAGTCTTTCATTCCTTTTATTATTTATATTTTTATAAATATATAAATTATATATTATTTTATTATTTATTATTATTTCTAGATTTTATTTATCGAAAATAAACTAAATTAGATGAGACAAAAGTAAGTTTTACTTGGAGAAAATAAAAAGCTTTTTATAACTTTGTCACAATATAATATTGTTTGAAAATATTTTATATTGTTGGTTATTGGTATATATATATAATGCTTGATACATGGAACTTTTACACATAAATAAATTTTAAGCCCTTATGTAGCGATTACTTTAGGAGGGAAAGAGAAATATATTGAAGGTTTTGAGGTAAAAATATCGAAATCCATATTTTTTTCTGAAAATGAGATATTTAACCCAAATGCACAGCTCACTTTTTCTTTTTCGTGGTAAAAGCACCCAAATCGAATTTGGAAAATTGATGAATTGTTGTTTGCTTATAAACCCTTGATGTATGTATATTCAATTTTTTAAATATTTATATTGAAAGTTTTTTCTTTAATATAATATTTACAATTAATGCAGGACCTATTACAAAACTGCGGAGCTGGTCACCCTGAAAGGATGGCTTTGCAGTTGGCACTGACTCAGTTGGAGTCTCTTGCAGAACTGCTCAACGAGAGGAAAAGGGAAGCCGAGCAAGCCCAAGCGTTCAGGTTGATGATGAGATCAATCTCCGCCAAGATGCCGGCTTCTCCTGGTCCCAAGTACCTCATCAGGCATGATGATGTTACCCAGCTGGTAATAAGAATGATTATAAATAATTATTAGTTAGGGTTATAAATATGGGGAAGAAAGTGGTGAGGGGCGAGGGAAAAAAAAAATTAATTCTTTAAGTATTGATTTAACTATTTTTAAAAACCGACGTTTCGACTGACATTGCAGGTCTTCTTCAGTACTTATAATGTAGGTCACAAATATGGAAGTGAAATATAAAACATGACCTGCAATGTGGGTCAAATCTCAGATTCTAATAAATAGTTTATCATTATTTAAGAAATTAATTTTTTGACCTCCACTCAGACCATTTCTTCCCATTAATGATTATAATATTGTTTGATTTAAAATGATCAATAATTTTAATAACTTTAATTTATATGGCTGAAATATATAACTGTTTTATCATCGGAGTGATTTTATTTAAAAAATAATAAAAAACTTAATCTTTATATTATTTGTCTGTTAATAATCTTTTATGTTATTAAAAATTCAATTCTATAATTCTATTGATAATGATTATTTCATATGGTAGGTCGAAGTGATAGATGTTGTCTAACTAATTATTTGGAATCATCTAATTGAGAGACTAAAAAACTAAACAACGCAATGTGAACAAGTTTTTTTTTTTTTGGTTTGTAGTTAGTTCATTTAACGTCACTTTATGATGCTATAGCTGGAGATCTAAATTTTGCCTATCCAGGTTTAATTAGTATAGGATTTTTTAACGAATACCTGACATCGTACAGGGTTACGCCCACGATGTCCCTTCCGAAGGTTGGCATAACCAAGGATTTTTCACTCCCTTTAAAAAATCCTAGGGCCACCTGCCAGGCTATGAACCCGTGAACTTGAGCTAAGTAAATTGTTATGCTAACCACTAGACCACAGGTTGCCCTTTTTTTTTTGTTTTAGAAATAGTTTTTGAATTTTGTTAATTTTTATTATATTTTCAATTTTATTATTATTACCAAAATTAACATCCTGAATATTTTGGCTCCATAATCCAGATTACAGGATAAATATCGGTAAAAGATCGTGGTAATAGACTAAAATTTTTATTATCCTCAAAGCTTCGTTAGAAAAAAAAAAATACTTGATAATGTAAAATACTAGCTTATCAAACAAAAAGTGCTTTTCATGTTTATTAAAAATTGTTTTTTATTTTGTTTGTAAAGCAACAACTCAAAAATGTCAATTAGTTTTTTTATTCTTTTATGTTTATTATGTTACTGTTATTTCATAAATAGCAAACTGTACCACGCTTCATGTTATGCAATTGAGGTAATTTTTGAAAATTATATTGTCGGACACATCAATATTTTTTTATTGAATTAAGTTTTATTAATTACAGTTTATATTTTAATTACATATTCTGACCTCAGATGATGAAATTCTTATATATGACTTTATTTACTAGTCAGTAGAGCAGTTTTAATATTGTTGGTACACCCTAATGAATTATCTTTATTTATAATAGAAATAAAACTAAATTTCATTTATAATTTTATAAACAGTTTGTTAAAACATTCCGTGTTGACTAAGTGCTATTTCTCTCCGAAGTCCATAATTTTTGTTAAATATTCACTATTCTAAATGTTAAAAGCACTTTGAATATGATACAATAAAATATTTAATGAAAATTGGAAACTACCTACTTTTATCATTATTCAATAAACTATTCACTTACTACATTGCAGGAGGTGAACCAGTGCGGATTAATAAGTAAATGTAAAAATCGGCGACTATTGTTGTTGAACGATCAACTAGTCTGCGTTGCGCTTAGTGCTAAAGAAGAAAATATTAACTCACAACCTAGGCTAACTTACAAATGGAGCTGCCCAATCACTGATCTACAGGTATTGAAAACATTTTTATTTTATTGAATTAACAATATGTTTCATGAGAAGTCGTTTTTAAATTTTCCATTTGATTTATTTATTTAATCGAGGAAGTCCAAAAATTTGTTTTTTATACATTCTCATTATAAAAAGGTAAACATTATAATAATTACCTAGAGACTTTGGTGAGGTCTATACTGTTTCCAAGTCAGCAGTTATGCAGAAAAATGATTTGGCTGAGATCACAACCGCCATTTTTTTATTCTAATTATTGATATTATTAACACACAGTTAATCATAGTAATTATGTTAACATGGCTGACTGACTGGCTGACACAAGGGTTGGATGAGTCTACAAAATAATAGTTTATCAATGAGGGGACCTTAGGATTTGTAGCACTATGGCTATAGACATTGAGCTACCCTGAAGAATTCAAATTAAAATTTTAAAAATTCTAAAATTAATGTAGTTATAGAAATACATTGAGCTGTAGAGATATTTGGTTTTTTATTTATTTTTTATTTTTTACCTGGACCACTACGACCCATGAAGTGTCTTGGGTTCAGTACGTGGTAGAAACTGTAATGTTTTGTGAGGGAGGTTATTTGTCCAAGATCACACTGAACCGCCAGGTTCTTCCCCAATTATGGTACCCATTTTTGAGGCAGATTAAGCACCAGAAGAGTTTCCATATCCCACAGGGTCCATCCTCAGCTGTTAACAGATTAAACAGATTGTATGCCACAGCCAGATTTGAACCTGGGACCTTCCCCATTCTACTGAGATTTTCGACACTGCCTCTCTAAAATGAGAACTGGTCCTTTCTTTTCCTCACCGACTCCATATATGATAAACATTTTTTAAGATTTACCTTTTTTTGTTTTTTTAATTTAATTTCTATTTTATAAGTTAATCTAAATAATTCTATTCTATCCAATAAGTTAATTAAATTTCTTTAATTAATTTTATTCAAATTAAGGCAACTTTATTGCCAGTATAATTCTTTTTAAAATTAAAAAGTTAATTAAAATAAACAATTTGTGCCAAATTTTAGGTAATAGAAAGTCCTGGATCCCCGACCATCAGTAGACTGCTTACTCCAAGTGGTTCCTTGGCATCTAGTACCAGCTCTGGCACCACCGATAGTCTATGTCTCGAAATGAAAGCCCTTCGCCATGATTATGACGTCATCAAGAGGATTCATGACCTGACTCACACTCTTGAGGCACAATACCAGGTCAGCACTCTTACTAACTTAATCATAAGAATATTTAGTTGTTTATGATTTAAGCACTGTTATTTATGTTTAAGCATTAAGATATTTTTCTGTGTTGCATTTATCTGGCGTTGTATATTAATGGATTTTATTTTGATTCTTATTCAGGAGATGAATCCAGAAATTACGAGAGCTTTACTTGATAGTATACAAAGGGAAATCCAACGGAAGGATGAGCAGCTTGCGTGGTTAGATTCTTGTTGCCTCCAGTTATCGCTCCGCGGAAAAGAGGAAACTCTCACTTTTCAAATGAATAGTCAGGAGACGAGAAAGGAGTGGATAACTGGTAAATAAAAACTTTATCCAACTAATAATCCTTATCTAATTTATTAATGATATCTGTTGCAACTCATGGTACCTGTAATGTAGAAGGTCACCATGGACTTTTATCCGCCATTCTTTATACCCTGAACACTGCTACTGATAACACTTACCTTCTTTTTCATATTAATAACTTTTCTTATACAAATGATTTTCCTACACTTTCGACTGAAATATCCATTTAATCTTCTAGTCAAAATCCATTAGATGAATTTTTTCACATAATATGATCTTTGAAATTATTCTGAACTTGTGGAAGTGTTTCAAAGCTTCTTCTGTCTAAGACCGCTATTCCCAAAGTGGTATCCTGCTCATTTTAAAAAGACAATGAAGAAATTTAAATAAACAATAAACGCGATTAACAAGATAAAAACAATAAGTAAAATAATTTAGTAAACACATTACATTTAATTACATATAAATAACTCAAATGAAGCTAGTGATAAGAAGAGGTTAGGTTTCATGGCGACCTGCTAAATCACAAGTACCTAACTCATTTATGAGGCTAATTTAAAAAATCAGAAACCCATACTGTCAAATATATATTTGATAAGATAAAACTTAATTCTTTTATTTCATATTTTTTTTTTGAAGAGTTGAGACTTGCTCGACTTGCACTGGATCCGAACAACTCACCAGCTTGGGAAGTGCCGGAGCAGGAACTAAGGCCTTCGACAAAGATGCCTCTCTTCGTCGCTGCCCATCCGATATATACAGCTCATCCACAATCAGAGGTTAGGACAGTATACTAAATAAATAACAAAATTAAAGCGAAAGCTATGTAATTTATTTATATGGCATGAATGAAATGTTTTGTTCTAGTCATGAAATATCAACTTCATATTATAGAATAAAATATTCTATAAGTTTAAATTGTTCTAAAATTTGTTGTTCATTTTTATGTTTAATATTTAGCCAATAATCTTCTATTATCAAGTATTTTTCTAAATCAATTGAAATAAATTTTACTTTCCTCTTTTTTGGGCGCCATCACTGATAATGGGAGAGGATATAGCAATCTTATAACAAGTTGATGTTTGTTAGTGTTTATCAACGTTTAAAGTTAGGGGCTAGCTTGATTTGACAAGATTATCGTTTGATAAAGCTGTAAGAATTGTTTATTTCTGGTGTAAGGAATGACATCTGTTAAATTATGTTCAGAAAAACTTAAGATGTCAAAAAAGGAATTCGCATTGTGGAAAATCTAGACACTATAATGTTTATAACTTCTTATATTCTGATTTGTCATAACAAGATCCCTCTGAACTAGGTAATGTGCGGTTGCTACTACAGCAGTGCCTGTGGCAAAGCAGGGTACCTGTGGGTGTGTACTTTCGACGGAGAGGATTCTCATGTATCCATAGCTCAGGCCTGGCAGACGTCATTAAAAGCTCTGACACAGATCCAAGTCGACGGCATGAAGATCACAGCTATCGAATACGTGAGGAGTACTGAAACTGTATGGATAGGAACAGCCAACAATAGGTAGGTTTATATTTATATAGTTATTAAGTTACTTATAGCGACTTTTTCGTATGAATGAAATTAGCCTGTCATATTTTTATATACATGAAGCTCATATGAACAACATTTATAACGTACTTAGGGTGTTCAACAGTTTAAGGTTCCTTGAAAATTAGGAACTTCTCTTGGTTTTTCTTTTCTTTTTTTGTCATGAATAAATATGTAATTTTTCTTTAAAAACACCAACTCATCAAAGAATCTTAGTTTTTAGTATAATAATTCCATTTTTCGATCAGGGTTGAACAATAAATAGATATTAAATATTAAGAAGAAGATTGAAGTAGCTGTTCCATTTTCCATTTATAATTTCATGTAAAGCCTTCTTCTACTAACATTGTTCATCAAAAAACATACTTATTCTATATCATGTCTCTCCTGATTGTTAGACATAACCGGTTCATTTTATTTCTTTAAAATAATTATTTGAACAAAATCTTATATAAACTTTTTTTGAATTTATATATTTAAAGCTTTGAAATATTCTTGATTTTTTGTGTGGAACATTGCTGGACACTATTTTTCACACCGAATAATTCAAAATAAGTTTTAATTTTCCCCTCAATGGAAAAATTAGATAAAGAAATCTAGAATCTCCAATTTACATGAAAGAGAAAACATTGAGAGAAAATGAGATTTTCTGATTTCATTAATGGTAATTTCTGAATTGTTTGTCTTTTTACGATAGTTGAATAAGTCAGAACTAATTATTAAACCATTTAAAATTTCTTAATCTAATTTTTTTGCAGGGTGGTAATATATTCCGTGACAGAACCTGACCATCCAGAAGTTGCCCATTCATTGCCAATGACTGGTGAAGTGTCAGGTATGAAGGTGCACTGTGACAATGTCTTTGTGGCACTTAGTACCGGGCGCTTACTGGTGTTCAGGCGCCATTCTCCTACTCCAGAAGAAGTGAGCCTTGGGCCAGATCCTGTCTCGTGCCTCTTGCCCATCAATCTATCTTTGTACGCTGCCTCTGGGAAAGTAGTCACTGTAATGAGTGCTATTACTGGAGAGATGCAGGTAATTTCATTTGTTACATTTGATTTTTAATTCTTCCCCACATAAAAAAACAACAACAACAACAAACAACTCAAGCTTCCTATATTTAGCTTAGATGATATTTAATTTATATTAGAAGGTATTTTCTTTCTAGAGGAGTGATTTATTTTGTTTTATAATTTCAGAAAAGCTTTACAATTCAACACGAGCATGTTGGAGGTCATGTCAGCTTAATGGCGCATTCTGGAGTTGGCCTTTGGATTTCTTTAAGCAATTCGAGTACCATTTGTCTCTATCACACTGAAACATTCAAACACTTACAGGTTAGTGGAGATATCATTGTCACATTACTTTGAGATATATTTTCTTGTTCAAATATCTAATTCGTCGAATTATTTTTTATTTTAGGATATTAACGTAGCCAGTAATGTTGTAAGACTGACAGGATTCCATGGCCCCGTCACAGTGACAGGGTTGATGGCCTGTAAGGGACTGCTTTGGGTCGGGACAGATGCTGGTGTAGCTTTGACCGTTCCACTTCCGAGGCTTGAAGGAGTACCCATCATATCTGGCAGGGTTAGTCTCTTCTCATTTTTATTTTTTTTTACTACTTTACCATAAAAATAAGGTATCACTAACTAACAAAATCATTGTATATAACATACTACTTATAATGATGTGGATGTAACGGGCTGAAGAAAAATTTTATTTAAATAAAATTTAGTTAATGTGCATTAATTGCAGATTTCAGTTCAATGCTATAAATGTTAGTGAATGTTATATTTAATTAGCCATTTCTTTTAATTAGAACACTTTGAATGAAAGTAATCTGTGTTACGAATTGTACTATAATATTTGCGATCCAAAAGAAGTCTTTTTGATCTGTTGAAGTCAAGAGTTTATTATTAGTTTTACGTATTTTAGAGAATGATTAGCATTTAGTTGCTTCTTTTCATTAAGATGTTTTTGAAAGATTTTAGGTTTTAAGGATTTTAATGTATATGTATATGTTATCCCATACCAAATAAGATTTGCTAATGTTATTTCTTCTTGTGACTAATAACATAATTTTTCTTTTTGTATATGGTTTTGGTTAAAGGCATTGTAGATCCTTAACATTTAGTTTAGATATATTTTATTAAATATGAATTTTTATTAGAAGATTCTTGTCTGCTTGCGGTGACGCCAAGTCATCAGTCTGAGACAGGTCTGACTCAGCATTTCCGCTCCCTTCGAGTCGATTTGAGGCAATATTTAAAAAGTTTAATTTAATTCGCGAGTGGTTGGGATAATTATGACCACCAGATGGCACCACCTCACTGATCCCCGGATAAGAATGTTGACGTTAGCTCGGATAAGCCTTCAAATACCCAGCCGTTTTTCCTGACTGGAGAGTGGAGCAGTGAAGACGGGCTGAGATAGAGCCCCTGCCCGGCGGGCAAGGTGGGTGTCTCCTGACTGGAGATGGGGCTGAAGACGACTGGAAGCCGTGGAAGATTCGGGTGTCCGGAACAGAAGAGAGGAAGGTAAGAGATTTCCTCGTTACGGTAATCGGACTAGGCTTGGGGTGAGGCCGGAAGGTGGTCAGTTGAAGATAGAGCCAGTTATATATTTTATTTTTCATTCGTCGCGTTTGGCCACAAGACAGATAGGAATCTTTTCTTTTCGCATTAGTGCACCCAGAATTATGTGTAGATAATGATCAAGTTATGTGGAAATTGTTAATTTTATTACTGATTATAAGGTAATGAGTATTGATGGGGAATGTTTAAGTTATAATTAGTATTAGTGCATATGTTTATTATTGTAGATGATGGAGAGGATTATTGTTGTAGACGAGGGATCGAGTTATGTGGAAATTATTAATTTTATTACTGATTTTGAGGTAATGAGTATTGATGGGGAATGTTTAAGCTGTACGTAGTATTAGTGCATTTGGTTATTATTATTGATGAGGGATATGATTACTGTTATAGAGGATAGATCGAGTTTTGTTTGTAAATTATTATTTTGTTAGTGCTGTTATTGACGGTGCATCTTATATTACATTAAAAGTTTTAGTTTTCCAGTTGACTGAGAATTTCTGTTTAAATTGTAATAATTATTTTATTAATCCCTTACTAATGAATGAATCTGTAATTGTTATTTTATTAATACCTTATCAAGAATAGATGAATGTAATTTTTATTTCAATATAATGCCGCTTCATTTCTGTTAGATAAATGTTTTTGGGGTTTATTTCTTCACCCAGTTTCCCTTATGTGTCCTCGATTATACCCTGTCCTCTCCCAGCCCTTTGCCCCGAGACCGCGGGTAACATGGACATATGCCAATGTGTTTGGCTCATGAAAAAAATCTCACTTACAGACAATTAAAATCTTGCAGTCTGAATTCCTTAGGTTTATTGATCATTATCATGACTACTAATTATCATTACACAGAGACCTTGTAGCTCTGGACACCCAGAGAACCTTCAATGGGAGGTTTACACTTTCACGTAAATCCCTTAGTGGAGGTATTCAAAAGTTCAAAATACAATATATGCCAAATAGCTTTAGTATAATTTCTCTCAATAAAAATTTATTATTTACAATTATTTAGTGTAATTTGTTTAGTTTTGAAATATGTAGTCACATTATTTTTGTAAAATTTAAAATTTATTTACGATTTTTAACACTTTTTATTGTTTATTTTTGTGCTAAAACAAAAGAGGGAAGAGGACTTTGTAAGTCATTATTTTCATAAATATTTTTAGTTTCAAGAATTTCTTCTTAGTTAGAGGTGGCATGAGGTTTTTTTTTTTATCTTGGCTATTAGTTTTCTTCTATTTTAATCATTTTGTTTTAGAGAAATGTCTAGTTTTTAGTATTTTAATTTACTTATTGAGTATTTTTCTTTTCTTAATCTACTATTTATTAGTTATATGAATTAGAAATAAGTCAGCTTAATAATAATCATCTCATTTCCAATTATTTTTTTGACCTTTAAGATATGAATTGTATTTCATTGCTTGACCACAGTTAGAAAGCATACCAAGCATGCGTGATAACCTCATGCACTTGTTGAACTAACATTCTCTTCTAGACCTTCAAAAAAAGTAGTTCCTTTAAAAGACGGATTTACTAATTAATTTTTGTTATATCAATAAATTAAGGAACTGACAGGTTCCACTGAAATTTGAACTTGAAACACTTAAATTATAGGCCTGAGTGCTTATCGTTACATGACGGAACTGCTACCATTCAACTAAACTGTAGGAAAACCTTAAGATATATAAAAGAAAAATACCGGAATCTGACGAACATTAATTTATGAATTTTCCTTCAAACAGAACCTGTTTATGGATTGAATGATAACAACCACGTGGTTTACACTCATATGAATTCGTATCATGTTAATTATGAAGGGAGAAGAGTTATGTATTTTCGCTGATTGGTTTAACTTCCCTGTTGTAGACTAAATGTGGTCATGCAACAGTTTATATAAATTTATGCTATTAACTTTACTTTTAAACATGTTTTTGAAATGTCAATTTTTTACTATTAGTTAAATTGTTCTAATAATAATTATTATTTTTTAATGCTTTCATTGGAAGAACGAAGATGACTTTGTAAGTTTATCTTAAAGATAATTCTAGTTTAATTTGGTTATTTCTGCCTTTTGCAGTCTTATAATTTTTCCTGTACCTTGACAGCCTGTGAAGGGTCTGGGGTTCAGTACATGGTAGAAACAGTATTGTTTCTTGAACAACAGTTGTCCAGGGAGGTGATTTGTCCTAGATCACTCTACTCACCAAATTTTTCCCTCTTATTTTGGGTACCCACTTAATAGAGGGTGAGTGAGCCTCTGGAGGGTCCTAGATCCCATAGGATTCATCTCCAGCTACTAACAGATTAAATAAAAGTCTTGCCAGCAGCGGGATTTGAACCCAGGACCTTCGCCATGGCAACTCAGCATTCTTGTGTTAATATATTAAGCATTGTTTGTTTTCTATTGCAGGTCAATGTGTCATACCATGGTCACAGCGGTGCTCTGACCCTACTTCTCCCTCTTCACGATCCTCCTACTGTTCTCAAACGCCCTCCTTCAAAAGCGCTCGCATCGGATGTCTATGGTCTATATGGCCAGCTGATGTACGTGAGAGAAGAAGAAGAGTGGGCTGAAGCGAGGGCAGTCGAGCCTCGCAAAGAGGCCACCCTTGTCAGTGTGACTGCGGGTCGTGGTTACGTCAACCATCAGCAGTGCTGCTACAAGAACATCCAGGCCCATGCCCATGTCGTCATTTGGGAGATGAAGTTGTAATATGCTTGTCATCAGTTACCATTGTTAGTAGTTAGTGATTAGGTTTATAGTAATTGTTAGTAATATTCAGTGTAGTGTGTCCCATGTTGTCTATATCAGTCTTTAATTTAAAATCGATTGGATTGGACATAGTTTTGTTATATTTTTATTTTTAGCAATGTTTATGATACTTGCAGTTTTAATTTTAGATAAATCAGTTAACCTTGTTACTGAACATGTGATAAATATAGTTCTCACACTATATTAATTAATTTTTACAGTCGTATATATATATGTGTAATATTTTATGTATTGTATTAGGCTCATTTTAGTTCTATCAATAAGATTGTTCCCCAGTTTTGCTTCCTGTACAATACAGTTATGCATATACTTATCTTCAACCAAGGTACATTGTTGTATCATAACACGTTAATTATTAAACTATAGTTTTAATTAAGTCGAATATTGTAATAGTAAAAGCTTGAACTATAAATGTACTTATTGTAGCTAGTTTTAAATTTCTTTATATTACTTAACTCTATATGAAAAAAAGTAACAAAAAAAAATTCATTTAATGGTTGAATTTTTAGTAATATTAATGGCTCTAGGAAGCTCTCATTGTGTGTTAAAAGATTCTAAATACTTAAT
This sequence comes from Troilus luridus, assembly GCA_964056705.1. Lineage (NCBI taxonomy): Eukaryota > Metazoa > Arthropoda > Insecta > Hemiptera > Pentatomidae > Troilus > Troilus luridus. Next base: position 18,703,876 of record OZ057413.1, read on the forward strand.
TTCTGGCTTTTAAATTCAATGTCGTAAAAAATTTTCTGTTGATATTTTAAAGTATTTTTTAATTATATCCTGGAATGTCGTTGTAACCATAGTTTTCAATGTTATGTATACGTGGGTAGTTTTTTTTTTATTTCAAACATTATTTTACATATATTGTGAAAGATATGTTAGAATTTGCATATTATTTAGGATTTTTAATAACTATAATATTTAGCCATCGTAGATTGTAATTATTAATTAAATTTCAAAATAGATTTTGTGTTAGATCTCTGTAGAACATGATGGAACACCGTTAAGCCATATTTTCAAAAGTCATTTTGATTTATCACATGTTTTTGTTGCTGATAATGTTCAGAAATTAAAAATTGTATGTCTTTTATAAATGTTTTATTACTTTGAATTCCTTATTGATTAAGTATATTTAATTATATTTATTGTTTTTATTCATTTTGAAATTTGATTGTGATAGATTAGTGTTTTATTTCTTTTCCTTAGGTTATTTTGTTAAATTAAATTTTATTTAAACTTTTATAGTTTCATCTGCTGCTATTTTGATCCAAACTATGTAAGTCATCTTGTTGATATATTGATTTATTTAAATGGTGAAGATTGTGATACAATGGCCAATTTGGGGTGGGGGACCTGTAAATGTTGAACTTTTTGTATCAAATGTTTCTTAAAAATTGGACCTCAAATTTTTTTAAATGATTATATTTGAGACAAATTGAGAACCATATGAATATACTAATCATTACTTATTAATTTCATGAAAAGAATTGTACTTAATGATTGTAATAAGTTAAGGCAGAATTGTTACTATTACCATATAATTCTTCTGTTAGTTTTATTTTATTATTTTTTATCTTTTTACTTAATATTTTAAACTTATTGTGATGTAAAAAACTTGTCAATTTTTTAGTCATCTTTCAGTTATAGTTAATCATCAATTCTGATTATTTTAGAAGGTAACTGAAATGTTCATTAATTTAATTTATAATTTTTCTTTTTTAATTACGGTTTTGAGACTTGTTATTTTTTACTCTTATTTTATTTTATCTTTATAACTTTATTACCATTGGGTATTATTGTATAAAAGTCTGAACTAATAATTTTTATTAATTCAGAGGAGGGATCCAAAAAAAAAAGAAAAGAATTTCACTTTATTTTTACCACAATTTAACAGATTACTTTCATTAGCACATGTTTAAGGCATCATCCCCATGAGCTGTTTCCAGCATCATAGATGTTCCTCAGTGTTTTTTCAATAGAAAAATAATTTCTTAGTCTCATGTTGCACCTGGCAGTCAGCGACCTTTCATTTTTCACAAAACAGAAAAGGTTGTTTTAATTAAAAATTCTCAAAAATGAACGGATGCCCTCAAAGAATCCTCCACCAAAGAACTAGATTCCCAATTCACCTTTCCACCCTAGCCTCATTCCCAAATGGGTCCCCCCTCATAATAAAATGCAAATATGTAATTGTTAAATAGATATTACCTTTTTTAAAGGAATAGTAGGATATTTTGTTGTTATTACTTAAACAGTAACAACTAGAAATGACTTAGTAGGTGTTTCTGTGTAGTAGTGTATTAAAAAGGTTTTTAACAACTAAATTATTTAAGTCAAAAGTCGTTAAGGTGCTAAATTATATCGATTCTATGTGCAAGATAAACATATAATAGCGTAGCTGTGTATCTTATATAAATGAATATATGTTTTTATGTATACAACCATGTTGTATATTTGTGTATATATTTAATTTGTGTAAATATAATATTTATATTATTAATAATTACCAAATTTAAAAATGTGTTATATAGAAATAGTGTAAATAAATGTGCATAATCCTTTATTATTATTGTTCAGTGAATAGAATTTCAAAATTGTATTGTACCTGAAATACATAAAACAAATAAGTAATAATTTTTTTTTAACTTCAGTTTCCACAAGATTTGTGGGAGTAATCATCACTGTTTCAATTATATGAATTATCAATAACATTCAAGATCTTAATGTTAGTATAAATATAGTCTTTAGTAGTTCCCCATATTTCACCTTTACCCATGTTTGCTATATAGTACTACATTTTTAGGATTCTATTATCTATCAAATTAACCCTATACATGAAATAATGAAAGAAGTATCTTTTATGTCCAATGGATCAAATTTTTTTATGTTACAACTCGAGAATATAGTCTAAATCACAAATAGTGATTCCATGATTTGAAAAAAAAATTAAAGAATGTTGATTCTAAAACATCTCAATTTTTGTGGAAATTTTTTATTTACTTGATGACGGTGTACTGCTAGAGCAGTAGGTGGGCTCTGAAAACTACTTGTCGAACACTGTACTTCCTTAAAATTCTTAAAATCAAGACAGCTTTAATTGCGTTTCATGGTAACTTATTAGTTTAATAAGCTGTCAACTTATGGTTTGTCGAGGAAGCTAAACAAAATTGTAAACAGGTCTTGTTACTGCTTCAATTAGATCTTTTCAAGTACTAACTCACTTTGGTCGTGAAACTGTGAAGTGGTCGAATTGATTACTAAGTTTAAACTAATTACACCTGCAGGTGGGCAGCAAATTAGTATCTTCTTCAAATTCACAAAAAACAACTTTCAGGTATAGCTTGCGATGTGCACTTCAAGAGGCTCGTGCTAACACTATCTGGCTTGGTCTAGCTGGAGCGAACAAAAGCCGATGGACTCCGCTTTTGTTTTTCTCTCTTCTTTTGTAACATATGTTTTAAAACTTATTACTAAACAAATAAAATTAAAGTTAAATTATTCTAAACAACTATGAAATAAACGTCTAAATTATTATATTAAATAAAAAAGGTGAAAAATAAGTAAAGATAATGTTCTTTCTTTTACGAAAAAATGATTTAATTTTTTATGATTAAAACTAATAATACTTTATAAGGTTGCTACTTCAGCTGGCCTTAACAATGCATATCAGACCTCTGTAACTCTACAGCACAGTAAATTAATATTTATATGAGGACTTGACAAGACTTGTCTGTGGTAAAAAAAATATTTTCTTCCAGTAAAATTTTTTTAGAAAAAAATTGACAAGACCACTTGTCAAAAAGATCCTTCATAGGTTGTAGTGGTACAGGTTTATTCTTGGGCATGAACTGTTCCTTACAGAAGGGAGGATGGTGCTGTTACATTAGTGGTAATGATTAGCAACTTAAGACTATTTCTGTTTTCTGATCCTTTTTCTTTTTTATACAGCTACTTTTATTATCTTAAGCTGAACTACTGAACTTTTTGTTAGTTGAACTTTCTGGTTGATGAAGAATGGTAACCAGGTAATTTTAAAATAATGGTAACTATAAATATGGCTTTTCTTATGATTCCTATACCTTGCCTTCGAATTCACAGTTTCGAGTATATATCTACTACAGTACTGATGAATAAATAGAATGAATACAAATTAGATTTTGTAATATAGATGACAGTGAATAAATAAATTAAGTTATTATTGGAGTTTACTCCTTAAGAAACGATTTTCACATTTAGCCCGCGGTATGAAAATTTTATGAGAAGTAAAATCAAGTTTTAAATAAAAGTGGCGAGTAACGCTCCCTTCTGATAAGATTGTATTATTGGTTTTATATAATAGATAGAAGTTAAATTCCGGGACTAATCGGGAAGAGAAACGTCTGGTATCTATGGTAACAGTGTATGCTATTGCTTTATTCTTGAAGTGTTGAAATGCGATAATTGTTTATATAGGAGCCTTTTTAAAGACACCTATCCAAACAAACACTATTACTACTCTTATTTAGATCCCGCCTTAAGCTGTTGGGGATCCATTCATATCACTTGGATATGACCTCAACATACAATAGGGCAGCATTGCTCTGATAAGAGTAGGAAACTGACTAGCTAACTAACAAGCACAGCCTGTACTATTTAATTGTGTGGTATGTGGTATGTAGTGCTACTTGGACAGGAGATTTGTTTATTAGAAAGTGGACAGGCAGTGATCATGCTGGGCTCGAATACACCTCTACCGGACTCTGAAGATGAGACCCCCTTCAAAAAAGTAAAGACAGGGAAGAAATCGGTTGTCATTTTGGTACCTTGTAGAAAAGATGCGTATTCTACACCAGGGCGAACTGTCATGCTGTTAGTCATTAGTTTGGGCATGTTTTGGTTAGTACAGATCTGCTTAGATCTCTTTCTCTTAAGAAAGTGACGTGTGCTCCCTTGCAATTCGAGCATTTTGTTTGAGTTCACCTAATTGCGGACATTCAGAAATGTTATGTGAGCCGCTGCATCTTACACATTTTACGGTGTGGTTGCAGTAGTTTTCGGTGTGCCCAAATTGTTGACATTTATAGCACTCGGGCGGTAATATATCATTTCTTGGGATGTATTTCAAAACCGTGAATATACATCTATATGAGTTCAGTTGACAATTTTAGTATTGTAAGAAGTCACCACACCCACTATTTGCCCTGAAGATGGCCTACAACGTAAGCCGAACATTGGCACAATTAATAAAAAATATATATTTATAATTTTAATAAAAATTGTTCACATTAATTTAAAATAATTTACAAATTAAAAGAAAATAATACACGATACTAAGTATCAGTCGAGAGCGATTAATTGGTAAGAACACATTAAAAATGGAAAGGGGTAAACTCGAGTCGCGTGTCGGAGCTGACACACACACTTTTTTTTTTGTACGGTTTTGGTCCTTATTGCCCATTCAGGTGTAAAATTACTAAATTTAAATTGGTAAATAAAAATGTAATAATGAATTAAAAGATTCCATGACTAAAGGCTGATAATAGTAAATTGCAATTATGATACTATTAATTTTTTCGGTTTCATTCGATTGAGAATTCATAAGGACACAGTATTATTTGTAAAATAATTGTACAATAAATTTATTTTTTTATTTAATTATTGTATAGTCAAATTTTTGTAAAGCGACCGAATTTTCTCAAAGAATCTGCTTAAGTTAATAAATTCAAAGATATTTGTAGGGAATGAGATACATTTGAGTAGGGTGTCAGTCACGATAACATGGCAGCCCAAGCTAACGTGATATTGGAAAATCACTGTGATAACGTGCTACCAGGATGAGCCGTGATTGAAATAACTCATTCACTTGTTCACTTGCCAATAACGAAATAGCGCTGAGACGCGATTTCAATAACAGGTGAAGGCAGAGACGTTGCCCCCTAAAACGCGATAACTATGTTCTTCACAGCCCACTGATAAATCACAGCATTTCAGAGAGTTTTCCTTTTTGTGTATATTATTAGTAGCTCTTTTGCATATACAGTGATACCTTTATGGTCTGCTACAATCATATCTGCAGGGATTCCAAATTAAAAAAAAACGATAAATAATTAAAACATTTGCTTGGTCGTGGAATTCTTAGTCACCATCACCCCTTTTAACTTAGCAATTTCATTGTTTTATCTCTAACCTGGATCATTTAATGTATTAATTTTTGTTCTTACTTTATTAATTTGTTTTTTATTGTTCTAACTTGCCATTGTTAGCCCGATGCAATAAATAAATATTAATAAATTCTTGATACTATGATTATTTTTATCCTTAAGCAATGTTGAATATGGTCAGGGGGTGCTGTCGACTTATACAAATAAGTAAAACTTATTTATTTTATGCCAACGTTTCAGCCCAACTTACAAGCCCTGATCAAGGGCGAGGAAAAAACTAACTAAAATGTCGGAAAGAAATTCGTTGACTGGTAGATACTACAATAGGATGTAAATAGTTGGGGGTGCAGTCAAGAAAACACAGCAAATAAGTGAAACTTATTATATTTTATATGTGCCGACGTTTCGACCTACTGTGTAGGTCATCTTCAGGGCTATGAGAAAACAGACAAAAACAGAATAGACTGTAAAAATACATAAGATAGAGATACAGAAAACATAACAAAATATAGAGATATAGAAAAATTGAGCGAAAAAAGTGAAGGATATATAATGAAAGGATATATGAATAAAGATGATTTCATAGTAGATGTATAGAAAGGTGATAATGTAAAACAAAATACAAAGAGAGAAATGAAGTTAAACAGAAAAAATAAAATGAAAAAGATATAAATATAATGAGTATGGAAAACTTAGTATAATAAAGATAGAATTGTATTGCAGAGAAAAAAATAGTATGAAAATAGACTCCTGGGGAGTACCATAAGTAAAATGAAAGAACATGAATTAAAAATTATGATACCTAAGAATAAATAGAGAAGAATATTGTAGAAAGTAAGGAATAGGAATCTCATGTATGACAGTCAGAGAAGTAAAATATAAATATAAATTTAAAATATAAGTATCAAATGTTATATAAAGGTATACAATAGGAATGATGTTATATTATATAAATTAAGATGTAAATATATAAAAACTATAGATGAGAGATATAAGATATCAGTTAGAGAATGGAGATATATTATAAAAAATAATGATGTTCTATGAACATGAACTCTTTGATTAAAACTATGATGGATGCTAAAGTGATGATGGGAGAAATAGGTGTGAAGGAAGGAGATGGAGAAAGATGAAGAGAAGATATAAATAATATGAAACTGTATGAACCCAATAGGAGTGGCTGCTTGGTGCAGAAGGTAACTGACAAGAAAACTAACTAAAATGTCATTATTAACGGAGCAGTACCAAAGAAAATATGACACTTTTATAGATGACAATTAGAAGAATGAATAAAAATGAAAAAAAAAGTTGAATTATAAAATAATTGATGAGAAATTACAAAAATAACAAGAGTGGAATGAAATCCATGAAGAAAATTAAACACAATAAAATTACATATGAAATAATTTTACAATCAATAGTGCATGGCAGCTGAAGATCTAAATGAGATATTCCCTATATTTTATTTTTATTTTTATTTATTAGGTATATTATTTTCTTAATTGAAATAACCCTAAAATAACATGTCATTGGAACACGTTATCACACGGTAGCAGTTATTACCTGTTTAGCCCATCACTACTTTAACCCATTCCGACGACGATTTTTTTCGAACACGTCCTCAGGAGCGAAATTTTTTTTTCTTTTTCTTTTTAATAAAAAAACATGTTTACTATGGAAATCACCCAATTCGTAAGTGAATTCACATAAATAAGATCATTGGACACCGGGTATGCAGCTCGCTACTCGGAAAATTTTCTATGCGAGGAGCGGATTGAACACCATAGGTAAAATGAAAATACATCATTAAAACATTTATTTCAAAAATAGTTAGATGATATAAAATTGTTATTTTGCTTTCAATAATAAAGAACAGAATATAATGCAAAGACAATTTTTAAAAAGTTGAAAAAAAAAGTTGAATAATGAAAAACCACGCAGTTAAACCAATGCCAAATTTGGTTTTCCTGTACTTTACAGATTTCATTAGAACAAGAAAAGTCTTATTTCGACTTATTTATTTAGTTTACTCAGAATAACTGATAGTTGCACATTACTGTTGTTGCACAGGTTGGTGTGCAGGCTGTCTTAACGCCTCGGAAATCAATTGCACACTCGGTGTTCAATCGGTCTGGAATGGGTTAAACTGTCTCCATAGTAACGAGTTGTTTACAGTTCAGGTTATCCCATTATACCAATTCTGTTTGTCCTGTCTGATATATCATAGGAGTCTTAAGATGCTTTGGGGCCTAAGCCATGCTTTGGATCTACTTTCTGAATATGAAAAGGTAAACTCTCTTTTCGGTAAAAAAACAATCAATATACTTCTGTTAGGATCCACCGATGGGCGACACATCCTAAAAACGATTTCAGCCTTTAGGCGGCATCCTGTCGATGACTGCGAATTTAACTTCTTCATCATGGATCTCGCCACAGAATTTGTAGCAAGACAGCTTCTTCTCTTCACCATCGCCCTGGAACCCGAAGATCGTCTCGGGATCCAAGAGAAGGCACGGCTATGGATGGAGATCTATGGTAACACGCTACTTAGGCCCGTCACCGCAAAATATCTCATATCCAAAGCGGTTCAACTGATCCACGTAGTTACCAACAAGGATTATCAAAAGAATAGGCTGCCTCTTGTAGACCTGGATTTCGTAAAGTACAAAGAGATAGACCAGTTGGAAAATATATTCAAGTATTGGATTTACAACAAGTACAGCATCGCCAAGATTTGGGACATTAATCTGAGAAAGTCACTTGGGACACGGTACGACGCCAGAGAAGGCGTTTTCGATTGGGATTACAACATGGAGATCCGTGAGATAGAAGGAGGCACTAGGGTCTGTGCCAGCGAATACAAGTTTTGGAGGAAAACAGGTAAGTGATCTAGCCAATAGCCATTCCTCGATATTGGGCTTTCAATCAGAAATTCATTTTCATCACTATCATTCTTTAATAAATGAGCCCAATAAATTTAGGCCAAAAAAGATATAAAAAAAAAAAAAAAAACCGAAAGCTCAGTATTTCGCTATCCCATTAATCGAAAATGTTTGAATTAATATGTTTCCATAATAATTCTTTGTAATCGAAAGAGAATTTTTTTAAGGGCTTCATAGATTTTCTATTCAGGAAAAACCATTAATAACATGTCAATTGATAATTTACTTATTATGTTTGGAATGTCCGGGATTTGTAAATAACACACGCGTTTTGCCAAAACAAGAAACATATTTTATTTCAATTAGAATTAATACACAACGACACATAAAACATAAACATATAAGGAACCTTCCATTCTCTCTACTTCTAAACAGATGGCAAAAAACTAGATAAAGATACAACATTAATATTAAAATATTAATATATTTTATAAAACACGGTAAAGGCGAATTACATAAACACTCGTACACAAACAACGAAAAGCGTCTAAAAGTTACAATATTGCTGTATCTTGTACTGTTATCAGTAGTGGGGCCGCCCTAACTGAAAAGTACCGAAAGGGCATTCCAACGACATAGTTACAATGACAGTAAGACGGATTTTAAGAACACAAAATAACAAAAGGACCGAAACATTGCTTAGTAGTGTTTATTTCCTCAAACTCGAACTTGATTGATAAGAACGAGTTTTATCTGCTCTAGTAAACTTCAGAGAAAAGATTTTACACTTTTTTCTTAGATTATTATTGATAAACACCTCAACCATATGTTGTTAAATTTATTTCTAATTCGTCGTAAGGTTAGGTTAGTTTCTATATTTGGATTAAGGAATTAGCGCACCACCATGTTTTGGGGCCTGAGCCCTGCCTTAGATCTTATAGCGGAGGCAAAGGAGTTGAAAGAGATCGTTCCGGGCTCAGAGATAAATATACTTCTGATAGGATCCACGGATGCCCGCCACATCATCAAGACCTTGTCTCGTCTGAAGAGGCACTCCAAAGAGCTGAAGGTGAGAAACTTGTATTGTTGAAGTGGGATGATTAATTAATAAACTCATACGTTGATTTTATGAAGCTATTTTTATGTAAATATTTATAATTTTTATCATTTACATAATCACAACAAATTATAAGCCTTCTTATTGCTGAAATAATTAGTATTTTTATGGAGAAAAAAGCTTATTAAAGGGCTGAGTAGTCATAATATACTTCAAAATAAGAAGAGTAGCTTAGTAATAAGATATACTTTTAAGTATTTAAATCATGAGATTTCAAGAGCATTACAACATTAGTCGTTTGATCAAGGTGAACTTCTTCGTGATGGACTCTGTGGAGATGCTCGTGAGGCAGATGCTGCTTCTAACAATAGCTTTGGAACCGAGTGACAAATTGGGACCTCTGGAGAAGTCGAGGATCTGGATGGAATTGTACGGTAACACTCGCGTCCGAAGCTCTACGGCCAAGTACGCCATCAGTAAGATGTACCAGCTCCGGCTTATGGCCAGTGACAGACAGGTGCTGGAGAATAGGATTCCCCTTTTGGATCTGAGCCTCCTTCGCTACTCGGACCTCGACAACTTGGACGAAGTGGCCAAATACTACCAGAATAATAAGATGTACGCTATCAGCCGTGCCTGGGATGGGATACTCAGGACCAAATTAGAAATGGAATACGATTACAAGTTCACTTATTTCGATTTGGACTATTGCGCTAAGTTAGTGAACATACCTGGAGGTCACAGGATATGCAAGTCGGAATACATACACTGGCGGAACACAGGTGAGTTGTTTTTATCAGAGAAAATTGTTTCAGTTGAACGGACATGGATATGGATCCTTAAATTTTCATTATTTTTATGTTATTAGATATCTAATTAACAGAATCTTTATCTATTCAGGCTAAATCCATAACAAATGAGATATTAAAGTCATTACGGATTACTTAGTTCGTAACAAAATAAGGAACATTGATGATTTTACGAAGGATTATGGATTGAATTGATTGTAAGGATTGAATACGAGTTGAATTCGGCTGCTTAGTGGAGCCCCAAAGCTCTAAACCGTAACTCCAGATGGATCTAATGATTGCCATGTATACGAGTCATTTGTAATTAATTGGGAGCTTAGAGCGTTTGTCAAATAAATGTTGAAGAAGCCTGAAACGGCGAGCCGTTTCTCGTCATTTCAGTCTAGTATTTGGATCCCAAGTTAAGCGTTTGTCAAGGTGTAGTCCGGAATCAGTGGGATGTTATTAAACGATACAAGAGGACAGGAAGTCTTTGGTTTACTTTTTGGTTTTGGTATTATTTAAGTTTAAATGTTTTTATGGTTCAATAATGCTTAAAAAAAGTTCAAAATTGTTGATAGGTATAGCTTTCACTTGGCTAGAGACAGAATACTCGATTGGCAACCCAACCCTGGCAGTGGGGATCGGATCTAGCGGTGACAGCCTCTACAGCCTCGGCTATTGGGGGGACATGGAGTCCGGACCCTTCTTCGCCTTTGGAACAGACTCGGAGGAGAAGAAGATGCTGGAAGTCCGCAACGACGTCAACGTCCGAAGAGCGACGGATATTACGGAGAGGAACCTCCAGAGGATGTTCCACGAACTGGAGCACGGGAGCCCCCCGACCGACCTCTACACCGCTTCCATAGACCTCGGCCTGGTGATGATGAAGCCGGGGAACGTGGATGTCGAGAGGGACGTAACGTTGGATTACGAGCCTGATCGTACGCCGGAGGAATACAGCTCCATTCCTGTACCCAACTGTAAGGTCTTCTTCCTGCCTAGCAATGCCATGGAGATATTCCCAACAAAAGGAAAGTAAGAAATATGAGATTTTATAAACCAAATAATGCATAAAGTATTTTTATGGGTACTTGTGTACTATGCGGGCCTCTGTTATTTTATACCAGATAACAGTGATTCTGTGAAAAGAACAGAATATATTTTTGGACATGTGTTTATTCGCAAATTAAATATTTTCTTCTAACCAAAAATTGTTTAGCATAGTATGTCCTGCATTGTTTTTTCATTTAACGAATCAGCTGTCACTTATTTCCAGAATTTTACCAGAACCTCCTATGACACGATTCGTTTGTACCATTTTCCACCCACAACTTTCTCGAGGGTAATTGTTGCAATCCACCGTCGTTTTATTAATCATTCCTAAATGTTTTGCACAATAATTTATGGGAGTCATTTCTTCTGTTCATGAATATATGAAATGGATGGCTGTTTCTAAAGAAATTTTAGAATCCTGAAGCCATGTCACATACCTTAAACCATTCTTCACTTCACATTTTTCAATATTACGTCTCCATCTAACAAAATCTGAACCAATAAATTCATAGAATGCCTATTTCTTCATATACTTTCTTTCGAATTAATGTCCTTTTCCTGGAAAAACGTAACTGCACTTTCTTCATTATTAATTGTATTAAAAAGGCACTTTAAATTGTACATATCAAACTTTATTAGTAATCTGTATTGTTTTCGTATATAGTAAATAAGGTTATCATATTTAAATATTTAGTCATATGATTATTAAAAGTAATATTCGTGGAATCACTGTTACCTAGAATCAAATCAAGAAGGCCCTATAGCACACAATTACCTTTTTATGCCTTTCCAACAACTCCTTTTAACAAGATTTATTCAGACATCTGGATATGTTATTTTAATTTTAAGTGTGCTTGTTTGGTGGAGCAGTAACTAAAAGTCTTATATATATATATAAGTTATGATTTGGAATTGGACATTTTTACTCTTAATACCATGAATGTAAATATAAACATTATGAAAGATATAAAAGCAGGATTAGAAGAGAGAATAAAACAGTATACATAGTAAAGATTCAATTATATAATAACAGAGAGAATATATATTAACAAGGAAGTTATTGTTTAAATCGAACAAAGTAGCAAATGAAAAAATGAAAATTAGAACAGCATTACAGAAATTAAAATTAAAATTAATAATTAATAAAAAAATATAAAAATTAGGAATCGTAGACACCTATAGAAATTATAATACATAGTAAAGACTGAATTATGTTATATAAATATTTTTCTCTTCAAAATAAAAATATTTAAAAATATTCACCATCAAAAGAACAATGAATAAAACTAAATTATATTATATAAACTTCGGCTTCCAAATAAACATTTCTCCGATTATAAGAGAATTTTTTTAAGTATAGCAGGACCATTTTCTTCCTTATATGTAAAATAGTTTATAAAGAGGGAGGTCATGTAGGAATAATCATGTAGCCTACACCTACTAGTAGAGAAAGAAAACTTGTAATATATGTTTTAAAGTATTTTGTTAAGGGAGCGGAGAGGGTCAGTGGTTGAGCACTGAGTTGCCATGCCGGAAATCCTGGTTCAAATCCCGCTGCTGCCAATACTTTTATTTAGTCTGTTTGAAGTCGGAGATGGATCATATAGGATCAAGGACCCTCCTGGGACTCACCCAGCATCTATAAAATATTATAAAAATAGGGTAACCAAAATAAGGGGGAAAATCTGGCGGTTGAGCCTGACCTAGGACAAGTTACCTCCTTGCAGAACCGTTGTCCATGAAACACTAGTGTCTACCAAGTACTGAATCCCAGACCCGTTCACGGGTTGTAGTGTTTCAGGTTTGGTTTTTTTTAGTCTTTTGTTAAAATTTTCACACCATTAAATTCCAATAGTCTAGGGAAGAAATCAGTTGATTCAGGCATTTTTCCCTAATTGTATTAATTTATGTTAATTTTTACTGAATTTTTATTTTGTTTAATAAATTTTCAGCCATTTAAAACTTTCAGCTGAGATTACTTCTTATTCAACATATAGAATATAGAATCACATATATTAAATGTATTCATAATTTAGTTTATGTATCTAACATATGTTCAACTATCATAAATTATATTCATAATTTAGTTCCAATATCTAGCACATGTTCAATTTGAAGGGAAGGTAATAATATTGTTAACTTTATAAAAAAATAACATAAAAAGGGGCTTTTATTATTTTAGGTGAGTTAATTGTTTCTACTTTTATCTTTTAAGTATTTTACTCTACTCTGTTACAAATGATGATAAATAACCTATTGTTTTAGCAATCGTATACAAGTTCTACGTTCCTCTGAAGTGTATAACAACTAGTAAAAATTATTTATAACAGTCAAGAAAAGTAGATACAGATTTATATAAAAATATCATACATGTTAATACATTAGTGGAAAAATTCCAACTAAAAACCTTAAGTCTCTAAACTAAAACAGGAAATTAAAAATACCTGTCCAATATTTCGCCTATTATCCTTTGTTGTTTGTTACTATTATTTATTTTATTTTGTTTTCCTGTTGGTTTTTTGGGGGTTTGGTGAGTGTATATTGATGTTCAAATCTGGAGTGTTTATCAGCTGTTTTTATCTAACCTTAGCCAGCTGGGAATCTAGTAACCTTCCATATGATTCAGTAGTTGCATTTGAGCCTAGAGGTGGTGGGATGTGTGTTTCGTGGGTGCATTGGTCATATTTTGCTTTGCTGTTATTCTCTTTCTGCCCTGAGGATGCCTGAATACGCGAAATATTAAAAGCGACTTTTAATTTTAGTTTAGAGCGTGTTTTAGGTTAGCGTGTTTTAGTTTAGAGACTTAAGGTTTTTAGTTGGAATTTTTCCACTAATGTGTTAACATTCATTTGATGTCTCTGTTGACCTTTCCCCTTTTCAATATATCATACATATTTGAATATAAACCCATATAAGGAAAGAAAATTGAAAATAATCTTTTTTTTTGTTTATGCACGTTGTAAATTATAGTTTATCCATTTTTTCCATGACTCCCCTAATTTTGATTACAATTTTTTATTTCAGGTACAAAGAGTTCTTCGATATCGCCTTCGTAGCACAAAATTTCTTCAAGTTTCTTAACGCGGAAATAATGTCGATGATGAAACCTAGCTGTTGTCTTGTAATAGAGACAAGAAAATTCGTCATAAATTCAAAAAATGATACGGGTACGTTTGGTAAAGAAGTCCGAAAGAAACTAAACGAGTTCGGATGGAAAGAGGCCAAAAAGTGTCACTTCAGGAAGGACGATCACGCTTTGTTTCGAAAGAGTAGTGAAACAAATAGCTCGGAAAAAGACATAGAGGAACAAAATGATACTGATGTTGGAAATATCACAGATGGTCACGAGGAGATACAAGCTCTTGAGGAAAACATCACGGAAGAGTTTACACAACTGAATATGGAAGATACAATGGATATGATGTCCAATCCTATATCGGAAGATTCCGGAGCCCCCGATTTAGTTTGTCCGGGAAATACGAATTTAGTTGAAGGTGAATCGACCGTAAACATGACCGAGATAGTATCCAGTGATACCGATGAAGACTCGCAAAAGAAAATGGGAGATGGTGAATCAGCTGAAGTTGAAGAGAGTGCCGCTGAAAATGAATCCGATGGTCCTCTTCCAGGAGATACAGGAGCTCTTGAGCTACAGGTACCGGAAGTTGACAAAGATGCGCAAGCCAACTAGTTCCAAGTTTTGGCATTAAGACCAATTTATAATACCACGATTAACTCTCTGAAATTGTAAATACCTATTAATTGTGCAATAAACGGTGGAATAAAGCTATGCTTATTGTTTCCAGTCACCGAGTTGTGTAAAGCTCATAATTGGAGTATGTTTGTTCATTTAACATCACTTTATGCTGCTATGGCTAATCGGACGATGATACAGTGGGAGCTCTAAATTTTTCCTATCCAGGTTTAATTAGATAGGGATTTTTAACGAGTACTTGACATCGGACAGGCTCGGAAATCCTGTTTATTTTGTATGTCCTCTCCGAAAAACTGCATAGCTAAGGATTTTTTACTCCCCTTAAAAAATCCTAGGGTCACCTGCTGGGCTAAGAACCCGCGATCTAGGGCTTAGTAGATTGTTACGCTAACCACTAGACCATAGATTATAATTGGAGTAAAGAATGTTCAAGGAGGAGGTAAAAAAAAAAAAAAGCCCTTAAATAGTGAGCAGCTATTTATTTAACCCTTTCAATGCGGGGATGCAAATGGGGTTTTTTGTCTCCCGCGGGATTTTCTATTTCTATTTCAGTTTTATTTATTCCAGCTTTTATTGCTGAAGCTTTAATTTTAAATTTACACTTAAATATATGCGTGATTTTTAAATTTTATTTTTGCTTTAAATAATACTCTCCGACCGGCACGAAAATTGTAAAACTATGTATTTTGCATTTATAATTTATTTTTGTTTATTGTTCTTTTGATGGTGATTATTTTAAAATTTTTATTTTGAAGAGAAAAATATGTATTTTATATTATTATTACATTGTATACTTGACATTTTTACGTCAAAATTATTATTTTCATTTTTAGACAACACAAAAAAAGAATATTGTGATGCAGTCAAATTATAAAAGTTAGAAGTTAAAAGGTAAATAAAATTATTAAAATTATAAAAGTTAGCTTAGAAGGTCACGAGGCCATCTTATTTTCAGACGCCTCGGAGGATTATCAGGAATTGAAGAGGTTGCGAGGTTTGAAACTAGTGGGTTTGAGTGGAAATGAAGTTTGTCATGAAAAGATTGATATCGGATTCGGGCCAAATCAGCAATAAATGGGACCTTAAGGTCATTATGGATTACTTTGTTCGTAACAAAGTAAGGAGCATTGAGGATTTTCAGAAGGATTTTGGATTGTAAGGATTGAATACGAGAGGAATTCCATGGCTTACTGGAACCCCAAAGCTCTATTCCGTAAGTCCAGATGGGTCTAATGATTGTCATAATAGTTTTAAGTAACTTGAAACTATTTTGAAATTCAAATTATAAGAAATAAGACACCATTTGAATCTAGCGAATAGCAAACTCAAAGGTCTAAATGTGTATGAAATATACCAATGCAACCGACAAAGGAGGGGGAAATCGCAGGACTGCATTATTAAGTTTTGAGTTTTCATCAGGTTTAGAAAATGATAAAACTAAATAATTTATATATAACAAGTTTATTTTTTAGTACCCACATACTACTACAAATGATTCAGTATCGGGTAGTTTTTTTTTAATTATCAAATTATAGAGAAATCACCTACACGCCTGACGGCGGACCAACCCCCACTGTATCAATCATACAAATGTTGATTTAATTGTACTCCAGTAGGTACGTAATGTTTAAGTGTATATACACCGATGATATCATAGTTCAGTTCAGTACGTATTTTGTATGGGAGGGAAGTGGCTCAGTGGTTGAGCACTGAGTTGCCATGCCGGAAATCCTGGTTCAAATCCCGCTGCGGGAAGTTACTTTTATTTAGTCTGTTTGCAGCCGGAGATGGAATCTTATAGGATCTAGGGCCCTCCTGGGGCTCACCCATCCTTATTTTATAGATAAAATATTATAAAAATAGGGTACCCATAATACGGGGGAAAACCTGGCGGTTGAGCGTGACCTAAGACAAGTCACCTCCTTGAAGAACCGTTGTCCATGAAACAGCACAGTCTCAAACATGTACTGAACCCCCAGACTCGTTCACGGGTCGTAGTGGTACAGAAAAAAATACAAACTTATTTTGTATCCCCAAGTGAGACCATTAAAATAAGAGTACCCACTTTTGTGTTTGTACCACATTTACAAGTATTGTTTTGAGAAATTAAGTATTTAATATTGTATTGATATGTTTTTACACTTGAATGATTTTTCATTTAAAACTTTTTTTTTTTTTTTTTTTAAATTTATTTATTGATATTTACAACTGTATAAAAAAAAATACATCCAGTAAATAGGCTATGTGATACAAATGACATGAGTAATGGCAAGTTGAGAAACTACCCACTGGTAGTACTCAAATCACTAGTTCAACTAAGAAGGTCACGTGGCCATCTTCTTTTCAGACGCCTTGGGGGATTATCGGGAATCGAAGAGGAAGCTAGGTTTGAAACTAGAGGGTTTGGGTGGGAATGAAGTTTGTTATGAAAGGAAAGATACCGGGTTCGGGCCAAATCAGCAACAAATGGGACATTAAGGTCGTTATGGATGACGGTATTTTTAACAAAATAAGGAGCGTTGAGGATTTTACGAAGGATTTTGGACTGTAGGGATTGGATACGACAGGAATTTGATGTCTTAGTCATTTAAAACTAAAATTCTAATCAGCCGAAATCGGTTCTTTTTTTTATAGCAGAATACAGCGACTTATTAGAAGAAGTCTTAGCATACGCATTGAAAACAACTTTTGCCACACAATTCCATGCAAAAATGACCCATTTACGTGATAAAGAATTGAAAAATAAAATAAACTGAAGGTCAACGACGATTGCAGTATTTTAAAATATTACAGCAATAATTTAGAAGTCTCTTGATAAAACATTTCACGGTTCCTCGTAATGACCCATTTTGCATTTAGAACAATATTAAAATATGTTTTGTTTTTTTGGAAGTTGAGTCCAAATAATAACATATATTTTTTGATTAGCAACGGTGTTTCTAACACACGATACTAATAAAATGACTTCTTCTAGAAAATCTAAACCTTAAACAAACTGAGATCACCTCTCATATGTAATAACTTAAATAAATAAACATGTTCTTTTTCTACATATCCGATTACTTCGCTATTTAGAACTTTCACTGCTCTTTATCGCATTACCCATTAACTAATAATAATTCATGATTAATTTATCAAATAGTGTATTCTTCTGTAAACAATTGAAATCTTAAAACAACAGAGACGAAACGATATCTTCGAAGAAACAATTATGATTGATGAAAAGTCTGCTGGCATAACATAGAGTCTTGTTTGTTTATTTATTTGACGTCACTCCATGCTACTGTGGCTAATCGGACGACGCTACAGTGGGAGTCCTAAATTTCGTCAATCCAGGTATAATTAGGATAAGATTTAACGATTATCCGACATTGCACAGGCTAGAGACCTCTATTGTACGCCCGGTCCGAAGGACGGTACAACCATCCATTTTTTTACTCCCTTTAAAAAAATCTTAATGCTACCTGCCGGGAACCAAACCCTCGATTTCGGGTATTGAAGGTTGTTGTGCTAACCAGAACACCACAGGTGACCCCTAGAAAAATATTATATAACCACCTTTCTGCCCAAGTCGGTCGCCTAGATTAACTATATGAACTGATAACCCCACCTTAATAATTTGTGATAGCTTGATCAATCCCTCAAAGTGATCTTTATTATTATCTAATCTAGGCGTGATCTAGGCAAATTACCCCCCTGCACAACCGTTGTCCAAGAAACAGTACAGCCTCTAACATGTACTGAACCCCAGGCCCTTCATGAGTTGTAGTGGTACAGGTCATAGCAATAATAAACATCAATTATTGATATAAATTCGCTAAAATGTTTGTGTTATATCTATTAAGGAAGTTTTTTATTAAGTGTGTAGTTTTATGAAAGCTTTAAAAATACGAGTTTATGCAATCTAAATGGACTGACAACTGTGGAGGGGGGTTTAGACAAAATTATTTGGCTAGAAGACAGTTTGTAGCCTTGTTTAAACGATGGCATCGAAAACAGCGGTGAGTTCAAACCTATATTAATATAAACTTTTTTTTTTGAAACTTACAACTTTATGATAACAATACAACGAGTAAATGGCAGGAATGATACATATTGGCAAGGATAAAGACAAGAAGAAACTACCCAATGTTAGTACTCAAATATATAAACTCAAAACTATTCATTAAGTATATTAAACCACGATCCGAATACTTACTCGGTATAAAATATGAATTAATAGAGGACATCTTCTTTATAACAAATTGTATTATTTTTTACTGTTTTCATAAAAATGTTTTATTTCAACTGTCTTATTATTATGTACAATAAATTGTAAAAAAAAAAGTTTGAACTTGACATTTTACATTATTATTTTTGGCGTTTCTTTTTATACTCTCCTATAAAAAATAGTTTTCATCCATCAAAAATGAAAAAATTAAATACAATTTTTGCTTTCAGTTAGAGATCATTGAGAAAAAAGTATATGAATTTTTCAAACCAAAATTCTTTTGATCTTCGTAAATACAACATAGCATTATTGGTTGTTATTACGTTTGATTAGAAGGCATCTGCTTAATTCTGTCAGACAATTAATGCAATAAATGATGTATTAGACTATTAATTAGTTGGTTTAGTGTTTAAAATCGGAAGGTGCAGTGATACTTTCTTTAATACTTCCTGTTATAATGATATTTTTTGTTGTACTTAATGGGGAAAAAAATAAAAGTTTGCCTTATTGAAATTTATAATCCCATTATGAATATTATTTTTTTCTTTTATGAGGCTTGACATTGAATTGGTCATGTAAATAATTACTGCATAGTTTAAGCGATGAACGACAGTGGCAAAACGGTAATAAATGATTTGAAATTTAGGAACAGCAATAACTGAACCTTATTACACTGCAAGTATATAATACAGCCTTCTCATGTGTTTAGGGAACCAGTACCCTTAATCGGGTCTTAGAAGATAACGCTAAATACCTCAATAAGTAAGTTTGTATTTATTTGTAGTTATTATTAACATACAAAGGGAATAACTTGTATTCTTTTTCAGGAGGAATTGTAATGACCAGAATCCCAAGGGCACTACCATTTCACGGCTAGTAAGTGATTATATGGATTAATAATTGTTTATAATATTATAGTATAAATTAGATTCTATGAAAGTTGATACAAAGGAGGAGAAAAAGTGGAGAAAAAAAAAGAAATAAGAAAATGGGGTAACAGAGTGAACTTTGTCCTCAACCCCAAGGCAAAATCCTAATTGCAGGACACTTAAACTAGTTTTATGTATCCTGGCTTCATGGAAATATTCTGTATCTATCATTTAAGTTTTATTAAGCAATCTCTTAAGCACTTGTAGACTAAGAGAAGATTTCAGTGCGGAAGAATCTATAGCTTCAATAATATCAATCGGTCCCGATCTTCATTCGCAATATTTCATTACATATTCATCAATGATAGACATGAGGCGTCTGTAACTCCTCCACATACTCTGATATAGCGAAAGATAGTTGGGCTGGCCGGCCATCCAAAACTGAGCTGAGCTGAACTGAGTTGAGCGGTGCGGAGTGGAGTCAGTGTGATTATCGGCAACGGATTGCGTAGCAGACCCCTGCTCATTCAGCAACTAGTCTTGCTTCGGTTGCCTTCTCATATTCCGAATAACATTTTTTAAAACCCTATAGGTTGGTTATGTCGGAATTGAAAAGAAAAATAGAATATTTGTACCTTAGTTCGGAATCTGATAATTCAGACATCTAATTTACTAATATAACATAATGTTTTGTGGAAACTACATAGACAAAGGCTCATCTTAAAAAGAATGAATGAGCGAGGAGAATTTAATACCCTTTTCAATTATTCAAAAGGAAAACAATTTAAAAATTACTTTCGAATGACTTGTGATCAGGATGAGACTATGAGTTAAAGAGCCATGTGGTTCTGTGGTAGTAGTGAGTTCGAGTGTTCGGGGAAGTGGAGCCAAGCTTCAAAATCGAACTCAGGAGCATTAAAGTGGGGTGCAAGCTGACCCTTGCTAAGCCGCTCAACTGCTCTCCACTCCGGATCTAATGGCCGCCCTTTCGTAAAAAACGTTTTTAGAAGCTGATTATCGCTAAACTCCACTTTCTGTGGCCATCAACCTAACGGGTTCATCATAAGTTTTAATATGAATGAGCCGTGCTGAAATGTTCATCATTTATGCTTAATTATAATAACATTGAAATTGATTTCCATAATGTTTACTCCATAAGGCCAAATTCAAACTACAAGTGCTCCCGGCCAATTACAGAGTTATGAACAAGCCTAACAAAATAGAACGAGTAAGGTCCATTTTACAACGTATCTCATATTTATTGGTACAATCGGATCGAAGAAAAATAGAACATGCTTAATTTCTGTTCCTCCTTTTAATCAGCCGACTTTTTGTAGAATGCTAACGGTGTCTGTAGTAAAACTAATCTATCTATTTCTTTCCTACATAATCTATCTATACTTCCGACAATGTCCTTTATGTGCCTTTAATTGTGAACCTACCGATGTTTGCCAGTTTTGTCATAGTTAATACTTAATACTTTAAAGTCCAAATTAATAAATAAAAACTTTCTAAATTTGGATCTCGGATTCTTTTCCAGTTCCGCTACGCCAGCTCCTCCGATATATTTTTGATGGTTCTAGGCACTGCAGCATCCCTTGCCAACGGCATCATGTTGCCATTCGCATCTCTACTCTTTGGAGACCTCACTTCGGCGTTTGTATCGCAGGAAAAATACGTGAGAGAATCTTCAGCAAAAATTTATTGAAAATAAAACTTCTACGTTTAATAAAACTGTGCCCAATTTTATTTTTTAGGCTGAAGATATCAGGTACATCAATAATACAGCTTTGAGTTCCAGAAATATGTTCTCCAAATATCAATCACTCTCTGCCTCAGACGAATCTTACAGGAACAGCAGGTAATCAAAACAACAATATTATTTTGTATAGCATCTATCTATACATATTATAAAACAAAGTCCTCGGCCGCGTTTGTTCGCGGTAAACTCAATAACTATTGCACCGATTTTCATACGGTTTTCACCAATAGATGGAGTGATTCACCAGAAAGGTTTAGGAATATACAACGTCGAGGTTTTGTGTAAATGGGTTGGAATATCGATGGGTTTCACCGAAGACGCTGCTTGCCTAATCCCGTGCCATTATCTAACGTGCAAGATAATAAATTCGTATATAAAGAAATATTTGGTTTTGTTTTAATTTTTATAATTTATATATAATAAAGTACATTAGCTGAAATGGGAAGAAAGAAAATCAAGACTCCCAAATAAGCCTAACCAATGATGTTCACGTGGTCCTTAGTGGCCGGTACGTGATAAAAAAAAAATACATTACATTATGTAGGCATAATATGCCTTATTACCCGAGCAAAGCTGGGGTGGGTCGCTAGTATATAATAAAAAATAATATAATTTAAAAGATATTGAAGCATCGAAACAAAAAAAGATTATTTTTTCATTAAACTGATGTTGTTTGCTTATTTAATGTCACATTATGCTGCTATGCCTAATCGGGCTATTCTACAGTGGAAGCCCTAAACTTACTCTATCCACCTTTAATTAGGATAAGGATCTTTAACGAATACATGAATACAGCCTCGGGACCCCCCTTTTACGTGACTCCCGAAATACGGCATAACCAAGGATTTTTTACTCTCTTTAAAAAATCCTATGGCCATCTGCCGGACTCTGAACCCGCGATCTTGGGCATAGTAGATTGTTATGCTAACTACTACATCGCAGATTGGCCTATTAAACTTATTGTCACACGTGGGTCCCTGTATCTTGTACCAATTGTTTCCTCCTCTTGTTTGGATGACGCATTGCGTAGCTTGATTACCTTATTAATCTATAATCTCACATTATTTCTCAACTAAAACTGTTCTAAGCTCCTGAAAGGCACGAGGAGGATCGTTCGTTATCGGATCTCAAAGATGGTCACTGGGTTCCCGGCTGTAAGGTGGCCACCATAAATAATGGATATCGAAATATTTGTAAAATTCGACGTAAATTTTCATGCATCAGAGAAAAATTATCGCATATGAAAGGCATTAAGGAACCAAATGTCCCTCTAGAATGCCTGCTTTAACGTTCTTCGATTTAGTGATGGGATCTGTAACATAGAGGATATTTTTCTCACCCCGAAACCGTCCTCTGAATGTCTGGGAGCATCACTGGAAACAGTTGGAGATCACGACTTTGTTGGAGGTATAGAATATACCTCAAGAGGAAGGAAGATACATAAAACAATAAATTTGTAAGTTATGTATAATTGTTTTATTTAATTATTGTCAATTATGTACTATTATTTAATTATTAAGTGTCATTGGACCAAATAGCTGTATTATCATTTCCAATACTTCTGGCCACCAATAACTGGCTTCTCCCTTCCTGGATTAGTGGGATGACTCCAGCACCTAATCACCATTCAACACAATCATATGTATTTTTTACTAATCTTATGGTCTTTGTTTGTTAACTTATTCCTGAATAATTAAATTAGGACTTCATGCATCCAGTTGTTATTTACTCTATTATTATATTTGTCCCACAGTAAATAAATAAATAATATATCATTATTATAATTATTGATCAGTGTTCCAGATGATTTCATTAACCAGAGAGTGTTTTTGGATCTGACCCATCGCTTTGGACTACTGTATGCTGTCATTGGAATTATTGTCTGCATTTTAAGCTTTATTCAGGCAAGAATAATATCATCATAATATTTCTCATTCCACCATTAAAGATATTCCATTCTTCTTCCATGTTAACGGGATATTTTGAAACATATTTTTGTATTAAAAAGTATTTACATTATATTTTTAAGATATGAGATCTATCAAAATCACTGCATAAATCTGAAACTATTTTACTAAGCTGAGTAATTATTCCACAGGCTGTTGCTTCGAGTTGAGTCACAACAATTTTTAACTTTTCATTCGTTTCCCTTTTAATTTTTTTTCCAAAAATACAAGTTATCACGAGCTTTAGTATGGAAAAGAGAATGTAATTATGGGAAATGTGTATACTTCGGTAATCATTTCATCTAGAAATGAACCGTTCAACAAACATATACAATCTATACTTATATATCGGTTGAAACTTTTATTTCTTGATGAAATGATTACCAAAATCTACTCATTACCCATAATTACATTCTCTTTTTCATACTAAAGCTCATGGTAATTAGAAATTATTGAAAATTAAATGAATAAAGAGTTAAAACTTGTTGGAACTGAAACTTGAAGCAGCAACCTGTGGAACAGATACCCTAAGCTATTCCCTAATAAGCTGATATAGTATACCATTATAATTGCATTCTTACTCTTTAAAAATGCTTTACTAACATACTTCTCTACTTGGTTCACTGTAGATAATATGCTGGGAAATGGCATGCTGTAACCAAATTTATAAGATCAAGCAGATATACTTTGCACAGACTCTCCGCCAGGACATGACATGGTATGAAAATAAAGGGAATGAAGACCTAACCAACAAGATAACAGAGTAAGGGACTAGATAATTCTCTCTTAAAAAATAAATTAATTATCTTATTAATGAATGACTGAGAGCGAAGTGGCTCAGTGGTAGAGCACTGAGTTGCCATCCCAGAAATCCTGGTTCAAATCCCGCTGCAGGCAGTACTTTTATTTAGTCTGTTTGCAGCGGGAGATGGATCTAGGATCTATTAAGGATCTATGGAGGTGGATCTAGGACCCTCCTGGGGCTCACTCTGCCTCTATAAAATATTATAAAAATAGGGAACCCAAAATAAGGGAGGGGGGAATCTGGCGGTTGAGCATGACCTAGGACAAGTCCCCTCCTTACAGAACCGTTGTCCATGAAAGAGTACAATCTCTGTGTACTCAACCCCAGACCAGGGTTGTGGTGGTACAGGTTTTTTTTAAATTAATGAATGACAACTCCATTCATAAGACTATTGCTACTACCTATATGTCATTAAGTTCATGATTTGATAGTTGAATGAATTTTTAAAAAATATTATTTTAAAGTAACCTTAGCATAGACAAACACCAGTTAAGGTCACATCAGCATTTCTATGTTGGAACTTTTACAAGAAAAAAATTGTTCCTGCAAAATTTTTCTGTTGCTTTGGAAGTATATTAGTGTTAGATTAAATTAATGTGACAACAAAAGTAATGGAGCATAAAGAGGGGAAATACAGTGATACTTATTCTCCCGAATCACCCTGCAGATAACAAGTTCCAGAAGGCAACCTTTTCTGAAACAATCTATGTGATTAAAAGGCTTTTGGACTGATTGTAATACAATTTTCCATTAAATAAGTTCAAAATTTAGGAATGGGGTAGCTCAGTGGTAGAGTGTTGAGTTGCTGTACCGAAGGCCCGGGTCCGAATCCAGCAGTGGCAGATAAATTATTTATTCTGTTATCAGTCACGAACGGACCCTGAGCGATCTGAAGACCCTCATGGGGCTCACCCAGCCTCACTATGTGTACCCTTAGATTAGAGGGAACAAATCTGGCAGTTAATGGTAATCTGGGACGAATCACCTCCCTGCTTAATCATTGTCCTAGACTCTACCATGTACTGAGCCCAAGATCCTACAATCCTTGGTTGTAGTTGTACAGATTTAAAAAAAAATGTAATTAGTTTTATTGATTTAATCATTTCATTTGTTTGCTCTTTTTCATTAATGTTTTGATTTTTCTTTAGCCCAAGATGATATTGTGTATGTCTCATCTGATCTGTTAGGCTAAATTAAAATTGTTTATATTGCATGTCATTTTATCATTGTTTATATTTAGTTTGTAACATCATTACACTTTAATATTTTATTTAAAGTAGAGTGTTTATTATTAAACATTGTTTTATCATGCTAGTAACTAAAGTTCCCACAAGTAGTAACTTATATGATCAAATTTCTCTAATTCTATCACTGAGGCTGATACCTAATATGCCTCCCTCTATGCATTTCTTTAAAGTAGCCAACTATGAAACACTTTGAATTATATTCTAAACTACTCAGTACAATTTTTTATCATCTGTCGGTTATAATATGTAAGGAAATAAACTTTACAACAGTGATATGGAGAGGATGAGAGATGGACTCGGGAGTAAGATTCCAATATTGATCCAATCAGTATTCTTAATGGTGTCTGGTTTAGCAGTCGGCTTCTTCACCAACTGGAGGCTGACACTAGTACTCATGATCAGTGGTCCGATACTTGTCGCCATGTCAGCCTACACTGCCAAGGTATTACGTATTTATTATATTATTAAAACTAAACCTAATGTTTAATTATAATCTGTTTGCAATTGACACATAGGCAGGATCTGAAATCGCAGCAAGGGAGCAGTTACGTTATGGTATTGCTGGAGGTATAGCTTCTGAGGCATTGTCATCAATTAAGACTGTGATCGCATTTGGTAGCGAACAATTAGAGCTAGAAAGGTGATTCATTTTAAAATTAATAATTTAACATGTTGTATTTTGGTTTATTATTCACTATCATAAACCTTGAAAAACTGTTCAAGAAAAAAAATCTTAATGGCCTCCAAAATTTGAGGTAGATCTTTTCAAGATGAGAGAAATCCAAATATATCCTTAGTCATTTTACACTTGATACGCTAACTAACATAACTTTTCATGGTAGCAAACTGACAAAGAATAAAAAAACATAACATGTTTTTCAGGGACACAACTGTAGGCATCTGTTCACTTATCAAAATAATAATGAAGGAAGATGTTATACTAACTTGGCGAAGCCTAGAACTTTTTTTACCATTTTACTGAATCAGTGGTACAACAAGATAAATAACTAACGAGATATAAATAATTGGACAAATTTTTTTCTTAGGAATTATATCCTGAACCATAAAGTAGGATTGCCCCTTTCAAATACAACCGTAGCTCTATGTATTCCAAAAGAGAAATGATAAATGGTAAATGTTAAAAGATAGTTATTCAGCTTCTAAACCACTGGTTGAAAAATATTAATGCCTCAGATTTGCAGTTTATTCAACAAGTTTAGCTTTTTAGAAACAAGTACTATTGACAAAGATATGAAGGTGACTAGGTGAGGGACATTTTTTTTTAAATGACTGCTGACTAACTAGAGATTAAAAATGACAATGAATGACTAATGATAGTGAGAAAATATGAAGTTGTACAGAATCAAAACAGAGGCATTAACAAAGAAAATCTGTAAAATTTTGAAGTCTTCCTAAGCCTCTGGCTTTATGAGTCATTAAGTCAATCCTAGTTTTCGAATTATCCGATCCTATTAGTTTCTCCAATTACTTTGCCTCCAACAATTTCCTATTCTTCTTTTTCCCTTATTTCCAACATCTTTTTACCATTCATTCTGTTTAAATGCCCAACCCATCTTTTACTTTTTTTTTTATTCAATTTCTTTTGAACACTTAATTTATTTCTGGCTACTATCTTCGGGCATTCTCCAGTTTTCACTCTGAAGAGTAGTGTAAGGTAATATGAGATTTGCCTAATTTTTATTATCTTGGTTTGAGACTTCAAAGTTTCATTTTTAAGGCTTTATTCTTAAGATTACATCTACAACCCCAGTGAATAAGTGGTTAACTAGAATTTTCTCCAAAATGAGTTTCTTGTTCTCAGGGAAGTGGAAGTGTTATTTTTGTAGTGAATAAGGGACTGTCAGACATTTGCTTGAAAATGAGTGTTCATGTTTATTTTCCTCCATTTCAAGCCAAAAACTAATCACACTATTCTGATTCCCTCTTTATAGTTCTCTCTCTCTCTCTCTCTCTCTCTCTCTCTCTCTCTCTCTCTCTCTCTCTATCTATCTATCTATCTATCTCTATCTATCTATCTATCTATCTATCTATCTCTCTCTCTCTCCCTCTCACCCCCTCTCCCTCTCTCTCTCTCTCTGGACCAAAGTCGATTTAACCACTTATTTACTGAGGCTGTAGATATGCAAAATATGTTTTGTATGTATTGGGTTCTCACACATGAAATGACGGTTTGTAGAACCAAGAATTTGAGATCAAATCTAAGGGAAAGATCAGGGGAATATGGGGGGTGTGGTAAGACTTCATAGCCCAACTCCTGTAATTAATTCACTGTCTGTATTGAAACATGAGGTCAGGCGTTATCATGAAGGAGCTCATGTGGGACCCAAAAATCGAGCTTTTTTGTCTTTCTGATCAATTTTAAATGCCTGGAAACTGTCGTACGACTTGTGCCTAGCTCGGACGCATATTCTCTGACTGTTGTATGAGGGTCTTCTTCCACAGAATTCTTAAGATCTTTGTCCTCTATTGATGCTTGAGGCTGTCCATAGGGCAGATTTCTAATGTCGTATCTCCTGAGGAAAATTTTGTAAACTAACGACAGATGGTTCTTTCATAAGCACTTCCTTCACCAAATGCATGATTAATATTTCTTGCTGCCTGGGCAGCGGAATGACCGCGTTTGTACTAAAAAAAAAACAATCGTTCCGGAATTGCGTGGTTCCATGACAGTGAAAATTATACTAAAATCTGTATGCCTACTTGGGGAGAAAACAAACACAGTTTGCAAATAGAGGATTAACAAGTGCTTAAGATAGATAGTAAATATTTTGCTAGGAATCAACAGGCAACGCTTTAATCCTCTATAAAGATTAAGATTGAAAAATCGGACCTTTCATGTGTGAGAACCCAATATATATCTACAGCTATTATTACATTTTACGTATCAGTTTATGTAAACCTTTTATTTTACAAATAGTTAGTAATTACTTCCTGACACATATTTCTTTAGGTTCAGGAAAGCAGTAATAAAAGGCAGAAACCTAGCTATGAAGAAATACTACCCGCTCTCAATTGGCCTAGCACTCTCTACGGGATTAGTCTACTTCCTTTATGGCTTTGGCCTCTGGTACGGCTCACAGCTCTTTCTCAACCATCTATTAGTGCCTGGCCAGTTATTCACAGTAAGTAGCATTAAATAATTGTAAAAATTAAATATTATATTTCATTTTATAATGGGGAGTAAAAGGGGTGAAAGTGCAGGGAAAACAACAGTACAAGTTATTACGCTACGGGCTCAGATTTATTGGATACAAACTATATAAACAAATATAGACAGACAGACACTACACACAACTATGATCCAGTCACATCAGTAGAATGACACAAACTGAAATAATGGCTGAACACAAAACGGATGTAAGAGTACATGCCAGCATAATCTTAACAGTCACTTTAGAGTGATGTCTGTCTATAATAAAATACAGATTAAATACATAGGAGGAATTACTTCAACATTTCATAAGTTAGGGTCATCTTTTTCATCTTAGTTCAACTAGATAATTAGAAATAAAATTTCTGATTCCTTCTGATGAGTATCAATGTAGGATATCAGATAATTTTGCATTGAGAATAAAAAAGTATAATAAGTCTATATTAGATTAAAATAATTCCTAAATGAAATTTTTTTCTGAACTATAAAAACATTTAACTGAATAAAAAATAAATATTGATAAAATAAAGATCATACAGATTTAAGCAAGTGAACTTTTATTAATAGACCAAATCTCAATAATTTGATTTGAAATTAAAATGCATGGCCTACTTAACTGTAACAGAAGCGGTGTAGCTCAGTGGTAGACCACTGAGTTACCATGCTGAAAATTCTTGAACCCCGCTTCTGGCAAAACATTTATTTAGTCTGATAGCAGCCGGAGATGGATCATATGGGATCTAAGAACCTCCTGGGGCACACCCAGCCTCCATAAAGTGGGTACCCAAAATAAGGGTGAAAATCTGGCAGTTGAGCGTGATGTAGGACAAATCACCTCCCTGCACAACCGTTGTCCAAGAAGCAGTACAGTCTCTATCATGTACTGAACCCCAGACCCTTCATGGATTGTAGTGGTACAAAACAAAACAAACTTAACTGTTACAATCATAGACATGCAATAGCTATATTCATAAATTGAAGTAAAATAAATATTATTTAATATTTAAGTCTCATTTTAAAGTCAATAATTTGCTGACTGAGATAATGTTAACTATTTATCATTAGCTAGTATCATTTTTAGTTTTTTAATAAACACATCTATCTATCTACCCTGTGTGTAGTGGCACTATAACCCTCGGTGGGTCCTGGCCTCCTCAATGAGCCGCTGCCATTCGGCCCGATTTTGTGCTGCCGCTCTCCAGCTTCTGATCCGTAGTAGGCTCCGTCCATCCGCTGCCACTCCATCAATCCATCAAAGCCTAGGCCTACCAGTCCGTCGTGTACTGTGAAGGGTGGCGTCCACTACTTTTCTAGGAATTTCTTCTGCTTCCATCCTTATGACATGGCCAACTCTACTGAGCCTCCCCAGTTTTATAAACTTTACAATGTCCACATCTCCGTAAAAGTCATAAAGCTCTCTGTTCCTCCTAATCCTCCATCCATCTCCATCCCTCACTGGGCCAACTATACGCCGTAATATTTTTCTTTCAAAAAGTAAAAGACTATTTTCATTATTTTTTGAGATAGTCCAGGTTTGGGAAGCATAGGTAAGAAGAGGGCGTATACGAGTCATGCATATGACCAGTTTAGTGCCCCTGGTGAGGGATCTGGTGCGAAGGGTTTTGAGTGAGGCAAAATATGCCCTATTTGCCGCCACTAGCCTTTTTCTTATCTCAGCAGAGACACCAGTAGCAGCAGCAGAGTGACATTTATTGGTGTCACTAAGGAACCCAAATACGTAAACTCGTTTACCCTTTGGAATGTGTAAGCGCCTAGAATTAGTGTCTCATCACCACCAGTCCCTGTGTGTATATATTTTTATGGCCAACCCCATGGCTGAAGCAGCATCCATGAAATTCCCAAAGGCTTCTACCAATTCCGATTGGGTCCTGGCAACGATATCCAGGTCGTCAGTGTATCCTAATATTTGTACAGTACGGATAAATATTGTGTGGCCTGTCTGGATTCCTTAATCCTGTATAACTTTCTCCAGTGCAAGATTAATAAAGAGATAGGCCAGTCCACCCCCCCCCTCAAACCTTTACTGGAGGGAAATGCATCAGAGCAGTCAGACTGGATCCGTATCTGGCACCTTCATCTTTCATTGTCAACTTCACGAGACGTATCAGTTTGCTTGGAATGCCCATTTCTCTCATCGCCTCATACAGCTTAGGTCATTTGATGCTGTCATATGCACTTTTAAAGTCGACAAACAGGTGGTGTGTAGGGATTTTATATTCATGACCCTGTTCCAAAATTGTCTTGAGTGTGAATACTTGATCAACAGTGGATCCACCCTTACGGGAAGCCAGCCTGATATTTCCCAATTTCCCGTTCCGAAAATGGGGCAAGTCTGCTGAAAAGGACATTCGAGAGGATCTTGTCGGCAAAAGGCATCAGTGATTTTAATAAGCACAAATCAGGTAAATTAATGATTCTGATCTTTTCCATTTGGCCATTTATAGGTATTGATGAGTGTCATAACTGGTGCTATCGGGATTGGAAACTCGCTACCCAACATCATTGAAATAAGTGCAGCAGTTGGATCTGCAGGAATCGTACTGGATATTATTGATAATATTCCCAAAATTGATCCGTATTCTAAGGAAGGAATCACAATTAAAAATATAAAAGGGGTCATTGAATTCAGAAACGTCTCTTTCTCATATCCTACAAGGCCTCAAGTTATGGTTAGATTTTTTTTATTATAATTATTTATCATTGTCAGTCTGTGATAATCTTCAGACAATACAAAAAGTACATTGGATTACCAAGAATCTACTGTATTTTTTATGGAAAAATATATCATATTCATGTTTCATTTTGATAATAGTATTTAAAAAATACATTGATTAGCTTAAAAGCTTTTTAACTAATAGACATTACTTAAAATTAAACTAATATATTTACTTTAATTCAATATATTTACTTTATTTTACTCATTGGTAAAGTTTTAAAAAGTCTATTTCTTACTTTTGTTTTACAAATAAGTATTTTCATAAATAAATAAAAATGGTTCTCTAGGTCTTGTCGGATCTGAACCTAATGATTCCTGCTGGCAAGACAGTTGCAATCGTTGGATCTAGTGGTTGTGGGAAGAGTACCTTGATCAGCCTCATTCTAAGGTTCTTTGATCCTCAATCAGGTCAGGTAATTTGAAAATTCAGTTATTATGGTGTCTGGTTTTGGTTATTAACAGAGAGATAACAAACGTTTTATTTATAAATAAGGAGAAAAGCTAATGAAACTCGCAGAAACCTCTCTTGAAAGACATTTATTAATAAATAGCTACAAATCATAATTTTTTAAAAGGTTTTTATTGACGGCTATGATCTGGTGACTACAAATGTACAGAACTTAAGGCATCAAATAGGAGTTGTCTCACAAGAACCTGTTCTTTTTGATGTGTCCATCAAAGAAAATATACGCTATGGCAAACCAGATGCAACTGACGAGGAGATTGAAGAAGGAGCAAAATTAGCATCAGTCCATACTTTTATAGAAGCTCTACCTCAGGTATATAACCTATATCATTAATCTAAAAAATTAAAACAAACAAATTTACTTACATAATAAATAAAACGTAGAATATATATTACAAGTATAAAAATATAATTGAAAGTTGTAAGTAGTATGTACATACAACAATTTTGTTAAGCTGAATTAATTTTGTTTGTGTATAGTTTAAATTTAGTCAAGGTAGCCCGAGTCAGTGAAAAAAAAATTGAATTTGACTTTCAATTAAACTAAGGCCATTATGATTTGTGAATACCTTATTATTTTTTTAATCAGTGATATACAGTGAAATATATGATCGCTGAAACATTTGATTTTCGATTTACTAAACTTACCTCATTGAAATATGTGTGTTAATTCATATTTTTGGAAAGGGTTATGATACACTGGTTGGTGAGCGAGGAGTACAAATATCAGGTGGTCAGAAGCAAAGAATTTCGATTGCTAGAGCTCTTTTGAGGAAGCCCAAGATCCTTCTCTTAGATGAAGCCACCTCGGCACTTGATTCTCACAGTGAAACAATTGTTCAGGCTGCTTTGGACAAGGCTTCAAAGAATAGAACCACAATTATAATTGCACACAGGCTATCAGCGATATACAATGCAGACGTTATTTTCACAATGAAAGTTAGTAGTCTTTTGAAATATTTCATCCAGTTTAATATTTATTTATAGATTATAGAATCCAAAGTATCTTCATTATTTTTTGAAATTGTATTTTTACTTCAGTTGTGTATTTGTTTTTATTGGACATTAACATCTCAAACTTCATTATTTTACTCTTATCTGTTTCTAAATATTAAAGCATAAAGGCACTGAGCTTCACTTTCTTCACTACTAAATGACACCACATTCACTGTTTTTCACCCTAATTTCCTTAACACAACTATGGTGAATTTTAATGTTATATTTGCTCATAACATTAATCATCTGTGATTAATTTTATGAATTCAGAAACCTCCCTCTTCTAAATAAATCCATGAAACTGAGAGTGTGATCAACAGTTTTAAGAATTTTTTATTGTCAACACTAGAGTTAATTATTTGTTTATAAGCTTAAGACCATGTATGGAGGTAGAATCAAAAATGAAGAGCAACAAAGAATTGATTGTAATCAACTCTTTCAATGATCCCTATCCTAATTAAACCTGGATAGGCAAAATTTAGAGATCCCACTGTAGTATCGTCCGATTAGCCATGGTAGCATAAAGTGACGTTAAATGAACAAATATATAACTCTTTCAATGCATATATTAGTGCATGAGTGATCTTCTTAATAACATCTAGTAAATTTTGTTTTTTCATGTCCACAGGCAGTTATGCAGTTTTATGTTGTGACAGTTTATATGTAATATTTTTGTCTGCCTGTGCCATGTAGGATATATCATATTTCATTCAATCTCATTAAACAAATATAAATCCCAACAGTGGATATTTTTCTAATCCTATAATCATGTAATATTAAGTTGCATTACTATTAAAATTAAGTGAATTACTATTTTTATGGTGTATATGATAGGATGGTTTTATTGTTGAATGCGGAAAACATTCAGAGCTCATGGAAAAGAAAGGAGTTTATTACAATTTGGTACTTTCACAAAGCAACAAAACTCTAGAGAGTGAAGAGCCATTTGAGTAAGTCTTTTATTATTGGATGATATGTATTATCAAAAATAATAACTTTTGTTTTGTAATTTATTACTTTTTTAGTCATATCAATTTTCATTTTAAGGATGGAAATGGCTGAGCCATCAGTTCAAAATGGAGAGTAAGTATGTTCATCTTATTTTCTGTTTTTATCCATTTGTTATTTGACCAGAATTTGATTAAATTCTGAACATTATTATCATTTTATTTTAATTACAGTGGACATCTTAATATATGGCACTGGTTCAATCAAAACAGACATTCTTCAAAGAAATTGTCTTATCAGGGTTTTGTAAGTTTATATCTAAACTGACTTCTTTATTTTTAATTTTTAAATACAATTGAGATGAATTTTTCAAATATTGTCTTATGATACAGGAAGACGTAAAGTACTTGAAATTGCTACAAATAACAAATTCTCCATGGTTAATAATTCTGACCGTGATAGCATGCCTTATAGCCGGCTGTCAGATGCCAGCTTTTGCCATTTTATATGGAAGCGTTTTAAAAGTGAGTAGTCAGTTAATGCCAATACTACAAGTTAAAAAAGGTCTAGGATTCAGTAATTAGTCAAGACTATACAATCTCTAAGCCAACAGTTTTGCAGAATTTAGTGTGAAATCATACTGCCAGATTTTCCCCCAATTAAGGGTACTAACTTTGTTGAGGCAGGGTGAGCCTTGCGTGAGTATGCAGATCCCACAGAGCAGATCTATAGCTGATAACAAACTGAATAATTTATCTGCCATAGCTAGCCTCTAATTTAGATCCTTCAGATTAGTAACCAATGGCCAATCCATTAAGCTACACGCTCTCATTTTATCAGTAGTAAAGAGTTTTTCTTGATTAGTCTGGTCATTAGTACTAGAAAATGTCTGAAAAGTTTCTATTTTCATATTTAAAAAGTTAGTGCTTCGGAATGTTAAAGTAATTAGATAAATTTTATTTATCTTTATTATCAGTTTTTATTAAGGTCTGTTGTTTATTTAATTTCAGTTATTTGTGTTACCCATTGAAGAATTTAAATCTCAGGTTAAGTTATTGAGTGGAATGTTCGGAATATTGGCACTTGTGACAATAATAACGATAAGCACTGCTGTAAGATAGTTTTCTTTGCTGCTAAAATATATATTTTTTAAAATACTTATTTTTTTCAAAGTACTAAATATAAATTATCATTACAGGCTCTAACTTCCTCTTCAGTTACAGAAAATATGATAAAGGAGTTGAGGATAAAAACCTTTAAAAACATCCTTTCACAGCAATTATCTTTCTTCGATGACAAAAATTATTCACCAATCAAACTCGCAAATATATTAGCAAAGGAACCCCCACTCGTGAAAAATGTATCTTATTTTTCTAATATTATAATTACTTTTAATTATTTAATTTTGTTGAATTATTTAAGAAGAAAAAATATGAATTTTTAAATTGTATAATAATAAAACAATATTTTCTTCCATTTCCATTAATTGGATTTTATAATTAAAACATTACTAGTTCAATTTAATTATGAATTAAAGAAATACTTGTTGATGTTTTATACATAAATTGTTTTATCTATTTCAAGGATTATATCTTAAGAATATAAGTTTGTAATTCATTAGGAATATAAATAGAAAACAGAAAAACTGTGAAAATATTTGTTGATGCATCCGGCCTAGTTGTTTTAAATTAAAAGGTTGTCAATTTTGAATTTTCTTTTGTATAATCAGATGCCTGTGGAAGAATTTATATGAGTTACTACTATAAAATCTAATTATAGCTTTTTATTTTCAGTTCTTTCATTTAGTGATTATTAGAACATGGAACTGTAGTAATGTTTTTATTTTGATGTTAATTTCGCGTAATTCATTAAGTTTTCCATATGTATAATATGCTAAATGAAACTATACAACATGAAGCATTAAATTGCCACTCTCCATTAAAAAGAGTAATTGTGAAAATGATAATTGCGGTTTCATGAAAACATGATTGACGCTTTGAACTGTTTTTTGGAGTGAGAAGGAATTAATTGAGGCACTGACATGAAAGGGCAATAAGTCACAAAAAATTAATTTTAAAAGATAACAAAAAAAATAAAAATAAAACAACATTTGACTATTTTAAATAAGCCAAAAATCTGAGAAAGGCCTTAAATTTAGACTAACATTTAGTTAATTGATTCATTACGGCCATCTTGTCATCGAATAGTAGTAAATCGATTCAGAGGAGATCGTTGCTAGAATGTTGCTCAATCCTCTTGAGCTATTGTGTACCTCATCACCTGATTACTCACCATATTACTTGATAATAAATCAGTAAGGGAAGTAAAAAAATTGTTATAATTTTTTCTGCTGTCACTATTAGATATTGTCAATTCAAAAAAAAAGTTTTGTCCCGGACCGGGATTCGAACCTGGGTCTCCCACGCATCCATCGTGGTACTCTGCCACTTGAGCTATCCTGGCACCTACAAATCCTTTCTCTTCACCAATCCCATATCCCCCTGTTCTCGCAATTTGCCATGTATACAAGAATAAGAATGTTCATTGATCATTACTTTAATTTGGATCTTGTTGATTTACGTCATTATATTGTTTATAACTTATTTTTATAATTATTATAATTTTAAATATTTTTATTTTGAAAAGAAAAGATTTGTCCAGGACCGGGGTTCGAACCCAGGTCTCTCATGCATTTGTCGTGATACTCTGCTACTTGAGCTATCCTGGCACTTCTCTTGGAAAAGAATGGTGCCAGAGGCCCAGCTCCTGCAAGGACTGTAGGGCCCAATAGCGAGTGAGTGATAAAAAAGCTTACTATACAAGAGGATTTTATTATAATCCTTTATTTCGCTTTCTTAATAAATATTTGCAATTTCATAAAGATTTTTTCTTTCCTTTAAGAGAATATTTAATAAGGGAAGATTTAAGATAAATAATAAGAGAATATTTAAGATAAATAATAAGAGAAGATTTAAGATAAATGTTCTCAACTATTTATCTTGAGATGACCTGAGTAATTTTTAAAAATTATAATCAACATATTATTTATTTTAATGTCTGTAAATGTTTCGTTCTTTTTCAGAGATAAGTTGTGTGTTTATCAATTTACTAACCAATCAACTTAATACCTTAATACAATTATCAATATTGTAATAATAAATATATATGGAAGATCAGAATGGACTAGACAGCTAAACCATTAAAACAAATATAATTACTTATTTTGAATGTCATTACTGTATACATTGAGATATGAGCAATAATGATTTAGATTGACCATTGCCATAAAACACGTATATAATTAAATTAAAATGTATATGTATTTTAAAAAGGGGTCAGGTAGGTCTGTAATAAGAATGGCCATCTTCTGTGTACCTTCTTGCCAGCCTCCCATGCCAGTCTTTATCACACCCCTTATTGAACGTTTCTCACAAAAGAATGTCCATTTTTGCCGGTATATATCCCCCTCCTTGGTTCTTCTGCTATCTGCCAACGTGACTCTTTGGTACCTCTTTTGTAACCCCCATTTCTGACAATTCTTATTTTAGCTAATCACTTCTAACACCTAGTATGGTCTGTACTAGGTGGACTGGATTATTACTCATAGTTTATACAATTAAAAAATAGATATAAAGTATTATTTGTGATGAAACTATTTTAAAATGAAAAGGATGTATATTTATGCATTTTAAAGATTGCAGGTTTAAGGGCAGGATGTATCATTATGACCACAGTAACCACTATCTTGTCCCTGGCCATCGCTTTCTATTCTGGATGGTTGATCACTCTAATTGCATTATGTTTTGTGCCCTTGATTATCTCCGGAAACTGGATTCAGATGAGAATGAATTTTCGATCATATGTTCAGGAAGGTGAAACCAGTGAGAAAGTAGCAAAAGTAATTTAGATATATTATCTTTAATCACAGCTATCTTTACTCTAATATATAAAAGAATGCTTTTATAGAAATATTAATTGAGTATATTTTACAACATATCAACTTATTGGTAATTTAATAGGTATTATAATACTGCCACAAATGAAAGAATTTCCTTGCAGAGGGTGTTCCTAAGTACTGAAATAAAGTATAATCACTGTTAATAGAATATTACTTCATCATGTCATGAAATTAAGATATTTTTTTGTTTCAGATAGCAGCTGAAAGTCACCAAAACATAAAAACAGTTCAGTTATTATGCTTGCAAGTTCATATTCATAATATTTATACAAGTGAGCTTAAAAAGAATTACAGGTAATATTACATTCATTATGAAATTAATGATCAAAAGATTCAATTTGCGTAAATCATGTTTTGCTGGCAGATTTCTTTTTATAATACTCATGTTTTGAGACAGAGCAAAGGAAAATAATGCTTTAAAACATTATGCAATTCTATCAAATTTAGAATCTTAGAAGAATATCTATTTTCTTCTTGATAAAGTAAACATTGTTATTTATATAAATATAAAATAGTTGTGCTCAATTCTAATAATAAGAATACACTAACTGTGATGAAAATGAAGGAAGAATGAATTACCCTTAGAAAGGTTTTTATTAGCTTAAAACAACAACTGTAGAAGAATAGTGAGTTTACAAACATATAACTGGTTATCTGCCAGGTTAGACAATAGTAGGGAAAGTTTCCCACACATGAGTGGGATTAAAAATCACCACATTCACCCTGAATTTTTCTTAAAACATTTGGCATAATTTAAGTACAATATATGAGATACATAGAAAGATTTAAGAAAACATTTGGCAAAATTTCAGAACAATATTTGAGATACAAAAGAAAGATTTAAACTTCATTCAAGGATTTGTAACACCAGGATTGGTTTTCAATTAGTAACATAGTCTTTGAGGTAAGATGAAGCCTTGGTCACCCGTTGAGGTCTTGAGGGGCACACTGGGATTCCAATTTCATTAGAGAGAGAGCCAAGAACAGATGGAGTGGCAGAGGGTTCTTCCGGATGTACCATGTTAGAGGGCTCTAATATTGGAGCGGGTTCATCACCGTCAGGGCAAGGCTTCTCCAACATCTCATGAGTTCCTTTAGGTGCTAATTGTCTCAGGGACACGGTTGATTCTGATCCATCCTTCTTGCGAATTAGGGCCTACTGTGGGTTAGCTTCAAGTAATTCTACTTCCGCGACAGGGTCTTCATGCACGTTCCTTTTGGCAAGCACAGGACCAGGGGTTAACCAAGGCGGCAAGGAGACTCCATTGGCTGTACGGCGAGGATGAGTGAAAAATCGTTCATGAGGAGTGGAGTTAGTTGCTGTGCAGAGTAGAGATCGAATAGCGTGGAGGGATTCCTGTAGTACCATTTCCCAGTTCTCCGTCCGCAGTCCTAGAGTCTTCAAAGAGAGACAAATGGTTTTCCACAGAGTTCCATTGAGGCGTTCAATTTGCCCGTTTCCTGCCGGATTGTATGGTGTTGTTCTGCTGGTAGCTACACCATTTGAATGGAGGAAATCCTTGACTTCCCTAGACATAAAGGAAGGTCCCCGGTCTGAGTGGACATAGGCTGACATTCCAAACAAACAGAAGAGATTTTTGAGACACTCAACCACACTGGCAGCAGAAACATCACGGCAGGCCTATGCGAAAGGGAAGCGGGAGTACTCGTCAATGATGGTAAGGAGGTAGAAGTTCTGTGTCCTGGAAGGGAGAGGGCCCTTAAAATCTATGTTGATGCGTTCAAATGGAGAGGTGGCCTTAACTAAGGTTCCAGATGTTTTCAAGTACCTAGGTTTTACTTCAGCACAGATGGTACAGCTTGAAGTCATCTTCTTGACATCTTCAAGTGAATAGGGGATGTTCTTACATTTGAGCCAATGGTACATACGTGTAACACCAGGGTGGCACAAAGATTGGTGAAGCTCTCGAGCTGGCCCATAAACAAGCTGAAGGATACTTAAACGGTGCAAATGATTTCTCTTGCGCGGAAATTGGCAGTGATTTGAATTCATCACTTTCAATTCCTGGTACCTCCCACCCTAGTGCACGATCCGTTAACCCCAGATCATATGATCCGATCGATCACGATTTTTGTGCTGGAACAAGTCAGTAGAAATGGACGCATAACAGACACGGGAGAGTGTGTCTGCCTTGGTGTTGTCCTCACCGGGACGGTAAGATATGTCATTAACGAACGGAGCTAGCTCAATTTGCCATCTAGTGATCTTCTCATTTTTTACCTTACTCCCTTGTTTTTGGTCAAAAATGAAAGACAGAGCTTCTTGATCAGTTATGAGGTGAAAATGCTTGCCAAGGAGGAATGATCTCCAATGTTTCAAGGATTCAACAATTGCCGCAGCCTCCTTTTCGATTGGTGGATGTCCACTGATTTCAGATCTGCTTAGTGATCGTGAGAAAAATGCAACTGGCCGTCCATCTTGACTAAGAGTGGCTGCCAGTGCAAACTTAGAGGCATCGGTTTCTACTACAAGCGGGCGAGATTCATCGATGGTTGTGACGACTGAGTTGGCAATATCCTTTTTTAGATTTTCGAAAGCAGAAGCAGCAGATGGATTCAGATGAAATGATGTGGCATCAATCAAGACACGGGTTTTATCTGAAAATTTAGGTATCCACTTCGAGTAATGGGCAAAGAAACCAAGAGCCCGCTTCAGTGATTCAGAGTTATGTGGCAGTGGCATATTAAGCAACAGAGCAAGGCTTGCCCGATTGCTTGATTGATTGGAATGAAACAAGATGTCCCAGAAGTTTTACGTTTGTGAGGTCAAATTTACTTTTCTCTTTGTTGATTTCAATGCCGAGTTTATCGAGTGTCAATATAAGCTTGTTTAGATTTAGGTCATGGTCGGATTTATCCATCCCACACACAGCGATGTCATCGAGGTATGAATACACTCCAGTGAGGTTTTCGGCAGTTATTATTTGGTCTATTGCCCGTTGGAAGCAGGCTACTCCATTAGTCACGCCGAAAGGTATGCGTGTAAACTGATACAGCTTACCCATTGCTTCAAAACCAGTATATTTCTTCTCATCTTCACATATTGGGATCTGATGATATGCTTGCCGTAAGTCTACAACACTGAAATGTTTGTAATTAACAACTTTTCTGACAAGTTGGTCAACATTTGGTAAGGGGTAGGCATCAAGTAGAGTATACCTATTTATCGTTTGAGAATAGTCCACCACCAGTCTCTTTTTTCGTTGTTATTTACAACCAATACCTGAGCTCTCTATGGTGAATTGCTGGGCTCAATTACTCCTTCGGAAAGCAACCGGGTGATTTCTGTCTTAATAAACTGATTTACCTGATGTAACTGATGTTCCATTACAGTATTTGCGGGACCTCATGGCAATTGGATGACACTTTGGGGAGAGATGATCAAAGAGACGTACAGGGTCAATCTTAGCTACAGTATGCGAACAGATTGTGAGAGGTCCCTTGTCACCGCCAAATTTTAGCAGAATATTTGAGTGTGCTTTGAGTATGTCATGTCCGATGAGAATATCGGAACAGAGTTCTTTCAGAACAGTCAACTTACATTTAGTGTAAGTGTGTTCCGCAATTTCTAGCTTTACAAGAATAAATCCTTCAACTTTGGTCCATAACGACGTAGATGCCATTGATACTCGTCCCTCCTGAGGCATAACTTGAAAGTTGTGTTCAGAGACGAACTCAAGGCTGACAAAGCTACCAGAACTCCCAGTGTCCACGAGGCAGGTACAGAGGATTCCATTTACAAGAGCAGAGGTAACAGCGTGGCTTAACTGAGGCAGAAACCCATTATTCAGTGATGCAGCAACCCCCTCTTCTGACTTGTTGCAGCACAAAAATCGTGATCGTTCGGATCATATGATCTGGGGTTAACGGATCATGCACTAGGGAGGGAGGTACCAGGAATTGAAAGTGATGAATTCGAATCACTGCCAATTTCCGCGCAAGAGAAATCATTTGCACCGTTTAAGTATCCTTCACCTTGTTTATGGGCCAGCTCGAGAGCTTGGGCTCGTTGGATGACGTCATCGAGGCTCAATGTTTTAGACTCTTCAAGTATTCGTTGGCGGATTTGAGAAGACAGTAGTCCGTTAATAAGAGAATCGCGAATGTACTGATTTCTATTATCTTCAGCAGAAACAGCCTTGAAATTGCAATCCTTTCCTAACAGCCTTAGAGCCTGAACGTATTGGTCAACACTTTCGTTTTGCTGTTGTTTACGTATAGCCAAAATGTGACGTGCAAATATTTCCCCCTTTTCCTTAACATAGATTTTAGTCAGGGTTTCAACTGCTTCAACATATGTTGTGGTCTCTCATATGGCCAAAGTCTTCCAATGGTTCAGTAGATAATGAGATGAAATTTTCGAATGTTTTAAGCCAATGTGAGAACTCCTTTCCACTAAATGGTGAATCTGGACTTGCGCAGAATTTGTCGGGCTTTAAATACTTGTCCATCGTGGATTACAAGATTTTTTTTTTTAATGGTTAAAAACAATTCCCATCCACGAAATAAATATAACAACGGCACTCCCGTGATTGAATCTCCGAACAAAAATTTAAAATTTTAAATGACAAGACGAACGAAAGAAGTTTAAAGCTAATAAAATTGTGATGAAAATGAAGGAAGAATGAATTACCCTTAGAAAGGTTTTTGTTAGCTCAAAACAACAACTGTAGAA
The DNA here is from genome assembly GCA_964056705.1 of Troilus luridus. Taxonomy (NCBI): domain Eukaryota; kingdom Metazoa; phylum Arthropoda; class Insecta; order Hemiptera; family Pentatomidae; genus Troilus; species Troilus luridus. Next base: position 18,746,615 of record OZ057413.1, read on the forward strand.
GAATAGTGAGTTTACAAACATATAACTGGTTATCTGCCAGGTTAGACAATAGTAGGGAAAGTTTCCCACACATGAGTGGGATTAAAAATCACCAGACTAACCATGATGATGGTATTTTATATTGCATCCATTATTTCAGGTATGAGACGGAGCAGAGTATTATATTATCCATAACATTTGCCATAGTCCATGCAGCTGTTTATTTTATGTACGGCTTAGCATTTATATATGGCTCTAAATTTGTTGCGAGTGATTTAATGACAGCAGAAGATATTTACAGGTTCAGATTATTTTTGTCTTATAATGTTATTTCTTTACAATTTGATTGTATTTACACTGCCATTTCAGGGTCCTGTTTGCATTGATACTTGCATCAACAAATCTTGGGACCACTACTCTGTTTTTCCAGGATTTTGGTAAGGCCAAACTAGCAGTGACTCAAGTCGTGAAACTCATGACAATGACTCCTTCCATAACCAAGAATAATGATGCTGAAAAGTCAGTAAGTTAATACTTTGTGTCATCTAATTTAAACATGAATTATTGCCTATAAAACAATAGATATATAATGTTTAATAAAACAGAAAATCTAAAAATAGGTATATGAATAAGATTGAATTTTCTTTTGAACAAATTATTTATAAACTTATATAAAGAGATTGTTTCTTAATAAACCTAACAACTAACAGGGGTTACAATGGAGTACTACCATTGTATTACAAGTATATACGAGTATGTTCTACTTCTCCTACTTTCTCAATAGCACCATCATTCAACCACAACAACTTTTATTTCTCCGACATTTCACCCACTGACCTTATCTCTTCCCTATTGAAATTCCACTCTAATTCCATCGGTACCGACGGCATTCCCATCAAGTTGTTAAAAATATGCATCCCCGAAATTCTACCTGCTCTTCTCTACATTCACAATTTTTCCCTACAAAATGCAGTTTTCCCTTCCTCCTGGAAAAAAGTAATAGTCCATATTGCATAAAAGCTAACCTTTCCAAACCCCTCGAAAGAATAGTTCAATCCCAAATGTCAAATTTTCTGGAACAGTCTAAACTCCTTGATCCACTTCAATCAGGCTTCCGTCCTGATCTTACCACACAATCTGCCCTCGTTAAAATCACCACTGACATATATACTGCCATGGACGATAAAAAACTAACAGTACTAATTCTACTCAACTTTTCGAAAGCTTTTGATTCGCTGAACCATTCCATCCTTTTCTCTAAATTAAAATCTCTTTCCTTTTCCAACAGGTCCATACTCTGGGTCCAAACTTTCCTCTTGGATAGGAGTCAAGCAGTCTCCAGCCCTAATCAACACCTATCCTCTTTCCTATCACTGAACACAGGAGTGGCATAGGGTTCTAGTATTTCCCCACTCCTTTTCAACTGTTACATTAATGACCTACCCAAGTCAATCCTCCACTGTTCCCACCATCAATACGCTTACGATTCCAAGATCTATTTGTCCTTTCCTCCATATGAACTAATAGCTGCATTTGACAATATTCAAGTTGACCTAGATAGAATCAGTGCCTGGGCAAACTTGAATAAACTGTCATTAAATGCTGCGAAAACTCAGGCCACCCTAATTGGGTCCAACACCCTTCTTAAATCTATCAACTCACTTCCCCATTTAACCTTAATTGACCACCCTATTGCCTTCAGTTCCTCTGTTAAAAACCTCGGAATCATTTTCCACCAATCCCTCTCATGGATACCCCACTTTGCCCAAATTTCCCGTCGAGCAATAAGCTCTCTAAAGTTATTTCACCGTTCCAGGCATCTTTTAAGGAGAGGTTGAGGCGAATTATGAACTGTTCGCTTCGATCAGTCTTCGATGCTCCGAGGAGGTCTCATGTGTCCCACCGTTACGTTGAGTTAGAGTGGAATTTCCCTTCTATCTGTAGACTCTATTTCCTTGGTTCTTACTTACATCAAACTATCAACTCGTTTGAGCATTCCTTACTAGCCCGTTCTATCTCTCTTTGGAACTCACTCCCATTCGATGTCCGTCATGCGTCTTCTTTAACCTTATTTAAATCCAAACTTTTCCTACATCTTCAAAATTCCCAATCAGATGCTTTATAATCAATAAATAATTTATAGGTATATTCAACTTGATCGATTGATGAACTACTGTATGTATTCCTCACTCATAATTTTTTTTTATTATCATGTCCTATTATTCACTTATTTTTCCATAAGCCTTTTTCTTTTTATTTTAAATTTGTCTGTTTTTTAATTTTAATTTTGTATCTCATTTTCTGATTCTTTACCAAAACATACCTGTTTAGTTATTTACTTTCAGGATATTACGTAAATATTGTTTTATTTTGAAGTAGGCCTTTGGCCAGATAAATATTTATTTAATTTTGTTCATCTCTGTTATTTTAAAGGGACCTGGTTCCAGAATAAAATTATTTTTCTATTCTATTCTATTCTATGTTTTCGTTATTTGCGCAGTGCTGTTAGTGTCGTAAACATCATTAGTATCGATTTCTAAAAACTTATTAATTCAATTTTATTGGTATTTTCTACTAATTGTTTGTTTATCTAATGTCACTTAATGCTGCTATGGCTAATCGGATAATGCTACAGTGTGAGCTCTAAATTTTGCCAATCTAGATTTAATTAGGCTAGGGATCTTCAACGAGTGCCTGACACAGGCTCAGGACCCCTGTTTAACATCACTTCTGAAGGATGGCATACTAAGGATTTTTTTACTCCCTTTCAAAAACCCTAGGGCCACCTGGCGAGCTATGAACCTGTGATCTTGGGCTCTGTAGGTTGTAATGTTAACCACTCGACCATAGGTTGCCCAAATATTTTCTCCTAAAAACATGCTCACAAAGTTATTTTCTGGTATTTCAGTAGGAAAATTATTAAGAATCAAAGGATTTTTTCATCATGAAACAATTTTGTCTTCTTGATTTTTATTAAATTTTAATATGATTTTTGTGATAATAATAATTTTAGAAATAAGACAATTTAATATTTTAACTGTTTCGTTTCTATCTTTCTTTTTTTTAGAAAATAAAGGGTACTATAGAATTTAAGGATGTAATATTTTCTTACCCAACTCGAAAGCGCACTCTGGTTCTGACAGGATTCAATCTTGAAATTGCAGAAGGTAAAACGGTAGCTCTTGTTGGTGGCTCAGGATCAGGAAAGTCAACTGTTATTGCTCTCTTAGAGAGATTCTACAATCCCAACAAGGGGCATATTGTAAGTGAAGTAAATGATTAGGAGATCATGTTAGTATGTCCACATAAAGAAATAAATACATAACAACACAGTAATTTCTACTGGATATTATTCCTATTGTAGGTACTGTTTTTGGTTATATGCATAGCTTTAGGATATTGTTGGGGACCCTAATGATGGGAGTCTTGTGCTTCAAGATTTAACTGTTTATGTAATTTATTGATAATAATAAACATAACCCTATATGGCATAATGAAACAAATTACTAGCAATTGTTATTTTATAAATTATATTGAAATAACTCATACAAAAGAACCAAAGATAAAAGACTAATTGGACCAGAATTCTAAAGAAACAATGGAAGAGAAGGTCAAAGGTGTGTTCCTAATGGATTATTTACTGGTGACACAGATTAATTCATAAATAATTCATTTCCTCTCTGTATTCAGAGGTAAAACCATCACATCCACATCGTACAGTAGGAATATTGACATAATGCAAAACTTATCAAAAACTGCTGACTTAGGATAATCGGAAGGTACCTATACTCTAAAGCGCCAGACCTCATGACGGTAAAGAAACTAAATGAGCTGGGTTACGAAGTCCTCCCTCACCCACCTTATTCCCAAGACTTATCTCCAACAGATTTCTATCTGTTCAGAAATTTGGACAACTTCATTAGCGGTAAATTTTTAAAAAATGTTTCTCAAGTGAAAAGTACACTCTCAGACTTTATTTCATCACAAAACCCTGAATTTTTCAGTTCTAGGATTGAAAATTTGACTACACATTGGGAAGAATCTATAGGAAGTAGGGATAAATATTTTGAATAAAAATGTTTTGATTTCATTAAGTTGTTTTACTAAATAACCTTTCCTTTCCATTGGAAACGGACATTTCATATGAAACGATTCAATATATCTGTTCATTTATATAGGTCTGGAATATCTTATTGATATTTTTATCATTCTTATATTTATGCTAACTCATAAAATGCATTTTATAATACTAAAAGCTGGTATTTAGAAGTTTCATCTTTTTAAATTGTTATAACCAAATTATTGTTAAATGTTTTATTATAGTTTATCGATGGTGTGGACATTGAAAAAATTAATGTGAGCTACCTGAGAAGCCAAATTGGTTTAGTGACACAAGAACCAATGCTATTCGATTGCTCATTGAGAGACAACATTACATACGGGATCTCTTCTCTCGGGAGGAAAGCAACAGATCAAGAGATAATAGATGCAGCAAAAGCCGCCAATATACACGAGTTCATTGTTAGCCTCCCGCAGGTAACCAACTGTTTTTTCTTTTTAATTAAAAAAAATCATGTATCACTAAAACCGATGAAGGTTCTTGGGCTCAGTACATGGTAGAGACTGTACTATTTCTAAGACAAAAGTTATGCAGAGAGGTGACTGTCCAAGATCACTTTCAACTACCAGTTTTTTTCTCCAATTGAGGATATCATTTTATAGATGCTGAGTGTGCCCCAGGAAGGTCTGCAGATTCCACAGACTCCTTATACGGCTGTTAACAGATTAAATAATTTGTCTGTCACAGCTGGATTGGAACTTAATCATCAATCAAAGATATTCTATCATTTATGCAGGACCTCCCATCAAACTTTTATTTGATAACTCTATGATAATAATCATCCTTAGTTTAGTACTGAGCAGTATAGTTCAAAATATTCATAAACGATTTTCCTAATGGTTAATTAAAAATATGATCTAATGAGATCTTTTACTAGGTCTTTTGCAAACCTATCATTTTGCTACGTCATTTTAATTTGGTTTGATTGCTTAGCATAGTTCTAATTAACGGGAATTTAGTGATTAGGAAAATGAAAATAAAAATAATGGGAAACCAAAAGCTGTAATAAATAATATTAAACAAATTGAAAATTTTTTTTCGAAACCCAAATTTACTAAGAGAAAATATTTAATCTCTAATTTGTAAATGTAATTTTGTAGATGTTTGTTTCCTAAAACCTTACAATTTTGTATGAATTTTTTTAAATTTCCATGCATAATAACAGATATATAATTATAACATAAATAATAACAGATACATAATTATAACAGATATATAAGTTATTTATTTATTTAAATATTTTAAACTTTTAACTCAACCGTAAAAAAATATACACGTATTAAAGTTGTTTTAATATTAGTACTATAAGAAAAAATAAAGGATATATACTTTGGATCAATATATTAATAAATTAAAAAAAATGAGAGCAATTGATCAAATATATATTGAAAATAATAATAATTATTCAAAATTTTAATGTTAGGGCTATGAGACGAATGTTGGTGAGAGGGGTTCAAAGCTATCAGGAGGTCAGAGGCAAAGAGTAGCGATAGCAAGAGCTATTCTCAGGAATCCAAAAATCCTGCTTTTGGACGAAGCTACATCTGCATTAGATTCTGAAAGTGAGAAGGTTGTTATTACAACATTTGATAAAAATGGTTAAGATGAATAAACAGACTGAATGCAGTAGTTAATATTTTAATTCTTGTGGTGCAACTCCAGAGCACTGATGTGTTATTAATTGGGACTGTACTGGTAACTGGCTTTTGAATTTAACTTTAAAGTTCATATTCGATCGAGTTTGGCATCCGGGACTGCTGTACAGACTCCGTAAATTCTTACCTTCTACTTACTTCCTTATTATCAGTTCCTACGTCATTAATAGAACCTTTAAAGTAAATCATAATTTTTCCTACTCTTACCTCTTTACCCGATCTGCCGGCGTTGCTCAAGGTAGTATCCTGGGTCCCATCCTATACACGATATATACAGCTGACATCCAAACCCATCCAAGCACTGTACTCACTACGTACTCTGATGACACATGTGTATTATCAGTAAATAAGGGTCCATTTGTTGCATCCCAATCTCTTCAATCCCATATCTCAAACCTTCAAGAATGGTGTCAAAATTGGAGAATTAAAATAAATCCTAACAAATCCCATCAAATTACCTTCACCCTTCGAAGTAAACCTTTGAATTCCTGCCCTACTGTATCCTTTAATAATATTCCACTGAACCCTGTCGAACAGATACGTTACTTAGAACTCCATCTAGACAAGCGTCTCACTTAGAATCCTCATACAAGACTGAAAATACAAGAACCTGCTCGACGTTTTCGACTATTTCAACATTTACTGGACAAACGCAGTAAGCTCCCAATTAATCGCAAAAGACTAATTTACATGACAGTTATCAGACCTATTTGGACATACGGAGTTGAGCTTAGGGGCTCTACTAAACCATCCAATTCATCTCGTATTCAATCCCTACAATCTAAAATCCTTTGTAAAATCCTCAATGCTCCTTATTATGTCACAAAAACTCATCCATCATGATCTTAATATCCCATATGTTGCTGATTTGGCCCAAACTAGATACCTATCTTTCCATGACAAGCTCCATACACACTTGAATCCGCTAGTCTCTCAACTTGCTTCCCATACTATTCCTGATATCTTTCCGAGGCGTCTGAAAAGAAGATGGCCTCGAGACCTTCTACTATAGAACTTTATTGGAGTGCTATCAATGGGTAGTTTCTCCACAAGTGTTTTTCATTTCATACTGTTCATATTAGCAGATTTACTTGTTGTAATATTATTATAGTTGTAAATATCAATAAATTATATAAAAAATTTTTAAAAAGTTCATTTTCATTGTAATTATTGTTGATATTGATAACTGTTAATCTGGAGAAGTTGTGCTGAAAGCAGTAATAATTTAAATTATGATTAGAGACCAAACTTGACTGAAAAGGAACCCATGCTGGTTTGAATATCTGTTGAACTGTCTTAACAAGCAGAAAATATTCTGCAATTAAAGTAGCAGCGATTTTAATAATTCAAAAGCAGTAATAAATAAAAAGCAGCCAGTTACCACAAATTCTGCTTAATTATTAGTGCAGGACTCAAAACCAGAAAACACCACTCTGTTATAGAACTTTATCAACTAACTGAATTGTGGGTTTAATCTGATTTAGAAAAAACACGTTAATGCTATGTCAAAAACATAGATCTTGTCATTAGAACCTATAATCATATTTCCGCTTATGTTTCTATGCTAATCATTTTTTTTCTCACACATGAAATTAATTTATTGATCTTTCATAACTTTATATCTTACTCCTTTTATTTTATTATTCAAATTAATATTTTCCATGTATTTTATTATATTTTACATATAATTCTCAAACATTCTTTCTTTTTTATTATTATTTTGTTTTTGTTTTTATTTGCATAGTCAATATTATTTATTAACATCATTTTTCACTAATCAAATTATTTAGTTTATTCGAACATTATTTAACTTTTTATACCCCATTCATAAAATACAGTAGTTACTGAAGATAGGAGTTTGTTGTATTTAACTGAATCTGTCACAAAATTCACAAACTTTACTTTATTTATTAAAATATTATTTCTGTTATCACTAATAATTTTTGTATTTATTTTTCGAAATATTATATGTTAAAAGTAATCTAACTGCTTATAACCATTTTCTATAATTATAACCGTAGGGTTGAAACATAATTAAATGTTTTCTTATTTGTGTTTTTTCTTAACTTACCTATGTTGAGTTCTTTATTCAACTTTACATTCAATGTTATAGTGGACCCTTGTTATAATTTGGGTGAAGAGGAATTGCACCCAACCTTAAGAGGGAGCAGAAAATTATAAATCATTAGAACTATAAACACATGCACTTAATAAAAGATAGTATATCTAAAAACAGATATTGATAATCTACCTTATCTTGATCCAAGATAGCACTTTTGGTTAGTGAGTACTACACTAGAAATGGGCTTGAGTGGTCATTTTTACCTTCATCTGATGGCTTCTTTTAAAAGTGTGTTTTAAAATTGTAATTTTATCAAATAATAGTGTTAGGAAACAAAAATAACATAATATTATATCATATTTTTCAGATGATGGGACTGGAACTGAGTTCCCATCATATCAGAAATGAGCTCCACTATAATCTGGATCCGCTATTATTCATTTTTCCACAAAAACCCAAATTAATCATATTCACAATCATAATGACATTGTCAATTTAATGAAGTGTATATTATTATAATATATAGCACATATTATAGTACTGAATTGAGAATGTTCTATATGTGCTCTTGAAACATCTTCGTAAAGAATTATTAATATAACTGATAATCTTTAAATATTTAACATTACTTTAATAAAGCATGTAATCCTCAAAATAAACTGACTAATGTATATAAATTATGTACTACAGGCAGTGCATGATGCTCTAAATAATGCAAGAAAAGGAAGGACAAGCATCATAATAGCTCATCGTTTGTCGACAGTTGAGAACGCTGACGAGATAGCTGTGATCTCACGCGGGGTCGTAACAGAAAAAGGGACTCACGATGAACTACTTCAACTACATGGCCTTTACTATCATCTGGTGAAGGCCCAGAACCACAGTTGATGTTGTCGATCCTTTTAAATCAGCAATTTCATAACTTTTTAAGCAAGTTTTTCTAGAATAGTTATTACCTGTTGATGAGGGATTGTAGAAAATAAATAAATATAAATCAATTTGTCTTTTAAATAATACTAACCCAATTTAATTTTCCTATCGCTTGTGAATTTGGTATTTCTAAACTGTGAATATTGCCAAAGGTTTAAAGCAGGAGTTCCCAAACAGTAGCCTGCAAGGATGTGTACAGGGGTGCAAGCCAATAAAAGTCTGCATAGCATTGACTACATTTTTTAGAAATGAAGTTACTCTCATTTTCCTTGTTTTAAGAAAACTCAATTCAAGTAGCCTTGGAAAATTTTAAAGTTATCTAATAATATTGTTGAATCAAAATTTTTTTAAATAAAATAATTTGTTATATTAATTATAATATTAAACCAATTTTGTAATTTGTTCCGATGAAAATATTGACAAGTTTGACTCATTTTCATCAAACAGAAATGTTTCATTCTATTTCCAATATTTGTACAACTCTCAATTTTTATTGAAGACACCAGAACCAAATGGTAGTTAGTAACTATTATATGTAAAATAAACACTGATTCCATTTATCAATATTTCCTGGGTTGGTTCTTAAATATATATTATATATTTGTTATATTCAATGCTGGATAACAATTTTTGAAATACTATTATCTACAATTACTAAAAATAATTCAGGAGATAGCCATTGTTAAGGTGGAAGTGCTCTGTGTAAGGAATTAAGAGCTAAGTTAATCTTCAACATACACATTCAGTGAAATTTCTCTGAAGTTATAAAATATAACAGAAAATTTATCCTCTGTATACCAAAACCCTTCCACTCAGAAAGCAAAGATTCCTATCAGCACTATTTACCTCTCTATAATGGGAAAAACAAAACAAAAATAATCAGGAGAAGATGGAGCAACATTTATAAAAACTACTGATTTTTGCTTAATATATCGGAGCATTTACAAAAATTAATGCATAATGAATTTTATATTAGTACTAGTGACCCACCCCAGCTTTGCTCGGGTAAAAGGCATATTATGCCTGCATAATTTGTCTGTGCTATATATTCTTTTTTTTTTTTATCACGTACGGCCTCTAAGGACCATGCGAATATCATTGGTTAGGCTTCTTTGGGAGCCTTGATTTTCTTTCTTCCCATCTCAGCTAATGTACTTTATTATATAGAAAATTAAAACAAAACCAAATATTTCTTTATATACGAATTTATTACCTTGCACGTTAGATAATTGCATGGGATTAGGCAGCGTCTTCAGTGAAACCCATCTACACAAAACCTCGACAAATTTTATACTTAAACCTTCCTGGTGAATCACTCTATCTATTGGTGAAAACCGCATGAAAATCCGTGCAGTAGTTATTGAGTTTACCACGAACAAACGCGGCCGAGGACTTTGTTTTATAATATGTATAGATGCATATAGTTACAAACATAATTATTAGTTTATTTTTATCAAATTTCAGTGATAATTATATACATTATATAACTTAACATAAAATTTTTTTCTTTAAATAGGTGAAAAGCAATTATAATGTATATAGCAATTCCTTCATTTTAGGAATTTTTAAACATAGCTCCGAATATTCATTAATTTTTAAAACATATTTGGTTCTTTCTACATTTCCTCAACAATGTTAGAGTGTATTTTATTATACACAATCAATGTGTATCTGAAATCAGCCGTTACTCAATATTTAAACAAAAACTTTTGTGACAATGTCACCTTCCAAATCTGTTAAGTCACACTTTCTTCACAATTGAGAGTGATGTGAGCGATAAAAAAACAATTTTCAGTTCATAAAGAAGTGTATATATACAAAATTGGTAAGACCCTACCAATCAGACCTAGTGTCTGATATGATTAAAAACAAAAATGGATGATTTTTTGTTTAGTTCAAAAGCAAGGTGCTGCATAGAATATTCGGTCCAAAAAAGGATGAGGCCACTAGAGAATTTAGATTACACATATGGAAAATTCAGCTCTCACGTAGTAGCATTTAAAAGAAATACTGTAATATATAATAGTCTCAATAATATATAATATATAGAGTCTCAATTAAGCCTTGAGGAAGTCAGCAGCATGTCTGGCGAAACGTTGGCAGAAAATTCACCGACACGGTCTAAACCAGAAGAAACAACTGAAGTTTTTTGTAATATATATATATATATACATAAAACAAACACAGAACCCTAGAAAATAAATGGTACAGGTACTTTTAATCTTATAGGGAAATATCAGCATCTTGTTTTCATTACAATTTATCGAAAATAATAATGGTAACTAATCTAATTAATTAGTAAAATTAATAAGTTATTAAATAAATGAAAGTAATTTAATTAATGGAAAGGGAAAATTAGATAGTGAGGTTCAAAAATACAAAAAACATAAATTGATAATAATTATATAATTAAATAGTAAATAATAACATATAGGAACTATTATTATTGTGTAATCATAAACAAGTTGATCTGATGAAGAAAATGTTCTGAAAAAAGCCATCCTTCTAGTATTATACAAATTTCTTTTGCTTATTACATACAGTTAAGCTGGGCATACATTTATATTCAATTCTGAACAGCTGTTACAGTGACTCTGGTGCCACAAATGACAAATACAATGCAGAGCCTCTTATTATGGGCTATTTCCTTCTATTTTACTTGTGTCACACTTTTCCCTGCTCAACATCTCAATAATGTCCTTTATACATACATTACCAAGCTTATAAACTATTACTAAATTAATTTTCAAAATATATCAAAAATAAAATTTATTACTAAGAACTAGAACAAAAACAGAAGCTGGGTGAGCCCCAGGAGGGTTAACAAATCCCACACTGTTAACAGATTAAATATTATCAATGAAATTCTCACATTGGTTACATTATTATTGTTGGTACTATGGTTCAGTTTGAGACAATATAAAACAAACCATAGAAAATACTTAGTTTCAAATATCACAGAAAATGCTTAAATATTACCAGAATGGTTTCATTCTTTCACAAATGACTTTTGAAAATACAAATATAAAAAGTCAGAAAAAAGAGGGAAGGAAACGATTAAGAGAATTTTTTCAGGATTAATCCTCTTGGGGAAGTATTTGCCAGAAGAAGACTTCTACATATAAGGTTCAGAGGTAGACTATAAACGGTAAATATGTATACAATAAAATAGGTAAACAGTAAATGGAAATATGTTCAGATCAGACACAACTTTGGATATCAGCTTTAACAAGACCTTTGTTTATTATTTAGTAGTTTTGGAAAGGAAAAACACACTTGAAGGATAATCTATAAACTGTATGGAGTAGTCATAACTCCTATATTTTTCAGACCATTAGATGCAGATGAGTATTATACTCCCTAAAAGTTTTTGTGGGAGTAATGACACTCCCTGGGCCATTGATATTTTTCAGTTAGCCTCTGAATAAAACATATAGTCTGTTATATCTATATGTCCTTTCAACAAAGATGCATGCAAAATCAGTCTTATTGTCTTTGTCAAGAGTTTTCTAATATTCAGCCAACATGGTGTCCTCAATGAAGGCTTACAGGCTTGGAATAATTCTCATCAATGAACTAATGTAACTCAAACCCACTATATCCTTCAAAATCTGGCAGTTGAGAATGAATAAGACAATTATAATAGATAAGAATATATCTTGGTAGAAATACAAACATCAAAATCATAAAAGAAACAATCTAATCTTTAGAAAAATAGATACAGATTTATAACAAACTATTAACAAATTTGTTTGGTAAATTTCTTTTAACAATATTTAGTATGCTACAATATATACAATTTTTTTAAAAACGTAAATACAAATATATACATCTATATAAAATAACTTCTAACAAATTTGTATTGATGTAAATTAGAATTGAAAATTATTCAATACGTATACAGTTAAAAATATAAATACCAAATTATTTTTGGTAGAGATAAAAAAAATAAAAATATATGACATAAAGATACAGTTTAAGATTTTGCGGGAAAGAAATAATCCTCAAAGGTAACAATGATGTTCAAAATATCCGAATTACTTAAATATCTGGCTATCATAAGTAGGCAATCAGAATTTAGTTTAATTTCTTCTAGAACATCTTTACAGCATTTTACATTTGTATAAATCTGTTCCAGTCTCGTCAATAGACGGGCTCTTTCTAAACCCTTCGTTACCTGTTCCATGATTATATCATGGTAAATAGGATACTTGTTCTTTAAATCTTTTTCAATGGCTCTATAACTTCCATATATTGGCATCACACAATCTCCTTTCTCTGTGACTAGTTGATATAATGTACATTTCACGGTCATTTTGTCTGACTTCATTTGTATTATTTCTGAGATACAATTGTTAGAATATTTCAATACTTCATCCCCATTATTAAAATGCTGAGAACTTAATCTTATTTGTAAATTCGATTTCCCATCCCAATTCTTTAATACAAACATCTTTACAAGCAGTTTAGCACAAGAAAGATCACTAAATGCAGCAGACTCGATGATGAAGCAATACCTCATAAGGGAACAATCGTACATCCCAATATTGATATTGGCACCATATCTCACTAGTTCTTTTATAACATCAAAATTTTTAATATAGCACCTCATGGCAAGACCTAACGCTGTCTCACCTTCATAGTCAGTAATATCGACATTAGCTCCCCATTTCAAAAGTTCTCTAACTACTGCAGCATCTTTCATATGTCGAACAGCACAATGTAGAGGGGTTTGCCCATCGATTTTCAATGCATCGACATGTGCGCCCTGCGATAAAAGTCCTCTAGTAAAATCATAAGAGTGGGCATAATGTAGCAAAGAGTTTTCAAATGCTCCCATTTTAACATTCACATCAGCACCTGCAGCTAATAGGGCCTGAAGCACATCCAATCCCTTGCCATCTATCAAAGCTGAGTGTAAAGGAAACCTACCAATTTTGTCTTTGACATTCACTTTAGCGCCATGTGATAAAAGTAAATTAGTTATTCGGGCATCAGATGCTAAATGAAGTGGTGTATTACCAATTTTAGTTGTGACATTGATCCTAGCACCAGCTGATATAAGTACCTTAACTACTTCAAAGAGCCAACTTTTGGCTACAGCACAACACAATGGGGTTCTCCCGAAAGCATCTTTAGCTTCTATGTCAGAATTAAATTTAATGAGTTCCTTCGCAATATCTGGAGAACTGACAAGATGGAGCAGAGTAGTACCGTGTTCATCGTACTCAAAGTTTGGATTGGTCCCAGATGACAACAAGTTTTTAACAGTTTCTAGATCCCCATCTAGAACTGCACTTTTAAGTAAGTCGTTGCTTATAAGCGTCATGTTTAAAAAATAAATAAATCGGAATTGATCTTTAACAGGTCATCACACAATAATTATAATATAATTCGAACTGTACACTCAACTTAAAAACGTCAGTACTGATTTCACAAACTTACTCACTTGATGACACTAATTACTTTGTTTGGTATGGGTTTAGAAGACTTACGACCTCCATCCCCTCCACTTTTCTGACGTAGGTGACAGCCAGCGCCGTCTACATACCGCTCATATCTCTACCGGCACTTTATCCCCACCACTTACCCTCCTGCCCCTCTTGCCACTCACATCCTGGCAATGATATCTCGTAAACTGTAGTAAGAGGACTTGAAGAGTTACGGCAGAAGCTCAGAGAACTCTGTCTAATTTGAAGAATATCCTAGAATAGGTAATAATTCACAAAAGGTCTCCCTTCGATAACCACCAGTTTCGTGACGTCACAGGGGGTTTGTGCCGTAGATGGTAACCAGCGCCGTCTACATTTCGTTTCTAGAACTTTCCCTCTCGCCACACAGTGTTTGGCTTAGTAAGAATTAGCTGCTCAAACATATTTTTGCATTTCTTTCGAATAATTAAGTATTGTAATTAGTAGATAAGAGTTTCTTTCTTCCTTTGAGTGCATCAACCATTCTTAAACAAAATATCTTCTCCAAATAATGTACTCTAAAAAAAATGTACTCAAGTGTGCAAACTATAATGTGTCTTATTATTCATAGGAAAGGTGTAGCTATAAAATATAGGAATATTAGCCCTGATATAAATGGGTAAAAGGCATTTTCATCACTTCAAAGATTCAAAATAAGCAAAAATTCTTCGGCCTTTTAAAAAAAAATTAATATAGTTTGATTATCAAAAGACATTTTCATTTTTAAAAAATACCACTTACCATTACAATTAATATCCATATTCAACGATTGGTTTGATAAAAGTAGTTGAACAATAAATTTTTGAGGTCGAAATGATGCCTTGAATTCCACTGATTTATTCTGTTGCTATGATTCCTTTAGGATATAACCATCAAGCTGTGAAGTGTGTCAGACTTAAACAAATATTAGATTAGCATGTTTTGAAGTATTGTTTACAATATTCCAATAACATATTTCAGATTTCTAAACATGACTTTTGTCTACTAATCGAAACACTCCTTTGATTTTCCTGCCATTTATCAGAAATTTTGGAGGAATAGTTAGCCAATCTCATTTAAATTTTCCTTTCAGAGTCCTCTGCAAGGTTTCTAACATTTAATTTGTTCGAAAAGAACTATGAAATAAAAAAATAAGGGTGTTCTACCATCCTTAAAAAAAAACCTTTCTCGAAAATAACTATTCTAAAATTAAAAAAAACAATGTTGTACTCGAGTGTGCAGGCTGTAATGCATCTTATTATTAATGGGAGAGATGCAGCTATGAAATATTTATATATTTATTTAATATGAATTGTTTCAATAACAACATTTTTTACAATGATAATTTAAGACTAATCAAAATTTTAAATATAACAACTGCCCAATTAACAGTAATTATAATTATTTATTTATTATTTACAATAATCGTAGTATCCAATACTGCAAACATTATTAAGACCTTTACGAATAAAAAGTTAAAACATGAATAAACTTATACGTAAAAACCACATCCATTATTCAAAATTATTATTAATGGGTCATTAATTGATTTACCATCCTCATCTTCAATTTCACTATGATGAAATTTTGGTTCACTATTAGGAATATGTTTAATAATTCAAATTATTAGAGGATTATTTCTGGCCATGCATTATACAGCAAATATTGAACTTACTTTCAGAAGTGTTGTACATATTTGTCGAGATGTAAATAATGGATGACTAATACGATATACTCATGCTAATGGGGCTTCCCTATTTTTTATTTGTCTAAATTAACACATTGGACGAGCATTATATTATGGATCTTACAAATTACATATAACTTGATCAGTTGGAGTATTCCTATTACTATTAATTATAGGAACCACATTTTTAGGATACGTTTTACCTCGAGGCCAGATATCTTTATGAGGTTCTACAGTTATTACCATTTTATCAGCAGTACCTTACCTAGGAAAAACTTAAGTAATATGACTATGAGGATTTTCAGTTGAAAATGCAACTTTAACACAATTCTTTACATTACATTTCTTATTGCCATTTGTAATTGCAGCATTAGTTATTATTCACTTATTATTTTTACACCAATCTGGTAGCAATAATCCTTCAGGATTAAATTCAAATTACGATAAATTACTACTTTCCAATTAAGGATTTAATAGGAGCCATAATTAATTTATATTATTTCTATTCTCTATATTAGTTTTATTTTAACCCTGAACATTAAGACATCCTGAAAATTTTATTCCAGCCAATCCTTTAAAGCATAACAAAAGATATACAAATAACAACAAAAATAACCATTAATAAAAACAATACTATTTGTAATAATAATTACATAAATAAATTCTAAATTTACTGCACTAATCTGCCAAAATAGTTTAATACTTAAAAATATTCAAGAAAAACAAATGATTTGATATAAATGGTCCTTTTGTGCTAATTTATATTTTATATTTAATAAGAAGATAGAAACCGACCTGACTCACGGCGGTCTGAACTCATATCTTGTAAAATTTTAAAGGTCGAACAGAACTAGAAATTAAGTTGCTGCATTTAAATCTAATTTTAATCCAACATCGAGGTCGCAAACTTTAATATTAATATTTTGAATGAATCACATATTTAATATTAATAACAACTCTCCAGAAAAATTACGCTGTTAACCCTAAGGTAATTTAATCAATTAATCCTTAAAATAGAATCTTAGATATAAAAATTATTAAATAAATTAAATATGAGAGTTTAAATTATCTCATTGTCACCCCATTAAAACTATTAACTAAATAATTATTATTTATAACAGAAAATATCAATTATTTAATTTAATGTTAGAGAGGAAAATAGTTGGCTGGAAGATCTAATGGAGGATGGAAATAGTTGGGGGGTGCAGTAAAAAAAACACCAAATAAGTCTTCTCTTATTTGGTGTTTTTTTGACGGATTTTTCCATCCTCTATTTAATTTAATAGTAAAATTCTATAGGGTCTGCTCATCCCGCTTAATTTTTTTATTTTTTATTTGTTATATATTTTGCTAAAATTTACAAAAATTAGATGATGTATCAAATAGACCAGCTCAAATTAAAAACAAAAACAAGACCCATTTAAAGATTTCAACCAACTACTTAACTAAAAAATTCAATTCAATCATTTAATGTAAAGAAAGTTATTTCCTCATTCATCCATTTATACAAGCCTTTAACCATAAGACAAATGATTATGCTAGCTTTGTACAGTCAAAATATAGCGGCTATTTAACCCGTTAAAGAAGTCATTGAGCAGTCTAGACTTAATCAAAATAAACATTAAGACATGTTTTTGTTAAAGAGGTGAAAAATAAATTTGACAAATTACTATACATTAATTAAAAAATTTACTAATTTTATCATAATAACTATTAATATATAATCGTTTGATAATTCTTAATAAATACCTAATAATAAATATAAATAAAAAAATTAATAAAACCAGAATCAAATTTAATATCTAATCACTAATAAGTAATGACAAAATCCAGAATGGGACAGCGAGAAATTTCCTCCTCGCTACACTCGTTCTCACCCTCGTCCATAGTTCCTCTGGACTAGATCACATTCTAATAGCTAGTATAGTTGCTTATGTAACTTGATTTCATATGTGACTTTACTAACAGTTATGCTACTCCTAGCTCACAATGAGTTTGCTACAAATTTTTAACTGTTATATCAATTTATTATATGAAATCATAACTAATTTATATTCTAACCTCTGGTCATAACTTTAATACTGTTCTTCCAACTGATCAAATACATACATACTATGTATCCCCCCAGACAGACGGCCTCCAGCCCCTTATAAACTAAGATAACAAAATATAAATATTATATTTTACTACATTATATTTAAACTGGCTAATATCACTATATTAAGGTGAGTGATAGAAACTTATTTATCTCCTTTTAATTATCCTCCTTAGAAAAAATTTATTTTTAAAATTGTTTTTAACAAGGGAAAATTAAAATTTAATTATAAGCTACTTTTTGTAAGATATATTCTTCTAACTTTTAAAATAATTTTGTATGTTTTGCCAGTATTTTAAAATTGAAACATTATGTCGCACGTTTAAACAGTGATATAATAAATGATTAATTAAGTTTGTTATTTTAATTAAGTAAAAAGAAACTATATTTCTGATAAACAATGTAATATTGTTAATAAAACTTTATCTATAAATATAAAAACTGTTTCGTCCATCCAAAATACGGAAAAAGTGAAAATTTTGCACACTATAAATTATGGATTGTAGATAATAGAAAGTAAAAAACAAAAACAAAAGTTAATGCATCAATATTTTTATTCAAACAAATAAAAGAAATATACAATATTAAAACACTAAACATTATATAAATAGTAATTACCTATCCAAATATTTACATCTTTTCAGGTATAACAACAAAACACATATTACAAATACAAATACAAATACAGATAGCGCGAGGTGATTGTCACATGGTGACACCTAGAGCACTCAGAAATTCATCCATTGTACTCTAACGCGCCTTATTGTCGGTATAGGGGGAGCCTGCCCGCACGTTACAGCCCCAGCTTATCTGCCAGAGCAGCTAATCCAGTTATACTGGTTAATCTAATTTCGTCTAGCGCAGGCCAGGTGGAGCCCAAAAAGGTGCCTCTACTCCCAGCCAAGGCTGGACATTCGGTCAACACATGTATGGCGTCTTCGTCATCCGAATGACACCATCTACATGTGTTGTCATTTATTTTCCCTGTTTTGTATAGGTAATGTTTCAATCGACAGTGTCCTGTCAGGAGCCCTGTCACAAGCCTTATTTGTCTCCTGTTAAGGCTGGTCATTTTCTTGACCCAATCCGGTTGGGGATATGCTCCTATGAGAGCCCTTGATTGTCGAGCCTCACAGTCCTCCCAAGCACGGATTGATCTCGTTTGTATCCATTCACGGATGTATAAGATACTGTCACAGAGTCCTTCAACTCGCGGTTCTGGCCCTTCAACACCTTCAGGATCTTCGGTGTCTCTGGGGTTGGAAGCGGGAAGTGGCCTACCACCCTCTTCAGCCTAAGGTAGGCACGGGCATCTTCACACAGAAGCTCCGCGCCATCCCAAGGTCTCAGAGTCGGTGTTACGCGCCTCAGCCAGTTCACCGACATCTCGTCAGTGCAGCTAATGAGGCACACGCCATTCCTCGCCGTTGTGCTCTCGAATCGTGGTTTCTCCTCCGATTCGAAGATTGCTTCGAAGAGGGATGAATTTAGCAAACTCACCTGCTCCTCCGAAAATCCCACCGCTGGATAGCCCTTGGGAACAATAGCCATCCTGGTGGAGTTTTTCAGCGCCTCGGTGAATGATCTGTCCATCACTCTCCGTTTCTTCTCCTCCTTCTTCCCAGATGGAGGTGTCTCCTGAGGGTCCCTTTGTCTCTTCGACTGTTGAGCCCTCTGTATATTGTCCGCTGGCCTCGAAGGCCCAGGTTCCTTGGCTAGCTCCCTCCCAGAGGAGGTGCCACCCGCAGTTCCCGGAGCCTTCTGAGCCTCGTGGAGTCTCCTTCTTCGTTTCTTCTCAGCTCCACAGAGGTTTTTCCTTTCGGATCTGTGGGCCGGTCTCACTCTCTCAGCATCCTCTGACGCCGAGTTGATGTTGAGCTCCTCCAGGGAGAGCTCAGCGGTGTTGGCTACGGGCTCGACCATCTGATCCAGCTCCATAGGTGTTTTGACACCTTCACCATCGTTCCCTGCTGCAGAGCCCTCTGGTTTGGGTGTGTCTGTTTTGTTTGATTCATTTAGGTTCATTTTGATCCCACGAGTAGCTAGGGAAGTATACGGTCCACCCAGGCAGAGCCCCGCATACCTGGGTAAGGCTACATACGAGGGAGGTCGCCTGGTATCCCAAGGTGCACGCTACACGCAGCTCCCCCTGCGTCATGCAAACCCAGCGCGGCTACTGGGTTTTGGGGTATTCATTTAAGCCGCCTCTGTGAGCTTCCAGAAGACAGCAAACCCGACGCGCTGTACATACGCAGCACATCGGGGGATCGCTTCTTGGTCGCCATCGGAAACGCTGAATACCCCCCAGGGCTCCCCACGCCATCCAAGCCCAGATGACGCGAGCGAAGCCCCGACCGTACCTGTAGAGGTGGACCGCGGCCGCCGCGACCGAGCCCCGCGTCATTTACCTGACCCCTCACGGGGTCCCGATTCAATGGAGAGCCCGTTTATAGGGATCCATTCCAATCACATCAGCAGAGCCCGTTTATAGGGATGCTACACTCATACCCGCGACAGACTCGGTCACGACGGCCGCACCCAGCGCAACCGATAGGCTTAAGCCCCCATACCAACAACAAGGTCTTGCGATCCCTAATGGGGGAAATATACATATAAATATATAAACATATTAATAAATAATTTGATCTGTAACAATTAAAAAAATTGAGTTAAATATTTAAAATTTGATCAGCACAACACTCTCATCATGAGAATATTTCTACGGTGAATGATACATATCAAATTTACAAAAATAAAATAAAAACGATGGACAGAACTGTTAACAGGAAAGTACATAATATATATCATCAGGTGAAACATTTAGAGACAGTTTCCTGTTAATGTCAGAGCGGCATTTTTCTCCCCGAATCAGCAAGAGCAGAAGACATGTTTAGTAACATACCAATAGGAGGTACCTCATAACCTGAAATAAATAATAAAAAAATATTACAAAAGTTTAAAAAAACAATAAGATCAGAGGAAAAATGAATTAAAATAATATCCTTCAATTCATTTTTTCATCTCCTTCGTTGCTTATTAAATGAATCGATCACAGTAGGGTACTAGAGTGCCAAAAGAATTTTAATGTTTTTCATTTAATATAAGTTTTTTTTAATTCTCTCTTTGTGCGCTTATTTATATTTGTATATTTACCATTATTACTCTTGTAAAGAGATCCCCAAACAGTAAAATTACCACTTAAATAAGTGAAAGGTGTATTGCTTCCGTACAATATAAGGTTTAAAAGAGATACAGACAAGGCAGTCAACTCCAATTTTTCTGTGTTAATCATAATTTCCTATTGTCAACCAGAATCAAATTTTTAAGCATTCTCACTAATCCTCAACATAATTTATGTTTCAAATATTTCTTTTCAGTAAACAATTGTTATGCAATGTGGATAGAAGTTTATAAATTGGAATGTAAAAATAACATTTCAACTGTTGGGCAATGGTTTCAAATGAGTTGTATTCAGAATACATAGTTGTAAAGAGATAATTATGATTTCGAACAAACGGAACATGAAGTTTAATCAGGAGGTTCAGTAATGGTAGTTTGAAGGATGAAAACAACATTTCAAGGTATTCAAAATTAGGTATAGGTTAGAATATTTGGTATAAAAAAAAATCAAGTATATATGAGAATATAGGAGTTTGCAAAATGCTCTATAGCAGAGCTTACACCCAGTAATTGTAATTGAAGTGATAGCATCATGAAGGTTAACAATGTTGTTGGGTTTGGTAACAAATGAATTTCTGAAAAGGTAATACATACTGAGTCAATTAATAAACATTGTAGGGATAGATGGAGGCCTAGATGTTTGGATTGCAATAATGGTGATCTTACTAATTTGGGTTTTGGCAGCAATCGATTGACAGTAGTTTGTAAATAGTGATTTGTGGTATCAGCGTTGAGCTTTGTGTTCACTGTGCCTTTTATTATTATTATCATGTGACTGTTCCATTTAGTACTGGGGTGAACTTTGCTCTAATAGTTAGCATAAAAACCAACTAAGCTCAAGATGGTGAGTTCATAGCCCGGCAGGTGGCCCTAGTAATTTTTAAAGGGAGTAAAAAATCCTAGGTTATGCCGTCCTTCGAAATGGACGTTATCAGGGGTCCTGAGCCCGTAGAATGCCAAGTACTCGTTAAAAATCCCTATCCAAATGAAACCTGGTTAGGCAAAATTTAGAGCCTCACAGTACCATCGTCCGATTAGCCATAGCACCATAAAGTAAAGTTAAATAAAAAAAAACATTTAGCTACTATGTGCATCAAGAAATGGTTAATATTTCTTTAAAAACAGATAATAAAATAAAATCTCAGTAAATGTTTAAAACTTGTTTATATTCAGTATCACTTAAATTTCTTATTTCTTTTTTTTTAAACAAGAACATTAATGCTGAAAACTTATGCCAAACACCCGAAAAATCAAAACTTATTACTATAGATCATAATTAAATTGATACCTTCAAGAGTGGTAATAGAACTGAATTGAGAATAAACTTGGGCAATAGTAGTTTCTTCAGTCCCAGTTATATGAAATTCGTCTCTCATAGCCCTTAATGAAACCTGGTTAATTACAATGCATTTTCTGAAATCATATAAAAGAAAGTATATCAATGACATTATAACATTTTAAGATTAAAAAAAAAGAAGATAATTTTAATTAAAATACTGGCAACAAAATTACTTAGCATTAACTAAATTATTCAAGAATAAAAAATCAAATTCTAACTGTGTCTAAAATCATATTTTAATACATACTTCATTGCTGTGACCCTCGTTCCTGTAAATATTTGAACCAGAGCCTTCTTTCTCTATGTGAGATACTTTAACAACTTCTGATGATATCATTTCTATTGCACGACGACATATATCCAATCCTGTTCGAGCATCTCCACTAACAGCAACTACTTCCCTAATAAAAGTTAATATACAAATTAACACAGACTAACTCTCTTATTTATGGTAATATATATTTTTATAATAAATAAATTATATTATACATGATATAATGAATGTATATAAATCTACAAATGGTAAAATGGATATTAATTATACTTTACCTTGCTACTAACTGAATTGCATGAACATGAAAGTTTGAGCTGGACCCAATACGATTCAAGACGATTTGCTGGAGTTATTGAAATGTGTAAGGTTGAAAAACAAGACGAGTAAGGCCCTGAAAAAATAAAAAATAAGAAAATTAATAAAAATAATCATTTGCAAAATCCATACTAGCCTTGTAAAGTGATTTCACTTATTTACAGGGTTTTTAATATTTTCATTACCCCCCCTCATAATTGGACAATTAAAAATTTATGTTATAATTTATATGCTCTTCACGTTTATTTCACGAAGGACATTATGGCAGGTTCTTATGGTTTGTACTTTTGTAGCTTGATGTTCTATCGTTAATAGTGATCTGAAGTAACTCATTCTGTGCTAGGCAAAAATGTAAGTAATTAAGGGAGGGGAAAGGATATCTCAATCTGTTTTACAAATATGTTTTTTTGAGAGCTTTCTGCAAAAACCACATTTTCCCATGAAATGGCAAGTATCTCTGCTATATTTAAACATAGCATAACTTTTATCCAATGTTGAAATCTATTAATAAATAATTATCAATATGATAGAAACCGATTTGTAAAATTGAAAAAAGAAAATTGCAGGTGATCATAGAAGCAAAAGTAAATAAGTAGAAATAAATATTTTTCATTAATATTCTTTGGTTGAACCTCACAGAATGAATTTTTGGAAATTCATTACAAAAGGCTCAAACTCAGAAAATTGTTAAATTTTATTTCAATAAAATTACGATCGCCTAGCAAAAAATTAGTTTCTTTCTTACAGAAAACTTATTTTATATTCAAAAAATGGTAACAACAGTTAAGATATGTTTAACTACAATAGATAGATGTGACCTTTTATGAGAAGAAAAAATTTGGTTTTCTTAAAAAAACATTTTAAAATCATATCTCAAAAACAGATTGAGAAATAAAAGTACGATCGATGGAAATGAACTATATCTTTGATATACCTCCTTTAATTACATAAATTTACTCCTGACACATCCTCTGTAAAGATCAGACATTGCCATGGAATCAATACTTCTTGGTTGCCAATTAATATTATTATTTACGTTATCAATGAGAAACCTAGGTAATAATAATAAAGATACCTATTAAATAATGAATAAAACTTAATATAAATAACTTACCATTCTGTAACTTTTCGTTGAAGAGTTCGCTCAGGTAAATCCATGGTATTCACGATTGTAATAACCGTGAGAGCAGCAGACGATTTTGTAGACCATTCAAATATATTATAGATTACATCCTGATGTCGATTGCAAAGATAGTCGAGCTGCAAACATTATATTAACTTAGACTAAATGTTGTGGAGGAACATAAATAATCATAGCAAAGAGAAATCATACCTCATCAACCAGTATAACAGTAGCACGTTTACATTTCTTATTAATTTTTTTCCCCAATTCGATCATAGCCATCTCAGGTGAGCATTTATTTCCAGATAGTTCTTGCCATAGTCTAGTATATGCCTGTCTAGGTTCTGTCAGGCGTAGAACATTCACCTTGACAAACTGTAAAAAATAATAACAATAGTATTTATTATCATAGGATGTTGATAGTTGGGGGTGCAGTCAAGAAAACACGCAAAAATAGGTGAAACTATTTTATTTTAAGTGCCGACGTTTCGACCTACTATGTAGGTCATCTTCAGGGCCGATAGGAGTGGCTGCTCGGACAGAGAGTAACTGACCAACAGGTTTTGGACCAACCTGTTGGTCAGTTACTCTCTGTCCGAGCAGCCACTCCTATCGGCCCTGAAGATGACCTACATAGTAGGTCGAAACGTCGGCACTTAAAATAAAATAGTTTCACCTATTTTTGCGTGTTTTCTTGACTGCACCCCCAACTATCAACATCCTATTATAGTACCCACAGTCAACTATTTCTTTCTCACATGAGTATTTATTATCTTTATTTCACTCATTAAGGATTATTAGTACTAAATTATTATCATTAATAAAATAAAGAATACCTTATTTGATCCAAGTTTAGCTTCTTCTGTCCTCCATTCAAGATCAATTTTCTGAGAAAGGTTGAATTCATCTTCCACTCCAGCAATCATACAGTTGACCTTTTCATCGTCAGGAACTTCATTTTCTAAAAAAAACACGGTTATTTGTGTATTTTTAAAGTAATATTTAAAGCTCTATACATTTTTGTATGACATTAATATACAACTACGTACTAATTAAAATTTCAATGAAATTATAGATATTTTGTACTGCGCTTGTAAAGCTGTTTTGATTGATAAATAAACTACTTTAAAATGTCTATAATTATTGTTTAAAGCCACAAGGATAGGAATAATTACCTTTTTCTTATTTTCCTTCCTATTAAGCCATTTCTACCATCGCACTTGGGGGAGTTCCAAGATTCGGAAATGACTCCACGTAGAAACTGAACGTAAAAAACTTCATTTATGCCGAAACTGAGACCAAAATCACTGTAAACAAACCATTTCGGAAAACAAAAGAAGGGTTAGGCAGATAAACAATGGGAAGGAAGTGGGAGGAGAAATGCCGGTAGCGAAATGTAGGCGGCGCTGGTTATCGCCTACGTCACGAAAGTAGAAGGTTATGGCAGGGAGACCTTTTGTGAATTATTACGTAATTCACAAAAGGTCTCCCTTCGATAACCTCCAGTTTCGTGACGTCAATTTGACGTCACAGGGGGGTAGTGCCGTAGGTGATAACCAGCCCCGTCTACATTTCGCTACCGGAACTTTCCCTCTCGCCACAGTGTTTGGCTTAGTAAGAATTAGCTGCACAAACATCTTTTTCCGCATTTTTGCATTTTTTTCGACTAATTAAGCATTGTAATTAGTAGATAAGAGTTTCTTTCTTCCTTTGAGTGCATCAACCATTCTTAAACAAAATATCTTCTCCAAATAAAATACTCTAAAAAAATGTTGTACTCAAGTGTGCAGACTATAATGTGTCTTATTATTCATAGGATAGGTGTAGCTATAAAATATAGGAATATTAGCCCTGATACAAATGGGTAAAAGGCATTTTCATCACTTCCAAGCTTCAAAACAAGAAAAAATTATTCGGCCTTTTTAAGAAAAAATGAATATAGTTTGATTATCAGAAGACTTTTTCATTTCAAAAAATACCACTTACCATTAAAATTAATATCCATATTCAATGATTGGTTCGATAAAAGTAGTTGAAAAATAAATTTTTGAGGTCAAAATGATTCCTTAAATTCCACTGATTTATTCTGTTGCTATGATTATTTTAGGCCCTAACCATCAAGCTGTGAAGTGTATCAGACTTAAATAAATATTAGATTACCATGTTTTGAAGTATTGTTTACAATATTCCAATAACATATTTCAGATTTCTAAACCTGACTTTTGTCCTAGCTTGTACTAATCGAAACACTGCTTTGATTTTCCTGCCGTTTATCAGAAGTTTTGGAGCAGTAGTTAGCCAATTTTATTTAAATTTTCCTTTCAGAGTCCTCTGCAAGGTTTCTAACATTTAATTTGTTCAAAAAGAACTATAAAATAAAAAAATAAGGGTGTTTCTACCATTCTTAAAAAAAAATACCTTTCTCTAAAATAACTATTCTAAAATTAAAAAAACAATGTTGTACTCAAGTGTGCAGGCTATAATGCATCTTATTATTAATGGGAGAGGTGCAGCTATGAAATATATAAAATTTAGCCCGATACAAACGGATAAAAGTCATTTTCATCACTTCGAAGTTCAAAAATGAGGAAAAATCCTTCATCCATTTAAAATTAAAAATTGATACAGTTTGATTATCAGAAGATTTTTTTAATTGAAAAAAAATAGCACCTATGAGTACATATATTATCAATATTCAACAATTGATTCGTATAAAATTAGTAACATTTTAATTTTGTGTGGTTGAAATGAAGCTTTAAATACAACTGATTTAGTCTATTTTTATGGATTCATTAGTTAGCAGTCTGTTACTGACAAGATGAAGTGTGCCAGGATAAAAAAATATTAAATTTCTAGGTTTTGAACAATTGTTTGCAATATTCCAATAAAAAAATTTAGAATTTTAAACATGAATTTTGTCCAGCTAGCTCCTACTAATCAAAACACTTTGCGGCACTTCCACTTTCACACTGATTATGTGGATAATCAAAGATCTTGTTTTGTCAAAGCAACAATCTGACAGCTTGTGGCACTACATCTAATTTTCACAATGGAAGAAAATATCAGTTTTTCTCAGAACTTCATTTATGATTTTTCATCTGATAGAACACATGAAAAACCACATTTCAAATTACTTACAAAAGGGAGAGTGTGAAGTCTTAATGTCGATTAAAAATTTTTGGGTGTTCCAAATGTCCAATGGGCCTCCCCTAGGAGCTGAAAAAAAAAAAATCTGCAACTGCTTTATTTATTATGTTGAATTTGAAAAATTATATCAATTTATTTTTTTCCGCTATAACATTTGCTTTTAGAATATAGAATATATAAACATTAAAATATATTTGAATTTTATTCAAATTTTTTTGTTAATCATTTAAAGGATTAAGCAAACTAGTCTAGTTGATTTTTGCTAACCAAAAATTATTGCCGTTAACCATTAAATGTAAAAAGAAAATCATAAAAAAATTTAACTTCCCCAGGTTGCTTAAATGCTTTAAAAGTCACAAAATTATGTTACGGTTTGATGCACTATACCTTGTCTGTAGTGGAACCAACTATCAAAGCTCTGGAAACTGTTCTCAAATTTCAGGCAGTATGATGGCTCCAGAAGAGGGTTCTGTTAAATACAGAAAGAAAAGTACTTACATTTTCTCTGGTTGAACTCATTCGGCAGTCTATTAATCCTTAATTTAATATACAATCCACACATCAATTAATGTTATAATAATGGTCACATTTCATTTTTATTTACTTACACAAACGAATAAAGAGCATTTATTAATGTGTCCAGTGGCTACTACAATTTTATTTAATTAAGATATGATCGAGGTGAACTTATATGTATGGCTTAACATTTTTACAGCGTGACATTGAAAAAAATGAAGGAATTGAATTATTATTATTAGGAATTGTAAGAGAAAGTGTACAAAATAATTAGTGATAAAAACTAAATCAGTTTTTACAAATTGTGTATACCTCTTAAAATGTAGGTATGATATCTATAATAATAATTCCAAGTTTTGTATATGATATTTTTTAATTTGTACTATGAAGTAAAAAGTTATTTAACTGAATTGCTAGAATAACATATCCTAATTATATATTAATACATATAGTTATGTAAACCCAGTTTTTGGCTTTTGAGGATGATTTGATGCGAGTTACCAAAGAAAGCAAATTTGACAGAAATTATTTTGATTCTGAAATTCCTCGTGGCACTATAATAAAATGGCAGAAAAATGGTAGATTTCAACATTTCAATAGCAGTCGGCAAATCAAAACAAGATAGGTCTTGTTTCGTAGATGTTCATACTGGCATCAAGATCCGTATTTTTAACATTTTGGGTTTAGTATTTTAAAGCTTAGAACTAACTAATCACGTGTATAAAGTATGAAATAACAAATAATAACCCGAGGAAATCTGCTCTGGCTGATATCCCTACCCGAAGATCAAAAAATGGGTGGGGATTAATGATATTTCATATGAAAGGTAAAAAATAAATATTTTAATTGAAGAAAAAGTCAATACTAATAATATAGCTATAACCAATATTACAAAACTAAATTCTAATAATTTATTTTTAAATATTTTTGTTTTGAAGAGAAAAGATTCGTCCTGCCCGGGATTGGAACCCCGGTCGTCTGCATCTCCTGTGCAGTGCTCTATACCACGGAGCTACCAGGGGTTGTATCCAAATCATTATTAAAAAAAAAAAAATAAGATAATCCAATAAACTATAAGAAAGTATATCTACACCTAATAAAGTTCAGAGACACATTAATAAATGCTCTTTATTCGTTTGTGTAAGTAAATAAAAATGAAATGTGACCATTATTATAACATTAATTGATGTGTGGATTATATATTAAATTAAGGATTAATAGACTGCCGAATGAGTTCAACCAGAGAAAATGTAAGTACTTTTCTTTCTGTATTTAACAGAACCCTCTTCTGGAGCCATCATACTGCCTGAAATTTGAGAACAGTTTCCAGAGCTTTGATAGTTGGTTCCACTACAGACAAGGTATAGTGCATCAAACCGTAACATAATTTTGTGACTTTTAAAGCATTTAAGCAACCTGGGGAAGTTAAATTTTTTTATGATTTTCTTTTTACATTTAATGGTTAACGGCAATAATTTTTGGTTAGCAAAAATCAACTAGACTAGTTTGCTTAATCCTTTAAATGATTAACAAAAAAATTTG
Organism: Troilus luridus; assembly: GCA_964056705.1. NCBI lineage: Eukaryota > Metazoa > Arthropoda > Insecta > Hemiptera > Pentatomidae > Troilus > Troilus luridus. The sequence goes on from OZ057413.1 coordinate 18,776,029, forward strand.
AATAAAATTCAAATATATTTTAATGTTTATATATTCTATATTCTAAAAGCAAATGTTATAGCGGAAAAAAATAAATTGATATAATTTTTCAAATTCAACATAATAAATAAAGCAGTTGCAGATTTTTTTTTTTTCAGCTCCTAGGGGAGGCCCATTGGACATTTGGAACACCCAAAAATTTTTAATCGACATTAAGACTTCACACTCTCCCTTTTGTAAGTAATTTGAAATGTGGTTTTTCATGTGTTCTATCAGATGAAAAATCATAAATGAAGTTCTGAGAAAAACTGATATTTTCTTCCATTGTGAAAATTAGATGTAGTGCCACAAGCTGTCAGATTGTTGCTTTGACAAAACAAGATCTTTGATTATCCACATAATCAGTGTGAAAGTGGAAGTGCCGCAAAGTGTTTTGATTAGTAGGAGCTAGCTGGACAAAATTCATGTTTAAAATTCTAAATTTTTTTATTGAAATATTGCAAACAATTGTTCAAAATCTAGAAATTTAATATTTTTTTATCATGGCACACTTCATCTTGTCAGTAATAGAGCCCTAACTAATGAATCCATAAAAATAGACTAAATCAGTTGTATTAAAAGCTTCATTTCAACCACACAAAATTAAAATGTTACTAATTTTATATGAATCAATTGTTGAATATTGATAATATATGTACTCATAGGTGCTATTTTTTTTCAATTAAACAAATCTTCTGATAATCAAACTGTATCAATTTTTATTTTTAAATGGATGAAGGATTTTCCTCATTTTTGAACTTCAAAGTGATGAAAATGACTTTTATCCGTTTGTATCCGGGCTAAATTTTATATATTACATAGCTGTACCTCTCCCATTAATAATAAGATGCATTACAGCCTGCACACTCGAGTACAACATTGTTTTTTTAATTTTAGAATAGTTATTTTCGAGAAAGGTTTTTTTTTTAAGAATGGTAGAAACACCCTTATTTTTTTATTTTATAGTTCTTTTTGAACAAATTAAATGTTAGAAACCTTGCAGAGGACTCTGAAAGGGAAATTTAAATAAAATTGGCTAACTACTGCTCCAAAACTTCTGATAAACGGCAGGAAAATCAAAGCAGTGTTTCGATTAGTACAAGCTAGGACAAAAGTCATGTTTAGAAATCTGAAATATGTTATTGGAATATTGTAAACAATACTTCAAAACATGGTAATCTAATATTTGTTTAAGTCTGATACACTTCACAGCTTGATGGTTAGGGCCTAAAATAATCATAGCAACAGAATAAATCAGTGGAATTTAAGGAATCATTTTGACCTCAAAAATTTATTTTTCAACTACTTTTATCGAACCAATCATTGAATATGGATATTAATTTTAATGGTAAGTGGGGACTTAGATGAATGAAGCATAATCTCCTTTCCTTAAAATCCAACATATTTTAACATTTCGGGTCTCATTTCGTCAATACCTGCGGATTTTCCTAGCTTCATGCTTACCAGCGCTTCCTCTAATTCATTCTCGATATCAATATAGTTATATTATATAACGTATTTAAGTTCCAAAATAGCATTAAATCTAACCCATTTCTGTTAAAAGTAGCTGTTAGCATTGATATCCCTTATTTTTCTTTTACATTTTTTTACTATTAATTAATATATTTTTTACTTTCTAAATTATATCTGTTTACTAGTACAAATTAAAAGGAAGAGAATATAGTCCAGGTTGAGTGGAAAATAAATTTACAAATAGTAAGTATTTACAAATAGAAAGTATTTATTTGAAAGGACTGGAGTGAGGCAGGGAGATGGGCTCTCGCCCCTACTCTTCAACTGCGTACTTGAGACAGTAATCCGTGAGAGGGACAAAGAAATGGATAAAGCGGGAATCGAAAACGGAGTCAGAATGGGATACAGGGACAGGAAGCTAACAGTGGACTGTCTGGCCTTTGCAGATGATCTAGCTAATTCGATATCAATTGTAAAAAGTATGTATGTCTAATCATACATTTTCTGGTCCACTGTGTTTGATAGTTGTATGATCTATCATATATTGTCTGGTTTACTGTGATCAGTGCACGTATGATTATCAGTACATTGTCCGAAACGATAGACCTACTTTTTTGCTATCTTAGGGTAAATTATAGGAAAATTTCATATTTTTTCCTTAAATGTTTCATAAAGGATGTTTACATCAAGGGGTGCCTACATTCTCTCCCTGGTGCCGAAATATTCTGAATTATTTCGATACATTAAAGCTCCTCCTTTAAAGGATATTGGTCACAAGATTTGCGTTAAGATAAAATTGAGATTATTATGCCCCTCAATGATTTCATGGCAATAAGAAAATATTTACTCTTTAGTAATAATGAAAGTATTGATATACCGCCTCAAAATTTCCAATTTAAGCCCTTGATGTAAAAAAAACATTTGTGAGAGTTAAATTAATATCTAAAATCTATGTTGCTTAGCAGAATATAATAAACGAATAAGGAATACATTAGCTTACAAAAAAGTTATTTTTGTATATTTATAAACATTAGGAACCTAAAAAGACTACTATTTCTGCTCATGAAGATAAACAAATTATATTACAGCCATTTATTTACATCAGGTTGATGTGGAAATGGGTTCTGGATTCTAAAACATTTATATTTGATTTAAAAATATCGCAAAAAATCGAAGAGAGTTGCATTTTTGATGTGTTGTAAGGGCATGTCTGAGTAGTGTAAATCCAAGTTTGCAACCTAAAAAACGGATGGGAAAACTTTTGGTGGGCGAAAACCTTTCAGACGCGCCCTTACAACATATCAAAAATGCAACCCTCTTCAATTTATTGCGACCTTCAAACACCTGGCCGTTGGCCTATAGCTAATTTACCAACTGAGGAACCTACTGCGGCCCCACCGAAGAAGATTCCTCCAGTTATAATGGACCGTGAAACATGTTAAATGAAGTGAGTGATTTCATGAACAAAATTAATATTAATCAATATTTTTTCCAACAGACGAGGACTGAGATCCATTTTACCTCCAATTAGAGACCGACCGACCCACATCACAAAAAAACTCAAACGTCTAAAAACTCGCGGAATTGAGTACCATAGTTTTGCACCCAAAATCACGAAAAACTCTCAAACAAATTTGTAATAAAATCTTGATCTTTCTATTAGACATAGAAACAGAGATCTAACGGTAGATTCCGTTAAAAGGTTATTCGTCTTTAATAAGAACCGGGAGTATGAGTGATGTGATCTCACTTTGTGTGCTACTGTCAAGGATAGCGTTAATATTTTTCTAGGATTTTTGGGCTGCCTGGAGAGACTGGTCTGCTGACCCTCACCAGCCACGATTTATGGATCTAGATAGATTTGCAAGTTTACTTTTATCCGTCGGTAGAAAACACACTAATTGGCCACAAAAAAACTGCTAATGAGCAATAGAAACCGTGATTTACTGCAATGTTAAGTTGGGTGATCCACTGTTTAACATCTTTGCTAACGAGATCAATGTATTTATTGAGGGAAACGATATCGCGCGGTCAAAGATAAGTATGTTCTAAAGCAACAACCGAAAAAGAGTTAATAAAGCTAATCCATGTACTATTTGTCCAAAAATAGCATTAATATGCTATCACAAATGCTCTAGCAAACTATTTGGATTTGGATGCAATGAAATTAAGAAAACATGTTATAATGTTCTCCATTAATTAATGATGGTAATAATGTAAAATATGACTTATTTCTAGGAGTAATTATTGATTCTCACTGATTCTCACACTACAGTAGTCATAGTGGGGGAAGATGAGGGATGGTATGAGAAGCTTATGGGTTGAATGTGTAAGGAGATGCCGAGATCGATGAAATAATTTCAGGGAACTAGTTGATCGTCGGGATATTTGGGTGACATGGGGCTTCCAGGAAAGGTTTTGGTCAAAATGTCTTAGAGTAGAATACAATTACAATTTAATTAGTACACAAAAATATAAAAATAATGAATATAAATTAGGAGTTACCTAACAAATTAAATGAAAGAAAAAATATAAATACCATAACAATAATTATAAAGAAAGAAAACTATTAATATTTGCAGATATACAAATATTATGGAAAACAAAACAATAACAAATTATTTAAGAACGTAAAGAAACAAAAAACTATAATTATTTTAAAAATAAGCGTGTGTGCGTGTTTGTGTGTGTGTATATATATATACTACTATATATACTATATATTAACCAAATACAGCTGTCCCTCGATGATCCGACAGTTAAGGGACCGAGAGAGTGTCGGATTACCGAAAATGTCGGATTACCAAAAATGTCATATTACATATCAAAGATGTTTTATTCTTAATGCGTTTGAACACAATGAAGTTAAAAAAAAAGGAAGAAACAGTAAAGGTACATGTAATTTATTAATACCAGGATACAAAATGACAGTATGTACATGTAAGTTTTTAAAAGAAATACGGAAAGAAATTTAAGTATACATACATATGTATTTACACATTAAAGAAGTCTGTGATTTTCTTTTGTTTCTTCGCACGCAGGCAGTCTGTCATTGCTTGTTCTTGAATACATTTTAACATCAAAATATTTGAAAAGTCTAATTCTCTCTCCTCACACCAACGAAGCAAAGTTTTCGTTGCCGATAACGCTTCATCGCAGCTGACGGTGAAGTTTTTCTCTGGCACTGCCTCCTCGTTCACTTCGTCATCTTCTGTCATGACTTCCTGGATTATTTCTGCTTCTGATACATCATAAGCAAGGTTGTCCTCAATAATCCATGTTCTGAATTCCTCACTTGATGCTGGCGGAAGTTTCACTTCGTTACAAATTTCAAGTGCAGCCTCCAAAATAGATTCAGAATCGTTGGAAGAAGAGTAGCATGTTGTAAGATGTGGGTTGTTAGGCCAAATATTCTTCCAAGATTTTATCAAGGTTGTGCTTTTTAGTTGCTGCCAAGCAAATGCTGCATTCAAAATCGCATCCTTAATGTTAAAGGATTTCAAAATGGCTGCAATGTCATCATTAGGTTGACTGACAATATCCATTAAAAGGCGCTTTTTGTAATGTGCCTTGAGAGTCTTTATGACGTTTTGGTCCATTGGCTGGATCAAAGCGGTCGTGTTTTTGGGCAAGTACATTACCTCAATGTAACCTTCGGCAGTTTTAACTTTTAATTCATCCTTGTCAGGGTGTCCGGGTGCGTTGTCAAGCAATAGAAGGGCTTTCACTGGTAACTTCTCCTTTTTTAGTTCTTGCTTAACTTGAGGGACAAAGCTTTTAAAGAACCAATCATGAAAAACCTCTTTTGTGACCCATGCACGGCTTTGACACATGTAGGTTACTGGTAAGGATTGACCTTTACGTTTTTTAACGCACGTGGGTTTTTTGATTTACCAACAACTAACAGTTTTAACTTGTGAGTTCCTGAAGCATTCGCACATACCATCAGAGTGATTCTTTCTTTTTGAAATTTTCTTCCAGAAACTTTCTTTTCATCTTCGGTTACAAATGACTTTGTTGGTAGCTGACGCCAATTCAAGCCGGTTTCATCGGCGTTATAAATTTGTTCGGGAACTAGGCCAAGTTCATTGATTTTTGCGTCCAATTTTCCAATGAATTCCTGGATTTCAGACTCGTTAGCAGACACTTTTTCGCCACTCATCTGCATAAATCGTATACCATGGCGTTTTTTGAAGTTTTCAAACCACCCGTGACTAGCGCGGAAGTCAGTTTTCTTTGTTATTTCTTGGTAAAAAAACTGGGCTTTTTGTTTCAAAATGTCTCCTGAAATAGGTGCATTCCGGTTTTGCTGCTGTTTGAACCAAATGAAAAGAGCGTCTTCGACCTCGGGCAACTCGCTAGTCTTAAGAGTTTTTCTGTTCCTGGGCTCATCATCAACAGACTTTATGAATTTTTCAATTTTTTCCCTATTTTTCACAATATCGTAGACAGTAGGTCGTCCAATGTCATACTCTTTAGATATTGCACTCGGAGTTTCACCACGGTCTATTCGTTTAATAATTTCCCATTTTTCAGATAAACTTAATGTTTTATGTTTACGTTTCACACTTGTGCTTGCCATTTTTACACTGTCACTACACGCGATCACACTGTCAAAACGTAACACAAAGCAATAGTAAATATACATACATACTTTCCGTCCGAAACTATACAACACAACTGCTGAACTAACTACACTTGACTGATCTGTCCCCACAGAGCGGAGGGAGGAGGATTCATGTCACTGCAGGTTTGTTTTGCTTCCTGCCGGAGCGGTGGGAGGGAGATGCATGTTGCTGCCTGTAGCGCGTCGGACTACCGAGTACGTCGGATTAAAAAGTGTCGGATTATCGAGGGACAGCTGTATTATAGAGTCCTCTGCAATGTTTTCAAAATTAATTTTGGTCGAAAGAAACTCAAAGAGATAAGAGTTTCTTTCTTCCTTTGGGTGCAATTTTTATATACATAATAAACTATCTTTAAAAAATAGTTTAATAATAATAGTTGATTTTATTTAAGTATTATGGAAATGGTCTGGGTGGAGGTCAAAAAATATTCTTTTTAACTTCTTCAACTTCAAAAACTGCAAAATTGCGAGAACACGGGGATATAGGATCGGTGAAGAGAATGGATTTGTCTGGCCGTGTTAAGAGCCAGGTTAGTATAGTTGGTTAGAGAGGGTTCGAATCCTGGCCTGAATCCCTGTTTTCAGTATTTAGGAAAGAAGTTTCCAAAAGTCACATCAGAAAAATTAAAGCTAATATATTTGTTGGTTGGACAAGCACTGGAGAAATTAACAGCCGCAGAAATGAGATACCTGAGGAGAGTGGCTGGCCGAACCAGAAGAGTAGCGGTTGAAATGAGGCAGCTGAAATGGTTTGGCTACCTTTGCCGAATGCAGGAAGATCGGTACCCGAGAAAGTTCTTTGAAGCTAGGCCAACTAGAAGACATCCCCAGGGCAGACCTAGGCTAACACGGACTGACCACATCTCCAAGCTGGGACAACAAAGAGGACAAGGCCTGAATGCCATGAAGGCCCTGGCCAGGAACCGGGATGCGTGGCTGGCATGGACGGAGGCACCTCCACGCTGAAAGGCACAAGGAGGAAGATGAAGAAGGTTATAAATAAAATGATGAAGGTTGAAAATAAAACAATATTGGAAAATAACACATACATATTCGGGCGAATAATTAAGAATGAATGGTTCGGATCTTGAATAATATTAAATTATAATGCTAATTAAAATTATAAAAAATATATTTATTTATAAATTATAAATTAAAAACAAGCATAAAATAGCTTATTTAAGTAAGATAATTTTAAAAGTGACTGCATACTTCTCGATGGGCAAATGAGACAGTCTGAGCCCTCTGCTCTTCATCATATTCATGAATATAAAAAATAAATTTGTAAGAGAAGAACAGCAAGTGTATCGATTGGTTATTGGGAAGACTCCAGGGGACGACAAAGATGGGGGGGGGGGCAGAGAAAAATGCAGATCCTGGGGTAGAACAACTCGAAGCAGAATGGAACTTGGAGGAGGTATAAGAAGAAGAAAATACTTACCTAGGAGATAGGCAGGATTCCAAACCACCCATGAGGTTCTGCCTGTGGGTTCGTTACCCATTTTTTATAGTGAATGGTTCGCTTCACTGAATCCAGTTGCAGGAATGGCTGCCTGCTAATGGATTCAGTTTAGCCCTATTAAACAACTTTACCTTCAGTCCCTGCTCCCACGTCATCAATCCGTCGAGAAATTTAGACTGGTGAGTTTACTAGAGGAGTAAGGAGTCCTCGATGTGGTGAAGATGGAAGAAATCCCGGAGGGGGATAAGTAAGCTAATACACGTGATGCCAAGGCCCGGTCTGTAATCATAGCGTGTGTCACAGGCGAGCACATTGAATATATCAAGAATGCGAAGACATCATGTCAAATGGTAAAATCTCTACAGAACGTATATAAACGGAAGAGTGCTTTTAGGTATAATGAATAGCGGATATGTGTCAGTCACGGATAGGCTCCAGTAAAACATTTATTCTAAAGACTGACAGAAGACCGACCCGGAATTCAACTTGCCACCCCTCCGACTCTATCATCACCTCCCCACTACACCGGCGCTCTTTGTGACTGAGCCCACACAAGCGCAGTACTAAGGGCACCTAATACAAAAAACTAACTTCACAGAAATAGAATTGAAATCACTTTATTATTTGGGTAAAGTGTTAATGGCCTTTTTTATACGAATAATGATTATTTCATCTAATGACACAAGGGAGGTAACAGAAGGCCTTATTTTATAAACTAATTAGACTAGATTAGTTGAAATATAGTTTATTCTTTAGTTAACTAACTACGTTGATATTGCATTATAAGTACCGTATTCACTACCAAATTTTTCTAACTTAATAATATAATTCTATTATGGAGTAAGGAAGTTAAATTATCTACAAAGAAAATACTTTACCAATCCTTTGTCAAAAGTGTGGCATTATATGGTTCAGAAACATGGGTCATCACTACCAACTTGTTTTTATTTGGAACAGGTGGAGGAGCGGATTTTGCTATATTTGGCGTTGAAGTTAACAACAATACTGTTGGTTCCTTGCGCGGTTTTCTTTTACCTTGTCAAGACACATATATTCCTTTCGGCACTGGAGATAGCACGCTGACTGGAATCATTGATATTCATATCTTTTTTTTCATATCTTTCATGTAGTATCAATTTAGATGATGTGGGTGTCGTGCATTGCAGAAGCCGTGTCTCTAGATTGGCTCCAGTAAAAGATTTATTCTAAAGACTGACAGAAGACCGACCCGGCATTCAACTTGCCACCCCTCCGACTCTCTCATCACCTCCCCACTACACCTGCACTCTTTGAGACTGAGCCCGAACAAGCGCAGTACTAAGGCCACCCAATACAAAACGAACTTTACAGAAATAGAATTGAAATCACTTTATTATTTGGGATAAGTGTTAATGGCTTTTTTATATGAATAATAATTATTTCATCTAATGACACAAGGGAGGATACAGAAGGCCTTATTTTATTGCATTAATTTTTTTAATCTTTTCTCTTTAAAATGAAAAAATTAAAACAATTATTAAAAAATATATACTTTTTCATAAATATGTAAATATGTTATACCCGTTAACTCTATAAACTTTCAGTTGATAAATTGGAATACATTTTTTCTTTAGTTAGCCTATAAGGTTGATATTGCTAATGCAATATCAAACTTATAAGTTAAAACAGACAGATCATGACTATTTTTTTTTGAAAGGCTACTTAAATGTAACTTAATATTATAATTCTATTATTTAGTAAGGAAAAGACATTTCATTAATTTTGTTGAATTAAGTTACTTAAATGTAACTTAATATTATAATTATATTATGGAGTAAGGATTATGCAATATCAACCTTATAAGTTAATACAAAACATGACAACATTTTTTGAAAAGTTACTTAAATGTAACTTTTTTAAAAATTATTTTATTGAATTGTACAACTGTAATATATACATCTAGTACAAGGGCTGTAGGAATAAATAAATACATGAAAGAACGTGTAGAGGCACTACCCATTGCCAGCACTCTAATTACATTTCTATTATAGAAGGTCCCGAGGCCATCTTCTCTTCAGACGCCTAGGAGGATTGTCCGGGATGGAATTGGAACCAAGGATGGAAACTAGTGGGTTTGGATTTAGAATTTTGCGAAGGATTTTGGATTGCAAGGATTGAATACGAGAGGAATTTGATGGTTTGTTGGAGCCCCATAGTTCAATTCCGTAAGTCCATATAGGTCTTATAACAGTAACATAAATAAGTCTTTTGTAATTGATCTGAAGCTTTGAGCGTTTGTCTAGTATGTGTTGAAGTAGTCGGAAGCGTCTAGCTGTTTCTTGTCTTTTCAGTCTTGTGTGAGGAAACTATCAATAGTTTTTACCATGGATAGTTTCCATATATCGGGCAAATAGGTAGAACGGATTACAGAATTATATATCTGTGTGAGGAATAGGATAGCTTTTCGAGGAAGGGATTTTAGGATGTGAGCTGTAATTAGGTCATGTCCAGGTGCTTTACGGGAAAGTTTACTATGAATAACATTGGATATTTCTGACGGATGAAAAGCCTTAGGTGGGTGAGTCATTTGGACTGGGATATCCAGTTCTGCTTCAATACACTCAATGTGAATAGGTTTGAGGATATCAGGGTGTGGATTAAAGGTTTTGAAGAGGTGTTGGGCGTATATGTGAGATTTTTCTTCGTCAGATCTGGACCAAGTTTGATTTTCAGTAAGGAGAGGATCATTAAAATCTTTGAACTTAAGGATCTTTTGGGTGGTCATCCATAGTGATTTGTTAGTAGTCGTAAGATTTTCAGTCACACTAAGCAAATTTTGGATTTTGTAGTTTCTAATCTCTGTTTTCAGTTTGTTAGTCAGTTGGGTGTAATACGTTTTATCTGATGGGTAACGAGTCCTGTGCCACTTCGATCTTGCTCTGCGTTTTTCGCTTAGCAAGCTGCGAAGGTGCTGTGGCAGGTTAGTCTGTTGTGTGATATTATTTCTGTTTATGGTAATGTTATCTTTTATACTGTCTGTTATTGTTGGTGTAAGTATTTCTTTTGCGCTGTCAATGTCTTGTTTAGTCTTGAGTAGAATCCGTAGGTCTTTTGTTTTCCAAATCGTTACTAAATTGCTCCCAGTTAATTCGTCCTGTAATCAATGAAGGAGAGGAGGGCTTAGGAATGGTGGTTGAGTGTAATGAGAGCAGAACTGGGCTGTAATCTGAGGAGAGGTCATCCAGGGATTTGATTAATACGTGGGAAGGAGAAATCTGGGATGACAAATATATCCAGGATATCAGGGCGTTTTTTTCAGGGAAGTTGGCCAGTAGGTAGGATTCGGGGGAGAGAAGATTGAATAACTACGAGAAGTGGAGACATGAAACAGGATATTGCCGCGAGAGTTGGATGTTCGACAGCCCCAACGTTGGTGTTTAGTATTATAGTCTCCTCCAGCAATAAAGCGTGATCCGAGAAATGTAACTTAATATTATAATTCTATTATGGAGTAAGGAAAACACAATTCATTAATTTTTTTGAATTAAGTTACTTAAATGTAACTTAATAGTATAATTCTATTATGGAGTAAGGACACATTTCACTCTGATCACTACAGTGTCACTACAGCCCGTCGAACAATCAGTACGACCGAAATCCCGAACGAAGAAGTGGGAAATAATTATATGTTTGTATCTCCGAAACAGCTGAGGCTATACTCCGTCGTTCGCGAGGGAATAAAGCCTTAGGCCACGACGGGATACAAACTATACTCCTGAAACAATTACCAAGAAGATGCATAGCTCACCTGACGAACCTCTAAAACTCCTGTCTCAGGCTAAGATACTTTCCTGAGTCATGGAAAAGAGCTATCCTCTTTCCGCTGCTGAAGCCAGCAAGAAATGGTAATCAGCCAGCCGACTACCGGCCTATTAGCTTACTTCCGCACATAGGCAAAGTTTTTGAGAAAATTATCCTTAGTTATCTCATAACCTACTGCTCGGAAATAGCGTTAATCCTACCGGAACAGACCGGCTTCCAGGCCGGACTTTGCCCGGACCACCATTTGGCGAAGCTACACGCAGAAGTAAGCCAGAACACAGTTAAGAACGAGGCAACCGCTTTGTTATCCATAGACTACAGGGAGGCGTTTGACTCAGTGTCCCATAGTCTTCTATGTAAGGCACTGCAGGACAACGAATTTCCCGAGCAGGTCTATACTATCATAAGGTCCTTTCTGACACAACGTTCAATAAAGGTACGAGTCGGAGAAGAGCTGTCCAACCCCTTTCCACTTACGTGCGGTGTAACTCATGCTATCACCGGTATTATTCTCAGTTTATACGACGGATATCGTTGGTGCCAAATACAAAAAAGCTACTGTGGCGGCGTATGCCGATGACATCGCCATCTACAGTAGCTCATTGAATGCAGAGAGAGCTCTACAGCAGGCGGAGATGGCCTGTGAGGAAATAACTAAAAAACTGGACATATTGAATTAATCCCAAGAAGACCGACTGTATTATCTTCTCCTTCCAAATGAATAAACGCCCTCTGCCTAAGGTTTATAGAGTAGCAGGCAGAGTAAACAAACCTGCGACTAGGATAACGTATCTCGGTGTAACCCTCGACCGGCACTTAACGTTATCCCAGCATTGTAATAAGAAGATCAGGTCGATTAGAACAAAATCTTACAGACTTAATCACCTTTTAACCTCACCGAACTTATCACTGCGCCTCAAAGTAATGATTTATAAGGCAGTTATTAGACCAGCACTCCTTTATGGGACGTCTATGCTGAATAACATTTCACCAAAAATTTCAAAAAGGCTCCAACAATTTCAACACCGTATACTGAGGCGTATAGTAAGGCACACCTCTCTACAAAGGACGAAATCAGACATAACACACGACACCCTCGGACTCCCGACGGTAACGGTCTTCATTAAACGGAGGCATATCAAATTCTTTGATAGTCTCCAACACTGCACGAACCCACTATTCAACACACTTACACCGACAAGCCGACCTCAGCGCTGGCATACCGAGCATGTCCAGACACTCAATATGGACTGAGTAAACTACTGACTAACTTCAATCAGAAAGAACTACCCCCACTCCTACCATGTAATTAATCTCAAAGTAATTGAATGCACAATCCTCTCTCAAAATGTACCATGTGCAGTACAAGAGATGGCATGCATCATATTAATATGTTATTGTTAAAAATTAATAAAAGCCGAGGGGCTAAGGAAAAAAAACTTTAGTTAACTTACAACGTTGATATTGCTAATGCACTAATAATACGCACTAATAACAATTTTTGGATTAAGTTACTTAAATGAAACTTAATATTATAATTCTACTAGCTGACCCGTCGCGCGTTGCTGCGATAGGAAATTTTTAACAGTGTTGCACTAAATTAAAAAATCTGAAATAATTCATAGTAATTGTTCTATCATTCCCTCAACTTATATTTTTTTGTCGAGGAAAAGGATTTTTTTTTTATTGTATTTTTAAAATTGTAAACGTTTCCCGTTCATTTGAAATTGGTGCCTAAAATGTTTAAAAAAATATTCAGTTGTAAAGTGAAAGAAAACCTTTTAATAAAAAAAAAAGAAAAAAAGGAATCTACCATAATAACTGGCAAAGTTATGAAGAAAAAACGATTTTTTAAGTTTTATTTTATTTTATTTTTTTAGGGTGAATTTTAATATTTGGAGTTAAAAATTTGGGAATCTTCATTACTTTTTATGGCAAATAAGATCCAATTTTTTTGTTCCAAATATCGCCTGGGGCATTTTTTATCTTCTTATCTGGCTATACCCTTTGGATAGTATATTCAGAACATATATTGCTTAATAAATTGGTTGTTAATATTTCCCAACATGATCGCTCTTATGTTATATAAAGAAAAAATAAGTGAAGCTGAGATTTTGTAGAAAATAATTCTTTGAATCGAAAATAACATTTATAATTGAATTCAAAATAATTTATATTTCCGATTTGTTCTCGCCTCCACTTTTTCTTTCATTTATTTTCTTGAAAAAAAAGTGATCTTATCAAATAGAACTTCCGGTGTATCGTAAGTTAAAATGTACATAGAAGGCTATAAGGTGGAAGAATGTTACTTGACAGGAATTTCTTCCCAATTTATGCCAGAATAATAAAAAGGTAGTTTAAATAAAACAGTATTCAGTGATGGCATCTATATTTAAGAGTTTTAAAAACGTTTGTAGCATAATGTACAGTTTCTGCTCTTGTTATATCTAGCTGACCCGTCGCGCGTTGCTGCGATAGGAAATTCACTTGTAATATATCATTTTTTTTATTCACAATCATTTTTATATATAAAAATCAATTTTCTTTATTTTCTCAAGTGCTTTTGGATACACAATATTTTTTGTTTTTCCTACTGGTGTGTAAACGAATAAATCTGAAGGTTTTCCGACGCGATGTGCGAAACATGGATGCCCCAAATCTAGACCACACACTTGTAGTGACTGCCCTTGCGCTTTGTTGATGGTCATTCCAAAAGCGAGTCGAACCGGAAATTGTAAGCGCTTGAATTCAAATGGCATATCTGTTGGAATCATAGTGTTACGGGCTACCGGGTGTAAAATGGACTAAACTATTACTTAATTCAAGAATCTAATATTTATTAACAAATTAAAAAGAATACAATGAGATTATTTAAAACAATTAAATTATTAAGCTAATACCAATTTACAATAACAATATTCTACTAAATGGTATCTAATTTCTAAGATAATATACAAACAATATAAGATATTGCTAATACTAAATAACTAAACTATTTATATATAAATTTGTACAAATACAATAATATTACACTATAGTTTACAATTACAAATTAACACTTACAGTTCGCTAATTATAGTCCACCGACCGTAAGACTCTACAAATATGGCAAACTGACACACAGTTTATTGCACTTATTACACGGCCACTAATTGCCACTGTTGCTCACTAAGCACTTATTACAGACTGATACTAACTCACTGTAACTCACATGCACTGCCACTAGTTAACGACTGCTTATTACTGACCGCCCGGCGAAACAGCTGGCCTGTTTATATAGGCAAGGTAGGTCGGGGTGGGACAATTCTCGGAAGATAGAAAACCGCCTAGCCCCATCCAGGCCGATCCAGATGGCTCTACGCCATTCTATAATCCCTTCCGCTTAATCCCATTGTTTGTCTTATCCTCTCAGCCGGTCCTTCTTCCCTCTCTGACCGTAACGCTGTCCCCTCCTTAAATGTGCTCTGCCCCAGAGCATAGTCCGTAGAAATCGGGCAGTTATGGGCTTCTATCGATGGAGACGCTTTTCCTTTCCAGGGGTTGAACGTGCACACCAATATGGCGACTCCAGAGTTGGCGAAAGTCTGTTCAAGGATGTTCCTGACAACCTTCCACTCCAGGCCGTCATAGCCACAGCCCAACTTAGGGATCGCGAACTTGGTGACACGCAGTCTCAGAAGCTTACTCCGCAGGTCGTCGAGGCTTCGCCGCAGGGCGTCATATGTGGGCTTCTGATCAGTGGCACACTTGGTAACCAAGTAGAACAGGCGTCCAATTAATTTGTCATTTTACAAAAGTTCGTTGGCAATGTGATACTTTGTGTTGATTTGTCGATTTCCATCTTTCCATTCCCAATATCCGCCAATTGCCTTGCGAAAATTCACTGCGATTTCACTGTCATTTAAATTTTTATTCAAATTTCTCTTCACATATATTTATTTATTTCGTACGAAATTTGTTCCTACTCTCCCTTTACGATTGACTCGATTTGAAGAAACTTGATTTGTGACAAATAATTATTTTTTTCAAGAAATTTTTAAATTTTTATTTCAAATAAAAAAAAAAAGAAAAGGTAGAAACCTTCCCTAGAGTGTACTGAACAATTTCCCAAAGTTTCATGATGATCGGAAGATTGGTGTAGTAGTGCATAACGGACAAACACACATACATTCATTTTTATATATATAGATTGGCGACCTATATCTAATAAGTATAATAGAGATTAAAATTTGTTCCTACTCTCCCTTTATTATTGACTCGATTACGAAAGAAATAACTTGATTTGCGACAAATAATTATTTTTTTTCTAGAAATTTTTGAATTAAAAAAAAAATGGCAGGTAGAAACCTTCCCCAGAGTTACTGAACAACTTCCCAAAGTTTCATGATGATCGGTGTAGTAGTGCATAACGGACAAACAAACACACACATACATTCATTTATATATATATAGATTATGGAGTAAGGAAGTTCAATTATATACAAAGAAAATACTTTACCACTCCTTTGTCAATGTTTTTTTTTAAATTTGAGATATCTTAGAAATTGAACCGTTTACAGTGGGGCGAAATCGCTAAATAGCGCTTAAAAATGTTTTTTTTTTTACTTTATTCAATCAATTGAGGATAAGTAAATTTGCATAGGCCTACCTTTTAGGCAATCATAACTGAAATTTTAGAGCCCTTTGTTCATTACAAACCTAAAGGAGCCTTTAGAGGGTGAAGAATCGTGAGTGCGGGAATTTAAAATAATTGCTTTTATCAGCAGTATTGGATGAGCACCGAAAAACTAGGGAATCCAAGGTTTCCAAAGCATTTTTTTTTTCAAAACACTACAAAAAAATGTCCTCTTATGTAATCTTTGAAATAAATATTAATTAGTCATCAAGAGTCTGGAGTAAAGCTCCTGAAAGGGAATTAGCTGCGTAAACCTGCCAACTTTGGATCCTGAGCCCAAACAAATCGAAAAAACTCGGTGGTTCCATGCCCGTGTAAAGAAACAAATGAAAGACGGAAGGTCGTAATCCTTTTATTCTTTACTCCATTCTGATATTTTGTCAGTTGTCGTGCATGTGTTTGATTAAGCTTACTATGTCATCGATAAAAGTGAAAATCCGTGTCCTTATGGGAGAATTATTGAAGTCGAAGGAGCAAAATGCGCACACTTTATTTAAATGTTTAGTGGATGAATTTCACCTGTCCGACCTTCCTTCATCATCAGTTAATTGAAGATACTTTATGATTGATCATTATTATTAATATTAAAACAAAATGTTCCCGCATTTCAAAGAACGAGGATCTAATGGGCAACCGCCTCATCGCCTTCAGACCCTTACAGTTAATTTCTCATCTTGAGGGAGCATTAGCTGAAATCAATGAAACTGCCAAATTTCTAGGTTATACTTCAATCTCCTGAGGGTTTAATGATTTTTAAGCGTTTTTTATCGTTTTCTCGCCACTATGCGTGGAAGGGTAATATGGCCTAGAGCCTTATTAGCCACAAATGTAGTGAGCCATATTGCCCTGCATAACAAATACAATAAAAAAATAGAAGAAATAAACTTTGCATTATTTTGAAGAACAAAATTCGCAGAAAATAACCTCCGGTTCTACTTCTGAGCATTCTTCATGAGCCCATAATTCATTTTCTATAGCTGGAAGAGGATAAGTAGTAGAAGATGAAGTGGTTGGCTCTGGTGTAGTATTTTCTTTATTAGCGAGTCTATATTCTTGCTCATTATCCTTATCAATAAAATCGTGATCTTTAAAAACATTCCTGTTAACAGGATATAAACCTGTAGCAGGAAAAACACTGACACTGACACTGGCCGCTTTGAGTACGGAGATATCCAGGTCCAAATACTTCCATCATTTTATGTTGGCCTAGTGGGCGTGAGATGTTCCTAACCCATGATCTTATTTCTTCAGAAACATATTTGTTTAATGGTCCCATGAATGATTTGTCAAGTGGTTGTATTTTGTGGCTGGAATATGGTGGAATTGAGAGTAAGTAGACATGATTTTTTCTTGCAAGGTCTATCAATTCAAGATTTCTTGTATGACTTGTGTGGCCATCTAGAATAAGCAATACCGGATATTCTTCAGTGGGGTTCACGTGTTGGATAAAATGTTGAAACCCCTTTGTAAATAAGTTTGTTTGGATCCAACCTGAAGGGTGGCATTCATATATGGCTCCAGGAAGCGCACCTTTCATTAAAAGCGGATGGCTTCTTTATCTTGGGAATACAATCATGGGTGGAACGAATGATCCTCCTGCACCCATACTTTTCAATCAATTTCTCGTATAGCTTGAAGAAATGGTCCACACTTTCTTTATTAAATCCCGTAGCCCTGCCAATGAAGGTCCTGTTGGGTGGCGAAACAGTAGCTCCAGATACCACTCTAAAAAAAATTGTATCCAATCTTTACCCGCACTTTCATTTTTCGACGAAAAGTTATGGATGGTATTGTTTTTTACTGCCACCTGATAGGCTAATCTCATAACATCTTTTCGCGAGATTAAAAAAACGTAAGTAACTATTTTTAAAGTACATTAAATTTGCTACAATTTGAGCCAAACCGCAGGCTCTGTAGGTCTAATAGATTCCAAGTACAGTCCCTATCATATAATAAATAACTGGAATCTTAGCTACATTAGTATAAATGAATCGCCAAATTTGTTTGGTTGCTAAGCGCAAAACTCGAAACCGGCTCGACCAATTCGTCAAATTTTTTCCCCTTATTTTTGTTAAGGCCCAATGTAGGAGGTTATGTAGAGAAAAATCATTTAAAAATGACGAGGGAAATAATAAAAACAACACTTTTCTTTTCCCATACACACCGCTAATAAATAATATATATAAATAAAAATGAATCACCAAATTTTTGCTAGAACGGCTCGACCTATCCGGCTAATTTTTTTCCCCTTTTTTTTTAAAGGGCACAGAAGGTTCTTATTGAGAGAAAAAAATCATTTAAAAATAAACGGGGGAGGAAAATAACAAAATGAACATTCCAAAAGTATTTATGTTAACTTATAAACAAAAAGATTACATTAGACTAAATGATCTTTTTATGCGTTGGAAATCAATTATTCATTTAAAAAAACACCTTAAAATTAAAAAAATTACCTGAACATATGGTAGTTCCGCCATATCTCGAAATTCTTCTTTGTTCTTTTGTTCTTTGTTCTTCCTTCTTCTTTGTTCTTTCTTTTCTTCTTTGAAATTCTTTGTTCTTCTTGAATTTTCTTGAAAAATTGCTTCTTATATTATAGAGGTTTGGACATTTACTAAGGCAACGTAATTTTTTAAAATCTTATTTCGTATGATTTCCTAGTAACTGTTGAATATTAAAAATCAGCAACTGTTGAATTAAAAAAACACCTTAAAATTAATTAAATTAAAAGAATTACCTGAACATATGGTAGTTCCGCCTTATCTTGAAATTCTTCTTTTTTTCTTTGTTCTTTTGTTCTTTTGTTCTTTGTTCTTCTTTCTTCTTTGTTCTTCTCGAAATTCTTTGTTGTTCTTGAATTTTCTTGAAAAATTGCTTCTTATAATTTAGAGGTTTGGAGATTTACTAAGGTAACGCAATTTTTAAAAATCTTTTTTCGTATGAATTCCTAGCAACTGCTGAATTTGTTGTATTGTTGTCATATTCCTAATACAGTCAGCAGTGGCAGTATCCATGGCAACCGGCCCTGGCCAGATTCCAGCAGTTGTTAGGCTCATACTCTAACTTATAACCTTACTTAATGTTTATGTTCAAGTGTAATTGTTATTAATTCAATGTAATGTTCAACCATATAAAGAGCTTTTTTATTTCATAATAGTTGGCGACGAGATAAAAAAGTAAAAGTTTTTTTGTCTTAATTTCATTCAAGTCCTGCTGATAAATACTGTTACGGGCTACCGGGTGTAAAATGGACTAAACTATTACTTAATTCAAGAATCTAATATTTATTAACAAATTAACAAGAATACAATGAGATTATTAAAAACAACTAAATTATTAAACTAATATCAATTTACAATAACAATATTCTACTAAATGTTATCTATTTCTAAAATAATATACAAACAATATAAGATATTGGTAATACTAAATAACTAAACTATTTATATATAAATTAGTACAAATACAATAATATTACACTATAGTTTACAATTACAAATTAACACTTACAGTTCGCTAACTAAAGTCCACCGACCGTAAGACTCTCCAAATATGACAAACTGCCACACAGTTTATTACACTTATTACACGGCCACTAATTGTCACTGTTGCTCACTAAGCACTTATTACAGACTGATACTAATACTAACTAACTCACACACACTGCCACTAGTTAACGACTGCTACTCACTGGCTTATTACTAACTCGTCTTACTACTGACTCGCGGCCCGAACAGCTGTCCTTTTTATATAGGCAAGGCCGGTCGGGGTGGGGATTTCTCGGAAGAAGACCACCTAGTCCCATCGAGCCCGATCCAGAAGCTTCTACGCCATTCTATAATCCCTTCCGCTTAATCCCATTGTTTGCCTAATCTTCTCAGCCGGTTCTCGTCCCCGCTGTGACCGTAACACTGCCCCCTCCTTAAAAGTGCTCTGCCCCAGAGCATAGTCCGGAGAAATCGGGCGGTTATGAGCTTCCCTCGATGGAGACGTATTTCCTTTCCAGGGGTTGAACGTGCACACCAATATGGCGACTCCAGAGTTGGCGAATGTCTGTTCAAGCATGTTCCTAACAACCTTCCACTCCAGGCCGTCATATCCACAGCCCAACTTAGGGATCGCGAGCTTGGTGACACGCAGTCTCAGAAGCTTACTCCGCAAGTCGTCGAGGCTTCGCCGCAGTGCGTCATATGTGGGCTTCTGATCAGTAGCACACTTGGTAACTAAGTAGAACAGGTGTCGTCCTTCGTGCGTATGGTGGAGTGTTTTCCCGACGCTTGGTCCTTGGCGTTCCAGTTCCTCAGTTCCAGCAAACTTCTTCCTGAAGACCGCTGCAATGCCTCGGGAAGTCCTCAGATCTTCGGCGACACAATGGGCCAGAGAATAGTCCGCGGGTAACGAGAAGATATCTCTGTATACTGTCTGAGTTATTCCACGGGAACCTTGTACCTTAGGTTGTGCAACTGATACCTTACTGGTCTCCACGTTGTTGAGGTACCTGACTTGCTGGTCTTTGGTCGGACCATGGTCTCCTTTGTATGGGGCCAGTCTATTAAAATGGACTACCCTGGGTTTTCCTTTTGGCTGCTTTCTGATCCTATAGATGACGTCGTTTATCCTATTGATGATCTCAAACGGGCCATCCCAGGAGTTCTGAAGTTTAGGTGAGTAGCCTCGCCTCCTTCGAGGGTCATGTAGCCAGACCAAATCTCCAGGTTGGAAGCCACCTTTCTCTGCCCTGATGTCGTAACGCTTCTTCATTCTGTCACTGGCTCCCTGGATGTTTGCACGAACCTGCCGAAGGATGACTTCTTCGTCTCCCATCGTCAGCACACCTCTCGACATGTCCAGCTTGATCCCGTATGCCATCATGAAGTCCATGCCCAATATGACATCTTCATCGATCTCTGCCACGTGAGCGCGGTGCTTCAGATGTTGACCCCCGATGATGAAGGTGGCAACTGTCTCCCCGTAGACCTTGGCTGGCTGTCCCGTGGCAGTCCGTAATGCCCAAGTTGTTGGTAAGATCTTCTCAGCTGGAAGTGTCTTGGAGTTCAAGATTGTCATGCTCGCGCCGGTATCCACTAGAAGACTTCGCAGCTGACCGTTCACCATCCCATCAACGTAGAAGCTGTTTGTTCTGCTTCCTATTGACGCAACTCTGATGGCCTTCCTGGGGGTTTTGACGTTACGGGTTGGACACTTGCTTCTAGGGTGTCCAAGCTGTCCGCTGCCCCAACAGCGTATCTCCTTCTCATGGGTCCTGAGAGCATCCAACACTCTCGTGACTATGTCCTCGACGCTGGGGTACGCATTTGGCTCCGCTTCTGCTGCTCGTACTCGCGCATGGCCCCGTACAGACTGCCTAACAGCCTCGAACTCCATGGCCTGGGATAATGCGTCTCCCAAAGTTTTCGGCCGAGCGAGCTTCACTGCTTGTTGTGTCTCTGGGTCCCGAAGTCCATCCAGGAATTTGTCGACAGCCAAACTCTCGTAGACATAGTCGGTGACCGATGGGTAGGCGTTCCTCACCAGCCGGGCAATATCCGCTTCCAATTCCTGCAGCGTCTCGTTGTCCTTCTGGACCCTGTTTCTTAGCTGTGAGCGATATAGCTGGTCCATGTGGCAGTGGCCGAAACGCATTTCCAGTCTTCTAATCAGCTTCCCGTAGTTAGACCGCTCCGACAAGGGCATTCCCTGCAGCACCCTCAAGGCGTCTCCACGCAAGGCCAGGCACAATGCTGAAGCTTGGGTCCCCTGCGACCACCCGTGGATCGAAGCCGCTGTCTCGAAGAGAGTCATGTAGTCCTCCCACGGCGTCTTTCCGTCGAATTCTGGAATGGTGTTGTGAGCTGGTGGCGTCCCATTATTGGCGGGCAGAATGGTTTTATGAAGACTGACCTCGGGGGAACGGTCGGTGTCGTTCGTTGATGGGTTGCTCTTACGTCCCTCCAGAGCTTCCATTCTTAGCCTAATTTCGTTCACTTTTTCTCCTAGCCTAGATTCTACATCAGCTACTTTATTATTTACATCGGCTAACTTATTATCTACATTTTCCATTAACTTAGTCTCTAATGTGCCTAACTTAGACTCTAATGTATCCATTAAATCATTTTTTACAGTACCTAGCTCATTTTTAACAGTGCTTAACTCATTACCTAGCTTATTTTCTACATTGCTTAACTCATTACCTAGCTCATTTTTAACATTGCTTAATTCATTACCTAGCTTATTTTCTACATTGCCTAATTCATTTTTAAAAGTTGCAGACAACTTGCTCAAATCAGTTTCAAACAGAACGTCATCTGGATTTTCCCCTAACTCTACAAAAAATTGACGCAAGCGATGTTGCAGTACACTTTTATTTCCGGAAGAATCCAGATCACGTTCTTCTAATTCCCGTTTTAAATCCGCAACTTTTAAATCCATCAATTTAAGACTTTGAGAAGCCATTTTTCAAACAGTAGCCCAATTATTACAAAATGCGAGACAAAATAACAATTACACAAGATCCCACTTCTGACACCAATTTGTTACGGGCTACCGGGTGTAAAATGGACTAAACTATTACTTAATTCAAGAATCTAATATTTATTAACAAATTAACAAGAATACAATGAGATTATTAAAAACAACTAAATTATTAAACTAATATCAATTTACAATAACAATATTCTACTAAATGTTATCTATTTCTAAAATAATATACAAACAATATAAGATATTGGTAATACTAAATAACTAAACTATTTATATATAAATTAGTACAAATACAATAATATTACACTATAGTTTACAATTACAAATTAACACTTACAGTTCGCTAACTAAAGTCCACCGACCGTAAGACTCTCCAAATATGACAAACTGCCACACAGTTTATTACACTTATTACACGGCCACTAATTGTCACTGTTGCTCACTAAGCACTTATTACAGACTGATACTAATACTAACTAACTCACACACACTGCCACTAGTTAACGACTGCTACTCACTGGCTTATTACTAACTCGTCTTACTACTGACTCGCGGCCCGAACAGCTGTCCTTTTTATATAGGCAAGGCCGGTCGGGGTGGGGATTTCTCGGAAGAAGACCACCTAGTCCCATCGAGCCCGATCCAGAAGCTTCTACGCCATTCTATAATCCCTTCCGCTTAATCCCATTGTTTGCCTAATCTTCTCAGCCGGTTCTCGTCCCCGCTCTGACCGTAACAATACGATACAAGATGGATCCAAATCAATTCAAGGAATTTATGAAGAACTTCAATGCCACCATGTCAAATCTGATTTTATCTATCCAGCAATCTACACAGGAAAGTTACCCTAGTTCTAGTCTAAATCCTTTTGAACGTTTTGATGCAGAAAGAGAAAAATTTACAAATTAATTGGAGAGATTTCAAAATTATTGCTCTCTGAAAAATGTTACGACTGAGAAAAAAGCACAACTCCTGTGCGCATCCATTGGGTCAGAACATTATAATAATCTGGTAGCACTATTGGGCCCACATAAGCCGGTCAACAAACTGCCATACACTGATTTGGTCTCGTCTCTTAAACAAATGTTGTTACCAAAAAAGAGCACGGTAGTATCACAACATTATTTCCTTAACATATATCAAAATGATAATGAGAATATTCCACAATATGTTGCATCTCTACAACGTGACATTATCGACTGTGAATTCAATGTTACCTGTCCTTGTGAGAAATCTCTCTCCATTGCTGATATTTTCCTTCGTGCACAATTTATTAGAGGGCTTAAAGATAATTGGATCCGAGAACAACTACTACAATCAAATGAAACATCATTTAACAAAATTGTGGAAAAAGCAACATCTCTTGAAGCTTCCCGGATTGAATGTAAGGACTTCTTCCATAATTTTAGGTTTCAAGGAAGCCCTTTTAGAAGAAGCTGAGAAGACACGTGAGAAAGGAAGAAAGTTGGTAATTTCGTGCATATTTAATTGTTAATCATAATTTAGGGCGAAGTGGTATCTTGTGAGATATTTGTCTGATAAGAAATACCTCCGAATCTCCTCTACGTTAGTGAGTAACTTAACAATTGCGATTAATGAGTGAGAACGTGATGAACTACTTCATAGCATTCATTATTTAGTCACTTCGGAATTTTTACGTTTTCCCAATTGGAGTTTTTCCGATTTGATATATTCCGCTCGCTGTCAGAATTTATGATATAAACAGTAGGATCTAGGACCTACTGGGCTCACCCAGCTATTATGAAGTACTCAAATTAAGGGGGGAAATCTGGTGGTTGAGCGTGATCTAGGACAAATGGTGATTTGTTCGACGATTGAACGATTTCCCAAGAAACAGTACATCCTCTACCATGTAATGAGCCGCAGACCCTTCATGGGCTGTAGAGGTACAGGTTTTTTTATAAGATAAGATTAAACAACTAGTGGAAAAATCAGAAACTCCCAGATCTTGCACACCATAGGGAGAAAGAAAATAGTTTTAAAATTAATATAGTTTCTTAATATTACGGTACCACCCCATTAGAATTTATTGAAACATTTCAATTAACAGTTTCCTACCCATAAAAACACCAAAATATAATCAAATGATTATTCCCATCTCAATTGTGGGTAAGCTTCATCCCGCTTGCATAATTTTAAACTTATTTTAATTGTAATATTTAATAAAATCATTTTAATTGGCGATTTTCAATTGGAAATTACTATCTATAAGGATATTTACACATTTCAACGTAATATGGCTTCTAGCATCTTTCGTATACGCAGTGATTAAAGTTGTTGGACGGTCTCAGGAAAGCAGTCGAAAAGAGGCAAAGAACTGGTGGCAACAAAACGAAGTGACTGTAGTGATAACACTCATTGGAACTGTTTACCCAATCATTTTCGATGGAATTAGTTATCTCGAAAAGTAACATCCCAGAAAAGCACTCAGACTCCAGCTTGCGAGGTAAGTAAAGTAAGGCTCAAGGGTTCAAAATACCAAGAGTAAACATGTGGTGTAACCGCAACTTCTTGAATTTGGAATATGTTTATAATTTTTCCTTATAAGTTTGTTGCCACACTAAAATTTTGAGTCATAAGGAGAAAATGTTTCATAAATTTTTTATTTTGGATGAAAATGGTTGACCTTGATGAAAATTGTGGAAGAAAATGGTCCGGGAAGAGGTCAATAAGTTTTTCTGAATATCAAGAATATTTATTCAGTAGCCAACGTTTCGACCCACTCTGTAGGTCTTCTTCAGGGCTAAATATACAAAATACAGACAATTTAAAATCACAAAATATTTAAAAATAGGTTAAGCATGGTAAAAACAAATGTTAAAATACAAAGGTAGGACAAAAAAAAATACTATAGAATACAATAAGAAAAAACAGAAAGTGCTAAAAATTAAAGAATAAGGTAATATAAATTCAAATGGGATAAATATTAAAGTGGACATACAATAGTATCAGTTTTCTGAGTGGTGAACAATAAAGATGGGGCAGGGGAGAGAACATGAGAATTATATCGATATAGTAATAAATAAGAAAATGTTGATAAGAAATGATGATGATAAGTAATAGAAGTGAGACATACATATTACTACTAAGGGGGAAGATGATGTATACATAATGTTCATGAAATAGTATAAAGGATAGATGTAGTACAATATATAATAATTGCTAAGACATGGTGAGAAAGGAGAAAATAAAAGATATTAAATTAACATGTACAATCGTATAAAAAGTGCGATAAGTAAGTTACAATTGATGGGTATTAGACAAAATTAAATGTAAAAAGACAAACAAATGTGGTTCAGAAAAGATACTTAAAATAAAAAAGTGAGTTAAGATGAACCCGGATGAAACTCGTTAAAATGATAATAAAAGGTGGGAAATGAATAAACTTCTTACAGAAACAGTAAGCAAGGAAATAGTAAGAATAATAGTGTGATGTGTTTTATAATGTATATGACTATTAGGGAATTGAAATGAAATGGAGAAGGGAGGGGGGGGGGGGAGGATGGGTAAATTAGTGAAGAATATAGAATCAATTACCTGTAGCGGGAGGAGAGCCCGATAGGTCCGTCCAAGCGGTAATCACTCTCTAACGTACAAAGAGGGGTGGGGGAGGTATAACTCCCACCCCTACAATTAAAAAAATATATCTATTATTTTCTCCTTTCTCACCATGTCTTAGCAATTATTATATATTGTACTACATCTATCCTTTATACTATTTCATGAACATTATGTATACATCATCTTCCCCCTTAGTAGTAATATGTATGTCTCACTTCTATTACTTATCATCATCATTTCTTATCAACATTTTCTTATTTATTACTATATCGATATAATTCTCATGTGCTCTCCCCTGCCCCATCTTTATTGTTCAATCTTTGTTGTTTTTTTTTCCTACCTTTGTATTTTAACATTTGTTTTTACCATGCTTAACCTATTTTTAAATATTTTGTGATTTTAAATTGTCTGTATTTTGTATATTTAGCCCTGAAGAAGACCTACAGAGTGGGTCGAAACGTTGGCTACTGAATAAATATTCTTGATATTCAGAAAAACTTATTGACCTCTTCCCGGACCATTTTCTTCCACAAACATCAATTTTTTAATTTGTTACAGAATTATGGTATTAAACTTGCTAAATCTATACTCATTCATTTTCGTCATTTTTTCAGTGATTCATGGAAAAGTAAAGTACCTGTTTTCCTTTCGTATATAATGCGCCATAATTTATTATGACTCAGATATATTAAAATGTTTTTGTTTTAGTCAACGAAACTTAGCGAGCTCAAAAAGAATTTGGCTAAAATAATTTTCAACATTACGGAAACAAAATCAAAAGCTAGTACCATAGCAGCCAAGTCCAGTTCAACTACGGAGTCACTTGTTGCTGCATTGATTTTAGCAAATGCAACTACACCTTCAAGTTTTATCGGGACTTCAATAGATCTCAATCCTGGCGATTTGAATAATAATTATACGATGTTTTCAGAAGACGTTCTTACATCAACAACTGATGGAACATTATTATCTACCGATTTCTCGACATGTTGATTGTTAATTTTTAATTTATTATATAGATTTTTATTTTTGCTTTTAACTTTAGGAGTTTTTACATAAATAGTGTCTTCGTTCAATTCTGGTGGTTCTTCTCTATTTACATTAAGTCTATCTGTTCGGTTTTCCTTTTCATTAGTTATTTTATCATATACCATTTTTTGTAATTTATTTAAGTGAATAAAATAATCATGTATATAAAGGTCTGATAACGTAGATAGAGCCAGTTGAATAACGTCTGAGGCAGTTTTATGCTTTTTAAACATATTTAATTGATATTTTTTCCATCTTTTTGTGCGAATTAACAAAGTTTAATTGTTTTGTTAATTTTTAAATCATTAATCGTGAATGAAATCGTTCTATATTCCCCAAAAATAGCAAACTAAGCCAATAACGTTTTATTAATTCAATAACGGTCTGATAACGTAGATAGAGCCATTTAAAAAATTAAATATAAATACGTTGCTGAAAATATGATTATTTGTTTGCTTGTGTTTAATGTTTAATACAGGAAGAGGGTGAAGTCAATAAGGTTACCACAAGTAAGCAATGAATTTATTTGTTTTACAGATAAAATGCAAAGAGTGAAATACCTCTGATGAACATAAGGTTGAATTGTAAAATAATTGACTATAAAAAAAAAAAAAAAGAAGTGGAATGAAGTCTATGAAGATATGAACGAAAAAGCAATTTGATAATCTATATAATTTTTTTTATATTATTATTTTTTTTTTTTTTTGGAATATGCTATTATGGACTACGTCTTTTTCTATTCTCATATAAATTTATTTATTAGGTATATTATATTCTTCAATTAAATAAAACGTTACTCAAATAACGTGTTCCAGTAACACGTTATTACATGGTAGCAGTTATGCTATAACGAGTTATTAAGATTTCACTGTTTAGCCCATCACTAGCCCATCCAATCCAAAACAAAAATCTGGCTCTACCGTCAACAAAAAATAACAAGTACAAAATCTTGCACTAGGCCCATAACCTATTAAGATGAGAGTAAAAGGTGAAAATGAATAATGAAGATGAAGTTTTGCTTCTTAATTATTTCGTCTACTGGATAGTTATTTAAGTATTTATTTATTTTAGCTTTGGATAGTTATAATAATCTGTTAATATAATAAGTAGGCGCCCTTAATTGAAGAAAAACCTAGTAGTGAATTTATCGAACAAATCTTTGCTTGGCTAAAACACTGCATAGGTCCTAGCCTAGTACCAAATATTGACATGAGAGTAAAAGGTGATAAAGTGCAGGGAAAACAACAGTACAAGTTATTACGATACGAGCACAGATTTATTGGATGTAAACGCGATAGACAGGCAGACACTTCACACACCAACATCGATTCACCCAGAACACCTGTAGGACACCAACTCCCTGACAACAATGGTGAACACAACATGGATGACATTGTGCACAGCCAACATACTCTTAACTGTCACTTTACAGTGTTGACTGTCTATAATACAATAAAGATGATACACAGAAGAGGAATTACTTCAACACCAAACCCTCAAGATTGCCTTGAATTTTTTAATCTTGTTTTTAAATCTCCCAGTAAAAAGCATCTCAGACATGCTCTAGTGTGTCAATCCTGTGCATTTATTGCGCCATGCAGTCTTATTCTGTGTTCCAGAGAATCTTGATATAATTTTTAACTTTCATTTGAAGTGAATTTACATTATGTAACAGTGCCTCTTATGTTATCTTCTACTATTTATGACTATTTAAGCTTTAACCAATCAAAGCTCTAGGTGTTAAATTATTGTTTATCTTAATTCATTTACTTATTTAATTATCACCAAAAGCTAATCACGAGAAACCTAAACAAGGATGAAATATGTTCAAGGTATTCATTTTCAATATAGATTTATTAGATTCAAGTCCTCCCTACAATGGAAATTGTTCAGTCTTGTGATGATTCAATTTTTGTAATGTTTTTATCCCTCTAATTCAACTTTTTTTTTTGTTTAGTGTTAGTTGATTGTCCAAGTTTTTGATCCATTCTTGTATGGATTGTATGGCTACATTAAGAGGACGAACCATTGGGTAGTGGGCGACCTGAACGCCCAACGTTCCCTTTGGAATAACAAATCTTGTAACGTAGCGGGGGAGATAGTGTTAAAATCCCCGTTCACCGTGGTTCACCCTAACACCTATACATTTAGGAATAGAGTAAACCCTTCTTTTAGGTCTACGGTTGATCTCGTACTCACACGGCAGCCGCACCGATTCATCGATTGCGTCACGCTAGATTTAATAACGACGGGCCATCGACGCGTGGTTTACCTGCTAGACGGGGAAGCACCGGCGCCACCTCCACTGAACAGGTAGAAGTACCAAGAGGCAGACTGGGAATTTTTAAAATCTCAGATCTACCATAATCATTCTACGGTACCTACTCTACGTACGACGAGTGAAGTAGACCTTTATATAGAGTACTTCACTGATGTAATCAGAAGCGCCGCTGATGCAGCAATCCCCAAATTCAGGCCCCTACCACCAGCTCTGCGTCTCCCACCTGATCATATTCTGAAGCTAAACGCCCTCCGCAATAAGTGGAAGAACAAGTGGTACAGGACCAGAGATTATGAGGTAAAATCGGTGGTAAAATTACTTACCACTCAGATTCGAAACCTCATGAAACAATGGCGGACTGCTCAGTGGCATGAAAAGCTTCGGTCCACCCATGGTGATCATAGAAAGTTCTGGAAGCTACTTAGGAAGAGCACCAGAAAGAGGAACTACACAAGGCTTCAGGATGGAGACGAGATAATAACAAACCAGGAGCAGGCTGTTAAGTTTGCAGATCACTACGGTGACCGGATAGCGAATCGGACCATAGACATGTCCGAATTACCGACAGAAGAGATCGGCAACAATTACATGTTTGCATCTCCGAAGCAGCTGAAGGCGATACTTCGTCGTACGCGAGGTGGTTAATTATCTCAAAACTTACTGTTCGGAAGTAGCTCTGATCCCACCAGAACAGACCGGCTTCCAAGCCGGACTGTGGCCTGACCACCATATGGTGAAGCTACACGCGGAAGTCAGCGAGAACACCGCTAAGAACATGGCAACCGCCATGATATTTATTGACTGCACGGAGGCGTTCGACTCAGTGTCCCATAGTCTTCTATGTAAGATACTGCAGGACGAGTATCCCGAGCAGCTCTATACTATCATACGGTCTTTTCTGACGCGACGTTCAACTAAGGTTCGAGTCGGCGAAGAGCTGTCCAACTCCTTTGATCTCACTTGTGGTGTCCCCCAGGGCTCTTTGTTATCACCAGTTGTTTTTTCAATCTACACGGCGGAAACTGTTGGAGCGAGATACAGAAATGCCAATGTCGCGGCTTACGCCGACGATATAACAATTTATAGCAGTTCACTGAACGCTAAGAAAGCTCTACGACAGGTGGAGGCGGCCTGTAAGGAGATAACTGACAAGCTGGAGAGATTAAATATTACAGTCAATCCCAAGAAGACCGACTGTGTTGTATTTTCATTTCAGAAAAACAAGCGCCTTCTACCGACGGTCTATAGAGTGGGGGATAGTGAGAACCATCCAGCCAATCAGATAGTTTACCTGGGCGTCACCCTAGACTGGCTGGCACCTGACGTTGACCCAGCACTGCATGAGAAAAATCAGTCAGACTGGGACAAAGTCCTACAGGTTGAACCACCTGCTCACCTCACCGAATTTATCATTACACCTCAAACTAATGATATACAAGGTCCTCAGACCAGCCCTTCTCTACGGAGCGCCAATGCTCAATAACATATCTCCGACTACCACGAGGAGATTCCAACAGTTTCAAAACACCATATTAAGGCGTATAGTACGACATACTACACTACAACGCTCAAAGACTGACATAATACATGACAATCTCGGACTACCGACGGTGACAGATTTTATAACTCGGAGGCATATCAAATTCTTTGATAGCCTCCAGCACTGCACTAACCCGCTATTGAGCACTTTGAGACCAGCAAGCCGGCCACAGCGCTGGCAAAAGTATGTAAGTTCCCTCAGTCTCGACTAAGGTGTATTAATATTACACTTAGATTAAGTTTAGTTTTAAGTTTTAGTTTTAAGTTTTTCATCTCCACGTATGCTGATGACACATGCGTGTTATCAGTTAATAACGACCCATATATATATATTGCATCCCAATCCCTTCAATCACATTTATCAAGCCTCGAAGAATGGTGTCGGAATTGGAGAATTAAAATCAATTCCAACAAGTCCCATTAAATTACCTTTACCCTTCAACAAAAACCCATGACTTCCTGCCCTACTGTATCCTTTAATAGTAATCCACTTATCCCTGTTGAACAGATCCGCTACCTAGGACTCAACTTAGACAAACGTCTTACTTGGAACCCTCACACAAGACTGAAAAGACAAGAAACAGCTAGACGGTTCCGACTACTCCACACATACTAGACAAACGCTCGAAGCTTCAGATCAATTACAAAAGACTTATTTATGTGAATATTATAAGACCTATATGGACTTACGGAATTGAACCATGGGGCTCCACCAAACCATCAAATTCCTCTCGTATTCAATCCTTCCAATCCAAAATCCTAAACGCTCCTTATTTTGTCACAAATAAAACCACCCATAATGACCTTAACGTTCCATGTTACCGATTTAGCCCATTCCAGTTACCTATCATTCCATAATAAACTCCAGGCCCATCCAAACCCACTAGTTTCCATTCTTGCATCCAATTCCATCCCGGACAATCCTCCTAGGCGTCTGAAGAGAAGATGGCCTCGAGACCTTCTATAATAGAAATGTAATTAGAGTGCTCCCAATGGGTAGTGCCTCTACATGTCCTTTCATGTATTTATTTATTCATACAGCCCTTGTACTAGATGTATATATTACAGTGTACAATTCAATAAAATAATTTTAAAAAAAATAAGTTTTCATAATTTTCAAACAACCAGTGAGCCCCATCAATGGATATCTAATCCTAGTTAACCCCATCACCCCAATCCTTTAACTTCCTCAAAATCCTCTTAAAATGCACCCAGTGCAAGAAAAGAGTTGTATATACATATATATATATATATATATATATATATATATATATATATATATATATATATATATATATATATAAATTTATTAATATACGTTAGTAAGTAAGTCTGTTTCAGATGATCGTCTTTCCAGGGGCTTGGGAAAAAAAAAAAAATGAAGATACATAAAATATAAATTTTTAATTCAAGACAACTGAGGCCAGAAAAAAATGACATGGATAAAACGAAATTACGATCCTCAAATTCTAATAAATAGTAAACTCTGAAAAATGGAAGATAAAGCATTAGCTATCTAGAGGTAAATGAAAAACATAAAAGGGCTCGGAATCGCCGATTTTGGATGCACCCGTTGAGAAAACAATCGATACAATGAATAATTTTGGTGAGTAAAACCTTTCTTTTTCCTGTTGAAAACTAACTAAAATTGCTTTTATACTTTGAATAATTGAGAAAAATTCAATGCTCTTGCTAATCTAGTTTTAATGGACAAAACATTATTTTTTCTTTAAACTATAAATAACATACTTATGAATTAGGCCAATTTCCAAGGCTTGTAGGTATTCTTCCTTGTAGATTAGAGAATTTATCTTCTTGATAGCTTTACTTACCTTTAGAAAACAAATAATATATTTGTTAATAAGTTTTATTTGATTTAAAAATAACAAATGTTATGATTAAGTAGGGATAGCAGTATCCTGGGCTAGGGAACATTGGGCACACACACACACATATATATATATATATACATACATACAGGTTTGCCCCTCCCTGGCTGCTTAACTGTCAATTACTTAAATTTTTTACTTGCTTAAATTTTTAAATAATTTTAGACCGTACAGCACTCGCATACTTCGAAAGGTAACAAAAAAAAGGTCCTGGAGTTGTTTTTATTTCAATATAATTTCAGTTTACTTTGAGAGCCCCAATAATTACTTGGTATTCACTTTGTTAATGTAGAATAAAATTACTGGTTTTTAGCCACTTTACTATTTAGAAGTCACCATTCAATAGATTTCGCATAAGTGCTCTTATCACTTTAAAGCATTGATTGCTTTCAAGAATATGATATCCAAGATACGAATGAGGAAAAGTATGGCTATTGAGTTTGATTTGATGTGTTTTCCCGATATTTAGATTTAATAATGAATGTTAAGACATGTATGGAAAAATTCCACACAAAAAGCCTTAAGCCACTAATATAAAAACAGGAAACAACAATACTTGTAAATTTTCAGCCATCTTCTTGGCGTAACGACAGCAAAGGAACAAACAAACGAAAAATGCACATCCTTAACTCAAAATACAGCGAGACACTAACCAGAGGAAATATACCACCACCTCCAAGACCCAAATGTGGTTATTGAAGCATAAGGAAGATTACCAGACAACAGCTGGAAAATGTTATAACAAAACAGCTGAAAAAAAAAATAAAATGCATATGACACTCACCAAAATTTAAAAAGCACAAATGAAAAAAATAAACAACACAAAATAGAAGAAAAGAAAAGTGAAAAGTAAAGTGAAAGTGGAAGAGAAAAAGGGAATTATTCCACAAAATCTATTAACCTGGAAGAGCAAAAGCTCGAAAGAGGCATAAAATACTTGTTAAGAGATTAGTGAAAAAAATAAAACCAAAGAGCCTTAAATCTCTAAACTAAAAACTGGAAACAAAAATACTAGTCAGGCATCTGGACGACAGAAAGAGAATAACAACAAAGGAAAACAACCATTAAAGCGCATCCTAACCTCAAAATGCAGCGAGACTGTAACCTGAAGAAACATCACACCACCTCGTCCCAACCACCAGGTCCCAACTGTGAAATTAATTAAAATATCCTTAATGCTCTAGAAAATCGCTTTGAACAACATTTAATATGAATTTTAATGTTTGCATTTAGTGACTAAAGTACTTGGGGCAAATAAAACAAGTGTTATTTATTTACTATGTATAAATAATCCGTAGCAATGAAAATCCTTAGGTGTGAATATCTCCTAAACAAAGCGATTTGCTGACATACCTCCATAGGATATTGTTTTCTTGTTTTAATGCCCTTAGTTCAAATTTTCAGTTTGGATACATACCCCAGGAACAAGCTGTATTAGGGGGCAGAGAACCGTCGCGTCCTACTGGAAGATATCAAACTGGGAAGTCAAAAACCTTCGCAGGTAAAGATGTAACATGGAATTTAAGGATACAGAATGTACAAGTTTGAAAACACAAGATTCCACTTGTTGAGGAGAATGAAATACTCGAAGAAGTATTTGTGGTTATACTCTTCACATGTGTTCCTGAAAGGATTGTTTTTAGTCGAAACAGATTTTTTTTAAGCTATCGAAGTTTGGCTTATATCCTTGAAAAATTAAAGTAAGGATCTCACGAGATAGATGTTTCAACAGTCGAGATGGTGTACATAAATAAACCAAATTGGTGAGAATCGATTAATTCAATTGCGTATTAAGTAGAGAACAAATGAAATGATAAGATAACTTTAAGAGTTTTTAATGAAAGTGGAACTTTCCTTATACGATCATGATAAATCTATCTTGAATAAACATCGAAACCAATTACATATTAATGTTGTAAAAACTGCCCTGTTTTTGCATTAAGGGAAATGTTCTAAGAAAGTCATAATTCTTCACATGGATTATCTGACGTTGATTAATGAAGAAACTTCTTCCAGTTCTGGATATATATTTTAAAATACTCACAATTTATAATGAAAACAAATATTATCTATTATTTGAGCGTCCTTGGCATCGCCGTTGTAGATAATCTTGAATCTCACACTGTTAGAAAGAATAACAAGATGTGGCTCTTTACTTGGTTAACCTATACATCACGGTATGCTACAGTTTGGAGATTAATAGAATCACTTTAAAACCCTTTACAATTCTATTTTAGGTATTTACGTACTGTTTATTGAGGGTATTTATGTATTGAGTGTAAAATTTATATTTTTGCTATTGTACAAAAAAAAAAATAAAAGGAGCTCAGTGGTAGAGTGCTGAGATACCGTGCCGAAGGTCCTGGGTTCAAATCCCAACGCTGGCAGACTTTTATTTAATATGTTATCAGCCAGAAATGGATCCTATGGGATCTATAGGACCCTCCTAGGGCTCACCCAGCCTTTTAGTTACTCAAAATAAGAGGGCAACCTGGTGATTGAGCATGACCTGTGACAAATCATTTCCCTGCACAACCCTTGTCCAAGAAACAGTACAGTCTCTACCACATACTAAACCCAATATCCTCCACGGGTTTTAGTGGTACAGGTAAAATAATAATAAAATAAAGTGTATATTACAAATCAAAATTTGGAAATTGTATATAATAAGAGTGATTGAGTAAAAAAAAAAAGATAAACGTTTAATTTCATCCACGAAAGGTAATTTTAAATATTTGATTGTTTTTATTAACATGTTGACACCATATTCCAATCTTTGATATTATCTTTAACTACTGTTTTACTATTAGTTTTGTTTTGATAGTCACCTTAAAATCCTACATCATATATTTATTGGTTGTTATAAATTTAATTATTCTCTTTAGTTGCTTTGTATTTTGTTAAGATTCGTACTTTTATTTACTTTTTTTGGAACTTTATAAATACTTAATGATGTTTCCTTCTGGCCAGAAATATATTATGTTTCTTTTTCTGTTCATGTTTGTTATCCTTAAAGGGCTTAGTCCCTTTAACTTAAATAAAGTTTCTTTTCTATTATATTCTCCTGGGATTTTTTCCTCATCTTTCTTCCTACCTTTCCTGCCAATCCCTACCGAACAATAATAAATAAATAAACTAAGAAATTAAGATAATAAGAGATTTCAAAGTTTACTTACCTGGGGTCTGTGCCCACCCTTATACAATTCTTACCTCGATATTGAGATGAGAAGAAGAATTACAGCAGCCAACTTATATTAATTTGGATTAAGGAAACACCTAAGCAGGCTGAGCTTTCCAGACAGACGTTCATCTTAATTAGACATTGGTGGGGCCCATACTTCTCTGTGGATCTGAGTGCTGGAAAACTTCAAAAAGCAACTGAAAAGAATTTATAAATCTTTGAAAGGAAAATTCTGTGACGTGTTACTGGAGGTGTAAAGATTGATTGGAGAGGAATGGAGGCGATGCACGGATCAGGGACTGTAGAACGCATTTAATGATGCTGATTATGTGATAACAACGAAATTGAAGCGATTAAGATATTTAAAACTTATTGTAAGGATGGCAGATGGAGAAAGTACCAGAATATTGTTGTCTTTGCCGATTTATGGAAAACGAAGACGAGGAAGACCAAGCTGAGGTGGTAAGATCGTGTGGCAGTTGATGCTCGCTACATCCTGAAAGTTAGAAATTGGATGACGTCGCCACAAGGCCGTGACGTTTGTACGAGCCCTGGACTCTTAACCGGGTTGTAGAGCCGAATTAAAAAAAAAATCGAATTGCATATAATGCCAATTATAAACCTTTTTTTAAATTTCCGATTGATTGCGCAATAATTCCATGTTATTTTAAGTAATCGTGACCAAGGTAACTGCTTTAGTAACCTATTATGCTATTGATTGAATAGCGAGCTATAAATAAATTTAACTATTACAAACTGAGAAAAATAACATTCTTAATTTTGTTTATAATATAGTTGCAATTATGATAATTTTATGAAAAAATAATTAATAAATCGATTTGTTAGCACAGCCTCAAGTAGCAATTAATACGAACTACTTAACGATTCGCAATGGATAAGCGACGCGCGCCGATTGGACGAAACAAGCCGAAAGTTCGATAAGATATGGGAATATAAAGGCTCTCTATTCCGTCAAGAACATTCCATCGATATGGCTCTTCTGTTCCGTTTGACGATCCTCTGCCTCTGTAAGTATCAATCATACTTAAACATAATTCCAAATGGCAAATATTAACAACTGATTCAATAACAGTTAGTAGTCATAAATTGGCATCTAAATATGTAAATATAATGTGTCTAAAGTCGAAATTAATTTTATAAGTTTTTTCTTTTTCATTTAATGTCAACTTTATGCTGCCATCAAAAGATGCTACTGTAGGAGTCCTAAATCTCGCCTATCAATGTATAATTAGGATAGCGATCCTTAAGAAGTACCTAACATCGCACAGGCTCGAGATCCCATTTTACGTCCCAACAAACTTAAAAATAGCATATTTATATAAAGTGATGATAGCTCTACATCCATACTTTCTCTAAATTTTATACTTTGAAGCGATATAATCAAGAGCAGTTAGGAATGCGCCCCAATGTATAGATTTCTTAGGATACACCTACATTGGATCCGATTCGGTGCGACGAGATTCTATCACATACGATGCTGGGGTGCATACATTATATATATTTTACTATACATTATAGTAAAATATAAATGTATTAAAAATAATTAATAAATAATCTTAATTTTATAAATTTAAAGAACCAAATGTTATAACTCTCGATATATTTCAGTCATTTGGTTTGTTAGCGACGTCTCATCGTATCGTACCGGATCCAATGTAGGTGTATCCTTAGGCGTCTCTTTTCCTTATTTTTTTCCGATATTTTAGAACATTGTTGGAACATCACCTTAACTCATATTTTCACTCGCACGTTTTTCTTCCAGCCCCCGGCGGGAGACCTTATGATTTTTTAAAGGTAGTAAAAAATCCTTGTTTACGCCTTCTTTGAACGTACAATAGGTCCCAAACCTATAGGATGTCAGGTACTCGTTAAAGATCAATAACATAATTAAACCTGGAAAGGCGGAATTTAGGACTGTCACAGTGGCACCGCCCGATCAGGCAAATCAATATAAAGTTATGTTAAATGAAAAAACAAACAACAATAATCCTAGGATTTTTTATTTGCTTGTTTATTTAATGTCAATTTATGCCCCAATGGCTAATCAGACCTTGCTATAGTGGGATAACTAACTTTTGCCTATCCAGGTTCAATTTGGACAGGGATCTTTAAGGATACCTGAGGATGTAACTGATATTGACCCAGTCCCCTCCGAAGGGCGGCATAACCAAGGATTTTTACTCCCGTTAAAAAATACTTAGAAAGGCAATTTTAAGTCTGTATTGGGAACAGAGGAACGTCGTCAGGACATGCAATCACACGTCAAAGGAATTCCTAACCACTCCAGGTATTAGAAAGGGGTGCAGTCTCAGCCCGTTGCTTTTCATCGTAGTATTGGATTCTACTCTTAGAAGAGCACAACTGAAAATGAGGCCTTTCCATCTGGGTTATAGAAACTTAAGACCCACATTCTTCACACTGATCACTTTCGCCGATGATTTGGTAGTATTCGGCAATACATGTAGTAACCTACAGTTCAACCTCCGTGTCCTTCAGGAGGAACTAAGAAAAATCAACATGAAGATAAATATTGATAAAACCAAAATAATGAGAATAGGAAGGAGAACAGAACGAGGAGACATAATAGTCCGCTTAGACTATTATCTCTTCTCCCAGTGGAACAAGTCGCAGACTATAAATATCTTGGCGGCCATCTAAATGAGTATGGTTGGATTGATAGAGAGGTACAAGAGAGAATAAAATGTGCAGGAAAATTCTTCTTATCTTAAGAAAGGTTATTTTGTAAAAAGAGAAGTTACAATTGGCACCAAGAAAACGGTGTTTGAAATACCTTTCTCCCAGTCTTGACATACTCAAGTGAATCTTGGTCCCTCACCAGCAAGCATACAAGTCAACTCAAAGCAATGGAAATGAGATATTCAAGAAGGATTTAGGGGAAGACGAGAAGAGATAGGGTTAGGAACGCGACGATAAGAACCAATATCATACGACCAGCAGCAGACATCGTTGAGGAACATAGGATGAGATTGTTCGGACATGTCTCCCGTATGCGTATGGATGATGATCGTTTGGCTAAAGCCACATACGAGAATAAAGTGGAAGACCTCAGGGAAGGCCTAGAAGAACCTGGGAGAACGGGGTTAAGGAAGCCTTTGACAGGAGAGGACTGGTGAAAGAGAAAGCTATTGGTTCAGGATCAAGACATATGGATCAAGCTCTATAAGCAGGCTCCTCACACAGCTTAAAGCGATAGAGAGGAAGAGACAAGTAAGTAAGTAAAAAATCCTAGGGCCACCTGCCGGGCTACGAACCCGCGTTCTTCGGCTTAGTAGGTATTTATCCTAACCACTAGACCACAGGTCGCCACCATCACAAACGTAAAATGACATGTACGTTGTCAGATACTCGTTAGACATCACTATCCTAATTAAATCTGGATAGGAAAAATATACGGTTTTTGATGTAGCGTCATCAGTATACGAGAGGAAGAATATTCTTTGAACATTATTTTAATCTAGTTGACTTACGTCATTATAATTATTATAATTAATAACAAATAAAATAAAATAAATTATAATAATTATAATGACGTAAGTCAACTAGATCCAAATTAAAATAATGTTCAAAGAACATTCATCCCCTCGTATACTTCGCAGAAATGCGAGAACGCGGGGACTTAAGATCAGTGAAAGGAAAAGATATGACCACGACCGGGAAGCGTGCTTCATTAAGGCCCAGGATAGCTCTAATGGTAGAGTCCCAGACTAGTGATCTGGGAGATCCGGATTCGAGTCCCGGTCCTGGACATATCTCTTCTTTTCAAATAAAAATATTTTATATATATTATCCTCACTGTCGAACAGACAATGAATAAATTCAATTGATATTGGGTATTCACATATTGAAGCCATGAACTTAAAAGAGTTTTTGTAAATTTTTGTATCGAGACTAACAGTAGATTGTCTACAGGTGTGGCCGGCATCTTCGCAGCGGCTACTAATGGTTTAGGAAAAAAAATGGAGGATGAACCACCAATGGCTGGGGAAGAACCAACAAAAGCTCCAGAAGAACCAACAAAAGCTCCAGAAGAACCAACACAGGCTCCAGTCCCTGTTTGCTCCGTGGGAGAGCGCAAGGCAGACACCACTGACTGCCACAAGTTCACCGAGTGCAAAGATGGAGCCTGGAAGGAGGACTCGTGCTTCTGGTTCAGGAAGTTCGACTCAGTCACCAAGAAATGCGTGATGTGGGGTGCAACTTGTGCCCAATAGTTTGATAGCCATCATTATCGCCTTCCATCCTAATTTATTTTGTGTTAAAATAACAACATTATTGAAATATTAAACCCTAACATGGCCAAATGTGGCCACTTCAAACATGTTAATACTGTTAAATCATGTAATTATAATTAAAAAAATATTATCATAGTTTCACTTGACACAGTCTGAAACGTTATGCCTCATCATTTTTTTTCTCCTAATAATCCTATGTTCTATGTCAACCAGTATTTTTCGTCTTTATTAAACCAAGAGACAGTATTTCTAATATTCTTTTCGAACTATACCAATATATTTCATATTGTATATTGAACTATACCAGTATATGTACTTGTCTGCTAGGGCGGCTCCACTGAAAAGATTTCTTAACCTTACATTCTGACGCTAGCGCCGCTGTTTACGAGTTTTGACGTAACGAAATATATCACAAACGTCTAATTTTTTAAAATTATTTTAACATTACATTTAAATAATAAGGATATTTTATTAATAATAATGACATGTGAAATATATCATATCTTTGATATTATAATTAATAATAACACAATAGTTTTGTAGTCTTGTAGAATCTAACTAGGTTCCAGTTGTTAAATCACACTTCTGCAACTTCTTAATTGACACCTCCAAATCATTTCATTTTCACACAATTTCATGTTCTGGCCCTGCTGACAATGCTTCTTCTTCTTTTTTTTTTTTTTTTAGTAAACAAACTTTATTCTGGGACCAACTCCCTTTAGAATAACAAACATAAACAGAAACCCAAACATAAGATATATCTGGCCAGAAGGCTACATAATAATCAATTTCTTTACCAAAACCTCTGCACAGCTCACAGTCCTTGCTGATTTATCCACTAATTATCTGTAACTATATTAGCATTTAGGTAATTCCAGGATTCCAAAAGTTATTGTAGTTTGTTAGAAAGTATAAAAGATTTTATTACTTGATTTTTGGAATCCCTTGCGAGGAGATTCATTAAATCGCAAACAACGACTCGGATCTCTATACATTCTCCGTAGAGGAACTCAGAATTCATTTGACTTCTGAATCCTTAAAATTCTACAACTTAAGCTCTTTCAAATTTATAATTGGGTTTTCTTGTGATATATAATTTAGATAATTACATATAATATATATTTAGAAGAGATATTAAACATAATTGAACATTTCTCATATTTTTCATTTACCTGACATTGGCATTGTCTTTGTTATGGTATCATTTTGTAAAATAATTCTCTCTTTACCACAGAAACGTTAGCAACGTAGCATACCTCGGTGCTTGTTAAATAATATGCAAAATACAAAGCAACTTGTTTGTTTCGTTTAACGTCACTTTATGCTGCAACGGAAGGAGCCCTAATTTTTGCCCTATAATTGGAATAGGGATCTTTAACGATTATTTGATATCGCACAGGCTACGGACCCCATTTTGAGTTCCTTCCGCAGGACGGCTTAAGCAAGTAATTTTCAACCCTTTAAAAATTCCTAGGGCCATCTGTCGGGCTGTGAATCCGCAGCCTTGGGGATAGGAGGTTGTTATAGTAACCACTACACCACAGATGACACTCCAAAGCAACTTGTTATTATGTCATATTCTCTTCCATCAAGATAAAACCTCACAATTATGACCGCCTCCCTAGTTAATAATAATTTAAATTATTCTAACACTTATAAGAAATAACCATGAAGATTTGTGGAATTAGTTAAAAACAATGAGCCGGAGTAAGATGAGTATTTTGCAATAATGTTTAAAATGTATGATCTGAAATAAACCTATACTTATGCAAACAAGGGAATTTGTAACAACTTCGTACTCCGTGTGGATTATGGAAATGGAGTTTCTAAACCTAGAGATGAGCCTATTGATTGTTATTGGATCGATGGATGTAGCCTAATTACAACCTCCATTTTCATATACATTATTAAGATCCTATAATTTTTTTCCGCACGACGCTAACTATGGTATCGAACTGGACATGTTTGTAAGCACACAGTCTTATCTATTATCCGTTTACGGCATTGTTTAAACCCAGGATTGATCAGAAGTAAGTAAAAGGCTTTAAGCTGTGTAGTCTTCACTTCAAAAATATACGGTTTTTGTTACAGGTGGTTTCACGTTATGCTTGAGATTATTACTCTCAAGTTAATATAAATAATGTAAAATGAAGTTTTTTACTGAAAGTTAGTTATCTCATAGTTTTTCATCATTTGTAATACCTAGTTCGGCCTAACCATTTTCATAATATCCACTGCCTAGGCATCGCCCCACAATATATCCAAAAGAAACACTATTGTTGGAGCATTTATCAAAACCATGACTCACAGCTGATTGATGATCATTTGATTTTGAAAAATTTTTGCTTTGGGTATATTTTTTCAGAGATGAACAAATAAAAGTAAAGTTCTACCTTATACTTTTATACCTCGCCAATTTTAACAAAAATACAGTATGTTAGTACACTAATATGCCTGTGCTACTACAACTTATGAAGGACGTTGGGTTCAGTACGTGGTGGAGACTACTATTTCTAGGACAAGGGTCGTCCAGGGAGGTCATTTGCTCTAGATCACGCTCAACCGCTAGATTTTCCCCCCAGTTAAGGGTACCCAGTTTATAGATGTTGGTGATTGGACAGGTTGGGTCTGCAGATTCCACCCTATCAGATCCCCGACTGTTAACAGATTAAATAAATTATCTGTCACAGCCGGATTGGAACCCGTGACCTAAGGCACGGTGACTTAGCGCTCTTGCACTGATCTACCCCATCAGTGTAATTGTACAATACGATATATTATATAAGTGTTACTATTAATATACGGCTTGAAATGCTACTTAAGTATAAAATTTAAATGATATTTGATTCAAAACTACATTTATATATGTTTTGGGGCTATAATTAGTTTTAAATTTTAAGAAAAGGACCACCTCCGTTTAATTGCGAGTTATGGAAATTGAATGAATTTATCATTATTGAATTTATTTTTAATTTCCCTAAATCTATCCTTGAACTTCAAGTAGAGTACCAAATTCGACGGTCTTGTAGTGACCAAATATCGCTAATTTATTAGTAAATTCCATTTGTTTAAAAAAATGTCTTCAAAGTCAAAATCTCAAAAGGAATTAAAAATTGTGACATTTCATAAAATCCTAATATAAATAACATGTGTAATTTGGAGAAGGAAGTAAAAATTTTTTTTCTTAATTCATGTAATGAAGTCGGAAAGTATTTAGTTGAAGTTAACTTCAAAATGAAATAAATAAAAAATAACCCAAAAAATATATCGACCAAGATAAAGATAATATAAAGAAACACGATTGGGGCGGCTCGTGGTCAAGTGGTTAGAATAACAACCCACTAAGCCCAAGATCGCGGGTTTGTATCCCGGCAGGTGACCCTAGGATTTTTTTAAGGGAGTAAAAAATCCTTGGTTATGCCGTCCCTCGGAAGGGACGTTAAGCGAGGGACACGAGCCTGTTCGATGCCAGATACTCGTTTAAGATCCCTATCCTAATTAAACCTGGTTAGGCCAAATATAGAGCTCCCACTGTAGCATCGTCAGATTAGCCATAGCAGCATAAAAGTGATGTTAAACAAACAAACAAAAACAAGCAGTATTAAGAAAATGGAAATGAACTAATCTTGATAGTTCAGGTTGAGATGAGAAAAGGTTACAGAAAAATCATCCTCCATTAAAGTTGTATGTATTCAATTTTTATATGTCAGTAATTTAATAAAATTTCTGCCAGAATGGACAAATCTGATGTTCAATTAAACTTTTGTCCATTACGAAAATTCTCTAATATTTGCATATAATTTAAAAAATACATAACGAAGGAAGATAATATTGGGTGTCAAACTACTTGGCACAAGTTGCACCCCACCACTTGCATTTCAGGGTGGCTGAGTCGAACTTCTTGAACCAGAAGCAAGAGTCTTCCTTCCAGGCGCCTTTCTTGCACTCGGTGTACTTGTGGCAGTCCGTGGTGTCAGGTCGGCGCTCCCCATCAGTGCATGTTGGAGGCTCTGTTGGTGGTGGTGCAGGTGTTGTTGGGTCTGCCTCTTTTGTTGGTTCTGCCTCTTTTGTAGGTTCTGCCTCCTTTGTTGGTTCTGGCTTCTCTGTTGGTTCTGCTTCCTTTGTTGGTTCTGCCTCCTTTGTTGGTTCTGGCTTCTCTGTTGGTTCTGCTTCCTTTGTTGGTTCTACCTCTTTTGTTGGTTCTGCTTCTTTTGTTGGTTCTGCCTCTTTAGTTGGTTCTGCCTCCTTTGTTGGTTCTGCTTCCTTTGTTGGTTCTACCTCTTTTGTTGGTTCTGCCTCTTTTGTTGGTTCTGCCTCTTTAGTTGGTTCTGGCT
Source organism: Troilus luridus (assembly GCA_964056705.1). Classification (NCBI taxonomy): domain Eukaryota; kingdom Metazoa; phylum Arthropoda; class Insecta; order Hemiptera; family Pentatomidae; genus Troilus; species Troilus luridus. The sequence goes on from OZ057413.1 coordinate 18,820,674, forward strand.
CCTTTGATGGTTCTGCTTCCTTTGTTGGTTCAGCCTCTTTTGTTGGTTCTACCTCTTTTGTTGGTTCTGGTTTTTCTGTTGGATCTTCTGCTAGACCTTTGGTCGCCGCTGCGAAGATACTGGCCACACCTGTCAACAAATCAGCTCTTATTATCGATATGAAATACCAAAATGTTACAGAGATAAAAAGTATCAATCGTGTACTATTACTATACTACAATAATCGTCGTAAACCTCTCAAATTGAAAAACGCTAATTAAAGATGGTTCACACTTGGGGCTTCTTGTTTATTTGCCCTCCAGGCATTCATTTTTTGCGCTAACTCAGCTTTTCTTTCTTTGCTCCATTTGTTTCCAGTTGTCGCTTTTGTTTTTGGCTTAACCCATTTTTCAATTTTAATTTAAAATTGTGTCTTGTATTCATGTCCATATTAGTAATTTAGGCTGATTCCAATTCTTTCTTAATATTTTGGATACATTCCCCTTCATTAACAAGGGGTCCAACGTATTTTACTATTGTCTTTATTAATCTGATATCGGGAAGCCTCATTATGTGACAATAGAATTTAAGACGTCTTTTCCTCGTGTCTATCTCTATGTTAAAATATTCTTCAATTTTAGATGTTTCCTGTAATCTTTACCTTTCTTCGGTCCATCTTGGTCCCAGAATTTTCCTATTATTTTACTTTCCTCTTTCTTTAGATTTTCCTTATCTGTTTTTCTGTAAAGTGTCCAAGTTTCGCTGGCATATAACATTGTTGCTTTAGTTACCGTATTATAATGTTTAATCTTTGTATAAAGAGATACATTTTTTTTTAAATGTTTGTATAAACCAAATATGGAGATATGAACAGGGTGCCATACTTTAAATATCTAGGAGAAGTTATTTCTGAAAAATATTTACAATAAGAAAGAATGCAAACAGCTGATGCAAATTGAGCTAGGGTTGATGCAAAATCTTTACAATAAAAAATGTTCATCTCTAAATACACATATAGTAATATTTTATATAGAAGATGTATGTATATAGATTCTATGTTAATAACATAGCCGATGTATAATGTTGCTTAGTACTCACAGAAGCAGAGAACAGCCAAACGTAACCAACTTGGCGCCATGTCGGATGAAAGTGTGGTATTGAAATGAGAAGGGTTTATATTGCCATATCGCTTTTCTTATCTGTCTCTTTCGAGTTGTTTCGTTAAATGAGTTAGGATTTTCCTCGACGTCACTTCTCCATTAGAGTATTTTATACTGGAGAGTATTCTCCCAATGTTAACAAATCAATTCATTTAAAAAACAACAACACGTAACACTAGAAACCACGAAGTGTCTTGGGTTCAGTCCACAGTTGAAGATACTGTACTCTTTCTAGGACAATGATTGTGCACGAGTTGAGATCACTCTCAACCGCCACAATTGTTGGCGTCCATTCCTGTCTTCCTTCCCACTTGCTTCGACTTCCCTTTAATCCCAGATCATCCTCCACGTCGTGCAACCACCTCAGCCTCGATCTTCATCTCGATTTCTTTCCGTCAGAACTGTCATTCATCATCTTCTTCGGTTGCCTCTCATCTAGCATACTTTGCAAATGGTTCAGACCGCAATTTCCACTCTTTGCTAACGGACACAATAGACGCAAAAGAGCTCGCTATTGTTTCTTATTCTCCAATGCCCATGCCGAATATCTTTCTGAGAATCTTTCTGTCCCACCAGTTATAACTGGTGTTATTATAGTCTAATAAATGGCAGTTTTTGCCGATCGATACAGTTCTCGGAAATCAAACAACTTATTCCGAGCCATTCTGGTTTTGACCTCTGCGTTTATATCATAATATTTTGTTACCAAACATCTTAAATGTTTGAAGTTCTTGCAGCGCCTGAAGCCATTTGTAATTTGTATTTCTTCATCGTCATAGTGTCCTTGACGTTCTCACGTATAAAAAAAAAAGTTAACTTGTATTTGTTTAAACCTATTGATCTAAAGAAAATATTCAATTATGTTTAAGAACTGAAATTTCTGAAACAAACAATACTTAAAAAAACTCTTTTGTCCTATCAAAGCTTATCAGCTTTAACCTTCCACCACTCAAGAATTATGGTCATTACATAGGAAAAAAAGCATTCTAAGATAAAACTCTTGAGATTATATTGAAGTTATTATCAGGGCCCGGATTTATATGCAATAAAACGCTATAAAACATGAAATAAATAAACGCAATAAAACATGAAAAATTAGTTACAAAACGCTTATTCCTCTTTCAAATTAATATTTGAAATTGTGGACACCTTTAAAATTAATTGTGTAATCTTATTGTAATCTTTCAAATTAATATTTGAAATTGTGTACATCCTTGTGTACATGAATCTTCACTATGGCCGACATATCTTTTTCTCCAAAGTTTCCTTCTTGAATGTCGCAAATGGATCGTAACTGTTTTAGCCCAGGGTTGTTTTTGAAAACGTGTTGAACTTTTTGTGTGGTTTTTGGTGCAAATGTTCCATGGACGCTTTTTAGTTTTTGTATGGAATCATCTACTATTTTCAGACTTTATGATAAAAGCAAAAATTTAGATTTTCAAATCTTTTTATTGTTCAACTAAAAAAACAAAATTTGTCAAAATATTTTTTTTTTAGATTTATTTATTTATAATTTAATTTTCATTTGCACCTGCGCAATTGCGCATTCAGCAAATTTGATACTAGTGTTTTTCACCTTGATTTTCTACTAGAACTTCTTTATAATGATGCAGTAAAAATATAAATATCAATTGGTGAGTAGGTCTCTTGGCCAATTTCTTTTTAATCTTTTCCTATCCAGTCCAGGTAACAGGGAGTAGGAAAGCGGAAGAACGAGTGGGTTTGGGTGATATTGTGTCGATGAGTGGAATGTCATGTATTTGTTATGAATATATGATTTTATAACATAAATATAACATAAAATATAACATAAATTTTGTTTTAAAGTTGTTTTTTCCATTAATTTCTTTGCTTTTGATATTGCCGACAATGTATCATCTAATTTGGAGAGAAGGTCCTTGATCTTATCAAAATGTTGATAGTAGTAGTGGGATGTATCTAGCCAGGAACCCCATCTTGTGATTACTGGTTCCGGTGGTAAATTTAATTCTGGGTAATTTTCTTTCAATACTTTTACCCGACTTGACGCTTTCAGAAATTTTATTTGACATTCAAAATCAGCAAGTCTATATCTTCAAATTCATTTCTGACAGTTTCCGCGATCCTATGAAATGCATGGGCAAGGCAAGTCACGTGAATCATTTTAGGGTAGAATATTTTCAATGACTTCGCAACCTTAACTATGTACGATCAGCGTCAGTTGTTAACATAAAAAACCTAATTCGTATAAAAAAAGTTTTTCGTGTAGAGTTCCATTTGGCCAGAGAAAAGTCATGGAATAATTAAAAAATCTGGCTATGGTTTCGTGGTTATATTTGTCCAACAACTGCATGTTTAGAAGAAAGGGTTTTGACAAGTCTTCTGACAGCTTTCCGACAATTATGTCGGCCACGTACCTTCCCAGAGAATGATTCCTCTCATCTATGGACACCCAAATTGGTACGTCTTTTATGTGGTTGCGTATTTTATTCATGGTCTCCTGGTAAATATCAGGGAGATATTTTTTTCGAAAAGTGCTTTCGCCTGGAATTTTGAGTCCGGTATACTTTTCAAAAAACTATTTTAATTTAGAATTATTGATCTTATAAATTGGAATATCTGCGCTTATAAAAGCACGAGTCAAATCAGTGAAAAATTGTGACTTACTGGAAGTCGAAGTTGATGTAAATAATGTAGAAATAAATGTCTGGCTGAATTGTTTTTTCTTTGTAGGTTTTCTTTATGCTGCGTTACTAACGATCTTCGGGATGTCGAAACCACTCAATCACAACTGTTACAAAATAAAACGCCCGAATCACTGCGAATAGTTTCGTCAGGGAATTCGCGTAAATATTTGGTCACTTAACATTCGGCATGTTGCAATGTTTCTAACCTAACAAAAACAATTTTTAGTTATAGAGGAGCAGCAGAACCAAGAGTGGAAATAGATTCTAAGAATTTTAACATAGGAAGGGGAAGGGCCAATCTTCCTAGAAAAAGAAATCTTATACATGAAGGGTTTGAATTATTAATTGTTTCCTGTTATTGAATTGAATGTTTTTATTGATTCATCGCTTTTAAAAATTACCTAAACACTTCTGACAACTCATAAAACCTAAAATAGAACAAAATGCATTAAAAATAGGCAAAAATATCTATTTTCCTTCAAAAATGCAAAATAAAAGTTACCCTAATCAAATACTTTTGCCCAAAACACGATTTAAACACTTCAAACGTGATGTACAAAGCATAGAAACAAATATGCAAATGCATAAAAATCCGGGCCTTAGTTATTAGTAATAATCTCAGTCCAAATAGAATCACTGGAAGCTTAATTCAAGAATACTGAAGGACATCTTGATCAGTTTTTCCAAAATTTATATATAATATTATTACGATTTTGAAATAGGCACGAAAAGCCACGAACATAGTCATGCTTTTTATATGACTCACCTTCCTGAAACAGAAAAATTTACTATACTTACACAGTATATCAGAATGCCACATCACCACAGGCATAGGATCTGACTTTCTTTACCATTAGCGTCGATTTTAACGACACTCATAAAGAACTGTTGTACATATGTTGATGTATTAAGCTGCCAGATGTTTCAGTATCAAGAGATGCTCAGGGGATAATTGATTTAAGTTGTTCCATATTAAGGTAATCCCTTTAATATCAGAAATGATTATTGAAGGTTGGTATATTTGATTATTTTGCCTTGTACAGTAAATCTATCAACATTGCCTTATTATCCACTTCTTATTTTTCTTCACAATATTTTCCTGTTATAACGTGATCAGTGGTCAATGTTGAGCAGTGGCGGATTATCCGTAAGGCAAACTAGGCACGTGCCTAGGGGCGCGTAGTTACAAGGGGCGCGCGAGCTCAGAATTTTTAAATAAATAAAAAAAATAACATATCGACAAAGAAAGAAAGAACTAAATGCTGATCTATAATATAATACAAGCATGATGCTATGATGCTGACAATCAGTTAAAATTAAGATGGCCATTTATGGCCGGTACAGGGGCGCCGATAAAGTTATTGCCTAGGGCGCTCTGGACCTTTAATCCGCCACTGATGTTGAGGATCCCGTTTCCTGCCTGATCGATGTATCCCGGTCCTGGATCAGCTGACTCCTTCTGCTCCAATCCATTCTTTTTATCTGGAAACCCTTCTTCACTTTCCCTTGTCCTATGTTTCTGAGCCTTCCTCTTCCTCACCTCGTAGACTACTCTGGTTATCCTGGCCCTGAAGATGACCTACACAGTAGGTCGAAACGTCGGCACATATAAAATACAATAAGTTTCACTTATTTTGCTGTGTTTTCTTGACTGCACCCCCAACTAATTACATCCTATTGTAATATGTTTTCCTCTATTATATTAGCAGTTGGTATTAAACCCCCCCCCAAAAAAAATCTGTACCACTATAACCTGTGAAGGTCTAGGGTTGAGTACCTGGTAGAGACTGTACGGTTTCTTGGACAACGGTCGTGCAGGGACGTGATTTGTCATCTAAATCACGGTCAATCGCCATATTTCAAGTGCCTTCTTTATAGAGACCCAAGAGGGCCCATCCATATCCGGGGGCTAACAGATTAAATAAATTATCTCATTACCCAATATTGTTTTTAATTATGGATCATATACCTCCTTGTTTTCCTTCTAATCTCCTAATGAACCTCATTGACATTGCTTGGAGTTGTTTTCGATGCTTGGAGCTAATAGTCCAGTTTTCTCCTCTCCAGAAAGCCTGTTTTAAATGAGGAAAAAAACTTACTGCCCAATCTTAATCTCTCCCTGATAACTTCTTCCCTCCAGCCCTTCTCATTCAAATGGGTCCCAGATAATTAAAGTCACTGATATGTTTCAGTTTTTCTCTCCTCAATCGCATTTCTTTTGTTTTTCTAGTGTTTATTTTCATGTTCAACTGTTTTAGTTCTTTCTGCAGAGCTCGGAGATTTATTCCATTGTTCCGGAATGACAGGTTGTCATCAACGTACCTCAAAAGGGTGAGATTAACCGATCTCAGTTCTTTTTTATCATGAGAAAATAGATTTAAATATGAACATGCAATTAATTTTATTGGGTTGTCACAAATGAAATGACCGTTTTTAGAACCAGGAAGAAACGAAAAATTTGAGATCAAATCTAACATATTTTTTTATTCAAAGCATTTCACATCATTTTCGATACACTTCTGCCAACGGCTTACCAAGTTTTGTATGCCAGATTTGAAAAACGTTGAGTCACGTGAAGAAGGGAATTCAGAAAATGCATTTTAATGTCTAAATGGTTAGTAAACAATTTTCCTCGCAAAAAGTTGTCGAAACTCCGAAAAAAGTGGTAGTCTGTAGGGGATATATCACGGGAATATGGGTGGTGTGGTAAGACTTCATACCCCAACTCATTTAATTTATTCACTGTGTGTATTGAAACATGAGGACGGGCGTTATCATGAAGGAGCACGTGTGGGACCCAGTAATCGGGCTTATCTGCCTTTCCGATCAATTTTAAATGCCTGGAAACTGTCGTACGACTTCTGCCTAGCCCTGACGCACATTCTCTGACTGTTTTATGATGGTCCTCTTCCACAGCATTCCTAAGATCTTCGTCCTCTGTTGATGTTTGAGGCCTTCCACGAGGCAGATTTTCTAATGTCGTATCTCCTGAGGAATATTTTGTAAACTTATTTGTGTAAAATTCATAAAATGTACATACAGTCATGCCTCTTCCTCATCAGTATAAACTTAACCTGAAATTAAATAAATTAGTGAAACAGATAAATGGTGGTTTTGAAGTTTTCGAGTAAAAAAATTCAGTACTTAAAAATATTTATGCATTTTTTATAATTCAAAAAGAGGTTTTCCATAGTTGTGGCAAGATTTTTCTTCAAGTTACACTGATGTCCAGTATAATCCCACTTCCGAGTACGAAAAGCAACGCAACCTGGGTGATTAACAGAATACAAAAATTTGTTAATCTCGTAATAGCGCTATTGTATTCATCATGTTTGAACCGTATAGGTATCATTGTAAATTACATTTATATTACAATATACTGGGAGCAGAGTGGCTAAGTGGTAGAGTGCTGAGGTGCCATACCGAAGTTCTTGGGTTCGAAACCCGTTCATTGACAGACTTTTATTTAATCTGTCCACGGTAGGAATTGGATCCTATGGGATGTAGGACCGTCCTGGGGCTCACCCAGCCTCAATAGAATGGTAACCCTAAATAAGTTGGAAAATTTGGCGGTTGAGAGTGATCTGGGACAAACCACCTCCCTGCACAACCGTTGTCCAAGAAACTGTAAAGTCTCTACCATGTACCCAATACTTTCCATGGGTGATAGTATTACAGGTTTTTTTTATATTATTCATTTATTTTGCAATTATTAAAATAAATCATAAATAATGCTGATAATTAAGCTATTTAATGTAGGTCATATTACTTGCTGTGAAGGCATAATCACATAAATTTGAAAAAAAAAATGATTGCGCAATCTAATTGTAAGTGATTAGTTGGAGGCCCTATCATCATTACAACTGCCCTCATCTCCGACCTGCTAATGCCTAGTATTCTATGTCGTAAGCACGTAGATCTCAATCGACCAGAACAGCCAGGTCATCGCCTTCTTCCTGGAGAACGGAATGATCTCTAGGCAGGTTTGAATCCCAACTTGCTTCACAGGAAAGTTACAATCACGTTCATTGCTGGAAATATTGGCTTCAAAAAATTCTAATTCTGACTCATTTTTGATGTATATGGTCTAGCGGTTAGCATAAAAACTTATCGTGCTAAAACTCGCTATTTCGAAGCACCGGCAGGTGGTCTTGCGGATTTTTTAAAGAGAATAAAACAATTCTTAGTTATTCCTTCTTCGGAAGGGACATAAAATGGGGGTCCTGAGCCTGAGTGGTTTCAGGTACTCTTTAGATATCCCTATCCTAATTATACCAGGACAGGGATAATAAAGGACTCCCGCTGTAACATTGTCCGATCAGCTACTGCACCATTAAGAGATATAAAATTAATTAAAAAACACAAAACAAAAAAAGGAGCCTTAACCCGAACCAGAGAAAACGTCAGGCGAAAGATTACCCTAACGAGAAAATTATGCTGGAAAATCTCAATATAAAAGTAAAACCAGCGAAAACAAACTTCTTTGTGATTGGATATAATTAGATATGAAATCTACACTGCCAAAAACTCTCCTCAAGTCAAAATCAACCAACATTGTTCGACTCTATATCTGGAAGTAAAACCTATACAACCCATGAAGGGTTCATTACAGTCTCTTCCGAGTACTCAGTTAAGACTACAATGTTGCTAGGACAACGGTTGTATCCTAAATCACGCTCACCCGCCAGGTTTTTCCTCCAATTAAGGGTACCCAATTTATAGAAGCTTAGCGTGCCCCAGCAAAAAAAATATTGAAATGAAAATATTAATAAATAATAATCTAAAAAAAAAACACTCTTTAATAGTAAACTAAATTGAAAAGTAGAAAATCATTTTCAATAAGCATAAAATATGATTAGAGCTATGAACAAAAAAATTTATTTTGTTCACGAAGGCTTCCACGTTCGTTGATATTCTTCTTATATTCTTCTTCCGGGATGGAGCGTGTCATGTCGGTGCTATTAACCAAGATATCGCTCATCGTGCTTTGAGCTTCTTCAGGGTTAGTCAGTTAATGAAGAGCGGATGGTGGCGTCGGTGTATTTGTACCTGGAGGCGTGGTCTCCAGTAGAAGGAAGGAATCATCAACACTCTACTCAACAGAGCCGAAATAATAGCGGAATCGTCTCAGCTTCCGAAAGAGAAGAGGCACTTGAGAACAGTCTTCCTGAAGAACGGATACGACCGGGAAACCAGTAACCGAGTAGAAAACAAAGGAAGCACAAGAAAGAAGACAACAACCAAACAGACTATGAATCTATAACTCAGACGACCATCCCCTACATTAAAGGTACTTCAGAGAAAATTGCCAGAATCCTAAAGAATCACCACATTCTCACCGACTAAACAATAGCCCACATCCTACCGAATCTCAAAAAAAGTTGGGACTGCGTACCCAGGCATTTACAGTATACCCTGTTCCTGCGGCAAGGTCTACAATGGGCACACAGGAAGGGTTATCCAAAAAAGAATCAAAGAACATATATCTTGCGTCAAGAATTTCAAGAAAGAAAAATCGGCTGTAGCAGAACACAACACCAACCACCACATACCCTTTGAAAACACTACCATCCTTGTAGAAGAAGCTAATTACCATCTCCGTAGCATAAGAGAAGCTATCGAAATTGTCAAAGAACCCAACAATTTCAATAGGGAAGATGGCTATAAGCTTGGCAAAAACTGGCATCCTATGAAAGACGCGTACTTTACCTCACTATCCACATACAGATGGACCCCACTCCACCGAACCGACACGAACACGCCCGAACACAACACGACTGGTAAAGGCCAGCCAATGGGAAGGCCGACAACGATCGAGACCACCCCCACCCCCCAGGTATAAACACACCGACGCAACCACCCGGTCTTCATTAACAACCAGTAAGCCCCATCACTGGATATCTGATCCTAGTTATACCCCATAACCTCAATCCTTTAACATCCTCAAAATCCTCTTAAAATGCACCCAGTGCAGTAAAAGAGATGTATATATGTAAATATAAATTTATTAAAACACGTTAGTTTGTAAGTTTGTTTCAGACGAATCTTCATTTTCCAGGGGCTTAGAAAAAAAAACGCTCTTCCTTAACTGACTAACCATGAAGAAGCTCAAAGCACGATGAGCGAAAGCTCGGTTAATAGCACCGACATGGCACGGTCCATCCCGGAAGAAGAATATAAGAAGAAAAACAAATTCATTTTATCTTAAAAACGTTAAGATAAAGACTCCTCTTAAGATATATCCATAAGGATTCTACTTTTACAAATATTAGCTAACTAAATATTTACAAAAATTAACATCAAGCACTAACAAGACAATGTATTGTTATCAGTTGTGCAAAATTTCAATTTAATTCGATGTTTTAGCTTTGCCCACATTTGTGTTGAAAGATTCCCTTACATACATACGAACATAGGCAGAGCTAGTAAAAGCGTGTTAAAAATAATGTCAAAGGAGATGAAGAAGAAAAGCTTAAATTATATGCAAAAAACACTAAGTGGGGATAATAACAAATATCTCAACATATAGAGAAGAGAAATACCAAGAATTAAAAGTTAATATAATATCATTTTTTAAATACATATTAAAAATGTTGATTAATAAGAAAAAAATATCATAAAATTCTGAAATAGTGTTTGTCATTGACTTATCCTTCAATCTATAAGATCATTATTATTTTATTAAGGAAATAGGTATATTAGAACCGAAGGATTTACTATAGTGTACCTATCAAGAATTATAAATTGAAAAACATTTCATTATGCCACGATACATACTATGTTTATCGTGTATATTTCCTATATGTAGGGTATTAATTCTACATGTTCTTTTTTTTTCTAAGTTGTTTGAAGAAATCGAGTTCAAAGATTCTACCTAAGCTAATAAAAGCGTGTTAAAAATAATGTCAAAGGAGATAAAGAAGAAAAGTTTAAATTGTATGCAAAAAAATACTAAACGGAGATAATAAGAAATGTCTAAACATACACAGAAGAGAATAACCAATAACTATAAGTTTTAAGAGTTTTTGTAGCATAATTTTTTAAAAAGGTTTAATAAAAATCTGAAATAGTATTTGTCATTGGCATATCAGTCAATCCATGGCATACTTATTATTTTAAACAGCTGTCAATAATAAAAAAGGGAATTGGTATATTGGAATTGGAAGTGTGTGCAACTATGAAGAATAGATCTAAAGAAAAACAACTGAACATCATTTAATTAAATTATGTATTTTTATTCTTTTTTGATTTTGGGATGCATTAAAACAAATTACCAAATACTCTATAATCAGTTATTAACATATAATGAGTGCATTATCAATCTAAATTAAAATATGCAAAGATAAATAAATAAACATAAGTTAAGAAACAGAAAATAGAATTAAATAATTAATACATTAATATAAAAAAGGAAAGAGAGACCTCTAATAAATGTTAAGCTAGTGGAAAAATTCCAACAAAAAGCCCTTAAGTCTCCAAACTAAAACAGAAATTGAAAATATCTGTCCAATATTTTGCTGTTATTCTCTTTCTACCCTGAAGATGCCTGAATGGGCGAAATATTGGACAGATATTTTCAATTTCTGTTTTAGTTTGGAGACTTAAGGACTTTTTGTTGGAATTTTTCCACTAGCTTAACATTTATTTAAGGCCTCTTTTTCCCTTTTCATATTAATATACTTTGTGGAATGGCCTTAAGTCCGCTGGTTTCTTGGTACAATTCTCTTTTTTTCTTGCTCTTTTACTTTTATTTTTTCATATGGTCTTTTGTCTTATGTTTTTGTGTTGTCTATTATTATTATTATTTATTTTATTTTCCTGGTGTTTTTCGAAGTTTGGTGAGTGTGTAATGAAGTTTAAAATTTCTGGAGTATTTATCAGCTGTTTTTATCTAACCTTATCCAGCTGGATCTAGTAACCTTCCTTATGATTCAGTAGTTGCATTTGAGCCTTGGTGGTGGGGTGTTTCTTGGATGCATTATTCATGTTTTTCTTTGCTGTTATTCTCTTTCTATCCTGAGGATGCCTGAATGGGCGAAATATTGGACAGATATTTTCAAATTCTGTTTTAGTTTGGAGATTTAAGGACTTTTTGTTGGAATTTTTCCACTAGCTTAATAAATAATACATATACACTACATATACTGCAAACATATACTTCCGCATATCCCATTGTAAACATTTGATGTGGGCCCACTAATCGACTACCATTTTAAAACGTTTTAAAAAAAAACAACAGTAAATAAGAACAGTCATTTGTTGTTACAGTATTTTTTAAACCTATCTACCAGCTGTTAAATCATTAGTTTTGGCCAAAGAGGTATAACCTACATTGCCTCCACAGTTGTATTAATTACTATGAAATAAAAAACGTTTAATTTTGTCACGATACATAATATATTTAAAGCGTTTATAAAACGTTAAAAAAATGAAGAACTTTGTAAGAATTTAGTAATATTAATACAATAACATCAGATCAGATACATTTCCTAGATATAGGGAAGGAAATGTAGATATTAGGGTACTGCTTAAATCGACTTGCTTTTGGTTTATCTTCTTCTGGCCCATGATCCTCCACTACATCGCGAACACAGACTTCCTCCCCCACCTGCTGGAGGCTGGCGGCAAGAGGAGACACGGCAGTCGCGAAGGATGGCCGAGAGAAAGAGGAGCTACCTGGACCCATGGGACGTCGAGAACTACCTCTACCTCAGGAGCGGTGTGTACTCCAGGCAAGGGAGGTCCGTCAGGTTCGCCTCATTCGGTAAGTCCCCATACTCAGGGCTAAAGTATTATAATCTCCAACCATTATAAATAAAGTTAATTTAGGCTAAAATAATATAAACAAATGTGTAACATTTTCATGACAACTCATGGGTAGCATCTAACTCGGAGGAAAAAATATCTTGTATATATATCATAGAATTATCCAACGAACAAAGTCGTATCATCAAACTACGAAAAGGCTTTTATTTTCGAAGTCGGTTTCCCTTTTTTTTTTTTTTATTAAAACCTGTACCACTATAACTTATGAAGAGGATTCAGTACGAGGTAGAGACCGTACTGTTTCTTGGACAAAGGTTGTACAGGGAGTTGATCTGTCCTAGATCACGCTCAACCACCAGATTTTCCTCCCTTATTTTGGTAACCGACCAATAGAGGACGAGTGAGCCAGTGGAGTGTCCTAGATCCTAAACCCATCTCCGGTCACTTTTATGGTAGATAAACTATTTAATGTATTAACAGCCAGGAATTAATTATCTGGAATCAGGAGACATACCTCAGGGTCATACAGCCTTTATAAAATGGGTACCCTTAATTGGGGGGAAAATCTGTTTTTTAAGAGTGATCTCTGTACAAATCACCATCCTGCTCAACGTTGTCCAAGAAACGATACAGTCTCTACCATTTACGGAATACTAAACCCTCCATGGGATGCAGTGGAAAAAAAAAATTTTCTCCAAATATATTGATTAATATCAGTTGTTTAAATTGAACCTCCAACAATTCTTAATGTTGGAGGGCCTTTAAGCCAATTCAGAAAGTGCATTAACAATATTATAGTGCCTATGAAAGGTTTAACAGACAGTAAAATTATTATGACCGTTTCCGTATTATTATAAAATTTTGAGAAAGTTGCCTCAAACACTTGGTTACAAGTTACCTCATAACAAGCTTGTTTTATATCTATTAATTTATATGTATTATTAATTTTATTTCCTGCAGGATAGGTCTAAATTTCAAGAAATACAAATTTCCTTCCCATAATTTAATGTCTATTAGTTCCAATAAATGTATCAGTTCTATCCATCTCATTAAAGCATTAATTGAAGAGTTATGCCAGGATTCCAATAATCATTTACCATATGCATCTATGTTTCTATACATGCATCCTTATTTATTTTCATGCATGTTCAGAAACCAATTATCCTGACGTGTTAATTTAGTCTCTTAAAAATATAGATGAAGCAAGTAATGGGGCAAAGTTTTAAATTCCTAACACTCAATAGTTGGTTCCTTATAATGTTATGGCAATTATTCGCTGCAATATGACTATATGAGCTTTAAAAGTAGAAAATTTTCAGTCATAATTGGCTATAGTATATGAACAATATATATATATATATATATATATATATATATATATATATATATATATATATATATTTGTTTACATATATGTTTACATATAGATGATGTATATATATCCTACTAATATTATAAATGGGAAAGTTTGTATGTATGTTTGTCTCTCTTTCACGCAAAAACTACTGAACGGATTTGGATGAAACTTTACAGAAATATTGGTTATACATCAGAATAACACATAGGCTACAACAAGGGCGGATTTAGGGGGGGCACGAAGGCACGTGCCCCCCAGACAGTTTTTTCTGTACTGGGGAGAATCCATTATTAAAGGAGTACATAATTAAAGGCAAATCACATGATCATAGTTGTTAAAAGAACATGAGTGAAACTATTGTTTTGACATCCTACTATCCTACTAATATTATAAATGAGAAAGTTTACAATTTACAATGATTTTGTGTAACTTGGCCATAATATAGCGATAAATATCAAGTAAGTCGGATAAAATTCTGTCCTCTGAGTAGCTTGCTCGTGTGTTTCTTACTCGCAAAATCTACATCCATATAATCCTTTCAGTTTTAGTTTCTCGCTGCTACCGTACGTCAAGTAAATTTGTTATACTAAGTAATCTTTCTCAATAAATTCAATAACATTACATACAAATCCTTTACTGACACGAACAACACTAAACTTCTGTCCGTCCCGTTTGTTAATCAGTGTATGTTTCACAGCTGTGCTGATCCGTTTGTGATGAAATTGGATATGGATAATGTAGTGTAACAACACACCACACAGGCGAAGTTTATATTAAACTGTAACCTGATTGACTAACATACCCAGCGGTCAACCCACAGCAGAAACCACTGAACTTAGCATCTTGAAATTTGCAGATACGTTCTTTGTATAACTTAAATGAGCACTGAAAGAAATTTGGACAATTCCAACCCCAAGAGTTTCCCCCTTAAAATAATAGGGGTTCAAAGATTGTATGGAATCCGTCAGTTTTGGAGTTAGATATCTGAAATTTTGGATGTACGAGTAACTAATAGTTTAAAAAAAAATTAAATTAATCTATCACGAAACTTTATTCCACGACAAAAGCCGTATATAAATATATTTGTTTCCTGTGATTTAAGACTTTATAGTCAAAGGCGAATTAAGCAGCCGAGGCTCCGAAGTTAAAATATTTGAAGATTTTCATATTAAACGAAAAGGTTTAAGAATAAAATTACCCGTGTAATTGTTTTTGTGGAACATCTTGGAGTAAAGTTGCTGTCTCTATTTGAAGAATCTGTATGAGATATACTGATGGTATGAAATATGTTCCAATTAGTCATCTTTGATGGGATTTTTCTTTTTACCTTTGTTGCCTATGAAGAAAAGATGAAATGTCGACTGTTTGGTTTTGTTTGTTCCAGCATTTTAAACTTAAGTTTTAGGGATTTTTCCTATAGGATCCTAAAAAAAAGTTGTATTTTATGAAATTGTATTCTGACTCGAATTGATTACTGTTAAGTGCTCCAACCTATCTTGATTCACTCCTTATAAGTCAATTAATAATGATACAATCGCCCGGCATTGTCATAAACGTTGCACCGACACTAATTGATGGTATCTCACTCGCTGCTTAAGTACTACTTCGATTCAAAGAACTTGACATATCAGCAACGGTCGCAAAAAGAGAGATCTGATTATTGTAAATTAAAAACTACAAAATCTAGCATATATTAAAAATTTTGACCTGATTTCACATCTACAAATACTTAATATTTATAAATAATTATATAGAATATTTTTATGTTCCCAACTAGTTTTAATTTCCAATTTTCACTTTTTTGTATTTTGATTTTTTTTATTATAATTTTTTTCTCTTCGACTGCTGAGGCCATTAGTGACGACTGCTCTTCTTGAATTTCTTGAATTAACTTCGTAGCTTTTAAATACATCATCATCTTCTGTATTTTATCATTTTCTTTAAACGGTAGACATGTTTCGATATTCAAATTTATTCTTTCTATTTGATACTTTTTAGATTTAAATAGATGCTTCACTGTAAATTTATTACCATCACAACTTTGGCAGGTTGGTATTGGGATGAATCAGCTTTGTATGGCCGATTCTTCCGAAGACACCTTAATAATGCCCAATATTTCCTATAGCTTATTATAGTATTATATTATATATTATAGTACCGAATATACTTAAAATGTTAGTAACAATTTTATAAATATCTTCAGGGAAATATTTCGGAAGCTTCGAAAAGGCTTCGAAATTTTTCAACTTTTTAATTTTTGAAGTTAATATACTTCTCCTCTTCCAACGGTGACCTACCTGTTAATAGCAACCGTTTATAACAAAGGTGAAAGAATTTAGAATATATTATTTTTTTCTTTTTCCCAACACATAGATTTAATTCTATTTTTCTATTTTTTTTAATTATGTATTTTTTTTTTCCTCAGGCTTTCCTCAAAATGAGGTTTCCTTCAACTGATATTTTCCTTTAATTCGTTTTTCCATTTTCATCTATCCTGAATATCTTCCTCCTTCAGACCATGCAGAACATACTTTCCTCAATTCCTTCTATCCATCTTTTTCGTGTTCTTCCTTGCCGTTTCCTCCACACCGATTGAAAATTAAATTGGGCAATCTTTTTTCCTTTGTTCTTCTGAGATGATCCTACCATTCCTTTTTTTTTCTCTATATTTTGGAGGACGTTTTGTTGAGTTTGCATTTTCTCCCTAATTGCGGCATTAATCCTTCTTTTAATAAGGATTCTTAAGGACTCTTAAGTCTGGACATCCTGGCACCTCTGCTCCAATTGTCCATTTCAGAAGCAATCAGTTTTGTTCCTAAAGCAGCGCTTATAGTCCATGTCTCTGTTCCAAACAACAATATGATTTCAATTATGGACTTAAATATGAGCTTCTTCGTATCTTTCAAACTATAATTTTTTTGGGGTGGAGCAGAGTGGCTCAGTGGTAGAGCACTGAGTTGCCATGCAGAATATCCTGGTTCAAATCCCGCTGCTGGTAAGACTTTTATTTAGTCTGTTAGCGGCCGGAGATGGATTATATGGGGTTTAGGACCCTCCTGGGGCTTACCCAACCCCTATAAAGTGGGTACCCAAAATAAGGGGGAAATTCTGGTAGTTAAGCATGATCTAGGACACATCACCTCCCTGCACAACTGTTGTCCATGAAACACTGCAGTCTCTATACCATGTAATGAATCCCAGGCCCGTTCACGAGTTGTAGTAGTACACGTTTGTTTTTTCTTGGCATCTTTCGTCACATTATTGCTCCAAAGTATCGAGTTATGCATACCAATTGCTTCTCGGGTTATATTTATCCTTTGTTTTATCTCTTTTTCGGAAGTTCCATTCCTTTCCATTACAGACCCCAAATAATTAAAATTATCCACTTTTTATTACATTTCTTCCAACAACGATGTCCTCCTGATCATATATTCAGTTTTACTTAAGTTTTTTTTAATACCCCAAGTATAATATGTCTCCCATAGTTTTTGTAGCACGTATCCAACCTCTCTCTCTCTCTCTCTCTCTCTCTCTCTCTCTCTCTCTATATATATATATATATATATATATATATATATATATATATGTATATGTAATGAATGGCTACTGGACTTGAACTTGGAAGGAGTCCAAGGATGGAAGAGTTAGTTCAATGACTGGCAATGATAAGACAAAAGGATCTGGACAATGCTATTGTTTTCCCTTTTGGTATGATAGTTCCTTCTTGAGCTTGACCTCCATGGTTAAAAGAAACCTAATAAAGAACAGAAGAAAACCGCATAACTTATTTAAATATTCCAACCTACCGAAAGTATTCTGAAAGTTGGGAGTACGACTCTACTATTACAGCGGCCTTAAATAGACTTTGATAAGGGATGTAAAAAAAAATAATAGTCTAAAAATCTACAAAATAATAATATTAATTATTAATAAGTTTGAAGTAAAAATATTTATGAACAAAAAAAAATCATTTTATTGTGAAAACAGATGCTTTATGTAAATAGTTGTCAATATTTAGTTGAGTGATATAAAAGTAGAGGTATTATGTAAAATATGTTTTTATACCCTACGTTTCTTTTACCATAAAATTAATTTTTTTGTTCATTTTGCTAACATTATTTTTAACTTATTGGAAATTATTTTATTTATTTTATACTTTTTATTTCGGCTAGCTACTTAAGCTTTTGTATTAGTTTTTTAAACTATATAATTTTAAAAAAATATATAGGAAACTCTCTGGTTGATCCAGCTAGTAGCCATATCCTTGTCTTAAAGATTAAGTCATGTATACATACCTTAGAACTTGGCACATGACACTATCGTTTCTTTGGATATGAAAAATCGCTAATCCTGAAGATCCTGATTAGGATGATGAGACAAAATTATTGTATTGTCAGCGGTCGTTGATAGGTGTGCAAAGTTTCAATTTAATTGGATGTTATAAATTTGTCCAAAATCTAGTTCAAAGATTTCGTTTCATACAGACGAAGATAACATAGGCTTGTTAAAACGCATACTGTATAATTTATTTTAAAAAAATGTATTTATTGAAATTTACAACTGTCTTGTAACAATACAACAGGTAACTAGAATGGGATGAATGATACATAATGGCATGGATAAAGAAAAGTAGAGAAACTAGCCAGTGGTAGTACTCAAATAACGAGTTTAACTCAGAAGGTAACGAGGCCATCTTATTTTCAGACGCCTCAGAGGATTTCGGGAATTGAACAAGTACCTAGGTTTGACACTAGTGGCTCGAGTGAGAATAAAATTTGTCAAGAAAGGATTGATGTCGGGTTCTGGCCAAATCGGCTATATTTAGGACATTCAAGTCATTATGGATGACTTTATTCGTTACAAACTAAGAAGCATTGAGAATTTTACGAAGGATTTTATACTGTAAAGATACATTGTCTCTAATCCGTAAAGGTCTTATAATAGTAATGTATATGAGTCTTTTGTAATTGATTAGGATTTTAGAGCGATTGTCTAGTTAAATGTTAAATGTAAATGCCTGAAACGGCGAGCAGTTTCTTGTCTTTTCTAGTCTCGTATGAGGATTTCAAGTTAAACGTTTGCCAAGATGTACTCCTAATTATCGGATTTGTTCTACAGGAGTCAGTGGGATATTCCTTATTTAAAGTATCCTTTAAATACTGGAAGACTGAAGTGATGGGTTTCTGACAATAAAGGTGGTTTGACGGGATTTGTATAGTTTTTTTTTTACAATTATTAATTTCTAGTTTAATCAGTAATTAGTAATTGTTCGTGATTCCTCTTACCCTATGGCAATTAAGTGATTTTTAAAATTTTATTTTAAGAAAAAGAAGCCGATAGGGCCTAGCAAAGACTAGTTAGCGCCGGCTAGGGAGACATGTCGTCGCAGCCTCTGACGTAACACTTTCACCCCATCACTGATTGCCTCCGTCACTTCTCAGATTATGTAAAAATCAATTTACTGCTTGGAGCCTTTAGTGCCGGGCTTTCTCTTCTTTATGACTGGCTCTTGCCCGAGATAGATGAAAAAATTACAGCAAAAATTGTCTTCGCCCAGGATGACTGCGAAAGTCCTTGGAAACTGTGATAAGGAAATACTATTTTTTGAAGCAAAAACTTCTTTAGCCGTTTGAGCAATTTTCGGTAGGAGAAAAACTTATGGGTTTGCGTCTCCGGCATGACCGACATGCTCGTGACCGACGTTAGACTAGCGCTGCGAAGCAGGCAGGCTATATATACAGATTTTTATAAGGATAATATCATTAAACTAAAATGTCGTTTATTAGTTATGAAGCTCATAAAAATTATAATTTAAAATATCAATAACCTACTAAATTACTGTATCGTCATTGAACTTCTTTTTTTTCTTTTCTTTTTTTAAATTAGGATCTCAAAAAAAAAAAGATGTAATGTACAATGAACATTCGTCCCCGTATATACATTGCAAAAATTGCGAGAACTGGGGATATAGGATCGGTGAAGAGAAAGGATTTGTCTTGCCTGATTAGGACCCTGGTAGCACAGTTGGAAGAGTGATGCACTAGAGATTCGGAAGACCAGGGATTGAATCCTGGCCAGGACAAATCTTTTCTCTTCAAAATAAAAATATTTAAATAATCATCATCAAATAAAACTATAATTTATAAATGAAAAACTTTTCTATATGCCACCATATTATAAAAGACCGATAAAATTTTGTTTGATAGTTGTGTAATTCACACTAATAATAACTTGAAACATTAATGACTTATTCATTTATTGTATCTCATCGGTCTTTGAGAAGTGTGTAAAGAGTCAATTTACCCTTAAATATTTTATTTGTCATAGTTAACTGTCTTGTTTTAAATGCACAAGTATTTGGGAAATATAACTGTTTATACCTTCTTATTTCAATTAAGTTATTTCGTATTGAACTTGCCAGCCCATCATATGTTTTTAAATATAAATTAACTTCTTGGAAAGCTCTGTAATTATTGCTAGGAGTGCCAATAGATGTGAAAACCGGACTAATCTTAATTATTTAATTATCTCAGCTTACAAATTATGAAAGTTAAATAATTCAGACTATATTTGATTCATAAATGCAAAAAACAACACAGTTATTCCAAAGTTTTCACTTGTGTCATAAGTCCTCATGTCTGCCAATTTTAATTTTTTTTCTTTTCTAAAATCCTTGAGATACTGATCACTTGGACACACAAAGGATCAAAACAATGATTGTTGATTACTTCCTCCTGTCACTACAATAGATTAGACCTGATGTACAGTTGATAGGCCTGATGTCGGGTGAAGTTGGCAGCCCTGGCAGATAAGTTATGGTGAGCCCTCATGGCTACTTGGGCAAGATGTATCGAGTATTATTCCGAACACATAGGCCTCACGCCTAACTCCCGGAATGCGCCTCCGCCGATTGAATAACAATGTGTCAGTCGTTGCTAAGATCCTAATGGTTCAACTCTGTATCCTTCACTTTATAATTTACTGTTCAACTCAATTATATTGTCCTGTTCAAACTTATTAAAATTATTAATATAACATTGTTTTTTAAATTTAATATTTCAATAATTTGACAATACTTACCATTGTCTAAACCTTATACATTTTAAAATATATTGCAACTAATTATGTTACTTGTGATTTAGCAGTACACCTTGAAACCTACCTCTTTATCTCTCGTAACCTCTTCTTAGCAGTCGTTTCATTTGAGTTATTTCTGTGTGCGTTATTAATATTGTTTTCAGTGTTTTTGCCTTGTTAATTTTGTTTGTTATTAAATTGTTCATTTTAAATGGTCAATAACAGAATTAATAAGAAATCAAGAATAATAAATAATTAGTCAATAACAATAAACACTAAATTAAGTAAATTAATAAAGAAATTAGAGAAATTATTATTATAAAATTAAAGTAAAATATCCGTGCTTGGGTTTGCGGACGATTTGGTACTGTTGGGGGGAGGACGAAGAAACTATTAATCTAAAGTACATAAACGTTAATGAATGCTGCTAAGGAAATAGGGCTGGAAATAAATTCGGATAAGACTAAGTATATGGTCAGTAGAATGAAAGGGCGAAATTTTGGTAATATTGTTGTAGGAGGAAGCAAGTTCGAACATGCGGAGATGTTTAAGTACTTAGGGTCAATGGTAACTGGAAAAAACGAAATTCAAGAGGAAATAAAGGCGCGACTAAAGGCGGGAAATGCTTGTTATTATTCGGTCTCGAAATTACTAAACTCGTGTCTTTTGTCCCGAAATATAAAAATCAGACTTTTATAAATCAATTATCCTTCCATCTCTTCTCTATGGATATGAAACTTGGCCACTAACACTGAAGGATGAACCGGAATTCAAAATAAGGTGTTACGTAGAATATTCGGTCCAAAAAAGGATGAGAACACAGGGGAATATAAGAGATTAAATTCCGTAAATATTATTCAGGTGATAGCGTCGCGAAGATTAAGATGGGCATGTAAAGCTGCTGGGCTTAGTAACGAACGAATTCCCAAGATGTTAATAGTTGGGATAACCGACTGAGGGGTAGACCGAGGCGTAGGTGGGAGGATTGCGTTAGGAATGATTTAGCGTGTTTGGGTTTGGGTGGTGCTCCGTGGCCGGAGGTTTGTAAACGTAGCTTGGCGGTATCGGCATCGAGCCTTCGGGTTCGTTAAGCCTTTTATTTATTTATTTAATGAACAAATTAACTGAAAGAATAAAGAACTTTAAAAAGACAGTAAAACTAAATTTATAACCGCTCCTTACTTGCTATTTTATAGAACATTAACCTAATTTGTCCTCAAAAATAAAAAAAATCTTGTGAAAAAAAGTTTTTGTTGCTATATTTCTATCTTCATATCCTATCTATTCTTTTCCCATTCATTTTAGTAAAAACCTGTTCTAAACAGGATAAAAACAATCTAGGATAATAGTGGTTTTCTCTTGCTGATTTGTTCACTGGCTATTTAAATTTCTGTATTGTCTTTTAAATTTAATTTGCTCTTTATCGTGTTAATGTTGATACTATCTATTTAAAATGAACCGAATAACACTTTGGGAATAGAGTTGTTTGTAAAAGCTCTGAAATACTACTCGAATAAATCCAAAGAACAAATTTTTATCTATATAATTTAATAATGAAGAAAAAACCTTATTCCAGTCAAAAATTGTTGTTAATAATTAACAAAAGATTAAAAAACGTTTCGACACTTATTTGTCATTTTCGATTTTAGTAGTTCTTCATACTACCTCCTTTAAAATTTACAAGTCCAATCATAACTTGAGGTCAAACAAATTAAAAAGTCAAATATATATAAACTTCTGGAACTTAACTTTCTTCCATGGTCAAATACAATGTTGTCATACAAAGTTTATATATATTTGACTTTTTAGTTTGTTTGACCTCAAGTAATGATTGGAGTTGTAAATTTTAAAGGAGGTTGTATGAAGAACTCCTAAAATCGAAAATGGCAAATAAGTGTCGAAACGTTTTTTAATCTTTTGTTAATTATTAACAACAATTTTTGACTGGAATAAGGTTTTTTCTTCATTATTAAATTATATAGATCAAGAAGATTAGTCCAGTATATAAGAAATATCTCATAAAGAAAAAGAACAAATTTTGTAAAAAAAGGTTATCAAATGGATTATGATAAGAAGATGAAATAGAGATTTTTTTTGTTGAAAGTGAAGGAAAAAAATTATATAAGAAAAGAAACGTGGCTAGAGAAGTATAGCACATTTTGTATATCTCAATTTTCATTAAGATCAATAAGAAGGTAGGTATTATCAGTATCTGAATTATATTTGTTGAGGTTATAAACAATGGCGGATATCACAAGCACCTTAATTATAAGTAGTGACTTTATAACGAAAATATATAAAAAAAAAAATCAATAACACGTCTGACGCCTTGCTAACCATTGAGAATGAGTTCAGTGACATTCACATAAACATTAGAATTATATATATAAAGATTTTTTGAACAGAGAATTTCAGTATTTGTTATAAAAATATTGCTCACAGTCTCTGGGAAAACTATGATCTGAAAGTGACTTTTCCTTAGATTATTTATCAATTTCAAAGCTTATAATATTACTGAATAATTGAATTTGTCGTAGCCTTGCCAGTGCAACGGTATCTAAATTATACCCAGGACCTCATTTTATGTAATCTAACTTTTTACGTATCAAAGTGTCTTTGATTTTCTTTCTTATTTTCAACATACTCAACATATTCCGAGAAGCAGTCCTAATCTGGTAACCCTAGCGATGAACTAGGGTAATTCCGGATAACGGGAGCTTAACCTAAGAATGTTCCATAACTATAAATGATAACTTAAAACATGTGAGTATTGTTGATCGACGGGGTGAACTTTGGTGAAAAAAATATGGTGTTAAACTGTATGTTATTACCATAACAAGAACGAAATACCTTTA
The DNA here is from genome assembly GCA_964056705.1 of Troilus luridus. Classification (NCBI taxonomy): domain Eukaryota; kingdom Metazoa; phylum Arthropoda; class Insecta; order Hemiptera; family Pentatomidae; genus Troilus; species Troilus luridus. Next base: position 18,844,534 of record OZ057413.1, read on the forward strand.
AATTAATTAGTTCATCCATAGACATTGAAATTTCTTTTCGATTGAAAGTGGATCAGCAGATAAGAACTGTGGAGCGAATCAGAGCAGCCTTGACCGTGAGAAGAACCCAGCAAGCTTACCGTTTCTGCCCAATTGTTTGAATCTAATTGCCAGAAATCATCGTGAGAAACAGTTGCCACTCGATTAGTTGTATTCATCCATCTTCATTCAGTTAATTAACAGGTTTGTTCCCAGGCAGCGCCAGTTTCACCTTTGCTTCACCGCACTCTCTCTATTAGGACTGCCTCGTTGATTGAAACTACATAGCAAAAAGTAAACCACTCACTTCGTCAACTACTTTCTGCTCCAACCTCTAAAAAAAATATATCCCCGCATTTTTTAATGACATGACAATTATGAGTCATTTTAACAATAAATTTCTGTTCAACATTAACTAGACTAAGCTCTCAATTATTAACAAAAAGAATCATCTACATGACGCTCTACTAAGCGATTGAATTTCTCTCGTATCCAATCCTTATAATCAAAAAAAAAAAAATAATAATCAAAAATCCTTCGTTAAATGCTCAATGCTCCTTACTTTGTAACGAACAAAGTCATCCATAATGACCTTAATGTCGCATTTGTTGCTGATTTGGCCCGAATCCGAGGTGGTCGGTTTGCTTTACTATTCTTTATCACCATGACCTTGTTTTCTCCTCATTCACCTGTAACCCCATTTTTCCAGCTTCCGCTTCCAGCCTCTCAAAAGCTTCTTTTAAGATAATCAGCGATCTTCCTACTAATACAAGCTCATCAGCATATGCAAGAATACCCAGACTACGGTTAATGATGGTTCCCTCCATCAGTAATCTTGCCCTTTTAATGACACTTTGCATTACAATATTGAATAGTAGAAGTGCCAGCGAGTCTCCCTGCCTAAGTCCTGTACTAATCTTAAATTTTTCTGTGATTGAACCATTTACCCTTACGTTGCAAACTGCGTTTTCCATCGTGCTCATTACCAAACGCACCAACTTGGATGGAATCCGCATTTCGCTCATAGCTCTGAAAAGCTCATTCCTGGATATTGTATCATAAGCCGTCCTGAAATCTATGAACAGCATCCACAATGTATTGTTGTACTCCTTCATTTTTTCACACATCTGTTTGACGGGGAAAAACTGATCTATAGTAGATCTGTTAGGTCTAAAGCCTCCTTGGCATTCTCCAATATTTCTCTCAACATAGGGTAGTAGGCGATTATACAGAGCTATCGAGAATATCTTGTAGGCAGTATTCAGTAGGCTTATCCCTATCCAATTTTTACATTCTTTAGAGTCTCCTTTCTTCTTGTAGACAGGCACTATAATAGACTCTTTCAAGTCTTTCGGGATCTGTTCCTCTTCCCATATTTGAGCAATTAGTTCCTGCGGCACTTTAGTTAGAGCATTGCCAGCTGCCTTCAGGAACTGAGCAGGGATGCCATCTGATCCTGGTGACTTGTTATTTCTTAGCTTCATAACAATATCTTCTATATCCTCTCTATCTGGTGGTACTGCTTCGTCTTGGCTGTCATACGAGTCACATTCCCAAACACTTATTTCTTCCTCTGTCTGGCTTAGTAATCCTTGGAAATAATTCCTCCATCTCACTTGGACGTCCGTCTCCAGCACCAGTAGTTGCCCCTCCTCATTTTTCACCGTGCTCATTAGTTATAGTTAATTAATATTATAGCTGTCTGAAGGGAGCGGGGTGGCTCAGTGGTCGATCGCTGAGTTGCCATGCCGGAAATCCTGGTTCAAATCCCGCTGCAGGCAGTTACTTTTATTTAGTCTATTTGCGGCGGGAGATCATATGGAATCTAGGACCCTCCTGAGGCTCACCCAGCCTCAATAAAATATTATAAAAACAGGGTACCCAAAATAAGGGGGGGGGGACCTGGCGGTTGAGCGTGACCTAGGACAAGTCACATCCTCGCAGAACCGTTGTCCGTGAAACAGTATAGTCTCTACCATTTCCTGAACCCCGAGACTCGTTCACGGGTCTTAGTGGTACAGGTTTTTTTTTTTTTTTTTATAGCTATCTGTAGTAATTAATTGTACATAATGGCTAATTTTAGCACTCGTTAAACTTTGCCATTAATTTTTAAATTCAATCTAGTAATAAATATTTGGATATTTATCTGAGTCATGGGATCACCCAGCCTCTAAAAAGTGGACACCCTCTGTTGGGGGAAAACTACTGGTTGAGCTTGATCTCGGACAAATCACTTCCCTGCAAAAGAGATGTCCTCGAAAAAGTACTGTCCCTACCGTTTACTGAGCACAGGATCCTTCTTGGGTTGTAGTAGTGCAGTTTTTTTTAATCTATAAACAAATGAATTAATCTAATTGAGAATTATCATTCCATTAACTATTGGTTCTAATTATGATGATCACGTTTTGTTCTATCATTTTTCTTAAACTTGAAAAACTAACGAATATGAGAAAATGTAATTTGCATCATGTTCAGTCGCAGGCGTTGAGATATGTCGAATTTTCTTCAATTCCATATCCTCGTAGTAAGAAGCTTTTTGTCTTTTGTGGAGGTTGCTTTTATGTATATTCCTCAGATTGAAATTGTTGGGAAGATATATTTCTTTATTTTTTAAGTATTTATTTTGACATACAGATGAGATATCGGTTGTATTGCAAAGAATAAGGTCATCAGAGAAAAATATGGTTCAAGTTAGGCTCGGAAGCAGCAGTTTCATTCCGATAATATCTTCGGAAAAGGGCCGATATCGATGACAAAATCACGTAGAAATGTCAATTAATATCTCATTAAAATAGTGAAATGTTCAGTCTGATGATGACCTATTTCTGGTCCGTCGTTTGTTTGTTTATTTACCGTCACTTTATGCTTCATTGATTAACAGACAATGGTTGGGACTCTGGGAGTTCTACATTTTGCCTATCCAGGTACAATTAGAATAGGAATCTTTAATGAGCATCTACCACCGCATAGGCTCATTAGTAATTGAATTAAGTTGGTGATAAAGAAGTGACTCAACTTTTGAGTTCTTTAATGCATTATCCCACTCTCGCCGTATCGATAATTTGAATACTTTATTTTGGTCAATATACAACCTTGCTTTGATCACAAAAAGGTAAATCACTAATGGATCATGTTATCTCTAACTGATATAAGACGGAATTAAAATAAAATAAAACGAGAACATTATTATTACAAATCATAATGCCCGTTGTTTCTTTAGAATAATACACGAATTTGAAATAAAAGAATAACTTTATTGAAATATAATAAACATTATCATCGCAATAAACACTATCACTGTATTTTACATAAGAATGTATGATGAAAGTATTTAAAAACAGGTTATGAATATCAGTAGGACATGAGCCGACTTATTACGGACAAAAGAATATCTTTACTTAATTAAATTTTCAGCATTAAGACGTACATTTACAGTTCACCATCAAAAGTCTGGTTTTAAGGGGGATTTTAGCAACCTCTCTTGGGAGGTTTAAGTCATAGAATAACTATAGAATAAGAGATACCGTACACCCAAATCGATCGCAGGATATGGGATATTTTTTACTCCCATCAATTTCATAATTAAACAAAGTTAACACAGAGAAAAGACAGGAACGCTACAGGTTCAGATCCAACCAGGAAATATACAGGGAGATGAAAGACCTGGAAACCGAAATAAAAATTAGAAGACTAAAATTCTACGGGTAAGATTTCACGTAGTAAGAATGGACCAAGGGAGACTAGACAAGAAAATATTTGACAAAATCCGCGAATACAAGAGCGTCAGAGGGTATGTAAAACAATCAATGTTTCAATGGTAGAGGAAGCAGAAAAATTAAAATTAAAAAAAGAGACAAAGACTAACAAGATAGAGAACAATATGGAAAGAAGTTAAAATAAATCAATGTTCTTGTAGAAAATAAAGAAAAACCGAAGGGTACAGCATGGTCAGAAGCAAAGGCACCTAGAAATGAAGAGAAAATTCTGGGAGAAAAGAAAAACGAAAATGTGAATAGAAAAGTACTGATATTCGCGTGGTTTTAAAGGCCGTTTCGTGAACGAAAAAATTCTAAAATAAAAGCGTATTTTAAATATTTTTGAAGAAAAAAATGGTCCGAGTGGAGGTCAAAAACATTTTTTTTGTGTGTGTTTATTTTAAACAAACATTGCGTCACTTGATACCACAAAAATATTTTAAACTTTTGTTCAAAATATATTTTTCGTCGAATATTTAGGTTAAAATATGAGTGTACTGAACTCAATAAGAACCTGAGTACCCCTAGGAGCTCTTGACACACTTAGGCTCCGGGTAGATAGGATTTCCCTCCACATAATGGCGGGGCTATGACAGCTTTCGACAAGCTTATTTTCTTTTCTAAATCCTTCCCGGAGTAGGGCGCTGACAGGTAAGATGCTGATATTAACGTAGGTTCCATGTTAGTCCGGATTACTTCAACTCCAACACTGATGCGATAGAAGAACATCCGATCTAGTACTTTATTTTATTATATACTACTTACTTTGCACGGGTAGTAAGAGATATTATCCCCACATGTTTTGTCTGTCTAATGTGTTTTATTATGTAGCTATTATGAACATAAAAATAAAACAAAATAGTTCTTTATAGACGAACATATTTTCATGCGCGTTAAGTTTTTGCGATAACCCATAAGATACTCATTTAAATTATACGGTATAAAATATTCTAATAACTATATTTAGACAACTTATATACTTAAGGTAACTAAAGTATATAAGTTGATAAGGATTAATACTCAACTCGTCTAAATAGCTTTCCAAATACCGCATTGTACGTTATCAGTTTTTAGAAGATAAAATAGGTATAGTAAGCTGTCCTTAAAAGATAGATGTATGCTATCACATTTTTTGTAGATTTACAAAAGAGGAATATTCCACCATGCACTGTTTCGTTTTATGACCAAGGCCGTGTCATCGATGAAACCTTTTTAACAATTATCGTTATATTCCAACCCATTTATCCAAAACCTCGACAAATTATATACCTAAACCTTCCTGGTTAATCACTCTATCTATTGGTGAAAACCGCATGAAATTCCGAGTTTTATATGTATGTATAGATGGTTTATCATCCGATCTGTTACATTATTTTATTGGATTATCTGAATGTTGTTACTGATTCACACAGGGAGGAATAGTTTTTGGCCGAGTTGATAAATGGTATTGGTTACATTCAGTGCCGCAAACATAATTATTCTGATTTTTATGTTCCGAAGGTTCTGGGTTCAAATCTGGCTGTGGCAGATAAAATATTTATTACTGTTATTACTGTTAACAGCCACGGATGGACCCTGTGGGAGCTAAGTGGGTTCACCTAGCCTCTATAAAGTTGGTACCTTTAATTGGGGGGGAAACATATTTTATTTACATTCCCTGTCCTCACTAAAATGGAAAGAGATAATTTATTGGTAAACGTCTGATAGAAGATTTGACATCAATTTATTTTTAACTGTTACTTCTTTTCAATGATCCCCTCTCTGATTTGGACAATAAGGATTTGAACCAGAGTTTAACGTCATCTAACGCTGCTATGTCTAATGAGAGTCCTTAATTTTCTATAGAGAGAGTCCTAAATTTTGCCTACCCAGATACAGATAGAAAAGGGATCATTAACGAGTACCTGGCGCTGTACAGGCTTGTGAACGCCTTTATACGTCCACTCCGAAAGGCGTATAAAGGGTTTTTTATCCCGATCTTAGGTTTAGTAGGTTGTTATGTTAACCTACTAACTTCAGCATAAGTGCTACTCATTTAACCGTGTCCTCACTCTATTTCCAAGGTAAATGTTGTCTAAAACGCGCTAAGTAATATTTTTAACTATTCTAGGATTTAAAATTAAATATGTTTAATGTCTCACTAAAATACTACCTGAATTCTAAAAAAATATATTATACAATGATTTCTATTTTCTTAGGAATTGCGAAAGGGCTAAGTATTTAGTAATATACTTTTCAGGACTAAACATTATAGCGATCCGAAGTCCCCGAAAGGAATGATGACATTCCTTAGCGATGATATGGACTCGACATTCTCCTTGTTTGTAAGATAGGTCCAGAATCGACAATGAGGGTGATAGATAGAGACATCCTTGGACTTCTTCGCTTGATGGACTCAAATAACTATGCCCAAATAGATGGATGGATTGGCCCTGGAGGATTCCATCCTCAGGGCGTTCCACCACGTAACTTCCTCAGTTCTCGACTTGACTCGAGGTGAAAGTTGTAACTAGATGCATTAATATAATTGCCTTTAGGCCACTTTCAATAGCAGTAATCTTTCCCTGCCTTTCGGTTCTCATTTCACTTCATAATATATGCTGACTCGGGAATTACAGACCTCCAGTTTTCTTTATTTCAAATTTAAAATTAGGGATTACTCCTTTGCATAGCATATTATTATGTTTGGGACATAAAACGGGGGTCCCAAGCCTGACCGATGTCAGGTATTTGTTAAAGATACCTATCCTAATTAAAGCTGGATAAGCTAAATTTAGAGGTTCCACTGTAGCATCGCCCGATTAACCTGCAAAATAAAAGCAGCATAATTTGTGGTTAAATAAACAAAAAAAAACATCAATCTAATGAAAACAATTATTTAATACAATCTTTTTTTGTTTCAAAGGCTTCAATTTCTTCTACATTATATTATTTTTTGTAATAAATGTTATGTAGTACTTTTTTTTTATCCTTCTGTTCCTGAAAGACAGAAAGTAATTGGTACCTGGAAACATATTTCTGGAACTCAAGGCTGTATTATTGATGTACTTAGTTATCGATGTCCTGATATTTTTAAACGGGATTAAAAGTCCTTTGTTATGCCCTCCTTTGGAAGAGCCGTAAAATGGGGTTCCAAGCATAACGGCATAAGATACTCGTTAAAGATTTGTATCATAATTATACCAAGGCAAAAAATAGGCAAAATTTAATTCTCCCACCGTAGCATCGTCCGATTAGCCATAGCATCACAAAGTAACGTTTAACTTGTCGATGCAATTTAAGATTTAAATCAATCGAGTGGTTTCGTTGTATAAACAAATATCATATGATATTGTTACGGGCTACTGGGTGTAAAATGAACGAAACTATTACTTATTTCAAGATACTAATATTTATTAACAAATTAAAAAGGCTACAAGGAAATTATTTAAAACAATTAACTTATTAACCTTATATAAATTTACAATAACAATATTCTACAGATTATAAACTAGGCCTAATTGTTATCTAATTACTAAAATAATATACAAGTACAATAAGATATTGCCAATACTAAATAACTTAACTATTTACCTAAATTTGTACAAATACAATTACACAATAGTTTATAACTACAAATTAACACTTACAGTTCGCTAATTAAAGTCCACCGACCGTAAGACTCTCCAAATATGACAAACTGACACACAGTTTATTTCATTTATTACACGGCCACTAACTGTCACTGTTACGCACTTAGCACTTATTACAGACTGATACTAACTAACCCGGCCGAAACAGCTGGCCTTTTTATATAGGCAAGGTAGGTCGGGGTGGGACAATTCTCGGAAGATCGAGAACCACCTAGCCCCATCCAGGCCGATCCAGAAAGCTCCCCCGCTTTGATCCCTTCCGCTTAATCCCATGGTTCGTCTAATCCTCTCAGCCGGTCCTTCTTCCCTCTCTGACTGTAACAATATGATACATACATATGTTTATGTATATAAAATTATAGTATATAACTCGTATCTACTTTATATACAGTGCTATATAAAATGTACTGTACACAGTGCACACGATCAACCAAATTGTATTTATTAAATTATTCATTGAAATTTACAACTGTATTATTACAATACAGCAATGGGTTTGAGTGGGAATGAAGTTTATCATGAAAAGACTGGTATCGGGTTTGGGCCAAATCAGCAACAAATGGTACATTGAGGTCATTATGGATGACTATGTTCGTAACTAAGTAAGGAGCATTAAGGGTTTTGAATTGTAATGAGAGGAATTCGATGGCCTAGCGGAGCCCCACAGATCTACTCCGTAAGTCCAAATAGGTCTTATAATAGTCATTCATATGAGTATTTTGTAATTAATTGGGAGCTTAGAGCGTTTATCTTGTAAGTGTTGCAGTAGCCTGAAACGGCCAACCAAAATTTAGTTTAGAATATTAAATATAAATTTATTTAAAGTGAATTTAACAAAATTGCGTATAAAGATAATTTTTTCTCTCCTAACCGTTTGCATTTATTGTCCACGGTCCTCTGCCTTCTGAATTATGTATTAATGTAAAAAGTTTACTTATCAAACAATATTCCGTACAGTTGTACTAAAAGGCAGATCGTGCAGGCAGTGCTGCGCAAGAATGCTTTGTGAAGAAAGTGAATCTGCGCACTTCCGCTTTTTATATTGTGTGTTCACTGAGTCGATATTTCTGTCAAAATTTATCCAGTCGTGGAAGAGGAGGCGAACGTGGCTCCCAGGCTTCGCAAAATAGAAAAAAAAATGACGGTCCATAAAATTGTAGTTTAGGTTACAGATACATATGATGTTTACAATTTAACGGGGAAAAAATTGTTACCTATTGAGCTTATGTATGTAATAATATTGTACCACACTCGATTATTCAAACAACAGTCCAAGCCGGGGCGACCCGTGGTGTAGCGGTTGTAACCTACTAAGCCCAAGATAGAGTTCGTAACCTGGCAGGTGGCCATAGGATGTTTTAAAAGGGAGAAAAAAATCCTTGGTTATGCCGTCCTTCGGAAGGGACGTAAAACGGGTGCCCGAGCCTCTCCGATGTCAGGTACTTATTAAACATCCCAGTCTTAATTAATTAAACCTGGATTGGCAAAATTTAGGACTACCGCTATAAAATCCCAATCCTATTATTGTGTCCGTTAACTAACCTCCCCTAGTTTGCATTTGCGCAGATTACTTGCGGCATTGTTCGGCAGTTGTTGACATGGACGCCATGGGATTGGTAGTGCCTTTGTTGATTTTGTTTATACTTAACTTGTAGTTAGTTACCTTTGTACTTATTATGTTATCCAATAATTTATTACAAGATATATCACCTTATAGTCAGATTAAGTGTAGTCAGATACTGTCAGTACTACTGATCGTGTAAGGGCAATACTGATGTACTGAAGTGGGGTATTGATGAGTGATGGTTCACTCCATCATTCCTCAGTTCAACCCGGCGTAGGGGAGGGGATACTGACAGTATTACTGATCGTGTATGCCCGTTTCTTTCATTCCTCAGTATTTTGTAGCTGTTGAGTGCGACGCATCGACTGATTTCCGGTGCAATAATGAAAACATAGCCACATTTTTCAAAATTTATAAATGATTTATGTAAAGTTTTTCTTAAAACTTCATTTTTGTCTTATAACAACAGGGTGGAACTTAATTTTATACGTAAAATTGTGTATTTTATATGGAAAAAAATTATATTTTTCCTAGTGTCTAATTGAGAGCTTCACAGGTTTCTATTACAACCCGTCTGATCGAGAAATTAACGTTGAAACTTTAAGTCCTCAAAATTTCGGCTTGTTCCTAAATACCGTAAGGTAACTGCCTATACTTTCCCTCATGTTTTTATCTTGTTTTTTAATAGAAAGAACCCCTGTCTAATAAATTATTGAATACGTTTTCATTCATCCGAAAATAATTATAGTAATCCTTTACTGAAATATGGTTGACAAAGTTTAAATGGGTGAACTTATCCCAGTCCAATAGCCATTCCTTCACCCACAAGCGTCTTTTCCTCTTTTTTTTCCAATGCCATGGCGATCACAATTGCTAAACACGCTCTATTCATCAAAAAAGTAGGTATTAATCTGCGTGAGAAAAATATGACTGTTCTTATCGTGAGCTAACTGTGAACTGAGTTTTTTTTATTTCTAATTTTTACATTAGTAAAATACAGAGAGAATTTTACAAAAATAATCGTACATAAAAAGAAAGCAGATAATTATAATAATAAACATTTTAACGAAGATAAAATCAAAAATATAGCCCTGAGTCGTCACTACATCAAAATATGGAAAATGAGTTAACTAATGACAGTAATATTGATCGTGTATGGGCCCCTTAAGAATATAGTCAGTCTAGTCAGTTTGAATTTTAAATAGTGCTTATGCAATAAACGTAAAACAAAGTAATTGAATCGAAAAAAAGGTTATTTGATAGTTATAGACACTTGTGAAACGCTTCTTTTTATATAATACTCTCCTCCAGAAAAAATTCTGCATACACTACTGTTTCATATTGACTTTTTGATACTCTTGACGTTTAGTATCACCTCTTTTTATGTTTTCCTTATCAGACACTCTGGATTGCATACTACTGGGTCGTTTCATATGATGATGATGTCCATTGTCAAAGTAGAGGTTTTTTAGAAATACAACTTTATGAAATCAAAACTTTTTTTTTTCAAATTGTTTACCCTCATTTTCCATATATTTTTTTCCATCTATGAAATTTTCAATCCCAGTACTGAAAAATTCAGAATTTTGTGATGAAATTTAGTCTGAAAATGCGTTTTTGACATGATGTTCATTTACAAAAATTTACTCTGACGGAGTTTGTACAAATTTCTGAACAGATAGAAGTCAGTTACAGTTAAGTATGGCGAGTAAGGTGTTTATGGGAGGACTTCGTAACCCGGTTCTTTTAGTTTCTTCACTATATCTTGTGAAACAGGAGTTCTGGCGTTGTCATGTAAGGTACCATCCGATTAACCAATGCAGAAAATCGTTTGATAAGTTTTTATCTCATTAGGGCAGAGTCCCTTCAGTACGATGTGGGTGTGATTGTTTCACTTCTGGGTAGAAAGGAGAAATTAATTATTCCTGCCATTGACTACCACACAGAAATCAAAACATTTTTGGTTGGAAATTTGGTTTTGGCATGAGGAATGGTCTGTTCGTCTCCTTACGCTTACCTGAACGCGGTGGTAATGTTGATTGCAGCTTGGGCTCCAGAGAGTCCGAAATCGTTTATGATGACATATTCAACAATGTTCATTCCATTATATTGATAGTAAGCCTTTTCAAAAAATAGAAAATTGATAACAGCTCATTATAATATTTTAACCATAACCATAGTAAACAACAGAAGTCCACTAATTTTACTTAGAAATAATAAAAACATACATTTCATATGAACGATACATGTTGATTCTTGTATACTATAATAAGTATATATGAAGCAAGTTGGATGTTAAATGTTACGGGTTTTGTGAAAGCTGGAAGTCAGTTATCCATGATAGTCCCGGTGTGATATCTGTTATCTATCGTTGTTAGTTAGTAATTACTTTTGTGATATCTATAATTGTAATATCTTTATTTTTGAAATCTATTTGCATGCTGAGTCTCTACCTCGCTCGTTCCTACATCCAATCTCCGCTGGCACTATCAGATCCTCATGAGGTTGGCAAATCCCTCATGACAGCAATAAGAGGCTTGCTCAATGCTACTTCCTCTTTAACAATATCGATAAAAATCACAATTTAATAATTATTATTTCACATCCTCCGTAGGATTATGTTTATCTGTCAATTATTTAATTTAAAAATTACTATCGTGTTTAATAGTTATTATGTAGCTATGTGTACATAATTTGTGTTTTATAATATTCATTCGATATAAGATATAACACAATTTCACATAATTTTTAACAATTTTACAAATGAAAATCATGAATCTGAAATCAAACAAAAAATCAATATGATATAATTCACAAGTAGGCTGCATGTTGAACTTTGGAAACACTTCTACATTTATTATATTGCTATCTTAAATTATATTCAAGTTTTCATCAAACATATTTAATTATATGTCAATTGGGATATTAATAAAAAGTAAACAAGAAAATAATTTTTTTCATCAAAACTAATTTTTTTTTTAAATATCTTTTAATAATAATATTTAAAATATACTTTCAATATTATATTTAAATATTTTTCTTTTATCTCCGGAATTGGAAACATAATTATAAAGTATTTTTAAACAGCTTATTATTTTAAAGAAATTTTAATAACATGGCAGTTGGGCCATTGATATCCTTGGTGATTGTTACGTCATGGGTTCTGGGACATGAAGCTATTTTCTTGTTTTTCATTTAACGTCACTTGATACTGCTATGGCTAATCGATGCTACAGTGGGAGCTCTAAATTTTCTCTATCTATGTTTAATTGGATTTTTAACAAATACTCGACATCGTTTCAGGCTCGGGACCTCCGCTTAACGTCCCTTCCGAAGGACGGCATAACCAAGTATTCTTAAAAAATCCTAGGATCACCTGCCGGGCTACGAACCCGCGATCTTTGACTTAGTATGGTAAAGCTACTTTATGACGATTTAATTGTCCTATATTTATTAATGAATCCGCATTTTTGTAGTTTGTTGACATATATATTGATTTTAATTGTCAACTCGATCCCAGGGGTATTTTCCATTTTATGGTATATGCTTTCGGCAACACTCCTGAAGCTTCAGATGCAATACGGCCTAAGCAGGGATATTCTAAAATCTGTTGCTTTTCCTATACTATATTATTTGTAAGTATGATGTCATGCGGTAGTAACACTCATGGAAATTAATGAATTTATGAATAATTAAAGCAGTGATTTTGAAAAATAAATTAAAATAAGATCATCCTCTCTTCTTTATTTTTTTTTTTAAGGATTGGGGCAGTTTCGAAACTAATGCGCACATTTAATTTGTTTTTTACAGTTTAGTTATTCGATTGATTACCATACTCGGTGTGGATAATCGCATTCCGCATTGTGAAATGGACCGATCTACCCAGGCAGAACATTAACAGGCTGGATTCTATCCAATGCTTCATTGTTTTCTTGATTAGTCAAACTATTACCTGCTTCTGTAACTAATTTCGTAGTAGCCGTAGATATCTCTTCAACTCATTAGCTATAATATTTAGCTTACCTGTTTAGTTGAAAAACTTTGTTGCAAACAACATCGAGCTTAGTGTACTCAGGAAGGATAAATCGGGCCTTGTCAAATGTAATGACCATATTCATATTCAAATTCCATATTGAATTTTCTATACATTTTTCCCAGCGTTTTATCAAATCTTCAATCCCAAAACTGAAAAAAATCAGAGTTTTGTGATGAAATAAAATCTGAAAATGCATTTTTACTCGAGAATCATTTTTATAAATTTTACCCTGAAGGAAGTCCAAATTTATGAACTGATGACTGTGTTGAGGCAAATAGTATAATTTGAAATTTAATGTTTTGTTGTAAAGCTAATAATCATTGCCACTTTGCAACTCACTAAATACGCAACTCTTACGCTAAATCCGGTTGTGACAGATAAATTATTTAATCTATTAACAGCCACGGGTGGGCGGACCCTGCGGGTACCTATTATACCTATAGAGAGACCTGGGGGTTGAGCATGATCTAGGACAAATCCCCTTCCTGGACAACTTATGCCTAGAAAAAGTACAATCTCTACAATGTAATTAACATAAGGACCTTAATCGGTTGTAGAGGTACAGGTTAGCTTTTTTTTTTATAAATGAGGTTTAGCGAAAAGTAAGGTAAATTAAATGTTCACTAAAAAAGTGTTAAAATGAAATTGATATGTATTAAGCATGATTAAACCTTCTTTGAAAAATCTTTATCAGCAAAGAAAATATCTAAATCAGAAACGGTTGTGAAATGAAACTACACCTAAACATAAAAAAAACCTTGGCGTACCCATACTAGGGTGCGTATGTGTATGTGTTGGGGGGAGGTATAAAATTATTGATTACATTTGTTTCCCTGGTTTAGACAGTGTAAAAATTATGAATATCAACAATATAAAAAAATATTTACCCAATTCATAGCGATAACAAAGTCGTAATTTAAAAATTCTTCGTAAAAGACTCAAATGAAGGAAACTACTAGAATAAAAGTGAAATATATTTAACGAAAGGACTAACACAGAGAAAGTGTGAATAAAATTTCTTTTATTTTAAATCTATTTATTGAATTATGTGGTATTCACTGGTTCAGCTTGCCCCATGCTCAGGGAAAGATCGATTGTTCGATTTAATATTTAATCTTTTAGCGCCCAGAGATGGATCCTATGGGATCTAGGCCCTCGTGGCCTCACCCTGCCTCTATATAGTGGTTACCCAAAATAAGGGGGAAAATCTTGAGATCTAGGACAAATCACCTCCATGCACAACCGTTACCCATGAAACTATACAGTCTCTACCATGTACTGAACCCCAGACCCTTCACGGATTGTAGTGGCATAGGTTTTTATTTAATTTAATATTGAAACATATTGTGTAGAATATTCGGCCTACAAAGCTACAAGTATGCACCTGACAGTTGCTCTCGCCAGCCTGCTAGCTATATTAAGACGGGAACCCAGATTCCCTGGACCTGTTTCTCCAAAAGAGGCAGCTTTCCATGACGGCTGATGACTGTCACGTGGTTTCACTTTTGGACAGGACTGTCCTCTTCCTCTTAATAGCTAAGTGAAAGGGATCCCGCCGTCTTTCCATTTCTTTCCACTCTTACCTCTGTGTATTATCAAATCATTATTAAAGATAATACCAAAGAAAAGCATATTGTGATCGTAGAGATGGAATTGCAAACATTTCATTGAACGCTTTGCTAGAGGAATTGACTTAACTATTGCCTGATTTCATAAATTTCTTTTAGTTTAAATCTATTTATTGAAATTTACTACTGTATTATAAAACAACTAAATAGGATGAATGACACATAATAACAAGATATAGAGACAAATAGAGAAACTACCAACTGGTAGTACTCACATAACAAATTAAACTTAAAATGTCTCGAGGTTATCTTTTCAGACGGAGGATTATCGGAAACTGAAGAAGGAGCTAGGTCTGAAACTGGTGGTTTTGAGTGGGAATAAAGTTTGTCATGAAAGGATTGATATCGGGTTCGGGCCAAATAAAAAGAAACAGGATATTAAGGTCAGTATGGAAGACTTTATTTGTAACAAAATAAGGAGCATTAAGGGTTTTTGTTTGAAGGATTGGATACGAGAGCAATTTTATGGCTAAGCAGAGTCACAAAGATCTACTTTGCAAGTCCAAATCGGTCTTCTAATTGTCATGTATATGAGTCTTTTGCAACTAATTGGGAGCTTCAAGCGTTTGTCTATTATGTGTTGAAGAAGCCGTGAATTTCATGACTGAAAAAAGTTCTGTTAATATTTTTTTATAGTTTATACTTTCTTATGTTTTTACAGTAATATATAGTTGAATAGATTTTTATTCCTCGTTTCAGATGAAGATTATGATCCTGTCTACGGTAGCCTCGCCGAACTGAACTCGAGGTTTCCAGCATCTTCTGTTTCATCTCCTAGCAGGTATACCGTATTCTTATAATATTGTACTTATTATTATTAACTTTAACATTTTATAATCTACCAAAAAAAAAAAATTAAACCTTCTAAATATTTTTGTATTTTAAGATACATAAAATCCAAAATGAGAATAAAAATAAAATATCCGACCTTTCGTAATTGTACGTTTTTTTAATAATGGAACCGCCATGTCACCCGAAGCATCGTTATGAAACAGTTTTTTATTTTTTGTTAGGATTTTCTGCTTGGAAATAATAATAATACATTTTGAATTATCATCAATTTTTCTTAAAGTTCAAATTAGGAATAGATCACTATAGAAATTACCCTCCTTCACGTATATAATTCCAATATACACGTTAATGTATAGCATATACATCACATCTACTCATTGTTAGGGGTTAAAAACTTTTAGATACAACAATAAAGTCAATACTTATTTATATTTGTCAACAATTACTTGTTGTATCACTAATATTTACGAAATGCTATTAATATTTAATATCATCAACATTAAGGGAACGGATTGGCTTATTGTAGAAGGGCACTGTTCCGCTAAACAGTAGCTTTCACATTCGAGAGGGATCGATCCTGTAAGATCTACACGTCCTACTAGGACTACCCTATAAAATGTATTATTCTTTACAGCGGATTCCTCGATCTGGCGAATAAATTAAGCATTATCTTGGTCAAAGCAGTTAGATGCAAAATCGTAGACTGCAAACAATGCAGTCCTTAACATGTAATGAATCCAAGACTCTTCCCTTTTTTTCCTTATCAATAATTGATAAGATAATGAGGAACGATAAGTAATTCAATTTTATGATAGTAACTCTATGTTTAATAAGTTGTAAAACTGTTTTCTAATTAATTAGGATTCAAATAAGTAACTCCCAAATCCAAAAATTTTTTTTTTCCATTTTTTAGGGAAATGTTACAATGAGATGGACGTTTCCAAAAAATATGAGGTACTATTTTACCTATAATCAAAGAAACATATAGTCATTGTAATACTTTCAAAAAGTAGAAAATCAGTTAATAGATAAAAAGTACCTTTTAGAAACTGTTAAAATCCAAACGAAATTGGAAGTATACAACAACTCATACCAAAATATTGTTACGCCTTCAAGGCTTAGGACGACAGAAAATTTTTATTTTGTGATTAGAGTTTTTTTTTATTTGAATCTATTGAATACAAACAAGTCATAGTTAATTAATTATTTCTGTGTTTTGATAGAGAATATGAGAGGATAGCCTACGAAGAACCGGTCTATGAAGATGTTGCCAGGTTTGGAGTCAATACATTTGGACATCTGAGAATCGACTACACGCCAAATTGGAACAAGCTGGATCGATACATCGGCAGAGCATGAACGATTAAGGATCGAATCGACCTACATTTAATATTAACTTATATCTTACACCAAGTAACTTGTATTTCGTGATAGGTATCTGTAAGTACAGTAGCAGGATTCACAAAACATCTGTAGAACGATTTTTGAATGCTCTATCCCAGATATTCTCAATTCAACTGCAATTTTCGAAAACAGGGAGAAAATTCACATTTGTGATTTTTTTTTCTCTTTCTCCAAGATTTTGTTTTGAACAAACAACCTAAAAAAATATATAGTAAAATATACAATCCATGTTACTTATATGGGGCTTTTATTACCCGAGGGTGTTTGCTATAAAAATCTCTTCTGGAGGAAGGGTGGTTAGGCTATTCCCTCTGACTCTAGGTTTCCCCCAACCTGGAGGACTAATGGCTAATTGCTGTCAGAAGACTGGGAGATGCGGCCACCAGCACCCTACAAGTTTGTTTTTCTGATTCCTAAAGAATTTATTTTGAATAAAAATATACAAGTATATATAAATATATAGTCCTTATTACATGGAGCTTTTATTACCCCAGGGAGTATGGTATAAATAGCATAACATGCTGTAAATATTAATAGTTATAAACATTTATATTTTTTTTCTTCTTAGATCCTAGGATTATTTATTTTTGAAACCATTATATTGGATACATATAGGAATGAGAGGATCTCTTGTATTCCACTAGGCGCATTGTAAGAATGGGAATAAATATACTGGAATTCTATTGGATGATGGGAATAGGATTGTAGTGTCCTATTTGATTGGGTTTAAAGGCCCGGGTAACTTAAAAACCAGAAAACATTTTTAAATAACGAAAATTACTAAAAAATTGTTTTTATTGATTTATTTTGCATTTCCGCCTTGAACATGTAGTTGATATTTTGTGATATTTTAAAATAATAAATACTTTTTTCCTTAAAAAAAAAATAATAATATATGTCATTCATATCTTTACCAATGTAACTGGGGAAACTTTTTCTTATGAACTTTTTTGAAGACATTGGTATTTTTTAAGATCTTGAAAGCTGAAGGAGGTTTTGAAAAAATAAAATAAAATAGAAGAAGGCTGAAGAAAAACAAAAGAATAGTCAAAAGAGTAATTTGTCCCCCTGTTTTCGAAAAATAATCTAAATTATCATCTTAAATTTAAATATGATTAACAAGCTGTTAATCAAACTTAAAGTTTACATTTTTAAATGAGGTATTTAATTCGGTTATTTTTCCTTGAAATATAATATATTTAGAAGCAATAGTCCTGTTAATTATTGTTATCTATAATATTCTGTATATAAACATCTATTGTATTTTTAGTTTAAATAAATTATATAGTTGGGAACATCATCTGGCATAGCCTAATTATAATTATTTTTAAAACGAGATTATTTTTAGATCCTGTTCATCTATATTTAAAATTATTAATAAGTGGAAAAGGTTGATTGTCTGTGTTATATAAAAGATATTCATTTGTTTAACCTTAACCCTTTATTACATGAACAATAATCAATAAATAAAATATAAGCAATGGTAATGGAAGAGGTTACTCTTATTCATATATAATAAGTATGATGACATATATAATGAGGTAACCAATTTGTTAGTCAACTAATTCATTGAGCCAATTGTTCTATTTCAGACTGCCTTATTTAATAAAGCATTCTCATTGTTTTTAAATTAGTATTTTTTTATTATTATGTACCCATACCAAAATTATCTTTAATTTTATTTTCCTATACTATGCCATTAATTAAATAACTATTTTGTTTGGATTGTTTATTGAAAAAAGTAATAAAAAACCAGGTGCTTAGAGCTCTATTCAGGCTGGTATCTTATCTTATAGAAGGCCTTGTTTGCATTAAATTGACCTGAAAGTTGTCTTCGCATCAAGAATTTAAATGAATAATTAAAATTTAATTACAATATCATATCCACTTTGAGCTAAGTGATTGGTGGTAGTAAAAAATTAAAAGATTAATAAAGTAATTTCAATACTGTTTGTTTCTTTTTTTTAATCAATATCACATAAATCAATTCAAGATGATATGAATTACATATATAAATTAATCGGGAATAGACTGACTTAGTGGTAGAGCACTGAGTTACCTTGCCGAAAATTCTGGTTCAAACCCCACTGCAGGCAAGACTTTTATTTAGTCTGTTAGCAGCCGGAGATGGATCATATAGGATCTAGGACCCTCCTAGGGCTCACCCAACCCCTACAAAATGTTATAAAAAGTAGGGTACCCAAAATAAGGGGAAAAATCTAGCGGTTGAGCGTTATCTGGGACAAGTCACCTCCTTGCAGAACTGTTGTCTGTGAAACAGTACAGTGTCTCTACCATGTACTGAACCCCAGACCCATTCACGGGTTGTAATGGTACAGTTTTTTTTATATATATAAATTAATAACACAAATTCTTTAAACTAAAATTCTACCTATGATAGAAAGAAAAAACCCAGTATTTTAGTACTTGTGTAGCTGTTTTTTTTTTAATGTTGAGGCATGACAAGCACAACTAGCAGAGTTGGTTGTTATATTGGCGACACGATCCAGTCCAAAGTTCAAAAACCTGAGGCTGGTAAACCTATTGCACAGCCAGATAATGTGATAGGGTGTCTTGTCCTCGATAGGGCAGAGTTGACACAGCTGATTACTCGCTAGCCCAAGTTTATAAATATAGCTATTCAGTCTACAGTGACCTTTATATATATATATATGATTCTGATTGTCCTAAATGAGTCTATTTATAAATTGAGTAGTAGTTTACACCTACTCAATGCCCCAGCGCGTCGGAAGAATGTAATTCTTTTGCCTTTCAGTTACTCCCCAAGCAGCGTCTAAGTGCATTTATATACCATGATAACTACCATGTGCATATGTATGTAATGTGGCTGTTCACTAATCTAGTTAGATATTTTTTAAAAATAAGTGTAAATCTCTGATGGTATTGTTTGAATTTTTCTTCATTATATTTTGTTTTTTGCTTGGTATAAATTTGATATATATGTAACTATAAATTGTTTCTCTTATATAATTATTGTTAACTTATTTTAATTTTTTTTTCTTTCTCTTCTTCTGATTTGTTTTTTTAAAATAATGTAATTGGAGGTAATTCGCATTATTTTAATTTTTATTATTTCTCACTTATTAAATTATTTGTAATAATTAATTAAATGTAATTATTTTACACTCTAAGACATAATAGCTTACAATACCTGTATTTTTATTCTAAAGGGACTGTCCCAGAATAAATAAAGACTTTATTATTATTATTATTATTATATGCAGTTCTTTCGATCTACAGATTTCAAAACAAATATTTTGAAACTATACTTATTATATTATAAATAAGTTCTCGCAATGTGCGATGTATACAGGGGGAAGAATGTTCATTGAACGTTACTTTAATTAAGATCTTGTTGACTTACACCATTATATTATTTATAATTAATTTTATTTTATTTTTGTATTAATTGTTATCATTTTTAAATATTTTTATTTTGAAGAAAAAAGACGGGATCCGAACCCAGATCTCCCATGTCTCCGTTGTGGTGCTCTGCCAAATGAGCTAGCCTGGCTCGTAACCCATTCTCTTCTCCGATCCCATCTGTTCTCTTCAAAATAAAAATAATTAAAAATTATAACAATTGAGAAGCTGGTGAACAAAACCGGATTAGTCCACTATAATTCGAACACACTTTTTTTTCCTTTGGATCTCGTTATGTTGATCCCTGTTAATATTTTTAATGAAAACCGTCTCTATATAGGAAAACCACCTATCTATAATAACGCAATGTTGTCTCATTAATCTCCTCCATATATTAATATTAGTTTTTTAGCCATCCTGTAAAATTTAATTTCGTGGACTAATCAGGTTCTGTTCGCCAGCTCCTCAATTAATAAAAAAAAAAAAAAAAAATCTTTTATTTATCATTAGAAATTTTTTTAAATGTCCATAAAACTTCAAGTTCAAACATGATAAAATTCAAAATATGACTATTAAAAAAAAAATCTTGTAAAAGGAATATCATTTAGGTTGTTTCTGAAATAAAAAGCTTCAACCAATACAACTGCAACCAAAGTCTTAACTCAAAAATGCAAATTTTTGAGTTATGTCCTTTTTTGTTTTTTAAGGAGCTATGTAATAAATTAATTAAATCAATTTTGTTCAGGTCTTTCTATTCTATACAGCATAAAATATTATATGTGTAACAAAGTGTGTTGTTAAAGCTGGTGTAACTGAAATCTGCCTTTATGTTTGCACTAAAATATTCAATCTAGTATCAAATAAATAAAATTTAATTTTATGAAAATACTCATTCATCTATTTTTATTAATTAATAACAAATATATATATTTATTAATATATTTTGTATGTACTAAATAACCCAGCCATATCAATTAAATGAACTAACTGTTAGAGAAATTATAAACTTTATTTAGAATATAATAATGTTTTTAATATGAAAATTTAATCTACAGACAACAAGAAACAAGATGCATAGAGAGAGGAGGTAGCCACTGCAGATGTAAAAAAATACTGCATTAATCAAACTGTACCACTAATCAAACAAAACATCTACCTTCCGTGTGATGGGGACATTGAATGAGCTGAAAAATGAATAAGTTTAATTTTATGTGAATTATCAATAATATAATATTATATTATTAATTAAATTTATATAATAAATTTAGTATATACTAAATTAAGTATGTCTGTTAGACTTAAGGGAAGGCACTTGTATGTATTTTAGTTAACATATTACTATTTGTTACTAAAACCATTATGTACATTAAGAACAAACTCCACTCTTTTCTTCTTGTACCTTTGGATACCATATATCACACCTTAAAGACCTACAATGAGTGCAAACATTCATTAGGGCTCTCTCAATATGTTTAAACTATTCCATATTAGTGTTTGCACACAGTTCGTCACATCTGATAGGACAACATAAGTCTAGCATATCGCTCAGTTTCTCCTCAGAGGGGAAATGAAAGTTTAGTATTAGCGATTCCAGAGAATGGAGTTATTTCAATCCAAATTTTTAAGAAACACATGTTTTCCTGTAATTTTCTATAAACATTAGAACTACCAAGACAATCACAGTCATTTGACAGTCTTTGAAGTTAAGTTATTTTTATGGCGACTTTTATGACAGTGTACATACATATTTTGTTTTTCAGTTTTCACTTTGTCATTTTTATTACTCTTAGCTGTGATGACCTTCTTCTTCTTCTTCTTCCTCGATCCTCCTTTAAATGACTATATCTGTTAACAGAGACAAAAACTTGGTCGCTCTCTTTAGTTCCTCCAAGCCTCCGCACAGCTTCCTCTCCAATGTCACTGGCTCTGGCCAAATTTGTTGGCGGACATTTTCGTGAAGTCGGCAGGACTGGAGGATATGGAACTTGATTGCTCCTCTTCTCCGCAATCGCATAGTGGGCTCGTTCCTATTCTGAACTTCCTGTACATATGCAATTTGAGCCGGTTGTGCCCAGTCTTAATTTGTAGTAGTCATCGTGGAGGCCCTGTGTGGGATGTGTTTCTAACCATCGCCCCATGATGGTGCCCTTATTAAGTGCCTTGACCTCGTCAAATTGGAGTACTAGGGTAAACTGAAGCATCAGGGATCCTGCTTTCGCCAGCATGTCCGCTCTTTCATTGCAGGCGATTCCACAGGGTCCTTGGATCCACTGGAGGACTGTTGTTCGAGCAAGGTTTGTCATCGAATTTATCGACAAGGTTTTTTAGGCTTGTCAGTGCTTTTGATCTGTCTTGTATTGCTTGGAGAACAGATCGTGCATCAGTTAAAATGACCACCTTTTGAAGATCATAGGAAGAAGAGGAAATTATCCTCCAGGCCTCAATTATGGCTTCCTGCTCAGCTCGGTAGTTGCAGGAGTTGATGACCTGTATCTAGTTGTACCAAAATGAATGCTTTATAAATTTAAAAGTTTATTATGTTTTTATGAACATTAGTGCAGTATTGCATAAAAATACTTGTTTATATTCATTTTAACACCCCATTCTAACAATTATTGAATATCATGCACATAATACTAAATATACAACTTCAGTACTACCATTGTAACAACATCTTCTTTCTAACTGTAAATCATCAATACAAAATGTAATATTAAAGCATTCTAATAAATTAATATAATAAAGACACAATCGATATAAGTTATATTTCTAACATAATTAATTCTTGGTAATAGAACGTGGACAGTCAGTATAAAATATAAATCAAAAAAAATCATAAAAATATTTTATAAAAAAAAATAGATAATTCTAGGTCCAAGCTACAACGAAACAATTTCTTAGAAATAGAGTTGCTCAAACGTATCTCAAATGGTGCCGAATTCAAAGGTTTAATTTATGGAGCAACATTCTATTGAAATGCACCAACCTGATTTGCAGAAGGATATTAGAATATTAAAATCAAGAAAGTATACTTGCAGAAAAATGTTAAGTAATCTAATGAGAAATTGAAGCCATTTAAATTAAATAAAGAAGCTTAATGTCAAATATTTTTTATATATTTTAACTAAAATGCTAAAAATAAATAATAAATTAATAATGCTACATTGCAAATACTACCATGAAAATCCTGACCATGAAAATTTATTTAAGTTTTGGTAAAATTTAAATGAATTTTATTTTAAACGTTAAAATATATTATGTTAATTAAAAAAAAAAATATAATAGCTATGTAAACCAATGATAAGTGAGAGAAGACTACAATCCAAAGCATATAAAATAAATAAAATGCTCCCACAACATGCATCATACACTAACAATTGAGGCGTTGACTTGGAAAAGGCAGTAAGTCAAAAAACAAAACTAAAAAACTTAATTTATTCATATAAAAGATAATAATTAATCATACCAATAGCATAGAAAGAGGAATAAGTCACAATTGAGAGTGGATTAGTTTGTAGGAACGGTAGTAGTGACTATTTTCCTATTAGAACTTTCATTTTTAATTCTCAAAACCATTTTCGTTTTTTCTGTAAAATTATCTTTTCATGACTTACAACCTTACAACCTCAAATATAAAAAGAAAAATGCATTTTCCAGTGTGGGTACCTACCACTAACTCTGTCAATGCGATCACATAACCTCTTGTTCCCCAGAGGGAAATATTTGATTGAGAATAGGGAAAGAATAAGCTGTTAGTTTACAAGATGTGATATATGGAAGTTTCCCAATAATATAGGATTTGGAGGAAACAAGAGATCAAGATGGCAAGATTGAAGGTATAAGTAGTAAAACTGTACTCATCAGGATCATGAGAAGTAGCTACTATAAAAAATATAAGTCATAAGTATATAGTAGTTAGTAAATGAATGGCATAATTACTCTCTAAAATTCTTGAAAATATATCCATAATATATTTTGAGGTCGGTAAGCACCATTGATCAAAAAAATTGTTTAAAAAAAAAATAGTTATGGATTAGAAAGGAATTATATTAGAAACTATATTTGCTAAATGTTCATTTTTATTATTTAAAATGCAAAGTGGAACTAGAGGACTGCTTTTACTGTTTTTATGTTTACAGATTGTAATGAGCTGTTATTAATATTCTCTTTTTTGATAATAATAACAATCACTACAATTGAACGGACATTGTTTAGTATGCCAACAAATATAACAATGGAAACGCGTGATTTTTATGTATTTTTTTTTTTATTTATGAGTTTAAACTTGGACACATCGCAGCCCAAGCTGCAAGAAACATTACCACCAACTTCAGGGAAGGTTGTTGTATCTAACAGACCATTCAGCATTGGTGTGAGAAATTTTCAGCTGGAAACACACAGATTAGTTCATAAATAAAAAATTAATTTATAAATAAATAATTCATTTCTTCTTTCTACCCACATGTGAAACCATTAGATCCGAATCATACTGCCATATGGAACAAAAAACATATGGTTAACCTGCATTGGTTAATCAGAAGGGACCTATACTTTTAAACGACTACCCCAGACCTCATGTTTCACGATACACAGTGAAGAAACTTAATGAGCTGGGTTAAAAAGTCCTCCCACACCCACCTTATTGGCCGGACTTATCTCCAACAGATTTCCATCTGTTTAGATATTTGTACAACTTCCTTAAGGGTAAAATTTTTGAAAATGATTCTCAAGTTAAAAACACATTTTCAGACTTTATTTCATCACAAAATCCTGAATGTTTCAGTTCTGGGATTGAAAATTTGATAACACATTGGGAAAAATGTATAGAAAATGAGGGTGAGTACTTTGAATAAATATGTTTTGATTTCATAAAGTTGTTTTACTGAAAAACCTTTCTTTTGAAAATGTACATTTCATTTGAAACGACCCAATACATTCCTATATGGAACATGTATTCAACTGTGAACTCCAATTTAAAGTAAAGATGGATGCTGTACAAAATTTAACACTATAGTGAGGATTTTTGAAAATAACTTCATTACCTGGACGAGGTACTTTTTCTTAAACTAGTCAGTAAACAAAAAGTGAACAGTTAGTTAAAAAAATAGATAAACTAATATTAATAGACAATATTAAGACAATAACTAGAAAATTTGATCTATTTTATGTACTACATTCCTTTATGAGAAATACCCAATGACTATTAACATTACGTTAAAAAACACAATATTGAATTGTTCGTGGTAGAGAGGTACACTTATTATTTCCTTAATTTGTATTTATATATTTTTATTTTGTAGTTTTTTAAGGAACAGCTACAAGGATGGTTCGATGCCTTTAAATTAAGGGAAAAAATGAAAAACTGGGTCACCAGTGGTCTAGTGGTTAGCATAACAAGCTACAATGCTACCAGTGGTGGGTTTGCAGCCTAGCAATAGGCAGAAGGATTTTTTAAAAGGGGGTATACAATCTTTGATTATGCTGTCCTTTAGAAGATAAATAAAATAGAGATCCCGAACATATACAAGGGGGTAAGGAAGGAAATAGTTGGGGGTGCAGTCAAATTTACTAAATTTGTGTATTGTATTAAACACTAAATAAGTGGGTACTTATATTCTGCACACCTTTTTTTTCTTATTAGCTCTTTGGCATCCATTAAGAGTTCATTATTATTTAACATCACTATTTCATAATTTTATATTCTATCTCCATCCACAAACCACATTTTTACTTATATTTCTATACGTTCCTTGTATATTTACATCATATTTTATATTTATACCACTTCATTCTATTTTTATACATTTTAAAACTTCCCTAACTTATAAAAAATCCCTTACTTATATTATCTACTGTCCATGTTCATTTTACTTTTCTACCTGTTATACTCTAGATTTATATCTTTACTTTCTACTTTTCTTTTTCCGGTATTTACTCTTTGACATCATTTTTGTTACGTTTTCTTTCATTTTACTTATGTAAACTCTCTAGGAGTCTATTATCATACATTTTATATTTTATCTATATTCTACTAGCTTTTCCATAATTTTATGTCTCACCTCTGATGTTTATACTTTTTGTTTTTGTAAACTTTCTGTTTACTTCCTTCTTTTATCTTTGTAATTTTTACATCACCTCCTTTCTGTACATTTACTCTGTAATATTTTTATTCATATATATCCCTCCCTTTTTTGTTCTAAATTTCTATTACTCTACATATATTTTTATATTATCATATACTTGGTACTGCAATGTATTTTTATACTTTTGTTGTTTTGTCTGTTTTCTTTCTTAGCCCTAAAGATGACCCACAAAGTGGGTCGAAATGTGGGCATAAAATAAAATAAGTACCCACTTATTTAGTGTTTAATTTGACTGCACCCCCAACTATTTCCTTCCTTACTCAGATCTTCCAGTCAACTATCTCCTCGCTTCTACACTAGGCGGGTTTAATGTGAGGGACTCATTAAAGATAGGGATCCTGGACAGGCAAAATTTAATGCCCCACTATAGCATTGTCCGATTAGCCATAGCAGCATAAAGTGGTTAAAAGTGAATAAAAAATTTAAATAAATTAGTAGTATTAAATAAATATTACATGAGATAGAATTAAAAAGAAAACAAAAACAAATTGTGAAACTATTCCTTATACCTATTGATTATAAAGAAATCCTTTAAAAAAAAATTAATTCACTAGTTACGGGTTTGTCCGGTTGTTTGCTGAGATTATATTTTAAAATAAATGATACAAATACTGTATTTATATTTTTTTTAAGAAAATGAAAATATTATAATGTAAAACAGGACACAAAGAGTGAATAAGATATATGAAATTAAAAGTTAATTACCATATATTCATATAGAAAATATGACCAAAAAAAATATATAAAAACATGTTTTTTTTAATAATGCAATCATTAATTATTTTAAAAATTAATTTAAATGAAAATTCAGAGAAATGAAATATGTGTGTCTATTCTACATTTTTCATCAAATAGTACATCATATTAAATAATACTTACACAATAAAAGGAAAAAAAATCATATGAACTTTGGGGCATATTGGAAATAAATAAAATGAAATTGGGTAGGGCACTTTTGTATTAGTCCAGGACATTTACGTACATGGTGCTATATAAATAATATTGTATGTTGTCATATTGAAATAAAAGCTTATATTTACATCTTTGTTTGGCCCCCGTCCCACAATAAAAAATAATAGTTATATAATTATATTTCCGGTAATACGGCTCAAAATAAATATCATCTTATAACACATTTAATTAACTAAATTACAAAAAAAATAATTAAAAATATAAACATTCTCAAATAATAACTTAAACTTTCACTTTGCCTGTTTATTTTTTGTTTGTATTACACATGTCTATCAATTTTGGATCGTGTTGTTTTTATCTTGTGTATATGAATGTGTTTTGCTGAACTCCAAAGTTCTGCTCCATATGTCTAAATAGGTCCTTAGTATAGTATAGTAGGTTAGACTGTTTGTTTCATAAGTCAAGTGAAGATCTGTAGTCCAGAAGATGTATATAGCGTCCATGTAAGTCTTTTATCTAAGTGTAGTGCTAGTTAGCTTACATAGTTTTTAGAAGATACATAATCATTGTCAAGTTTGACTGCTGAACAATTTCCTTAGGCTGAAGAATATTAGCTTGATTTTATGGAATTTGTTTCGATTTGGCATTTGTGGAACGACTTTCCTAAATTAAATAGGTGATTTTGGAAAGCTATAGATTGGGGTCTTTTTTGGGCGAAAGAATGATCGTATCGACGATATTATTTTTGTTTTTTTATTTAATGATCATATTTTATAAATATGATCGCATTTCATCCGACTTTTGAAAAAAAGACCTAAGCTCTTTTTTATAACTACAAAATAATTTTTATGAGCTGTATGTTGAAAAATGAAGGAAAATAGATATGGTGATAAAATTAAATTGTTTGCAACTACTTTTCGTTAAATTCAATTTTCATCTAATATAACATGTGTATTTTATAGAAGAGTGTGGAAAGGTCGGAAAATAATAATATCAGAATAGAACATATCTAAATATGTACAACCCCCTGGTATGTTTTATTCTGTTATTATTAATTTCTTCCATCCTTCATTCTCTCTATCCCTATTCTTTCCAGGTTTACGAGTGAAGACCTCAACGGCAGAAGATGGACGGCGAGAAGATGGACTTTGGGGCTGTCCCCGGTGGAACGGGGATTAATATGGATTCAACGGTGGAGGTGGATGAGGAAAACTTTCCCAACAACTTGAAAGACGGAAGAACCTAGGGGAGTGAACCTCGAACGAAAATCACAAAATCCTGCCGCGACTGTTCCTGTATCGGACGGCTTCCAGGTCAGCGTCTGTTCTCCATGTTAGGAGCGGCTGCAAATTCACCTTTCTGAATAACATTCAGAATTTTAATTCGAGAATTCATCCTCTTCCCATGGTTTATAACAGTTGATAGTCGAACATAAAAGAAAATATTTTGAAGAAAAATTCCACCATCTGCAATTTTAAATTGCAGCAAAGACAGCATTCGGATCCGGTGGGCTGTCATTCAGAAGATTATGATGGATCGGAACATCTGAAAAGCCAAAGAACTTGCATAAATAAAAGATACCAGGTGGAAGGAATCTGGAGAATCCTCCCGGATGAAACTGTCTGTCAAGAAACTGACCCAGTCACCAGCACAATGAAGAAGAAAAGAATCTCATATTTCTTTTCTTCTTCTTCTTGCATGGCTCTACAGCCCATCAATGAGCCTTGGCCTCCTCGGTACGTTTCCCCCAGTTTCCTCTGTCCAGTGCAGTGGCCTTCCAGTTCCGGACATTTAATAGACTTCTGGAGTCCTCACTGACTCCTTCCGGCCATCGCAGCTTGGGTCGCCCTACTCTTCCTATGCCCTGAATCTTTTCATCTATTACCCTTCAACACTTCCCATTCTGGCCACACGGCCAGCCCAACGCAACCTACCAAGCCTTATTGTTTTGACCACATCCGGAGCCTGGAATAGACTTGCCAGCTCCGCATTCGTACGTTTTCTCCATGCTTCTCCCTCTCTAATTGGTCCATAAATTCCCCGAAAAATCTTCCTTTCAAATGCCTGAAGCAATTTTTCATCTGCTTTCTTTATGACCCAGGATTCTGACCCATATAGAAGGACAGGCTGAAGGAGCGTTTTATATAGAATCAGCTTTGTGTTCCACGACAAGAGCTTGCTTTTTATGTCGATTTATCCCAAAGAAGCATTTGTTTGCCTGAGCCACTGCCTTCTTGACCTCTATTGTGACATTATTGTCCTTCGTTATGGTGGTTCCAAAGTAGGTAAAGGAGTTTACTCTTTCAATATCCAGGCGTCCTATCTTAATAATACCAGTCAGCTCCATCGGTTCTCCTGCGTGGATGTATTTAGTTTTGGTTTGATTAATTACTAAATCCACACCCTCAGCAGCTCTGATCAGATTGAGGAATGCAAAGGACCTTCCTATGATGTCGACATCATCAGCGTAAGCCAAAATTTGTGTCGACTTATGGAAAATTGTGCCAGTTCTTTGAATGTCGGATTTGCGGACCACATACTCCAGAATCAGACTAAAAAGTTGGCATGATAGGGCATCTCCTGGTCTTAAACCTTTGTTGGTACCAAATTCAGCTGAGAGTTTATTTTTCACGCGTACTTTACATCGTGCATCTTCCATAGTCAATTTAATCATGCTTACCAGTTTATGCGGAATATTCATTTCAGATAAAGCTTTGTACAACTCTTCTCTACGGACACTGTCATATGCTGACCTGAAGTCAACAAATAAATGGTGAGTTTGAAGGTTGTACTCCCTTTCTTTTTCTAAGATCATCCTGAGAATGAAGATTTGATCTGTAGTAGATTTGTTTTTTCTGAACACACATTGGTATTCACCTATTTCTTTCTCGGCATATGACATTAATCTGGCATACAATACTTTGGAGAAGACATTGTATGAGCAGTAGAGTAGAGAGATTCCTCGGTAATTGTCGCAGTTAAGCTGATCTCCTTTTTTATAAATAGGGCATATTACTGCGTTCCTCCATATTTCTTTTACATCTTACGAATTCCAGAAAACCGGATTTTACAACAAGTACTAAGGAATCTGGGAAAGAAGACAGTAGGAAAATGGATACATGGAATATTAATATGGAAAATTAATACAATAATAATAATTAATGAATATTGATGGAAAATTAAGACCCTTCTCAAGATTCACACATTTTATGACTCTCAGATGGCTAATGGATATTTCAGAGGAATTAAGATCGGAACGAATGAAAAAGTACTGGGCAGGTCGTAAAAAAAACTACAGTACCAGTTTCAAAGAGAAAGCGAATGTAGATCGACTCAAGTGGTCCACCGTGGCCAATAAAGTTAATAATAATAATAATTTAACTCTCGCACAGCTTCTTATCATATTTAATAATAGCTAATTGAAACTTTATTGTCTTTCACCAATGACAGCGTATTTATTATATTTTGTAATAAAATCATTTCTCTTGTACTTTTAATATTTTTTTATTATCTAGATTTTATTATTTATGTTTTATTATCTTCTGGATTTCTTCCAATTCTTGTTATCTCTTATCACTTATTTCACAATTTATCTTTTGCTCATTGTATTTTTTTCTTACGATTCCTATCATTTCTGCTTGTTAAACAACCTGTTATAATTTCTTCAGAACTGGATTGTTTTTCTTTTTTCTGTTTTATTCTCTCAATATCGGCATCAGCACAAACATCAGCCCTTATGATGACCTAAAAATTAGGCTGATACGTTGGAACAAATAAAATAAGTCATACTTATTTCGTGTATATTTATTGACGGCCCCCCCCCCACCGATGATTTCACACTCTTCTAAGATATATCTAGTTAATTTCCACATCACTATAAGTTTTATATTGTCTTATTTAAATATATATAATTCTATATTTCCTTAATCTTTTTTTTATGAAAAATTATATTATATTTATCTAAAGATTTAACTATTAGATATAATAATTGGTCCGAAGGAATCAATTGGAGAATTGAGAAGGCTACAAAATGCGAGAATACAGGTCACGATCGTTCGTGAAACGCCCCAAGCTACAGGTTTGAACCCGGTTTTATAAATACCACTACCGGGTGCGAGTATCGATTCAATATATTATCAATTGGTAATATCGATTATTGACTAATTAATAATAAGCATAGTTAATCCTAAGAGTCACCTCTGACAGTTTTCTGATTATAGAACCTCTCCTATTTGTGACAATACTTTTTAAAATTAACATGTAAAGATCAAATGTGGGTTATTTGTATCCGTTATTATCCATCTTTCGATCAAAATTTTCTTCTTTACTACAAGTGAAATTCCTATATACATACATACGTGTATGCGTGTGTGCGGGTGTGTATGGGGTGCTTTACTCTTACATATTTTTAGAAGGTATTTAGTCATTGTCGATTTTGCTTTCGTAGGAAGAAGCTAACGAAGCTGCCTCGATTTTGTGGCGTTGATTTTGATTTTCCACCTGTGGAACCGCTTTTCTAAATCGATATTTGTTGATATTTAATTAAAATATTTCTATATTTATTTTTCTGCCTTTATATCTTTAAGAATTATGTCTGTTAGTACTTGTTTCCTGAATTTTAGAGGTGGTTTGCTACGTTCATTAATTACATTTAATTTATCCGACTGTGAACAAGGAGCCTCGCCCACCGTATTCTTCTGCTCCATAATCGAATATCGATCTTATCGCAGTCCGATAAAATAATAAAGAAATATTAGGATCTACTCTCGATTTACAGTTCATACTAATCATTTTTTCCCGATCGATTTGTGATTTCCTTTATGTACCGACTCCAATCTAGTTTTGGATCCGATGTGATACGATGAGACGTCGCTAGCAAACCAAATGACTGAAATATATCGAGAGTTATATTCAATAGAGTTATATTCAAACATAACATTTGGTTCTTTAAATTTATAAAATTAAGATACTTTATTAATTATTTTTAATACATTTATATTTTACTATAATGTATAGTAAAATATGTATAATGTATACACCCCAGTATCGTATGTGATAGAATCACGTCGCACCGAACGGATCCAATGTAGGTGTAGCCTTAGAATTGTATTGAATTCGTTCCTTAAGTGGAAATGCACCAACTCAACTGAACGGGCATAGAACAGGTTTTGAAGTTTAAATTCCTTACTCCTAAAACCTTTTACAGTTCCGTCTTGTAACTCGAAACACTTATTTATATCTCTATAAGTATAAATTACTATGTCTTCTACAAATTGTAAGGTAGAAACTTTCTGGAGGATATATTTTCTTATGTCGGCCAAAAATATTACTAAAAGGAAACTACTCAGAATACTCCCCTGAGGGAAACCTATTTAAAGGCCTAGTGAATCGAAACGCTCGATACCAGGATAGTTTAATAATTTATGATAGTGCCAGATAATAGTAATAACAATAGACTATTACAGGTAATTATTTTGCTGATTGTTGCTTCAAGTCGAGTTACAACAAATTTTAACTTTTAATTCGTTTCCCTTGAAATATTTTACAAAAATACAAGTTATTATGAGCTTTAGTATGGAAAAGATAATATAATTATAGGAAATGTGTATACTTCGGTAATCATTTCATCTAGAGATGAACGTTTCAACAAACATATATATCATCTATACTTCGAAATGTTAGTTGACAATTTAACACATTGCCAATAATTACTTTCTCCTTTCCATACTAAATCTCATGTTAATAGAAAAATATTAAAAGAGAAACGAATGAAAAGTTAAAGCTCTTTCATAAGATAAGATATAAATTGTGGTTAATATTTTGTAAAGATTAGGCTGATAATCTTGGACAAATAGAGCGGGTATGGAGTAGGGATGGGTAAGGTTGTATCTATCTGATAATTTGTAGCTGATACTGAAAAGTAGTTGATACAAGTATCAGAGAAGGTCGAAATGTACCGGGTACAGATACTCAATTGAATACTTGGGGTGGGAGGTCCTACCAAGGTCACTCCTGAGTCAGTATCAACTACTAGAGAGAGGTGGGGTAGGGATGAGTTAGGTTGTATCAACTAAGTCAGTATCAACTACTAGTCAGTATCTACTACAATCTCTACTCCCGCACTACCTGCTAGACCAGATAGATACGAGAGCTGTATTCAAGGCCTTAGTTTTCACATATACTTTTCAAATATAAATTGGTAAACAATTAGCTTTAAAATAAGATAAACAAAAGTGAACCTAACAGAATGCTTGTTGTTGGAATAAAGCAATAATAAATTTCTCAGCTAACGGAGACTAATGTACTGGGGAAAAAAATAGAATGAATAAACAAATCGTTTAATTATTTTTCATTTAGTTTTTTTAAAATTATTATTACAAGTCTAAATGTTGGCTGTGAACTTTTTTCTTAATTTAATAATTTGAAATGAAAATTCCTTTTTCTACATTATCAAACTATAAAGTAAAGGCAATCGACATAGATGATTGAAATCGGGTGAGAAAAAAAAATTGTTCGAAGAAAGGGATACATTTTTTCTCCAATTTTTTTACTTTCAACAGTAATAAATTTGACATTGTTTTAAAGAAAAAAAATAGTTTCACAAAATTAAAAAACAGCACCGGAACATGACGAGGATTATAACAGCTATAGCGTTTTAAAGAGTTTAGCGTGCTGCGGCGGACAGACAAATTTTGTATTACAATCCATATTCTACGTTTCTTGGAACGTGAATAGCAAATGTTTGAGGTAGGGTTAACAACTATTTTTTTTTTAATCAATTCCATAGCTCCAAAAAATAATTAACCAATAAAAAACATGATTTTAATCATTTGATGGCTTGTGCAGGTTATTATTTCGCCGAATAACTCTTTTTCCTTTAAAAATTATAACAAAAACTGATGTCCCAAGAAAGGCTTCTGTGTAGCGTATTAGAAGAATAAGAGTTGGGATAACTGTATTGAACTACAAAAATATCAAGTAAAAGTATCAGATACAGAAACGTGTCCGTATCGCTTGTATTCAGATACAGGAAAATCCAGTATCTACCCATGACTAGTATGGAGGAAAAGCAGCGATTGATACAATTGGATGGCTGGGCAGAATGCAATTATGTCTAATGAGTAGATTTTCTCATTCATTTCATCAAGAAATAATAATTTCAAGTGATATTTCGAAGTATAGTTGATATATGTTTTTTGAATTTTTTATTTATAGATGAAATGATGACTGAACTATAAACATTTCCCAAAATTAGATATTGTTTCCATACTAAAGCTCATGATAACTTGTATTTTTGGAAAATATTAAAAGGGATAGAAATGAAAATTTAAAACTGGTTCTGACTCAAATCAAGGCGACAACATGTGCAACAGGTTGTTATTCGTTTCTCTTTTAACATTTTTCAAAAATGCAAGTTATCATGACCGTTAGTATCGAAAAGAGGATGTAATTATGGGTAATGGGTAGACTTAGGTAATCATTTCATCAAGAAAAAAGTTTAAATTATCATTTCGAAGTATAAATGATATATGTTTGTTGAAACGTTTATTCTGATAACTTGTATTTTCGGAAAATATTAAAAGGGAAACGAATAAACTGTTAAAACGTTTTGTGAATCAACTCGAAGCTAGAAAACAGATACCATTTCCTCTTTTTTTTTTTAGTGTTCTGTATGGGCAGAGGACATTATATTAGTGGCACAAATATCTTCGATACGATCTTGCCCTACCGGTAAACTAAACTTAGTTCTACAATTGAACTCCGTCTCAAAGAAAGCAATAAAATAATCATTTTATCAAATAATAGTTACAACTTATTATGTTAATTTTGTAATGTTATTCGCGTAAACATAAGCATATTATATGATAGTTGTAAATACAACAAAACTATTCGAATGGTTTAAAAAATTGCGAGGACGACTACTAGGAGAAAACGTTTAAAGGGGAACGAATGGAAAGTTAAAACTTGTGACTCAACTCGAAGCGACAACCTGCGGAACAGATACCATATTATAATATGGTCATATGAAACGCTTTTTTGTCTTATAATGATAAGTGGAGGTTTGAGGAAGTTGGATATCGGGCATGACAACTTTTAAAAGTGGGACCCTGACAGACTCCGACTGGCCTGATCCTTCCGGACGGCCTCTTTCTAGGCAGAGAGCTTGGTGCAGGGCCGTGGGCGCGGGCGATCGCAGGAATCGATAGCGCGTTGAATCGCCGCTAGGTGGCGCCGTGGTGGGACCAGCGCTTCGAGCGTCAGTAGCCCTCCTGCGCTCATCCTTTAAGGACGCTTCCTTCTTCTTCATGTTCGACACAGAAGCCTTTATCAGGGAGGTGATGAAGAGGCCGGCGCTGTACTCCAGCAGGGCCAGGGAGTCCGGCGAGTCCAAGATCGCCTACTGGGAGGAGATCGGGCAGGCGATTTACAAAGAATGGCCGAGCCTCAACAGACCAGAACAGCGGATGGAAAGGAGTACGTAGCCTTGCTATATCTAAAGAATCATATTCTCTCTTCACAGCATCCTCGTTATGTAAGAGACATCTTGACCTTGTTGCCGGGATCGATTCGCCGGTGGCGCCCCTCGCGTCGTCTGGCCCAAGCTAGGCCGATATAAACACCGTGCCAGGAGTCGAGTTGTGTGATAGATAATTACCGGGGACCGTAGATGTGACCTTTGTGGGGTCGCCGCGATTGTAAACATGTCGATACTGTTACCTCAGCGGTCACCTACTTCCACCGCCATATTTTTTCTATACATTAATAACTATACATTAAAAAATTAATTAATTTACGGACAAAGCATTATTTCATATTTATATTTGCAAATTATATAATTGAATATAAAAATGATTAATTTTCGAATCTTTAAATAATAAAAATCCTATAATTATGTAAGTCTTAGGCTGGTTTTCTGACATACACGGAAGGCTAGAATTAAATAACCAACGATATTTTACCTTTATATCGGAAATAATTATCAATTATCAACAATTAAATTTTTGAAAAGATTTAGTAGTATAATCAATAATAATTATGTCAATAATTATATAATAATTAATATAAAAAGATGTTCCATAGGATCAAGTTGAGTTACAACAAGTTTCCTTTTTAATATTTTCCAAAAATACAAATTATCATGAGTATGGAAAGTTAGTTTTAGTATGGAAACTTGTTGAAACTTATCTTATGAAAGTAAAAATGAATGTGGTAAGTATTGCAAAGGTTGTCACTCCGAGTTAAGTTACAAGTTTTAACTGTTCATTTCATCAAGAAATAATAGTTTCAACTAACATTTCGAAGTATAGGTGAAACATATTTGTTGAAAAAATCATTTCTAGATGAAATTATTACCGACATCTACTCGTTACCCATAATTACATTCTCTTTTCCATATTAAAGCTCACGATAACTTGTATTTGTGAAATATATTAAAAATAGAACGAATAAGGAGTTAAAACTTGTAACTCAAGCCGGGATTCTAACCCGGGTCCTCCGCATTGTGTTTACAAATAAAAATTAGAAAGATTTTTTTTATATAGTTAATAAAAGAATTTCATTATCACCATTCCAATTGGAATTCTTTTCTTTACCAATACCAATTTTTTTTATCTCTCTTGGAACTTAGAAATAACTCTTGAAAAATTAGTTTGTTTATATACATTTCAAATTTCATTTAAGGTAGTTTTCTTACATTTTTCTTTAATTGTGTACAAATATAATACTAATTTTTTTATTCCTTCGACAAATGAAATTAATTTATACTTATAACTTAAGAAATTACATCACCCATTATAGCACAAAGGATATTATTAGCTAATTTGGAATTCAGTATAGTATTTTTTTTCTATTACTCACACTATTTAAATTTTTTAAATCTAGTCGATAGTTTAATATTGCCTTTCCAATTTAAAGTTAAAATGTTTTAATACAGTTTCTATATAAATTGCAATAATTTTATATTGAAACTTTTAGAATCAAGAATTTACTCATGTTATTCGTTACTGACACCATTTTCTAATTTTCCTGTGACTTCATACGTTAAATAACATTTTTTCTAAAATGTCGAGCTTTCAAGCAAAAATTAAAACAATTAAAAACTTTAGGATATTCAATTTTAACTGGAAATAGTATTTTTCTTTTGCTTAATTATCAAGTACTCTCTTAGTTTATATTTAAATATTATATTTATCCATTTTTTAATACAGCATACTAACAAGCAGGTTTTAGTTAATTATTTCAATGCACAAAATCAACAATACTGGAGTGAAATCCATTTCGAATCTTTGGCATTTAATCCCTATCATATTATTTCGACGAAGCTAAACTAACATTTGTTGTTTGTTTGTTTATGTTTATTAATGCTGCTAAGGCTAATCAGAGGAAGATACTATGGGAGTCCTAAATTTTGCTTCTTCAGGTATAATTAGGGTAGAGATCTTTAATGAAGACCTGACCCCCATTTTACACTTACCCTCCGAAAGACGGCATCACCAAAGATTTTTACTCCCTTAATCCTAAGGATCCCATGATCTTGGACATAGTAGGTTGTTATTCTAACCACTAGACCACAGACGACCCATAACGTCTGTTAATTAGTCTTGACGTTAATTTAAAGTTTTTTTACTTATAGATATTTATTATACATTTAGGACGTGATTGACATATGTGGGCGTTTGTGCCAGTATTCTGTTTCACCTTCAGGAATCAAATAGGTTCCTTTTTTCCACTTGAAAATAAATTGTAATATATTTTTCTAATTATGAAGCTCTTTTGCATATTACGCTATTACAGATCTAGTAAATATTTCGACTCGGTCTTATTTCATACTTCCAGCAAGAACGAGCATACTTTTAAACACGCATCATTCATATATCCTTCTCTTACGTTTCGGAGTTGATAGTAAATGCAGATGCTTCGTTAAGCAATCATGCTCTGAAGCTGCGAGAAATAATATTTAAGCTAACATTTCAACACTATTTACAAAACTGTTTTCTTTAAAGTATAAAACAACACACAGTTCAGAATAATCTCCCCGGTTCTTCTCTCACATCTGTTACCATGGTAACCGTATCAGTTGCATATAAATGAAAGGCGTTTAGTTATTCATTTCTAGTTATGAATCTCTTGCACATTCCGTTATTACTGAATTAGCAAATATTTGGACTCCATCATATTTCAAATTTCCTGCAAGCACGAGCTTACTGTGTTTAAATACGCATCATTCATATTTCCTTCCGAGTCTTTTATGTTTAAGAGTGGATAGTGGTCTGAAGCTGCGAGAAACGGTATAACATCCTGCTTTGGCTTTTATGTACGTTGCAATTTGAATAACGAACACCCTATCATAATTCGACGAATCAACAAGTTGGCAGAGCAGGGTGTGTATGAATGCAAACCATTCATTACCAAACATCATTCAGTTAAGGTGATAGCAGCAACAAGTTGCAAGAACAATGTGTCCTTTATACCTCGTCACCAATTCTATCAAGTAATAGTAAAAAAAATGTTATATATACAATGTTGATTGATTCAAATACTGAATTTAGTGTGTGTCGAAATAAAAACTGAACTGAGTTCCTCTCTGTAAAAATAAAGTAAATATATTTTTATTACAATACTAATTTCTTGTAACTGGTTTACAAACTAAAAAAAAAATAGAAACAACATTTAAGCTACCATTTCAACACTATATACAAAACGGTTTTCATTTAACTAAAAAACTACACACAAATAGGAATAACCTCCCCGGTCCTTCTCTCATAGCTGTTGCCATGGTAACCGTATCAGTCGCAATCAAATGAAAAACGGTTAGTGTACGTCTATTACATATTTATTGTTTAATTTTCTTTAAGTCGGTAAAGCGGTTATGTCAAATGGCCATTATGACCCGCAATAAATAATTGTGAATTTCTGTAATCATCAAATCAAACTTTGATGTTTTGTTTAATACATAATATAATTATCGTATATTAATATATTGAAATATCCTGCATTATAGAATATACAAAATATTTAAAAAAAACCTGTACCCCTACAACCCGTGAACGGGTCCGGAGTTCAATACATGGTAGATACTGTACTGTTCACAACGGTCCTGCAGTGAGGTGATTTGTGCTAGATCACGCTCAACCGCCAGATTTTCTTCCTTTTTTGGGTAACCTATTTTTATAACATTTTATAGAGGCTGGGTGAGCCCCAGGAGGGTCCTAGATTAATATGATCCATCTACGGCTGCTACCAGACTAATTAATCGTCTTACCTGCAGCGATATTTAAATCAGGATTTTCGGCATGGCAACTCAGTGCTCTACCACTGAGCCACTCAGCTCCCTTAGAAAATAGTGAACGTCCACTATTTTTTAGTCTAGTGTTAACATAAACAGTGTAAATAAATATCCGATATTTAGATTATTTCCAACACATTTACCATCAGAATTTATTTTATATCTTTATATACAATTATGTGCTATATTTATAATTTATATCTGATGAAAACAATGTCATAATAATGTTCGTCAGAGCTGAACCTTCTCTTTTTTCCGAAGTAAAGTTTCATAAATAAGCTAAGAAGGTAATAAAAACAGTATTATTAGTTATTGGGAGCGGAGTGGCTAAGTGGTAGATCACTGAGTTGCCATGCCGGAAATCCTGGTTCAAATTCCGCTGCAGGCAGTTACTTTTATTTAGTCTGTTTGCGGCAGGAGATGGATCATACGGGATCTAGGACCCTCCTGGGGCTCACCCAGCCTCTATAAAATATTATAAAAATAGGATACCCAAAATAAGGGGGCAAAATCTGGCGGTTGAGCGTGACATAGGACAAGTCACCTCCTTGCAGAACCGTTTTCCATAAAACATTACAGTCTCTACCATGTACTGACCCTCGTTCACGGGTCCTAGTGGTACAGGTTTTTTTTTTATTAGTTATTATCATTATTATTGTGAGTACGGAGGACCAATTGCTACAAGAATAAATACGGTGCGTTATACTGAACAGAAACGGATTAACACTATTACTACCAAAATGCAATAGTAGCCTTGTCGGAACTACGCTGTGAAAATTCTTTCAGGAAAAACTAGATAACCAAATCCAAAGATAACCAAATGAACCTTCTGTGTCCGCGGGTTGATGGCGTGACAGCGGTTTATACCGATCGCCTTCAGGTCACCTTCCACGTGGAGCCACCTGAGACGGGGCCTCACTCTTAATCTTGAACCATCATTCGGTATCTCATACATCATCCCTCTTGGAGTTCTCGTTGGGTTTATCCTCTCCACATGCCCCATCCATCGCAGTCTTTTGAGCTGGATGACTTTTATATTATCAGGCTCTTCTTGTAGGTCCCTTAGCTCAATATTGGACCTGATTCTCCTCTTGTGATCCACTCTGATAGGTCCAAACATTTTACGCAGGCCATTTCTTTTCCATACTTCAAGGATCCTTTTGCAATTTTTTGTCAGTGACCAGGCCTCGCATCCGTAAGTCACAATCGGTCTCCCTATTGTTTTATATATGAGACACTTTGCCTTTCTTGGGATCCTTTTACTGCACAATATTTCCTGTATACCGAACAGACACCTGTTTCCCGCAGCTATTCGTGCCTTAACATCCTTACCTACTTTGTTCCCATACGTTATCATACTGCCCAGGTACTTGAATTCGTCACAAATCTTGAGGCACCAGTTCCCTACATGTATTTCTTCTTCTTTCATTTGGCCATCTCTTGTTGTTCGCATGTAAACGCTCTTTTTTTCATTAATTTCCAGGCCTAGGTCTCTAATTATTATTATGTTCACATATATTTGTTAACTATAAATTTATGTATTGCAGTACGTGAATTGAGGAAAAAATGGAAGTCAGTTCGAGACAATTTCCTCAGGGACATGAAGTCGCCCGGATCTAGGAAGAAGAGATATATTTATCATGATTTAATGACATTCTTGATCCCTCATTTGGACCCCAGAAGGTAAGATTATAAAAATGTATTTTAATTAGATTATTATTATCATAAAAAATATAATATAACTGAAGATTGGAGGTGCAAAAGTACAACATGTATTTTGAGAAAAACTCATAAGAAATTTTTTTCACTTTCCTTTATATATGTAAATCAATACTACTATAGAAACAATATGATCCTATGTAATTTAGTAAAAATGATTTGAGGTGTACTTTTTATTGAATATTTCGGAAATTTATTTGGAAATGAAAGACGCAAAAGCTGTGTGTGATCTAGTAAACGTAAAGAAAGGCCAATGGCATCTTCAAATTCATACTCGGGTGTGTGTACATCCATTCCATCCATTCGGGCACAGCTGTAGAAGATATGAAACTCTTTACATTCCGATCGTTATTAATATATTCCAAATTTAAAATTATTATAATTATATTTATACCCGATTACGAACCTGATCTTACTACACCAATTATGATAGTCGGGAACTTTAATGTTAATGTCTCACAAGATCGCTCATTGCCCGGTTTCAGGCTCAGCCAAACAGATTTCAATGTATCTTACATAGAAATTTCTCGTACTTTTCATATCATAGACTTATAATTGTAAAGTTATATTGTAACGCAGTAATTTTTTGTTTACTTGATTTTTTTCCTGAAGACAAATAATAATATTTTATATAAAAAATATTACCCTATTACAATTCGTCTGACTCTGACATTTCATGCAATCGACTATGTTCAAATATTTCAGAAATTGAATATTGTGTAAGTGTGTTTGTTTTAGAATATTCAGTTTCATAATTTTCAAAACTTCAGCAAATTTTTAACTATATGATATAAAATTTGATTAGGTCAAATAAAATAAAAAATATTATCTTTATGTTGTATTTAAATGCAGAAGATAATGTCTCACAAACTTTAAGTATGAATTTTCTGATAGCTTGCTCCAAAATTTTAAATAAGTATTGCAAACAAGAAAAACTATCACCAGCTAAAAATCGGAACGCCATGGCGAGATTATTCCGGACCGATATAGCCTTTCGGAATTTTGTATCTTTTCTTCGAACAGACGGTGCCACCAAGTTATAAAGATTTTCCAAGATGGAGGAATTAACCGAGTTGAGTAACAAGCTTTATCTTTTAATTTTAATATTTTCCAAAAATATTAGGAATCATGAGCTTTATTATGGAAAAGAGAATGTAATTATGGGTAATGTTTATACTTCGGTAATAATTTCATCTAGAAATAAACGTTTCAACAAATATATACATTGTTTACTTGTCTCCATATCCATCAGCTCTTTCCTTGCTATCCTCCGAATTGCCAGGATTGGTTTAAGAATTTATTTATCGAATTGAGTCAGAACAAGTTTTAACTTTTCATTCGGTTAATTTTTAATATTTTCCACAAAAAAAAAATCTTAAAATATATAATACAATTAAATTAAATTCTCAAAAATCCCATCAAATCACTTTTACCTTACGTCGTAAACCAATGACTTCCTGCCCTTCAGTATACTTTAATAATATCCCACTTGCCTGTAGCCTGTAGAACAGATTCGATACTTAGGGTTGCATGTCGACAAACGATTAACCTGGAATCCTGATACAAGACTGAAAAGACAAGAAACCGCTCGACGTTTCAGGCTACTTCAACACTTACTAGACAAACGCTCTAAGCTCCCCATTAATTACAAAAGACTCATCTACAT
Source organism: Troilus luridus (assembly GCA_964056705.1). Lineage (NCBI taxonomy): Eukaryota > Metazoa > Arthropoda > Insecta > Hemiptera > Pentatomidae > Troilus > Troilus luridus. Next base: position 18,887,473 of record OZ057413.1, read on the forward strand.
GACCATCTGGACTTACGGAGTAGGGCTTTGGGGCTCCACTAAGCCATCGAATTCCTCTCGTATCCAATCCCTACAATCCAAAATCCTTCGTAAAATCCTCAACGCCCCTTATATTGTTAAGAATCCATCCATAATGACCTTAATGTCCCATTTGTTGCTCATTTGGCCCGAACCCGCTATCTATCCTTTCATAACAAACTTCATTTTCACTCAAACCCTCTAGTTTCAACCCTAGCTTCCTCTTCAATTCCCGATAATCCTCCGAGGCGTCTGAAAAGAAGATGGCCACGTGACCTTCTTAGTTGAACATGCGATTTGAGTACTTCCAGTGGGTTGTTTCTCTACTTGTCATTATGTATGACTTAGCCTATTTACTTGTTATATTATTGTAATTTAGTTGTAAATATCAATAAATAAATAATAATAAAAAATATATAAATATAATTCATAAAATTTAGCTCGCCAAAAAAACAAAAAAAACAAGGAGTTCTTCTGTATTCTTATGTAAAATGATGAATGGATAGTAGGCTGCACTTGCAACTATCTCGGACGCAACATGATGTCCTTATCTTTAACATTACGGATCACTTCCTGATCGGAAATGTCCTCAAATCACGCCCCCATTAAGGGGGAGCGCCGTTGGTTTTAGAGCATAGTAGATACCTGAGCTGAGAAGAATTTTAAGTGGCGGGATTGCCGCATCTACTGGGACCAGCTGCTTCGGCACCTGGCAAGCCTGCGCCCTCCTGCCCTTTCATTTCCAGTTTTTCAAGGACTTTTGCCAAAGTTGGCCAAAGTATGGAAAAGGAAAAACATTTAGCAAATATATTTCAGTTACAAGGACGGCAACAAGTCCTACAGAATATGTATCTATACGTAACTTTTATGTAAAAGTATATCAAATTTAAAAGAAACTGACTGGTGGAGTTAATCGATGTGGAGTGAAATTTACAATCACTTAATTTATAAATTACTAACCACAATCAGCATCTACTCAAAAATTATAAGAGAAAAAAAAAGAGATTGGTTTATTTAATGAAAATATCAAAATTCACTTATGAGACTTTTTCTTTATTAATATTATTATTTTTAAACATTAAATGACTGAAATAAATATTTTACTAGTTCTGATTTTTAACCAACCAATGATAAATCCTAAATGCTTTTATCCCCACTCTTTCCCCTCCCCTGTAGTTCCCTCCAAGAATTGTACCAGTTGAATGTCTGTTCTGTTGTAGAATGGATCAGTCTAGTTATAACTGGGTGAGTCGTCTGTTTTATATTTAATTTGTTGGTAGATAAACGGGAGTTTTTTTTATATTTATTGTGGTAATTATTCCTCAGTTTGTCGCTTCAAGATGAGGCACAACAAGTTTTAACTTTTCATTCGTTCATGGGCTTTATTATGTAAAATATAATGTAATCATGGGAATTGAGTATACGTCGGTAATCATTTAATATAGAAATGAACGTTTCAACAAACATATATAAAAATATCAATAGAAAATATTAAAAATGAAACGAATAAACAGTTAAAACTCGAAGCGACAATCTGCGGAACAGATACCGAAATTATGGTTTAATTATTATTAAACCTACCATTAGCCATACCAGTATATAGTGGCTTAATATAAATAATTTAAAAAACAAATCTTATTTTTATTCAATTGTGAAAGTCATTTTCTGTGGAGTTATTAAAGTTATTCTGCTTTAGTTAGGCGTTGCATAAAATTGTTATGTCGTCACATGCTCTTGATGATTGCCCTGGAGAACAACAAAACCGATTGGATCTTTTCAATTAAGGTCAGGGCATAACCGTAATCAAGGGCGGATCCAGGATTTTTTTAGGCAAGGAGCACAAAAATCAACATTAACTGTTAGAAATAAACTTGTAGTACTAATAGAAAGGTTTCAAAGGTTTATTAAAATATCAAAACAATAGAAAAATTAAATGATTAATAAATACAGTTTTATTTTATGGAGATATTGGGATATTTGCATTTGCAAGTGCGTGAAAGGGATGCAACGAATTTCACAATTCCAGTCAGAAATGGACACGAGTTTCACTCATGTTCTTTCTGTTATTTTATTCATATATTTTAACAACTATGATCATGTGATCTGCCTTTAAATATGTACTGTAATGGAATCTTCCTAGTAAGTACACAAAAAAACCGTCTGGGGGAGGGGCACTTGCCCCAGTGCCCCCTTAAATCCGCCCGTTACTGTAATTATAACAATTGCTGCTTTAATTGGATTTTATTTTATTAAATGATAAATAATTTATTTATTTTATTAAGTCATTAGTGTTGACTTTCGCTTGCTATGCTGATAAACAAACGGGTTCTTTTCAGTCTGGGCCTGAACTTCACTGTTATTAAATTTAATACTGCCTCTAGTTACCTACCGATAAACAATACGGATGCATTGACAAGATTTCGTAGCTTGTAATTATATACAGACATATTGTATATATAATCTCATACCTACATATTTTAAATGAATATGTTATGGATATGAATATGGTATTTAATTGTATTATTAATAGTAATGCACGAAGATAAAGATTATTTTTACAGGCAATAGAGAGTTTTCGAATATATTGTTAAAGGGTAGCTGCGGGCGCATTTCTAAGAACAATAGATCAGCTGCAGGTGTCCTTCTAAGGCTACACCTACATTGGATCCGGTGTGATAGGATGAGACGTCGCTAGCAAACCAAATGACTGAAATATATCGAGAGTTATAACATTTGGTTCTTTAAATTTATAAAATTAAGATTATTTATTAATTATTTTTAATACAGTTATATTTTACTATAATGTATAGTAAAATATGTATAATGTATACACTCCAGCATCGTATGTGATAGAATCACGTCGCACCGAATCGGATCCAATGTAGGTGTAGCCTTAGAAGCATTAATTAAGACATTCATTCCTATATATGTGCCCCCAATAGCAGATTGCAGAGAATCCCTTTAGGCTTAGTTAGAATTAGGACTGTTAATGTACATTATATGTTAATCGTTTCTTTGTCAATAAAGCTTTTTTAAAAAGCCTATCTGATTCGGCCGGCATTTATCTAAATGAAAAATAACTATAATTCGGTAATTATTCCACTGATTGTCGCTTCAAGCCGAATTACAACAAATTTTAAGTTTTCATTCGTTTCCCTCTTAATATTTTCCAAAAATACAACGCATCATCAGCTTCAGTGTGGTAAACATAATGTAATAATTACATTCTGTTTACCATACTAAAGCTAATTATTATGGGAAACGTTTATACTTCGGTGATCATTTCATCTATAAATGAGCGTTTCAACAAACATTTGAAGTATAGATGATGGAATAACCTGAAGACTATGTGTAAGTCAGTTCTTGAATCTACGTAAATACCGTCGGGAATAGTTACTATATAATCATTAAGCGTTTTGGTACTTTCCTTTTTCTCCAGCTTCACTGATATAATTGGATAACCTTACATTACGACGCTAGTTCCTCTACTTAGGACTTTATCGACTTAACAAAATACACAACGAATATATATATATATTATAGAAACATTAACTTGCATTACTTTTGTTTCAGATGGCATTCTGGAGAAGAGGATGGGTCGGATGGAGACTACAGACCCATGAAAAGAAAACAGCCCGTCGATTCCGGAAACCGAGAGTTTTTGATGAGTCTCACACCTCTGCTGGACGAAATGACGCAAGAGGATGTGGCTAGGGTTCGCCAAGAAGTAATATGGACAGTTGAAGCTATCACTCAGGCTGGCAGGGAACGTAGGGTGATACGTGCCATGGCAGAAACTCCAGATCTCTGGGATAGTACTTCCACAGATGACCCTACTCTTTGGCTGCATCTTGCCCACGATGCCAGAATGTCAGGTATACGAATATATATATAGTGATATATCATTATCATGAGGAAGAAAATGGTCTGGGTAGAGATCTAGAAAATTCTCTTATAAAGGGATAACTTTTTATTGGTAAGCCAACGTTTCGACCCACATTGAAGGTCTTCTTCAGGGCTAAATATACAAGATACAAATAAATTAAAATAATACATGGTAAAGAATAACAGTATATGTAGTATATTGATAGAATAATGTTATATGTAGTAATTGGGAGAAATAAGAACCAGAGGGGATTGAATTATATAATTACAAAGAGGTACCTACTATATATTAACAAAGAGGTACTGTTTAAATACCCTGACCAGTTTCTTGCTCATATGTACAAGGTCAACTAATATCATTATCGTTGTTAAGTAATGCTGTCAAACAATATGATAGAAACAATAATAAAATTAACAAATACGTTTATATTTATTTATATATACTTTTTAAATCTTTTTCAGTTGAAGAATGTAAAAAAATATGGGCAGAATTAGTAGCTGACTTCAAAAACCATCTTGAGCATGGTACTACTAGAGAAAAATGGAAATATGAAGATGAGATGTCTTTCTTTGTTCCTTACCTATCAGAGTTAGTTTTTGATTTGTCAGGTTTATTTTTTTTCCTGAAAATTGCCTGAAATTAAAAATAAAATTTATTTGCAGGAAAGACAATAATAAGACCGGTAGAATTTTTCCTAAGTTAAAAATTGAAACAAATGAAGACGAGGAGGATGAAGAAGACGATGCAAAACTTCCAGTGGAACTTTGCCAGGTGGAATGCCCTCCCTCACCATCAGGTATTAATCCTGGTGACACTCTCACTGAATTCTTTGTCAACATGGCAAAGACAGTAGCTACATTCCCCCCTCGACTCCAGGCTCAAGTCAAGTCTGATGTCTTTCGAGCGGTCAACAGCGCAGAGCTGACTCTTCATTCAGGTGATCCTGGTTATCGGCTCCCATCTTCTAACTGTGGGTGAGTCTGTTATTAGTATTAGTTGCAGGTGGTGTAAACATAAGAGAGATCAGAAAATAATGAACATTCTTCTGACCAGTATATTGTGGCCATATTTTCTTATTTTAATGAGTTTTCCTTATTGTATATATACATTGAACAAGATCAATGGAATATTTTATTTTGAATGGGTAGGCTGTGAGCACCCTAGTCGTAAAGTTCCTTAAATTTATATTTCATTCAAATCTATTTAATATTGTTCAGATATTGTGATAATTTACTTAAATATTCTCATTCCATAATTCTTAGTAATTAGCAGTTGTTTGGAAAAATGTATTGTATTATATCTTGAATAAGAATAGTTAGTCTTGTGTATATATATATATATATATATATATATATATATATATATATATATATATATATATGTGTGGAAGAAAATGTCTGGTTCTAGGTCAAAAAAATTTCTCTTAAGTAGTGAGAAATGTTTATTAAACAGTCAACATTTCGACCCACACTGCAGGTCTTCTTCAGGACTAAATATGCAAAATACAGACAGTTAAAAATTACTAAATTATGGTAAATATTAAAGCTAAAGTGTATAAGCATCAAGAGTATTAATTACTAAGTGACTAAGAAAGTAGTACAAAAGTAATAAAGAATAAAATAAGTAATACAGAAAGTAGTAAACTTTAAAGCATAAGGTAATAAATATAATAATTAAAATTACAATCGGTAAATATCAAAATTAAAATACATAAGTATCAAGGTATCTGTGTGGTGGAAAATAAAAGATTGGGAGGGAACCTGAGATTAATTTTCTGTCCTTTGCATATTTAGCCCTGAAGAAGACCTCCAGTGTGGGCCGAAACGTTGGCTCTTTAATAAACCATTCTCCCTACTTGAGAGAAATCTTTGGACCACCACCCGGACTATTTTCTTCCACGTATTGTATGTGGTGTTGATTTATCAATTCATTATTGTAAAGATTGGTCATTTGTTTGCCTTTAATAAATGTTTATTCCTGTAATTTTTGGAACATAAGATGTAATATGCAGTATGAATATTTAATAAATAATTTACAATACACCTTCATTAGATTGGTATTAAATATTGATAATATTCCAATTAATAAATTATTCTAATTACAATTCTGTTGCTCACCATTTTAACCACTACATTATTTTAGAAGGTCAGAAATTAAATTTTGGCAACACTAGATTTCTTTTAATTGATTTCACAGGTTGTTGAAGGGTTTGTAGTTTTTTACAAGTATAATTCAGTATTAAATCATAGTTATGAACTGTTGTTTAAAGACAAGATATTGCAAGTAAAAAGATATTTATGCACTTAGATGTTTTAATTGTTGTTTTAAGTAACCAACCAAACCAATATATTATAACATTAAATTTCAATAATATGGAAATTATAATGGAAATAATCATTTGTTAAATTAAAATGGCTGATAACTATTTTACTTGACTTACATATTAATTTTACAACGCAATGACAATAAACTATGGCAGGATGTATTGGAAATATGCTTGGATCCCCCTTTTCATGCATATATATATTTTAATGTTATTTATTATAAGTGATATATTTAGTATTAGTTTCATCTTGATGTCAAGCCTGTTATTCTACATGTTCTTTAAATTTTAAATATAGTAATACTCGTATTAGGTAGATTTTAACATTGTTGAAAACCATCACTGTTTGCAATTAACATTCCCTTATTTATTCCATTTAAAAGTAAAGATTAAATTCCTATAAAAATTTATAAATATCCAACTTGGTTTTATATTTTCCAGGTCATTTTCATATAAAATTGGAATGAAAATTCGGATATTATTAGATTAATTAAAAATAATTTAAATCAATGAGTTCTAATACAAAAATTGTGGAGCCTAAAAATAAAGTATTAGTTGTACAATTGTGTGCAATTATCGTTATCTACTTCTTTCCGACTCTACAATCAATTGAACCAAACATTGCTTTGCCATTTCCAATTATTCCTAAATTTCCTTCCACACCCTTAATCAAGTTTTCACGTAGGCATTTTACCTGAGAAATTTTCTTTAGCGAATTGTGTTGCTTTTTCCTGTAAGGTTGGACCATTTATCGATAAGCTTTTGTCGCGGCACTGCTTCAACCACTTCACAACACACTCGTCGATGTCTTGGAACTCGGGCCCTTTAATCCTCTTTGATGACGAAAAAGGTTGATTTTCATACTTATCCCTATTTTTCAGAATTTTGGATAGGGTGTTCGCTGGTATTTCAAACCGTTTCGCAATATTCACTTTATCAATAACGCACTTTCTGTCAACCCCGGTATTTACGGCTTCAATAACTTTCTGTTTTTCTTCATAGGAAAGGGTTTTAGGCTTTGCCATGTTTTGAAAATCAAACTAAAACTTAACGTAGTACGACAGAAGACGAAACCTAATGCACAAGTGTTAGCAGAAACTGAAACAAACTGGAAACAAATGTGAGTGGGGGAGTTACAGGCTTACTTGAGAAAAAAGGCCGTTCTGAGAATGGCAATGCTTCTCTGAACGAGCTGTGTTCAGGCTAAACGCTTCATATTTAACGAATTGACTTCGATATGTAGAAGTTTTCTCACAAAAACTTCGTTTTGTAGAGGTGCGGTGTTAGCTAAGGAATCTTGTGAAATTCGATAAATCAAGGTCTTCTGAACCAATCCTTCGATATGTAGAGGTAAAAATAAAATAGGAAAGATAGACAGATTCAATGCGAATAGAAAAACTTCGGTTTATCAAGGAATTCACTATATCGAGGTTCGACTGTATATAAAATCGGTCGATGATCAGGGAGCCGTAACGGTGTGCAATTCAGGCACAGTATTGCATGGTGTTACCGAATTCCTGAAACTGGTACCAGGCCTCGCTCCTGCCTCTGCAGGTCTTTGAGGATGACTGTGCGGTTTATTATGATCGTGATGCCCTCGGTGGGTCGGAGAGTGCCAGTCTCTCAGGGGTCTCTTCGGGGCAGTTTCTTGGCGGATTTGAAACCGCTGATTCCTTCCTTAAGATTAGCTGTGAAGGAGACTGTTGGAGCATAGCTGTGGAACTACGCCGTGATGTCCGTATGCAGTAGGTCTACAGTGGCACCATGGTCACGGAAGTTGAATAAGTGTATCTCAGTTCTGTTTCCATAATTGGTTATCTTCAGTTCAATAATTATATCAGATAGCTCTCGCCGCGAGATCGGAGGGCTTTTATCTTATATATTTTATAATATAGTACCATTACAATAATAAAATGTTTATATTAATAGTGGTTATTTCTTCGGACAACGGTTTATTTGGTAGTCATATTTTTCTAGGTCTGTTTTGTCGGCTTATAAACAGACCGTAACCATCCCTATGGGGCTTCAAATAAAGTCCATCACCAACTTTCTGACCTTCCATAGCCATGTTATGTCTCTTTTGCTCGTCTAATTTAAGTTTGGCCTCTTTCGCCTCATTGATCGCTTTTGCCACACTCGCAGCTCCTCCTGCCAAAGATCCTACAGCGGAAAGTCCTGCCATCAACGGTACAAGAAATTGGAGAAAGCCTCCCTCCTTTGGTAGCTGTAGAACTCTAGGCGGTAAAGGTTTCGTCTTACCCCGTAAATGCTTTTTAGCCTTCTTATATGCCACTTTCGATGCGTTCAGAATTGATGATACATCATCAACCTTTGACGATTTAACCAAATCCATAAAATTTATTTTCTCTTTCTTTTTCTTATTTTTTAAACCTGAACCAGTTTTCCTTTTCGCCTTCATGACATTTGTAACTAGCCAAGCCGCAGCTTTTTCTCCCCATGACGAATCTAAAGCTTTAACTCGTTTCCAAGCATTATCAGCAAGGATCTTGTCAGCTTGTTTGCGACTATCCATATCCTTTTGTTTGATATAAGCTATATCGTGTTCTTTACAAGCTCTATCAAGTTTGTTTATTCCACTATCACCCTCAATTAAACTTTTTTCTAATTTCGTACCCGGTCCGCAATACTGATATCCCGGAAGGGGTAATTCAATTGGCAACTTGTTAATAACACTGTTCACCAAGCCTCTTCCTTTGCGAGTCCTATGTATCATACTGTAGCAGGCTAATGAAGAACTGTGCTATATATACGGAGCATAAATGATGTTCGCATTCAGAATGAAATTAGTTAAACAATTACAACGTTTCTCTATTAGTAACATTTCACCTGCTAAAGAAGAGAAATCAGAGCGGAGACATAGTACGCTATTACCAAACATCATACGAGCATCAATTTGTGGACCGGGCGGATGCGGAAAGACCAATCTTATGATTGGACTTTTATTAAATCCAAACGGTTTAAAATTTAAAAATGTCTATCTTTTCGGGAAAACCTTACATCAACCGAAATACGAATATTTAAAACGTGTTACGAATCTTGTTCCTGAGATAAGACTATACGATTTTGAAGATGCAAAGGAATTGCCTCAAGAAGTTGAATCCGATTCGGTCTGTATATTCGATGATGTCACTATGGAAGATCAAGATATAATTAAACGATACTTTAGTTATGATCGACACATGAACCTCGATTGCTTTTACTTAACACAAAGTTATGTTTGCATTCCAAGACACCTTATCAGATGCAACTTTAACTTTTAATAGTATTCCCTCAAGATGAATTAAATATGAAACATATTTACGATGAACATGTAAGCACTCCAGATTTAAGTTTTACACTTTTTAAAGACATGTGTTCATTATGTTGGAAAGATCCGTTTGGCTATCTCGTAATTGACAAGACTAGAGGCTCAAACCATGGTCGGTTTAGAAAAGGAATCGATACATTCATAACGGATATATAAAGAGCATTCGTTGCAGTGATTACTCCATTAACAATCATGATGGATCCTAAAGTCACTCGTGAGATTATAAAAACTAGTGAGATCTTAAAAAATAAATATCGTTCATTGAAGCGTAGTCTCCAGGATATTGAAAAAGGTCGACAAGAATTTTTTACACCCCCTCGAGGACATAAAACAGTCAGTGAAGTTAAGCAATAAAGAGGTCAAATCTGAAACCGCGTTTACACCCAGAAAATTAAAAAGGAGTGATACTACCAATGTTTGGGAAGGATCACCTGAAAAAAGCGAGTTAAAATCTGCTAGCATTTATAGGAAATCAACATTACTACCGACCACAACGCCTCATTACAAAAGAGCTACACAGACTTCATTGGATGAAACAACTAGTACTGCGCTAACACCATTATCTCACTTAACGAATCCCGTTCACGAGTTCATTTCACCAGATGTAGAGGAAGGTGAGTATGTGACAGACGATCCACTGTCAGAACAAATTAAAGAATATGCTACAACACCACAAGGAAAAGCTGAATTCAAGGAATATCTCGCTGAGTTCGGAAACCTGCAGAGAGAATACTTAGACAAGTTGTTGAAAGGTGATAAGGCGCATGACTCTCGTTATGGAATCAGGGTCATGCCTTCTGGGGGAATGGCTATTGGAAACTCGACCTATTAACGATGTGGTTTATGAAGGGACACCCTGATTATTGCAGTTACTCTACTTAAAAAATCCCAAAGGTTATACCGAGTCAGACTTGGATAATTATAAGAATATTTTACTCTCGACCAATGCTCACAAGAGAGGTTATAGTGAGGAACAGGGAGTATTAGGAACTAGATCTGATAAATATAGAAATATAATATCGAAGTTATTCCCAACACAATCTTTAAAACAACGCCCCCCTTCCTCCGCTTCATCAGCTTCGAGCAGGCTAACTTCACTCCGTTCTCACACTTACAAACGGGGCACTGGCCTTATGAGAGCCAATAAACCCTTGTACGAGTATTGGAACGACCCTAACGAACTTGTCGATCGACTAAGGCTGTTAATGTCTTCAACTCATGCCGGGCATGAAGGACACCAAAACGAAATAGAATCAATTATTGAAGAGCTGCGAGAAGGAAATATCATATATTAACGTCAATACTTTTATATTCAGCTTCAGTATAAACATGACGATAAACAATTTCGGAACCCACATAGCGAAAAAGCATAAAAAGTACAAAACACGTTATTTTCCATACAACTTATTAAGGACTGAAAAGGATATCGATGCAAGTCAGTTACGAATAATCAATATTGCGAATCCAGTCGCTGCTCATGATGCTGCCAATAAAGTATATTGCGATACTCTAGCAGCTACCCACACTGATTTGAAAAATTGGCCTGGTAATTATATAGATGGAAAGAGAAAAAGACTTGTAAACTTTGCATCGCCTATAAATAAATTGATGTTGTCACCAAAGATTTTTTTAGCAGCGTTGCCTTAACTTTAGTTGGAAATATATATGACTCTCATAATAAGAGAATAACAAACGTAGGTGAGCCTGAGAAGGAATCTGATGCGGTCACACTCGGTTATCTTAACAAAATACTTAAAACGAAGTTATAGATGAATTCATCATTGATAAAAAGAACTGTTGTTGACGAATTACACAAGCCGGCTCGGAAGATATATCCCCGGCGAAAGACAGTTTTGAAAGGAATAAATGATTTGTGGCAAATAGATCTTGTAGAAATGATACCTTATTCTCGAGAAAATAAAGGTCATAAATATTTATTAACAGTTATAGACTGCTTTTCGAAATACGCTTGGCTGTGGCACTAAAACAGAAAACAGCGGACAACGTGGTGAAAGCGACGGAGAGTGTGTTTTTATCGAGTAAACAATCTCCAAAAAATATTCAAAGCGATCAGGGAAAGGAATTTTACAATTCAAAGTTTAATTCTCTGATGAAAAAATACTCTATTAATCATTATTCTACTTTTTCCTCAATAAAGGCTTCCATTGTGGAGAGATTTAATAGAACATTGAAAGCAAAAATGTGGAAAGCATTCAGCTTACTAGGAAATTACAAATTTTTAGATATTTTACCTCAGATCCTGCTAGATTACAATACCTCATTTCATTCAACTATAAGTATGAGACCAATCGATGCCCACAATAAAAAATCTGAAAAGTACTTGTTAAAAAATGTGTATTCGTCCATAACCAAATCAAATGTCAGGATATCAAAACAAAAGACGATATTTTCAAAAGGCTATACACCAAATTGGTCGAGTGAAATATTTAAAGTAGTCATGGTTCAGAAGACGTACCCGTACACATATCAACTTGAGGATCTGAAAGGGCAACCTATCAGCGGATCCTTTTACGCTGAAGAGCTTCAAAAAGTAAAACTTCCAGATGTATACCTTGTAGAAAAGGTTTTGAAAAGAAAAGGAAATAAATTATATGTAAAGTGGTTGGGATTGGAGGAACGCAGTTGGATCAACAGGAAGGATATTGCATAATGTTTGGAAGAAAAAAAAAACAAAACATTTATATTTGACATTTATTTTTTGTTACTACATGTTTTTCTTACATTAATAAATTTTTTACAATAATAATGATTATATTTATTTTCCCAATCACCATACACTCTAGTTCTAATACAAAAAATCTAATGCTTTTTACATAATTGATGTCCAAGGTTACATATTGTAATATGACTTCATTGATTAAAATAAATTTTTACAATACAATAAATAAATTTCTATGGTTACATGTTGTAATGTGACTTATAATTGGAACAGCGTCTTAATTGATTCACTCTAAATTTTCTTTACTTAGGTGATGACCATATGGAACAGTGTCGATCCCATTTTCTAATGTAAAACGTTTATCATCTAAACCATTTAAAGAAATTTTGTTAATTAACACTGTTTGTACACGATGTTTCTTTGATTGAATAGCTTGAAACGATGAATACATGCTTTCATTGGAATGTAATCTTTGTTTATAATTTTCAAATGTAAATTCATTTACAACACATGCTTTTACCCCTTTTGCCTTTCTTATTACATTGCTATTATTTGTAATATAAGAGTACATCTTCGCTCTCAAACATACAAATTCTACTATCGGATCTCCTGCGGTTTCATCCTTTAATAAACCAACAACCTTTTTATTTCCACAGGAATAGCAATGATGTGAATGAGGGTAATTGCTAGTATCAAAATACTTACAAAAGTCATTTTTAATATCATCGTAAATATCATTGGTTTGTATTTGATATATGAAGGAATCTGTATCAGTGTAACATAATTTTATATTTTCTATACCGTATTTCTTTATAAACACATTATAATGGTAATCATACATCAAAGTTTTGCTCAATTCTAATATTGTAAAACCAACATAAATTGGTTTGTTAAAAACAATTTTTTCTTTTTCCAAATGAACTGCTATAACATTTTCAGCGAATATCTGTCTAGCTTTAAAGTTTGGTTTGTTAACAAGTTTATTTAATTTGGACTCGGATGTTACTAACCGTATGTCTACGCGATTGCGGATGTTTTCCATACTCTTACCAAACACGCTGTTAACCATAAGTTTGTAAAAATCTGACTCAAAGGTTGTTTTAGCATGAGATCTATGTCGTGAATTTACATCAATATATGGCACTAGCCATTTCTTTTGTCTGAATTTTAAAATACGATTGATCTTCTCTATTTTCAATCCGAGTTTTACTGCCTGTTTTAAATTTTCATAATGTATAATATAATGAGACTTTGAGAGTAGTGTAGTCATTAATTTATTATATTTACTTCGAGGTGGAGTCCTCGCTTCGGGTAGTAATGGAAACTGAGAATGAAAATCATGAAATTCCAGAGGATAGGAGATGTCGACATCTAGTATATAACCAAATTCAGAGTTTTCGAAGACTTCTAATACATTAATATCATCTTCTACCCATTCAAAATTATCATATGGAAGAGATTGAGCCATCGCATAACCATACAAATTGTTTACATCTACATAAAGTATGTAACTATTTGCTTTATCGGGGTTATAGTCATTAATGTAGGGGTTATTTGCTTTAGCATGTCGAGTAACAACTTGGACAAGACCACCTCGTAGTCCCTTTTCAATAAAGAGAATCATATCCATATCTTTCAACAATGCAAGTTTTATTTTTGTCATTCGCAACATTGCATTCCATGCTAATTGTGGGAGTGTATAACACCAAGCTGGATCTAATCCATATATCTTTAATGAAAGGCTTCGGAAAGTTTCGAACACTTCACAAAGCAAAATTACATCGGTCTTAATATAAAGTTCTGTATATTCTTTCATATTTTTAATGTGAAATGTTGACCAAACTAATTGCGCATGTGTGTAATCTTTATCACTAATGTGTTTGTTAGTTAGTGAATTATAAAAACTATCCTGTTGAGGTAATTGTGTTTCTTCAAGTTTATCATAAGAGTCCATATAATTATATGGATAGATACCTTTTTGACTGATTAATGAAAGTTTGTATTCATCGCTTATGAACTGTTTTAAATGTGGAAATGTGTGACAGAGGTTTACAGATTCAGATTTCATATTGTTAACTAAAGTTTCTAAACTAGATGATAAAAATTTATAGGAATCAAGAAATCTGATTTTAGTTTTACAGCCGTCAAAGGTTTTAGTAACAGACATATATTTTTCACTATTGCTCGGAATTATTTCAACATTGCCTTCATCTATTCCAAGATATTTAACTATAAAGTGAGAATCAAAATTAGAAAAATTGTGTATAAACACGGGTATAAAGTCTGGTTTACTAGCACGTAAATTACATGAGTTGTGCGCAGCTCCAATAAACTTAGATGTGATGTGACAATGGTGTTTTACTCTATCCCTCTCACCCAATTCATTCTCGCATAAAACACATATATTCGTAGTAGCGAACGACTGTTCTTGTTCATTGCTCAATGTTTCGATAGGAATTATATTAGCATATATTTCATCGGCTTTAAGAGCTAAGGATTTTAATGTTTTCATGAAATTGCTCATGCAATTGCTACCGGTGTGAACAACTGGATCGCTGTCCAATTCGGGAATAGAAGATTTTACCATAAGTGCTGCACAGAAAACTTCATGACTTTGTAAAGAACGTGTCCAAGATGTTTGAGGATTCGGATTTGAACCTGCGATGGGCACTAATAATGTTTCGAAATCGGCATACGCTACAATTTTTATATTCTGTGTAAATTCAACATTTTTAAATGTAATATAATTATCTTTAGGAATTTCAGATCTAACGGGTCTATGTTGTTTGCAAAATAGTTCATGATCTTTTAAGCGTTCAAAAGCATTTTGTCCTTTACGCGTAATATAGTCTTTCGAATAATATTTAAAGCATCTTCGACACATCAGATAGGTATGATGGCCACGAGTGATTTGTGAATACACTAGTTTCGGTAAGTTGACTATTAAACAGTAGTGGCTATTATTATCTTGTTCCATGAATAGAAGATCGAAGCATTCCTTATAAATTTCTTTTTTACTCATTCGTAAAGGATAAAGTTTATTTTTATCATCTAAAGCAAATACATTAATAGATACATTGTTAACTTTTTCAAATTTTGAAATGTCTTTAAATGATGTGGGATATGAAATGTCATCAAATAAATAAATACCCTGTATATTGTTATAAGAATTTGGATCGTTGGAACCGATAACTTTACTTAAAATTGCTAGTCGGAAACAGTCATCACTATCTGTATTTTTTACATTAATTACCGCATGTTTATTTCGAATACTTTTTGGGAGCGCTATGAATCTGTTGGTATTCAAGGGTGTATATTTTGTTAAGTGCAAACAGAGATAATTTGCAGATACGAAAATCCATCCTGATCCCCTCCCCATAAAATCATCTAGTTCTGATAAGATTTTCTGAAATGAGTCTATTATAAATTCTTCTAAGTTACTAGATTTGTCTAAAGTTTCCATTTTTGTTTTAAAATTAATATCAGTGCACTCGATTTCTTTTCCCTCAACACTTTTTTTATAATTACATTCTAATAAGATCATAATTTTTATAGTATTCCACCTCATAATATATTTATTCAAAATTTTAATTAATTTATTTTTAACATTATCGAGAAATTCGTTTGGGATATATTTAACCTTATCATTTTTAATATAGATGTCTGCAAGCGTCTCGTTGATAGCCGTTGTAATAATAATATTGTTTTCATCTGGTGTTGATTGTTCCCGTAAGCACTTGTCAAATACTATATATTTTCTTTTTTTAATCGGAGGATCGGATTGGGACTGCATTTGTTTCGATGTGTTCACCTCTTTCTCTATGTTTAATTTGAGAGCAACGCATGTTTTTATATGTTTTTTATAATTTTGTTGACTGTATTCTCTACCACACATTTTACACAACATATATGACCATTTACATTTATGTTTCCAATTGTTTAGTAAAATACCACATTTTGTACATAAGTATGTATTTCTAAAGGTACTCATCTTTTTACTAAAAAATCCTTAATTATTATGATGCTTACTTAGACCGCTTTGTGAAATTTTATAATATGACTTCTATTTATTACACCCTCATATGATAAACAGAGCTCGCATAAAACAAATGTTAGAGTTAATTTAAGAAATACAATTTTTTTTTTTTTAATTTTATATTTTTTCATACTTACCACTCTTATATTGTTGTATATCCTCAGCAGTTATACAATGAAGATAGCGTTCGGGAAGAAACGTTTTAATTAAAAATCCGTTTTCCTTTGAATCTAATATTACTTGTAGACAATCGCCATGTTCTGTTTTAGTTTTTGCAAAATGTGTTATCAAATATTTTTCACCTTTTTTTAGTTCTCCAATTCTTTTATAAATAGGTAAACTGTTTAATTTTTCTATCATGGACATCTGAAAAGGAAACCAGTAGGTTGAGTAAGGAAACTTAAAAAAAAAAAAAAAAAATATTTTTAATAGTTATTAAATTGTAATTCCTTACCAATTATTTTTTGACTAGCCTATTATTTACAGCATGCTTTACTTATGTATTAAGAAATAAGAAAAGCATATTGTTTTATGTTGTCTAATATAAATATTGACAACAGTCCAGGTAGATTCATTTGGTGTACCCTTACTAGCATATGTGATGGCAATATTGTTTCCAATATTACCATTTCATCGATTGCTCGAAAAGTAACCATCCCTCCTTCCAATCCTAATATTTCATAAATCCCTTCTCCTAAGTTTTCAAAGTGAATAAATTTAGCCATCTAAAATACAAAGAGTAATTTTTTGTAAATACTACATACAATACTCAATGCTACACGTCACTTCATTAATAATGTTCACCTCATGAACCTGAATTATAAACGAAGTTGAACAGGTTTGTACACTTTCTACATTCTGACAAATTCCTTGCGATGGAAAGACTGTTTTCTCATATTATACAACGATCTCTATATGTTAAGCCAAAAGCTTCATTTCTTAAAAGTATATAATGATTTGATGTTACTATCCCGTTCTCTAATTCTTCCGCCTCTAATTCATTATGTACACAGTTTAAACAAACGGGTACTAAACATGAATTATTCTCGGATGGCTCTTCTCCTAACGCGGCAAAAGCATTTACACTTACAAATATCGTCTTTATACAACGATAACGGGAAGAATTATTATTATAACCTCTATTCACAATCGGCATTATCTAAGAAACAAATGACATACTTACGATTGCTGTATGAAAGCTTCCACACCTGTGCGAGGAATGAAATTTTCCTAGGGCTCTTATACTCCTTTTCCTGAGAAGAGGGGGAAGCCATAGCTATTAATTTAAATTTTGCCATCTGCTTTATATTCTCAAAATATTAATAACAATTATATTTCATATATTATTTTCTTACCTTTCGACGCCAGAAGAGTCTTATCTTCACACATGTAATCCAGGAACATTTAATCATCAACGATGTAAATCTCCAGTTTATAAACTCACAGAACGATATTAAAATTTTATTTTTTAAATATCTGCTCTACATTCGTCTGTAAACCTTTAAATTAATGAACAACATTAATCTCATTCGAGTCTTCGCATAATAAATTAAACACAGCGGTTACAAATGCATCACATTAATTACACCGGACTACGCATACGTTTTGCATAAATTTACATTCATTAAAACCATGTCCTGCGGGCTTAGCAAACCTTCTGCCCCGTCTTGCCGACAAAGCAAAAGCAGTCTGGGAGAGGAGTGGGGGCCATCCTCCCTGCTCAATTCCCTATTTTACTCTACTGAGGTACATAGGGTCGAGCCTTGGGGGTCGAGAAATCACAGAGGAGTGGTCTGTCCAAGTTCGGTAGCTCGATCAACCTCAATTGCAAGTTCGGGTTTCGCAGTAACTCTGGTATTGAAGGGTCTTCTTGTTGAGCTTGGGCAATGCTCCCCATGTCATCCGGGCTGCTTATTTCCTCCAACCGCGACAGGGTGTCAGCCACTTTGTTTTCTTCACCAGAAACATGGCGTATATCGCTAGTGAATTGACTGATGAAATTCACGTAGCGAATCCGCATTGGTGTTGCAGTCTCTGGCTTCTGGTAAAAAGCGTAGATCAGTGGCTTGTGGTCCGTCAGAATGCTGAAGACGCGACCTTCTACGTATGGCATGAAGTGCTTAATGGCACTATAGATGGCGGTGAGCTCGCGGTCGTAGGCGGAGTACTTCTGCTGTGCCGGTGTGAGGCCCCTTGAAAAGAATCCTAAGGGTCTCCAGTTTTGTCCTTCACGCTGCTGCAGAACGGCTCCGACCGCGGTGTTGGAAGCATCACAGGCCACGGAAATTTCGGCATCCGATGATGGGTGCGACAAAGTGACGGCATTCCTGATGTCTCTTTGGCATTGAGCGAAGGCTTGTTCGGCTTCTGAGGTCCACTCGATAGGGGTTCTATCATTCTTCTTGCTGTTCCCTATGAGCCCATGAAGAATGCGCTGGACCTCTGCTGCTTTGGGGAGGCATCTTCGGTAGAAGTTGATCATCCCCAGAAAGCGTCGAAGATGTCCCTTGGTGACAGGACGTGGAAACTCGGCGATATTTTCGACCTTGTTCGGTAGTGGTGTGATGCCCTGAGAGCTTACGAGGAACCCAAGAAACTCGACTTCAGTCTTGCAAAACGATGATTTGAGCACGTTGAGGGTCAGTCCTTGCTGGTAAAGTCGCCTGAATACCTCCTCTAGGTGGGTGCGGTGTTCCTCCTCCGATGCAGATGCTCCCAGTATGTCATCGAGATAGACGAAGACATATGGCAGAGCGAGAATGCTGTCCATCAAGCGCTGAAACGTTTGGGCTGCGTTGCGGAGTCCGAAGCACATCACCGTGAACTCAAAAAGTCCGAAGGGGGTGATGACTGCGGTCTTTGGAATGTCCTTTTCTGCGACGGGCACCTGATAATAAGCTCGGTTGAGGTCTAGCTTGCTAAAAATAATTTTACCAAAGAGGTTGGTGTTGAGAGCTTGAATGTTGGGGACGCTGTATCGGTCTGGTAAAGTCTGAGCGTTGAGCCGGATAGTATCCACAAAATCTCCTTGTGCCGTCCTTCTTCATGACGATGTGGAGTGGGCTCGCCCAAGGACTGCTTGATGGTCTGCAGATTCCCTCATCTACCATCTTTAGGAATTCCTCTCTGGCAGCATTGTAGTGGTTAGGTGAGAGACGCCTAGCTTTCGAGGTGACCGGTGCACCGTTCGTTTCAATGAAGTGCTTGACATCATGTTTCGGCTTCTGTAGTACAGCAGATGGACGGGTGATAGCTGGGTATTTCCGTAAAAGCTCGTAATACCACTCGCCGCAGGGTACCGAGTACACGGAAGGTGTGGTGTTGTGCATAAGGCTGCCCTTGGAAGTGAGACCCGTCTTGGAGTCCACCAATTGTCGGCCTTTGAGATCGACCAGGATGTGGTGATGGAACAAGAAGTCCGCTCCGATGATCGGGTTATTGACATCAGCCAAGATGAAGGACCACGGAAGCGGGCGTCTAAGTCCGACGATCTTCTTGACTTCTCCGTAGGACTTGATGGGCGTGCCGTTAGCTGCGTACAGGGTGAAGTTCGCTGGTTGTTTTCGCTCTGGTCGCCGTGCTGGGAAAACTGAAATGGTGTCGACCAAGAATCGGTCTCCCGTTGTCTTGTCCACGACAAACATTCGGCGGTGTTGAATATCAGCGACGGAGTCCGCCTTCTCAGTCGCTGAGATTAGTTTCCCTGTTGCGTGGTGGTCTTCCAGGTACATGGCTGTTGGCATTTACGGGCCTTTTCCCGGAAGTTGTGGTGGTAGTAGCAGAGTGATCCTTGTTTACTTCTACTTCGCGAGCGGCTTCGTCTTCGGTCTCGGGGGTTTCTCTGTTCCTTTAGCTCACTGACCTCCAGGCTCAGCTTCTTTATCATCTCCTCGAGTTGGGCGAATGATGAAGAGGTACCGGGTTGAGTGGATCGTGCAGCATTCACTTCGCTAACACTTGGTTCGTAAACCTCGGCGATGCGATCAGCAATCTCAGCCATTTTGTCGAGAGATGCCTCTGCGGTTACGGCAAGTGTAGCTTGCATCCTTTCCGGTAGGGCTTTAAGCCCCATGGTGCGGAGCAATTCAGAGGGTACGGAACTCCCCGCCAGCCTTCTTAGCTTGTTTAAAAAATTCGATGGACGTTCCCCATCTGTGAGGTGTTTATTCTCTAATAACCTCCTTATACGTTGGTACTCAGATTCAGCGTAAGTAGAAAGTAGCCGGTTTTTGAGGGCCTCGTATGGTTCCGCTGGAGGATTTTTTACTAAGTCCGATACCTGTTTAAGTACTTCAAATTCTAAATTCGCTACCACCAACTGGAATTTAATTCGCGAACTAGCGATTTTTAAAGTTGCAAATACTGCGTCTAATTGACAAAACCAAAGTTCTGCATCGGCTCGCCAGAATGGTGGGATTCTAACATTAGCTCCAGGCCCACTTGCACTAACTTCTGTTTCATCTTCCTTCACCATTTTAATTTCGGTGTCACCACTTTAGTGTATGGAAGATATGGATGAATTTAAAAACGAAATACAAGTCTGAGAAAAAGAGTAAAAGTTGATATATTGGACAAAAGAAACTTACAATAACTTGCCTCTGCTAATTTTCACACCACGTACACACAATACACTTTTTTGCCAGGTAATCATAGGTTACCCCAGTAGGCTGTCGTTTAGTGCACCAGGATATCGGGGCGCCGCACTTCATAAACATATAACCTCTCACTGATCTTCTTTCACTTAGGTCACTAGCCCAATCGGCATCACAGTATCCATGAATGGGTCCATCATTTGATCCATCAAATTTTAGCTTGTATGAGGAGGTTCCACGGAGGTATCTCAATACCCGTTTCACACCTGCCCAGTGCAACACGCCTGGATTGTTATTGAATCTGCTCAGGCTACTAACAGCAAACGTTATATCTGGTCTTGTGACTTGGTCTGCGAACAAGATGCTGCCAATAACTTCTTGATAAGGGATACTGGATTTGGTTCATCTATCTTGAACCGCTTGAGAATCTGCTCAATATAATTTTGTTGGCTAAGCCAAATTTTCTTTGATTGGCGATCACGGGTTAGCTCAAGGCCTAAAAAATGAATTGGCCCCACCAAGGTCGGTCATCTTAAATGATCTTGAAAGTTGCAATTTGACCTGATTTTTCAACAGGTCATCCACCCAGACAGCCACTATTATCATACACTTTTCTGTTATTTTGAAATAAACACAACAGTCAAATATTGATTGTGTCAAGCCAGATTCCTGCAAAACTCCATCCAATTTTTGATTCCATATTCGGCTAGCTTGCAAAAATGCAGAAAAGTGTACCAGTCCTCTTATATGTATATTTATAAGTGGACCTCTTATATGTATACCTACCTGTTCGCCGGTGATCGTAGCGTCTTTGGCTAATTTCTCAACCTCTTCGTATCCTATAATCCCAATATGAGCTTTAGCCCATGGGAATGCAACCTGTTTGTAATTTCGTATGCTTGAACTACGTACTTTGTGAAACATTTTGTTAAGGGTGAAGCTATTTTCGCGTTTTTTTATCATTTTCCTGTCAAATCCGGTAAGTCCGAATAAGCTTTTGATTTATTTTTCTGTTTTTGGCAATTTAAATTCTCTTATAGCTTTAATTTTTTCGGGATTTGTTTCAATTCCTCGTTCGCTTAGTATACGGCCTAGAAATAAAAGTTATCGTTTGCAAAATTCTGTTTTGTCAAGCTGTATTTTTAGATTATGTTGCGCGAGTTTTTGAAGTGAAGTTCCTAGGTGCTTCCAATGGTCATCGATCCATGTATACTAAAACATTAATTGCGTCGGCGAAAAGTGTATTCATGGCTCTCATAAATGTGGCTGGCGCGTTGCGAAGTCTGAACGGGATGTGTAAAAATTCGACGTGGCTTTGGTCGGTGGAAAATGCAGTTTTGGTAGAGATTTTTCTTCTACTTTTATTGGATGTCCACACCTAAGGATAAGCCCACTGCGGTGAAAATACTTGCTTTTCCTAATTTTCCTAATAAGTCTTCGGAATGGTTTCGCGATTTAATTTTCTATAGTCTATCACCATCCTTATTTTTCCTTTACCGGATGCGTCGATTTTCTTGGGGACTATCCAATAGGGTAAGTTCTATGGCGAATTACTTGGTCCTATTATTTTTGAGTCTATGATTTTTTTAATTTCTTCTTTTGTATGTTCTTTAAATTGATGAGGGTACCTATAGTTTTTGGAATTGGATCGTCAGTCATTGTTCTATGCTCTAGCAAGAACGTTGCTGATAAAGGGTCATTTTCGGTTTTAAAGACATTGGGATACTTTTTTAATAATTTTATTAAAGTTCCTTTTTTCTTAGGAGGTATGTGGTCAGACCTTATTAATTTTGGAATTTCTCTTATTATATTTTCATTTTTTACTTTTAATGTATCATTTGCTATCTCTACTTTTTCTTTTTTGAATAATTATGTTTTTGTCGAATAGTCCAACTTCAATTTTTATTTTTTCATCCTCATGGTGGATAAAATATAAACTTTTGTTCTGATTGATTGTAATTTCATTAATTCCTTTCATTATAACATATATATATATATATATATATAAATGAATTCATTATAACGATATATATATCGTTATAATAATATAACTGAACAGTTTCGTCTTCCATTATGAATGTAAATTCGTTATACGCGGTTATAATAGTGTTTTGATCACTACTACAGCAGTAACACTATAAACAGCAACTTTTGTTCTGGACAAACATCGAAAACCAAAAATAAAATTGCGTTTTTCCATACAAACTAAGATCAGCTGATCGGTCATTTGAATGGAAGACTGATTTTTTTTTCATTCGACGTTTTCCAGTACAAAAGTTGCTGTATATAGGGTCACTAACACGTACCTAAGAGTTTTGCAGTGAATATAAAATACCCATATATAAAATTTCATCGATGTATTGAAAATTAATAAGGTAAAAGATCCGCCAAAAGTCAAGGATACGGATACGCATTTTTCTTTTTCCTCGGATATCCGTGGATACGGATACGAATACGGATCTTCCCTTTTCCTCGGATATCCGCGGATACGGACAAAAAAAAAAAAATAATAAAATAAGGTATAATAAAATAATAAACCAACTTATAAAATGTGCATTGTTTATTCATAACAATAAAATAATGTAAACAAATAAAACAAAATTTCAAAAATACATATAGTACAATAAGTAGTAAAAAAATACAATTAATAATAAGTAGAGTCTTCATCAATGTAGGAAAGTCTTCGTTTCTGGATAAATTCCTCGTCATGTTGCCATTCCTCAGGTAAGTTGTCCCAGATATAATCCAATGTACAGTCCAAAACGTACAAAAGCAACGAGCGGGGTAAAATTCTCAATTCTTCAGTAGTTAGAGTTTCTATGCCTTCTTCTCCCAAGCGACGTATTACAGCCTCCATTCTGTCCATTATCAAAGTGATACAAGGTCCTTCCTGTCATTTTTATAAATACTCCTTTTCAAACCACAAACACTGAGGACGACTCGCCTTATGGTACTTGAGAGGGTTGATTAGTGATTTGGAATCATAGACCAGTCCGCAGTATACACATTTAACACTATCCTTGACTCCGCGTATCAATCCTGCAAACGACAGCAGATGATGAGGCGAGTCAATGTTTCTAAATGATTGCTTACGTACCTCTTCTTTATTGAAATTTAAAGCCTCAGAATTTTTTCTGACCCATGCAGCCAATCGATGGGCTTGATTTAATGAGCAGACAAAGGAAGTGTTCAAATGAAAACTACATGCAATCTTATCATTTTCTAAAATTTTCAAGTTTGGACAGCCGAAATCATGAAGATCGTAGACTGGTTTATCGATAAGTTCTTCTATGAAATTGCATTTTTCCATTCCTTTTCCCCATAATGTGTCATAGTCTTCCGTGATGGATAGTAAGAAATATCTCATATCCTCATATGGTACATCACCATAGTTCCATTCCAGTCCGTGAATATGTTTCTTTACCCAAAGATTTGTTTTCGACTCACCCACTTCTCCGACATCTCGAGATGGTTTGAAAAACCAATGCCACGATGAACCATGGCTGATGGAGATTACAGATAGTTCTTTAACGATCAATGAATTAGAAGCCGAGCGATAGCCCTGAAAATCAATGACCGCCGAACGCATTATATGCTTCAGTCAATGTCGTACGGTGAAGTGATATTTTTTGCAGTCGAACTAAGCTCTATATATATATACATGTTGTTTCAGTACATTTTACGGACCAAACCGGTTCCCACCTCATATTCTACAATTTTATCGTGAAGAATAAGACAGCATGCCTTAGTATTTGGCGGAAAGTTCTCACTCGCCTCTAGTAATACACGAATATCAATAGTCGTACTTTTTATTGCTTCAGATTGTTTAGAACAATCTATGATGGCTATAGGTGCGAATGTCTCAAAATCAGATCGTGACAGTAGAGGCTGAGAATGTCTACTATTATAATAACTCTCTTGAAACTCTACATACATTTCGTAGAGGAGAGCCACTTTTCCTTGTGCAAAATCTAAATTCAAATCGTAATAAGGATATTGTTCGCTATTCAGATAGAGTTTCAAATTTTTCAATTTGCAACTATCAAACTGACTGCTGTCTTTGGTAGCGTTTCTCATTCGATCAGTCTGGAATGCGATAATAACATACCGCGGCTTTTCTAAATTTGTCGATGTTTTGACAGTCCAATTTTCCTGCTGTGTTGCAGGCAAACTAGGGTATTCGTAAAGATCCCATGATCGAAACGGAATTGGTTGTTTTTGTCAACCATCTTCACACAGTTCAAGTCCGTACTAGATCGAATCAAAACGAGTTCCTGCATAAGATTTATTAAAAATTTTCTATAGTCCTCACATATTCCTAAAAGAATATCCAGGGGCAGGCATTCGCTGAAAAATCCGTTTTTGTATAAGGAAAGAGTATTGTTAACACCGGGCATCGTCCATCCCGCATTTTCTAGTCCTTTGACATGAGTAGGTGAAAATGATGCATGACCTTTAAGCGTTGTAGTTATTCCAGGATTTCTCACTCTATCAACTTCAATGCCATTCAATTCAATCTCGTCAAACAAAAACGCAAATGCGTTATTAGTCAATTTTGAAGTAGCTCCAGGAGTACCATCTTTTTTTAAAATTCGTCCTTCAAGATAAACATAACTTAATGAAGGAAACGTGTAGACATCTTGTTGATGTATAGGTATTCTGATTTCGTCGGACCTGTTAAAGGTGTTCCCCGCATACAGCTGATGTGAATGATACTGGAATTGCGTAAGGGAATCATCAAATTTTATATCTGATGTAATGTTGAGTATGTTATTCATTTTTTCTTATTTTGTAACCGAAAACCGCACTGTATCAAAAAGTTAGCGTTTGCAGTTGTTAACTGTCTCGTCAATTTAGGATTACTAATTCTTAACATGGCTTGCTCTCTCCTTTTATAACGAGCTACACTATTATTCTGCACACCATCCATCGTAAAATCAATCCCCATTTTTCTTCAAATGTATTCTCAATGTAACAGTTTCTCCCCTAAAGTCAATAAGTTATCCGTCTTGATCCACTAACCGAACGGTAATATTGTCAACAGTCCTCACGTTAGTAGGAAAGTAAATGACAGGATTCGGGGTTTCTATTATTTTATATCCTGGTTCTACAGCCGGAAAGAATTGGTGTATGCTATGATCCGGATCTCCATTGACGTAAGACCCTACTGCGATGTTACAATGAATCGAAATAGTGTTTACAGAAAGAATTTTCACAATACCATCCGATTCGCTGTACCGATGCACTGGGTTGATGACATCATTTGGACGATGAAAACCCAACAGTGGACCAATAGAATGGGGCTTGTCGGGGAAGTTGAAGTAGACCGGCTTCGTTGTTTTAAGTTCAGCCTTTAAAGTATTCTGATTTCCTCGCAGCATAAACCCCCCACCAGGTTCCTGGTGAGCAATTTCTTCGCGAAGAAAAGAATTTAGTGCATCGATATCATACGATCCTTCAGGTATCTGGATCGTCAAATTTCCAAAATAAAACTTATCGTTAACATCCTTTCTTATATTCGGAATAGTATTGTATGTGTCAAAAGATAATAAACCAACTGTATAACTTGAGCCTAATTCCAGCGGAGGTAAAAAGTTTGCATGAAGAACACTAGAATTTCCCGTAAACGTTACTGTATAGCTCATGATTATGAATGATCAAAATTTATGAGAAACATCAGCTAAATACTTTAAGCAGAGATGTCCGCAAATCTGAGTATTCCACTTCTGATAACGACGTCTGTTGTAAGTTATTTTTGAACCCTTGAAATAGTCAAGTAGCTGTGGTGGTGGTTTCAAATTTCCAAGCGAATCAAAGTATTTCACAAGATTATCTTTTTTCACATAACACACCCAATGAGAACCAGGTTCTGAACTTGTTTGCAAGTTTATAATAGCTGTCTCATATTTATTCGGATATTTAGGGAGATTATCGATCATAAATACTCCGCGAAAATTTTGAATATTTAAATCTTTAGCCATCTAATTTAATTCAAGATCGGTCAACGGTTTATTTGGTAGTCATATTTTTCTAGGTCTTTTTTGTCGGCTTATAAACAGACCGTAACCATCCCTGTGGGGCTTCAAATAAAGTCCAACTCCAACTTTCTGACCTTCCATTGCCATGTTATGTCTCTTTTGCTCGTCTATAAAATTTATCTTCCCTTTCTTTTTCTTATTTTTTAAACCTGAACCAGTTTTCCTTTTCGCCTTCATGACATTTGTAACTAGCCAAGCCGCAGCTTTTTCTCCCCATGACGAATCTGAAGCTTTAACTCGTTTCCAAGCATTATCAGCTAGGATCTTGTCCGCTTGTTTGCGACTATCCATATTCGTATGTTTGCGATAAGCTATATCGTGTTCTTTACAAGCTCTATCAAGTTTGTTTATTCCACTATCACCCGCAATTAAACGTTTTTCTAATTTCGTACCCGGCCCGCAATACTGATATACCGGAAGGTGTAATTCAATTGGTAACTTGTTAATAACACTGTTCAGCAAGCCTCTTCCTTTTCGAGTCCTACGAACCATACTGTACTTGGAAAATAAAGAACTGAGATATATATATATATACAGAGGAAAGATGATGTTGTTTGCATTCAGAATGAAACTAGTTAAACAAGGACAACGTTTCTCTACTACTGAGTTTTCCCCTGTTAAGTGGAATTCAGAGAGGAGGCACAGTTCATTATTACCAAGCACCATTAGGGCATCAATTTGTGGACCAAGCGGATGTGGAAAGACTAATATCATGCTTGATATTAAATCCGAATGGCTTGAAATTTAGAAATGTGTATCTTTTCGGAAAAACTTTACATCAACCGAAATACCAATATTTAAAAAGTATCATAAATCTAGTTCCTGAAATAGGATTATTCGAATATGAAGATGCAAAAGAATTGCCCCAAGAAGTTGAATCCAATTCGGTCTGTATATTCGATGATGTGACTATGGAAGATCAGGATATAATTAAACAAGAGAGACTATAGTGAGGAACAGGGGGTATTAGGAAATAGATCTGATAAATATAGAAATATAATATCGAAGTTATTCCCAACACAATCTTTAAAACAACGCCCCCCTTCCTCCGCTTCATCAGCTTCGAGCAGGCTAACTTCACTCCGTTCTCACACTTACAAACGGGGCACTGGCCTTATGAGAGCCAATAAACCCTTGTACGAGTATTGGAACGACCCTAACGAACTTGTCGATCGACTAAGGCTGTTAATGTCTTCAACTCATGCCGGGCATGAAGGACACCAAAACGAAATAGAATCAATAATTGAAGAGCTGCGAGAAGGAAATATCATATATTAACGCCAATAGTTTTATATTTAGTTTCAGTATAAACATGACGATAAACAAGTTCGGAACCCACGTAGCGAAAAAGCATTCAAACTACAAAACAGCTTTCTTTCTCACATACAAAACAGCTTATTTTCCATATAACCTATTAAGGTCTGAAAAGGATATCGATGCAAGTCAGTTACGAATAATCAATATTGCAAATCCACTCGCTGCACACGATGCTGCCAATAAAGTATATTGCGATACTCTAGCAGCTACCTACACTGATTTGAAAAATTGGCCTGGTAATTATATAGACGGAAAGAGAAAAAGACTTGTTAACTTTGCACCGCCTATAAATAAATATGATGTTGTCACCAAAGAATTCTTAAGCAGTGTTGCCTTAACTTTAGTTGGAAATATATATGACTCTCTTGACAAGAGAATAACAAACGTAGGTGAGCCTAAGAAGGAATCTGATGCGGTCACACTCGGTTATCTTAACAAAATACTCAAAGAGAAGTTATAGATGGAATCATCAATATTAAAAAGAACTGTTGTAGATGAATTGCATAAGCCAGCTCGGAGGATATATCCCAGACGTAAGACAGTTTTGAAAGGAATAGATGACTTGTGGCAAATAGATCTAGTAGAAATGATACCTTATGCTCGAGAAAATAAAGGGCACAAATATTTATTGACAGTTATAGACTGCTTTTCCAAATATGCTTGGGCAGTGCCTCTAAAGCAGAAATCAGCAGACAATGTGACTAAAGCGATGGAGAGTGTGTTTCGGTCAAATAAGCAGACTCCGAAAAATATTCAAAGTGATCAAGGGAAAGAATTTTACAACTCAAAGTTTAATTCTCTGATGAAAAAATACTCTATTAATCATTATTCTACTTTTTCCTCAATGAAGGCTTCCATTGTAGAAAGGTTTAATAGAACATTGAAAGCGAAAATGTGGAAAGCATTCAGCTTACTAGGAAATTACAAATGTTTAGATATTTTACCCCAGATTCTACATGAGTATAATTCATCCTTTCATACAACTATAGGTATGAAACCGATTGATGCTCGTAATAAAAAAACGGAAAAGTACTTGCAAAGCAATGTATATTCTTTGGTGCCTAAATGGAAAGGACGAATACAAAAATTTATTGAAGACGATTTTGTGAGAATATCTAAACAAAAATCGGTATTTTCGAAAGGATATTTTTCAAATTGGTCAAGTGAAATTTTTAAAATAGTCAAGGTTCAGAAGACATATCCATACACATATTTGTTAGAAGACCTGAAAGGACAGCCAATCAGTGGTGCATTTTATGAACAGGAGTTACAAAAGGTTAAATATCCAGATGTATATCTTGTAGAAAAGGTTTTGAAGAGAAAAGGAAACAAGTTGTACGTGAAGTGGTTGGGATTGGAAGAACGCAGCTGGATTGACAGAAAGGATATTGCATAATGTTGTGAAAGAAAAAAACACTCTTGTATTAGACATTTATTTTTTTTTTTAATCCTGTTACAACAAAACGTTTATTAAAAACATTCCTAAAATATAAAATAGGATTTTTTTATTGACTTGTTGCTGCTATAACATGTAAAATAAATCTAGTGATTGATAATTAATGTTCTTGTTTTTTTTTTTTTTTAACCTACACTTCTATGATTTAAGTAATCATTTATTTATTCATTTATTAATGTTTTAGAATTAATTTATTACAACTATTATATACTTATAACTACAATTACATATAACAATTAACAATTATATAACTAATGCAATGAATAATGGCCGTAAGGTAGCGTATCTGTATTGTTAATTGCTGTATGGCGTTTATCATCATATGGGGAAAGAGACTTTTTATTTATTAATACTGTTTGCACTTGATGTCTTTTTGATTGTATAATTTGAAATTGACTGTACATCGACTCGTAATTTCTTATAGTATTTAAATAATCTTGAAATGTGAATTCACGAACTGCACATTTTTTAATCCCTTTGGATCGTTTTATAAGTAAACCATGTTTAGTTATAAATGAATACATTTTTGGTCTTAAGCCAACGTATTCAACAATTGGATCTCCAGCTGTTTCATCTTTGAGCATTCCTACAATTTTTTTGTTTTTGTCAGAATAAGAACGATGCTCTGTCGGATAATTACTTGTATCGAAATAGTCTTTTAAATTGTTACTTATGTCGTCGTATATATCTTCTGTATTAATAAGGTATAGAAGTGAATCGGTGTCTATATAGCACAGGTTTATATTTTGCGGACCATAAGCTTTTAAGAATACGTCATAATGTAATTTGTACATTAAAACCTTTGAAAGTTCCAGTATGCTAAAACCGACATAAAGGGGCTTATCAAATACAATTTTTTCCTTCTCTAACTGGAGGGATACTACATTTTCAGTGAAAATTATTCTGTCTTTGAAATTTGGCTTTTTAACTAGTTTGTTTAACGATCTTTTATTTGTTACAATTTTTAGGTCTATTCGTTTTCTAACGTTTTCCATAAATTTCCCAAAACAGGAGTTGTTCATGAGTTTGAAAAAATCTGACTCAAAAGGATTGGTAGACTTAGCTCTATGTTTGCTATTTAAATTAATGTATGGAGCCAACCGATTCTTTTGGTTAAATTTTAAAACTCTATGTATTTTTTTCAATTTAATCCCGAGATTTATAGCTTTTTTCAAGTTAACATAATGCACGATATAACGGGTTTTTGGTGTGAGTGTCGTTAGTAACTTTTCTGTAGTTTTATTGCAAGGGGGTTTTAATCTTTCGGGTAATAAAGGTAGTTGACAGTGCAAATCGTGTATGGCTTTAGGGTAATCAATGTCTACATCAAGTATGTACCCAACTTCAGAGTCATCGGGAACGTTTAACACGTCTAAATCTTCATTATGCCATTTAAAATCACTATATGGAAGGAAACAGTTCATTGCATAACCATACAAATTATTTACATGAGCATACATTAGGTAGCTAATGGGCAGATTTGGATCATAATCATCTACGTAACAATTATTTGCTTTGGCATAACGCTTGACAACTTGTGTAATACCTCCTCGAATTCCTTTTTCGATAAATAATACCATATCTAGGTCTTTTATAATGTCTAGCTCAATGTTTGTAGTATTTAACATTGCTTCATAGCTAAGGCCCGGAAGATACATAAAATAGGCTGGATCTAAGCGATATATATCTATACAGAGTTTACGAATTTTTTCAAAGACTTCGCATAATAAAATTACATCTGTTTTTATATACATTTCGGTATACTCTTTTAAGTTCTTTATATTGAAGGTTTTCCATATGGCTTGAGCATGTTGATAATCAGAATTAGAAATATTTTCTAAAGTTAAATTGTTGTAAAATTTCTCTATTGCAGGTAACTTAGTTTCCTCCAACCGCGCGAAAGAATTTATGTAAGAATACGGGTAAATTCCTTTTTTTGTCAGCAATTCAACTTTGGTTTCTTCAGAAAATAACTGGTACAAATGAGGGAATGTGATTGAATGATTCACAGAACCTTTCTTCATGTTTTGTACTAGGGTGTCTAGGCTAGCTGCTAAAAATTTATAACTGTCTACGAACCTTATTTTAGTTTTACAATTTTTAAATGTTTTAGTGAAACTTATGTATTTTTCTGTGTTACTTGGAATTACAGTAACATCTCCTTCATGGTCGGCTAAAAAAGGAACAATAAAGTGCGAGTCATAACCCTGAAAGTTATGCATAAATACCGGAATAAAATTGGGAGTTTTTGCTTGTAAATTGCAATTGGAATGAGCCGCTCCAATAAACTTAGATGTTACATGATCGTGATGACGTACTTTCACATCGTTATTTAAAGTTTTCTGGCATATAACGCATAAATCAGTAGATTGATAAATTAACTTTTCTTGCTCGGTCATTTCAGCCATAGGTTCGACATTTCCATATATTTTATCAGCTCTTTTAGCCAATTCATGTAATGCTTCCATAAACATTGACATACAGTTTTCACCGGTGAAAATTGATGGTTGTTGTTGATTAAATACTGGTATATCCGCTTTGACCATAAGTGATGCACAAAAGATTTTATGATTTTGAACTGATTTTGTCCAAGAAATTGATGGATTTTGTGAAGGACCCTCAATTGGTTCCAGATAGGATTCAAAGTCTGCATATGCTACAATTTTAATTTTTTGTGTGCATTCGAATTTTTTAAATTTGATTTTATCAGCAACTGGGAAATCCGATCTCACTGGTTTATGCGTACCGCAAAATAATAAATGCTCCTTTAATCTTTCTTCCGCGTTTTTTCCGCTTTTTGTTTTATATCCCCAGGAAATAGATGTTAAACATCTGTGACAAATTTCTTTGGCAGATTTGTCATCGGATATTTGTCTACTAACAAGGCGGCTTAAATTTGTGATGTAACAATAGTGCGAATTTCTTTCATTTTGAAGAAACAAAAGGTCAAATCTCTCCTTGTAGGTTTCTCTTTTGCTTATTCTTAAAGGAAATATATCATTTTTTTCATCTAAACCGTAAACATTAATTAAAACATTGTTTACATTTTCAAATTTTTTAATGTCTTTCATGGAAGTGGGATATGTAATACAATCGAAATTATAATAATTATCAAAATGTTCATACGACTTAGGATTGCTCGAACCAATAGTTTTGCTTAATATTGCTAATCGAAAATAATCATTGTTTACGTTTTTTACATTAATTACGGCATGCTTGTTTTCTATAACTTTTGGCAATTTAATAAATTGTTTCCCGCTGAGAGGTTTATATTTAGTTAAATGCAAGTATAGAAAGTTACATGATACAAATGTCCAACCAGAACCTTTAGCTTCAAAAGAATCTAATTCCAAGACTACTTTTTCGAATGATTCTCTAATATATTCGTCCAAATCGGTTGAAGAATCTATAACTTGCTGACTAGTCTTAAAATTCATATCGGACTTTTCCTCATTATTTTGACTTATTTTTTTATATGTACAGTCTAACTGTAGATTAACTTTAAATATATTCCATTGAGCCAAATATGATTTTAAAATCTCAATCAATTTTTCTTTGTTTACTTCTAAAAATGTTTTCGGAATTATGTTTTTATCCCGATTTTCAATATAAAAATCTAAAACTGTATTACCAAATGCAGCCTTTTTAATGCCTTGTTCATACGTGATTAAGCTACTGAGTTGTTCCTTATGATAAAGTTTATATTTCTTAGGAGAACTAATTCCTTTTTCTGCACTATTAACACTGGAGAAAGATGGTATGTTTGAATGTGTCCGTTTTTTAAATGGTAAATGAAGTTGAGATTGTTTCAAAGATGACCCAGCAGGAGTTTGGAAATTTTCCATTGCTAACGATTGGCTACTGTGACCCACGAACGCTTGAAGGGAACTGATGCGTTTTTTTTTTCTCACATACAAATTTATGTCGTGAACAGCTAAAATTTGATTTAAATTCGCGACTGCAATTTGTGCACGAATGAAATTCCCATTTACATATATGAGAACTTAAATTTTGTAATAAGAGCCCACATTTTGTACATAAAACATCCATACCTTATGACACAGATACTTCCCCTAGGCCGATATTCACGCTTTTCTTATTTACTAAAACTTATGATGTATGTATTTTTGCACTTCCCTCCGTATTTCATCTTCAATAATCCTAAAAATAAAAAAATCTTACTTTTTTATTTTGAAAATTAAGTATTAATAACATTGATCGCAATAACAATTAATGATATGAAAACTCACCGTCATACTGCTCTATCTCCTCATCGGTGAAACATTCGCGGTACCTCTTTGGAAGAAAGGTTCGGATGAGTTCTCCTTCCTCTCCCTCTATGATGGCCTGCAGTGATTGGCCGTATTCAGTATTTTTTAAATTGAGTTTAAGTATTTTATATGCCGCTCCCTCTTCTAATTCTCCTATTGCCTTATAGGCTGTAAGGCCGTTCAATTTTTTTAATAATAATGACATCTGTAATATTTATAACCATTAGATTGCTATCACTATGCTAGGATTAGTTCATACTAATAGTTATACTGATATATAGATAGTTATACTGACTTACTTTTAAGCAAGGTTGGTGCTGTGAGGTTGAGCGAAGAGTAGAAGTAAACAATGTTTTAAAGCTCATACGAGTACCTCTTATATACCATTTATAGAGAGGGGTAGAGGAGGAGGAGAGAAGCGTTGCAATTAATTATTTTATTCGCTCTAGACGTATTCAGAAAAAGACACAGATCTAAGCAAAAAAATGGCGATATTTATAGTGACAATTATCTCGTATCGATGAATATCACATTTTCGCTGCTGATGACATGTACTTGGATTTTAAATTTTTGTTTGTTTTTTAGATTAATAGCCATCCGTGAGAAAAACTTACTTTTCTTATTTGCTCTGATCGTTTCGCACCTGTAGTAATTTAAATAATACCTGGAACATTTTAAGCTGAGCGCACATTAATACCACAGATAACGCTATTGATTTCTTTTAATAACCAATAAATCAAGAATAGTTATCTATCCGTGAGACAAACTTACTTTTCTTATTTTTATGTCTGGTCGTCTTGCACCTGCAGTAATTTAAAATACCAAGCTGAGAGCACATTAATACCACAGACAACGCCATTATTTTCTTTTAATAACCAATAAATCAAGAACAGTTATCTAACCGTGAGAAATACTTACTTTTCTTATTTTTTTGTCTGGCCGTCTTGCACCTGCAGTAATTTAAAATACCACCGTCGGAAGTAAACAAATATAGGCCATAAGACCAGTCCAGCCGAAGTCAACGTCATCCAAGGTCAAACCACTCCATGAATGAAACGACCTCCTGATGAACCGTTATAGTTCAATCACCCCCCCCCCCAATGTAAACAAATGCTACGTTGCCAGATCTAATAATTTCCTTACAGTGTTGCCACATTGTGCACACAAACACCAGTCACTAGCCCAAGGTCACCCCCTCCCGCCCTAAGTAAACACCCCTCCCGCCCTACAATGACCTTGACCTACTGACCGTTTGCACAATCCGTCGTTTCCAACTACTCTTGTCGGGGAAGTTGAAGTAGACCGGCTTCGTTGTTCTAAGTTCGGGCTTTAAAGTACTCTCGTTTCCTCGCAGCATAAACCCACCACTAGGTTCCTGGTGAGCAATTTCTTCGCGAAGAAAAGAATTTAGTGCATCGATATCATACGATCCTTCAGGTATCTGAATCGTCAGATTTCCAAAGTAAAACTTATCGTTAACATCTTTCCTGATATTAGGTATAGTATTATATGAGTCAAAAGATAATAACCCAACGGTATAACTTGAGCCTAATTCCAGCGGAGGTAAAAAGTTCGCATGGAGAACACTAGAATTCCCCACGTTACTGTGTAGCTCATGATTATGAATGATCAAAATTTGCTAGAAACATCTGCTAAATACGCTAAGCAGAGATGTCCACAAATCGGTGTACCCCACTTTTGATAACGACGTCTGTTGTAAATTATTTCTGAACCCTTAAAGTACTCAAGTAACTGTGGAGGTGGTTTTAAATTTCCAAAGGAATCAAAGTATTTCACTAGACCATCTTTTTTTACATAGCACACCCAATGAGAACCGGGTTCTGAACTCGTAGGCAAATTTACAATAGCGGCCTCATGATTTTTTGGGTATATAGGAAGACTATCAATCATATATACTCCACGAAAATTTTTAATATTTAAAACTTTAGACATATAATTTAATTCAATATCAGTCAATGGTTTATTTGGTAGTCATATTTTTTTAAGTTTTTTTTCTCGGCTTATAAACAGACCGTAACCGTTCCTATGTGGCTTCAAATAAAGTCCCTCGCCAACTTTTCGACCTTCCATTGCCAAATTATGCTTTTTGCTCTTCTAATTTTAGTTTGGCCTCTTTCACCTCGTTGATTGCTTTCGCCACACTTAAATCTCCTCCTGCCTAAGAATCCACACCGGAAAGTCCTGCCATCAAAGGCACAAGAAATTGGAGGAAGCCTCCCTCCTTTGGCAGCGGGAGAACTCTAGGCGGTAAAGTTTCGTCTTACCGCGCAAATGCATTTTAGCCTTCTTATATGCCACTTTCGATGCGTTCAGAATCGATGATACATCATCTACCTTTGACGATTTAACCAAGTCAATAAAACTAATCTTTTTCTTCTTTTTTTTCTTATTATTGATACCCGAACCAATTTTTCCTTTCGCTTTCATGACATTTGTAACTAACCAAGCAGCGGCTTTTTCTCCCCATGTTGAATCTGAAGCTTTAACTCGTTTCCAACCATTATCAGCTAGGATCTAGTCCGCTTGTTTACGACTATCCATATCCGTTTTTTTGACTATAAGCTATATCCTGTTCCTTACAAGCTCTGTCAAGCTGGTTTATTCCTCTATCGCCCGCAATTAATCGTTTTTCTAATTTCGTGCCCGGTCCGCAATACTGATATCCAGGTATGGGTAATTCAATTGGTAACTTGTTTATAAGACTGTTCACCAAACCTCTTACTTTTCGAACCCTGCGAGTCATACTGTACTTGGAAAATGAAGAACTGAGACATATATATATATACGGAGGAATAATGATGTTGTTTGCATTCAGAATGAAATTAATTAAACAAAGACAACGTTTCTCTACCACAGACTTTTCACCTGTCAAGTGAGATTCAGAGGGGAGGCACACTTCATTATTACCGAGCACCATAAGGTCATAAATTTGTGGACCGAGCGGGTGTGGAAAGACTACTATTATGATTGGTCTTTTATTAAATCCGAATGGTTTAAAATTTAAAAATCTGTATCTTTTCGAAAAACATTGCATCAACGGAAATACCAGTATTTAAAAAGTATCGTAAATCTTGTTCCTGAAATAGGGTTATATCAATTTGAAGATGCGAAGGAATTGCCACAAGAAGTTGAATCCAATTCGGTCTGTATATTTAATGACGTCACTATGGAAGACCAGGACATAATTAAACGATACTTAAGTTATGGTCGTCATATGAATCTTGATTGTTTCTATTTAACACAGAGTTATGTTTGTATTCCGAGACATCTTAAATATGAAATAAATCAACTAATAAAGAATCTAGAAAAACTTCATCTTTCCCCCTCCACTCTGCGGAAACCTTCCAGTGTCCACGTTGAATCCTTGTGAGATGGTCGGTCCGAGACGATTGGAACTAGTGACTGATCACCCCATCACTAGTAGCAAACTAGTTCGAGTTGGTCTTTGCGATTATTAGCCGACTATCGCCATCATCGACTATAAGACGAGCGTCTATATATGGACACGGAGGAGTGGAGATTCGTCACAGACCAGATTCCTAGGTTGCTGTCTCTTTTGCACTGCAGATGCGGCAAGAACGTGGTGGGCGTTGAAGACCGGGTGAGGTGCAAAAATGTGCTCTGTTTATTTTCTTTGAGGGGTAGAAACAGGGTAATGAAGATTGAACAAGTGTACCATTGTTTTGCAATGTTCAATCAAAGTCCGCTAACCCTTGAGATGAAATCTCCATAGACATGTTTCAACAGGGATGAAACGGTGAAGCTTTGTTCTAGTATTGAAAAAATCAACGACTCTCTGGACTTGCTAAACAAGATGGTTGACATTTACAAGAAAGAAAAAGAAAATCCACTCACACAACCTGTGGAATGTGTACCGTTAGAGTTCAATATTAATACTAATACTCTCTTTAACAATTTAAATGAACTCAACAATATGTAATAATAGCCATGTAACTTATTTAAAACAAAGATTGACAAAAATTTCAAGCATAATAATATAATTAATAGTTAATATACTCATTGAGTAGCAAAGTCTTCGTTTCCGGATATATTCGTCGTCCTCTTGCCACCCAATTCTTCAGGTAAATTGTTCCAGATGTAGTCTAATGCGTAGTCAAAAAGGTACAAAAGGAAAGACCGAGCTAAAATACTCAATTCTTCAGTGGTTTCAATGCCTTCCTCTCCTAAACGTTTTATAACTGACTCCATCCTGATACCACATGTTTCCCAGTAGTTTCAAAAGTACTCTTCTTACTTAAACCATAAACATTCAGGACTATTCGCTTTATGGTACTTGAGTGGATTGATGAGCGATTGTTTGTCATATAACAGTCCACAATATACGCATTTGACCGTATCTTTTTCTCCTCTTACAAATCCGGCGAATGAGAGCAGATTATGAGGAGGAGAGATAATATTTACAAATGTATGCTTACGAACGTCTTCTTTTTTAAAGTTTACTGCTTCATCATTTTTTCTGCCCATGACGCTTAACTGTGGGACTGATTTAGCGAACAGACTAAAGACTAGTTTAAATGAAAATGACATACCATTTTGCAATTTTTTAATAGTTTGAAGTTAGGACAACCGAATTCATGTAGATCATAGGTTTATCAACAAGATCTTCAATAAACTTGCACTTTTCCATTCCTTTATCCCCTAAGTAGTACTAATACGCGGTTTGAGCACGGAGCACGACCTTGAGGTTACCTTGAGGTGAATGTCCGTCAAACAGGACGATGTGTGGTGACCTTGAGGAGTTGGTGATGGCGAGGGGGGTGTACGGTATGGGGAGGGGGGGTTGACCTTGAGCGATGCATTGGTCTAAGAAAGTGGTTGTGGCAACATCGCATGGCAGGTGTGGCAACAGCGCATGTAGGTCATTGACACTGGGGTAGGTCAGTTTTTAGCGTAGTACTCGTCCATTCGCGTGGTGTTACTCAATTAATTTCAAGGTTAGGTGACTGAGGAGGGTGACCTTGTGACTTAATAGCAGGTGGGAAAGTGTGTCTTTAGCTAATTAGGCATATACAATAATGTCAACCTCGATGAGGTGCGTAATTGGTGTCCTTGTGACGCAATAGCAGGTGCTGATTGTGCTTGACAGGTGCTAGTAGCCAGACATTTGTTGGATGGTCTTCACCAGTGTGTTATTGTACTGATATGAAAAAATATATTATTGTTTTCTATATTTCGTGTTATTGTACTGATATGAAAAAATATATAATTGTTTTCTATATTTCGTTGCATTTTTTTTTTTTTTTACTTTTATCCCAACACTATCACTATAATTAAAGTAAAATAAAAAAAGGAATAATTTTTTTTTTATTATTATGGATTGTTTATTTGTAACAATAAAATAATGTAAAAATAACAAAACAAATTTCAAAAATACATATAGTACAATTAATAATAAGTAGAGTCTTCATCAATGTAGGAAAGTCTTCGTTTCTGGATAAATTCCTCGTTATTTTGCCATTCCTCGGGTATGTTGTCCCAGATATAATGCAATGTACAGTCCAAAACGTGCAAAAGCAACGAGCGAGGTAAAATTCTCAATTCTTCAGTAGTTAAAGTTTCTATGCCTTCTTCTCCCAAGCGACGTATCACAGCCTCCATTCTGTCCATTATCAAAGTGATGATGTCAGGTCCTTCCATTCCTTTTAAAAACGATACTCCTCCTCAAACTACGAGCACTGAGGACGACTCGTATGATGGTACTTGAGAGGGTTGATTAGTGATTTGGAGTCCGCAGTATACACATTTAGCATTATCTTTGACTCCGCGTATAAATCCTGCAAACGACAGCAGATGATGAGGCGAGTCGATGTTTCTAAATGATTGCTTGCGTACCTCTTCTTTTTTGAAATTTATAGCCTCAGTATTGTTATTCACCCAAGCAGCCAAACAATGAGCTTCATTTAAAGAACAAACAAATGAAGTGTCTAAATGAAAACGGCATGCTATCTTTTCATATTCCAACTGTTTTAGGTTGGGACAACCGAAGTCGTGAAGATCGTAAACAGGTTTATTGATAAGTTCTTCTATGAAATGAAACTTTTCCCCATAATGTGTCAAAGTCTTCTGTGATGGTTAGTAAGAAATATTTCATATCCTCATATGGTACATAACCATAGTTCAAAAACATAGTCCGTGAATATGTTTTTTTACCCAAATATTTGTTTTCGACTCACCCACTTCTCTGACATCTCGAGGTGGTTTGAAAAACCAATGCCACGATGAACCATGGCTGATGGAGATTACAGATAGTTCTTTGATGATCAATGCGTTAGAGGCCGAGGGATAGCCCTGAAAATCGATGACTGCCGAAAGCATTATATGCTCGATTCAATGTCCTACGGTGAACTGATATTTTTGCCTACATATAAGAACATTAGCGAATTGACTATTGGACGGACATACGAGATAATAAAACTGACCAAAAAGGAGACAGAATATGGTCCATCCATTGAGGCCATATTAGAAGATGATGAAGAAGGAAAAGTGCGAACCTTCCTACCAAAACGAGATACATATCCGTTCACTGAGGAAGAATTAGTAAGCTATAGAGGTACAGCATATTTAAATATATAATAAATATAACATTTTTTTAATTAGCTAAGTGATTATTCTCCTTTTTAGGAGAGCTGAAATTGCAATACCTTGGAAAAAAGAAAAATGCCTATGACATTACATTTTTTTAAATAGTTGATGCATTTTATTGAGGAGGTCTTTATTATTTTTATATATTTATTAGTTTGGTTTTGGCTTTGTATATTTTAGTGTTAAGGAGTAAAATGTATAGTAAAAGCAACACAAATAATTATTTATGCGAACAATGTGGAATATTAGTAGCAAATAGAAGACACAGGTGTAAATGGTTGTTTTTCTATTGTCAAGGCTGCAGCAAAGAATTTAATAGAAAGTTTAATTTTGATCGACATAAATTAACTTGTAAAGTTGCTAGTGGGGTTAGTAGGAATGTTATGGCTAGCGTGAGCACAATGGAGGTTCCCAATAAAAAAAGAAAATATAGTATGTTTTGAAGGCAGATGCGTGAGAAGGTGATTGCACAAGAAAACGGTATAATTAGAGCTTCGTTAGGAAATGCGGTTGAGGATATTAACATTCCTAACGATGATAAAAAATTATTAGCTAACGAATTTTTAAACAATAAAAAAGAAGTTTTAGTAAAGTTACTAAATTCTTATGTTGACGAATGGAAAACTGTTAAAATAAATATAATGTTAGAATGCACAATTATTAAGAAAAATGAAAATAATACTAGTGAAAGAACAGATTTTAATTTTAAATCGAAAGTTAGTACGATAGATGTTTCTATAAATCTCGAAAATTACATTGAAACAATTTTTGAAAAAATTTTAGCGGAACAGGACGAGTTTGAAAAAAAAGGTTCCGGTTGGATGTATACCTCTGCAAACTATATCTGACTACATTTTACTAGATATAAGCCTTTTGGAGGATCTCAATATATTGAATTACCTAACAAAAATACGAGACAAACGTTGTGTTATAAATGTAAGAAATAATAATACTAATGATTGCTTTCGTTTAGCCATACTTAGCGATGATATTAGATCAAACGACTTTAACGCATACAAAAATATTCAAACTCCATATTCCTTTGATTCTATTTCGTTCCCGACTCCAATTAAGGATATCAAACGATTTGAAAATTTAAATAATCTCTCTATAAATGTTTATGGCTTAGACGAGAAAAATGATGTGTATCCGATTAGAATTAGTAAAAAGGAAAATTACTTACAATGCTTGCGAGGAGAATTGAAGCAGCTATGGTTGCAAAGAGAACTGAAGCAGCTAAATGAATAAAGGTATAGCAAATCTTATGGTCTTATACAAGAAAATGTATTGTTTTTTACAAAGAGAAACTCTGGGAGCAATTAAGTTAATTTCATTTAATTCTCCTTGACAAAGACAAATATTGCTAAACGATCGAACACACCTCTCATTGCATCCAAGTTCACATGCTCCTGAAAACTTGGTACAATTGATTATAGACACATCTCCTCGGAGTTGACTTCGATTAAAGACACATTTCCTCGGAGTTGACTTCGATTAAAGTCACATCTCATCGAGGTTGACATTAATGTATATGCCTAATTACCTCAAGACGAAGCTTGACATCTCCTCGGAGTTAACAAAAACAAAACAGTGATAGTCTATTATTTCAATCAGTCCATACATCTATATATAGAGATTAAGTCGACTGCAAAAATATCAGTTCACTTAGAACTTAATGTTGAGTTCATTTAAATTGTTAAAGAGAGTATTAATTTTGAACTCTAACGGTACACATTCCACAGGTTGTATGAGTGGATTTTCTTTTTCTTTCTTGTAAATGTCAACCATCTTGTTTAACAAGTCCAGAGAGTCGTTGATTTTTTCAATACTAGAACAAAGCTTCACCGTTTCATTCCTGTTGAAACATGTCGATGGAGATTTCCTCTCAAGGGTGAGCGGACTTTGATTGAACATTGCAAAACAATGGTACACTTGTTCTATCTTCATTACCCTGTTTCTACCCCTCAAAGAAAATAAACAGAGCACATTTTTGCACCTCACCCGGTCTTCAACGCCCACCACGTTCTTGCCGCATCTGCAGTGCAAAAGAGACAGCAACCTAGGAATCTGGTCTGTGACGAATCTCCACTCCTCCGTGTCCATATAGACGCTCGTCTTCTAGTCGATGATGGCGATAGTCGGCTCATAATCGCAAAGACCAACTCGAACTAGTTTGCTACAGTGATGGGGTGATCAGTCACTAGTTCCAATCGTCTCGGACCGACCATCTCACAAGGATTCAACGTGGACACTGGAAGTATCCGCAAAGTGGAGAGGGAAAGATGAAGTTTTTCTAGATTCTTTATTAGTTGATGTATTTCATTTCTTTTTATTTCATACAATGATATATGAGTTTTCAAAACCTGGAGTTGATTAATATAGATTCCAAGTCTCCTCCACATATCACAGCAACACACATACCTTTTGTTTTCACTTTTTTTTCCCATCTTCGCTATCAACTTCATCCGCAACATCTATTTTTATTGGCAAACTCCGCTATCAATATCATCCACAACACCTATTTTTATTGGCAAACTCTCCAGTTGATCCAAATACTGGATAAATGGACTCTTTACTAATACTAATTAAGCTCACAGTGGGTAAAAATATACTGTTATTCTTACAATCTAATATTTTATTAATATTTACAGTAATATATTGCTTAGTAAATTCTGCATATTTAATTGTGGTTTGATTACTTTGTATTAATTGACAACTTCCTAAGTTTCCATTTTGGATAATAGATTGTACGCATTTGGAATTTGTTTTGTTGATATTTAAATAATAATAATCGTCAATAA
This sequence comes from Troilus luridus, assembly GCA_964056705.1. Taxonomy (NCBI): domain Eukaryota; kingdom Metazoa; phylum Arthropoda; class Insecta; order Hemiptera; family Pentatomidae; genus Troilus; species Troilus luridus. The sequence goes on from OZ057413.1 coordinate 18,930,843, forward strand.
ATATACATTGATTAGTATACAAATTTAGTCCTTGTTGTAAATACAGATCATGTTTTAAATCAATTTCAAATACAGTCTGGTTGATCACCTTTGATATTGGTAGGACATAATATTCTTTATAGGAGTGCTTCGCCTCCTCCTCTCTCCGGTGTCCATTCACTCAGGAATTGTCTCACCTCTCGTGACGATTCGCCCACTTCCTCTACCGCGTTCGTTGTAATGGCCAGTCCGCTACGACGTTTTCTTTCTCTGGCTTGTATATAACTTCCATATTGTACCGTGCCAGAAACTCCTTCCATCTTGACACTCTCGCCGAGGTCTCTTTGAGTTTCCCGATCCATTGGAGCGGTCTGTGGTCGGTGTGAACTCGGAACTGCCTTCCGAAGATGTACGGCCGAAAATGCTCCACTGCCCATACGATCGCGAGCAATTCTCTCTCCAATGCGCTGTACCTCGTTTCTGCGTCAGTCAGCCGTCTGCTTACGTAAGCTATCGGACGCTCGCCCTCGGCCTCTCCCTGCGACAACACCGCCCCCAACGCATATTCACGTGCATCAGTGGTTAATGCAAAGGGTTTCTGAAAGTCTGGGAACGCCAGCACGGGTTTTTCCTGTAGCCTCTCCATACATCTCCGAATGTTGTTCTCTATGGCTGGCGTGATGACTATCCTCGACCCTTTTTTTAGCAATTTGTCAAGGGGCACTAGACATGCGGCCATGCCTGGTATAAATCTCCTGTAATAATTAAGGGTTCCCAGAAGGCAACGTATACCCTTAACGTCCTGAGGCACCGCCATCTTGCGAATCGCTTCAACTTTAGTCGCGTCCGGTTTGACCCCTTCCGTAGAGCTATTATGGCCTAAGAACGTTATTTGCTCCTGTCCCAGAATCGATTTCTCCTTCGACAGCTTGAGACCAAACTCCCTTATCTTGGCGAAGACTTTTTGCAAATGTTCTATGTGTTCCGTCTCGGTCCTACTAAAAACAAGGAGGTCATCCATGTAAACCTGCCAGAACGATTCTCCTAAGCCCCTGAGGAATTCGTCCATCAAGCGCTGGAAGGTGATCGGGGCGTTTTTTAAGCCAAACGGCATATGCGTAAACTCGTAATGCCCTCTCTCGAAGCTAAACGCTGTCTTATGCTGATCCCGAGGGTGCATCTTAATCTGGTGATATCCTCCTTTAAGGTCCAGCGTGCTAAAGATGGTCGCTCCGCTCAGCCTATCTAAAATATCCTCGAACCTCGGGATCGGATACCTCTCAACGACGGTGTTCTCGTTATGTTTTCGATAGTCTACCACCACTCTTTCCCGTCCCCTAGTAAACTCTTCTTCCTAACCGCCCATAAGGGACTGTTATACGGCGAAGTACTGTCGACGATGATCCCCTGTTCCTTGAGGCTAGTTAGTTCTTCACGGATATGGGACCGAAGTGCTTGAGGATATCTCCTTTCCTTAATGTACGTTACTCTATCTGGCTTCAAGGGAACCTCGTGAACCGTCCGGCCCCTAAAATATCCCCCTCGTAAAAATAAATATTGCGGAACTCCCTCTGAATGTCCCCCTTCCAGTCCTCTATTTTGTTCACCGAGCCTATTTGAGTTTCCGGACCCCTTTCGATCCCTCTACAGCTGTACGTGCGCGATCCGATTCTGATGTCCCATTTACCTCGGTTGTTTCTAACTCTTGCTCCAACCCGCTCTAATAGGTCGCATCCTATTATTACCTGGTAATGCCGGGTCATCCCACCCACTACGTGGACATTCAAATTCCCGCGCTTCCCCGTCCAGTGATCAATCTCAATAATGGATTCTCCCTCTACTTTGCAAGGCCCACCAAGAGTGATTAGGTGACACTCGCGAACCTGGAGTACCCTCTCTTTCCCGTACAACTTAACATATAAGTACATTAACGGTAACTCTCTTCTTGGTCTAAATCCGGTGGAGGATCCGCCTCCTAGGGACCTAAGTCTAAAAAATTATTCATTTGTTCAGTGAGTTTATTTATTTGTTCGCGAAGTTCAAATTTTTCCTTTTGTAATTGCTTATATTCATTATTTTCTATATTGTGAGCTTTGTCTGATACAGTTCTAATGGATACCGTTTCTGGTTTTTGAGTTTTTTCAAAATTATGTTTTGCACGAAATTGATTTGACGATGGTTTATTAAAAAATTGATGCTGGTCTCGAGGTGACCATTGTTGATTATAAGGTTTTTGATAGTTACTTCGAAACTGACCACTTCCACTTGGTTGGGAATAAAATTGTTTTTCATATTCAGGTTGAAATTGTTGTTGTACTTAATGGTTTTGATTATTATTGTTTTTGTAAGAATTATTTATTTTATTTGAATTATTAAAATTTTGTTTATTAAAATATGTTTCTTTATTAATCCTATTTCTTTCTCCGTATAATTGATATACGATAGCGTTAAATGTATTTTTCAAAGCTAATTTAATATCTATAATATTTATACAAAAAACTTCAGTTGTTTCTTCTGGTTTAGACCGTTTCGGTGAATTTTCTGCCAACGTTTAGCCAGACATGCTCCTGACTTTCTCAAGGCTTAATTGAGACTCAAACAACTGAAGTTTTTTGTATAAATAGTGGCCGTGGAAACTTGAAAGAGTATCTATAATATTGTTGCTAATGATGTGTAAATTGTCTTTCTAGAACCGGATGTAAATTACGAATCTCTGCGTGAGCTATATCGCTATCATGATATTTTAATTCATTATTTTTGTTTTCAGCAAATAATTTCGTTACTAAATCCTGTCGTTTTTATATTATTCGATTTACATAATCAACAGGATGTTCTTTATGTTTTGCTTGCATCGTTAATATTTCGTATTTAATGATTTCAATGGTTCTCGAATCATAAAATTGTTTCTTTAAATAATCTATTAATTCATGAATATCTTCAAACGCTTTATCCGTACAATCTTCTGCTTCCCCAATTAATTTACTTTGACCTGTAATAAGCATCACTTGTTCATTTTCTATTTTATAGGCATTTCTGTTTTGACAAAAACGTTCATGTAAATTTTGTAATGCGTTTACGAATTTTCTTAAATTTTTTGCAGTACCGTCATACGTGGGTACAATTTTAAATTCTCCCGGTGTTATTAATCTGTTAGGATTCAATTCTAATTGATTATTTGTAATTTGAGAATCAATATTATCTTCTTCTTCGCTTATAGCGTTTAAATATCCAAATCTTATGCTATTTAGTCTCTCAGATATTGGCATTTAAATATAATGGCAATAAAAATGTGCATGCAACTTATAAAGTACTTAATAAGTATTCTTAGAACTGAAGTTATTTAAATTATAAATCAACTTGAGTTTAGATATTAAAATATCAGCAAATTATACACTTGCAGTTTGTTAAACGAAGTTCCACAGTGACGTTAACTGTTTATGAAGTCAAAGAAGGAAGAATTTATGAATGTAAGTTCTTTGTACCTTCAGAAGATTCTTGAGATTCTTCGATGAATGTCAGTTCTTCTATGTGAAGTCTTCTATGTCCTCGTATCAGGTGGAAGCCCTCAAGTCCCTGTGTTCGAGCGCCAGTTAAATATCTTTATAAACTAAGCACTTTTTAAAAAGAACTTTTATTCAAGTTAAACATGTACATTAAAATGGAGAGACTAAAAACTAACAGCTACAGAAATAATAAGAGAGGGCTCCTCCTAGTCAGAAGGCCTATATAGGTTTTTACATTGCTGATTCTAATTCGTGGTATTGTTTACTAGTAAGCCAGCTGCAACTTCCACCTGCACAACAGTTCCTAGAATTGTTTATGATCACATATTTGGTTTCCAGATTTACCTCATTTAACTATATATATATATATAGTTAAATGTCGTTAACTAATCAAAGACTTTTTAAAAACATTTATTTTTAATAATCACAACAAGTAAAATTACGTTAATACAGTATAAATGAACTATCTAGACTAGTGACAAAATACAAGTGAGATACGAGTGTCGCGAGGAGCTTCTCCTCCAGGCTTATATAGGATTTTATATCGATGATGCTAATTCTTGGTATTGTTCACTCGTTGACCACCTGATAACTGCACCTGCATCTAAAAGTGCATAACAATTCTGGGTATCTTACTATTATTCTAAGAATTGTTTACTTGGGTGCCACCTGTAACTCCACCCTACCTTAAGTTTTGAACTCCGGTCAAAACAAACAATATTGGCATACTGATGAATTATAAATTGAACTTGATACATAATAGTTTTAAAATAAACATGATACATAAGAATTAGTCAAAACTAGTTTGGTATAATCTACTTAATATCATTCTATGATTATCTACAAGAATGGGTACTGTTGGGATATTAACAAGTTCTGTAGCTATGGTTGAATTATTCTGTTGAATGCATTTTCGTTTATACATAAAAATAATAATGATTATGAAAAAGATTATGAAGAAACATACACTATAAAAATAAATATCATTGTCTTTTACAAATGTAAGCACTTCCAATGGTGGTATAGTGTAGTTATGAGTAAACATAATTGTGGTGTTCAAAAGTACAGAGTTATAAAATGGTTGTATTACAGAATTAAAATTATGAACATTAATATAAGAGAAACAGTCCTCTTTACTAATACTAATTAAGCTAACAGTGGGTAAAAACATACTGTTATTCTTACAATCTAATATTTTATTAATGTTTACAGTAATATATTGTTTAATAAATTCTACATATCTAATTGTGCTTTGATTTCTTGGTATTAATTGACAACTTTCTAAGTTTCCATTTTGAATAATAGATTGTATGCATTTGGAATTTGTCTTTTTGATATTTAAACAATAATAATCGTCAATCAATATACATTGCCCAGTATACAAATTCTGTCCTTTTTGTAAATACAGATCATGTATTAAATCAATTTCAAATACAGTTTGGTTGATCACCTTTGGTACTGGTAGGACATAATATCCTTTATAGGAGTCATCATGAATTGGTAACTTTATGAACGTGTGAATTATTATATCGTTTCGTGTTGAACAAAAGATTTTACTATTTGTCCATAGGACTTCTGAATTATTAGATATTAACTTTATTGTTTCAGGTAAGTTTCGTAAAACGTCGGTCATTAAGTTAGTATGAACTATCCCTAGTTTACAAAATTCTAAAGATAATGTAAATTATCTAATAATTTTTAATTTTATTTAATAGAAATATAATATGTATGTAGAAATCATAGGCATTGTCATTTTGTTCTAAGGTATTAAAATTGTGTCTGTTAGTCATAAAATTTTTATTAATGGTCTGTATATCCTTCTTATAGTCTTCTATAATTTGTTTGTTGATATTGATGGAGGTTTCAATGTTGTGTTCTATTTTGAAATTGTTCTTTTCTACATTTGAAATAATTTTATCGTAATATGCTTTATCATCAGCATCCATGTTTCCCGTAATCCAAATAATAACGTTTCCTAACCCGTTTATGAGTCCTCTTTTCTGACGATTGTTAAATTCTTTGAAATACATTAAATTAAGTTGTTCTGTCGGGTCATTCGTTAAGTCATGTAGGATATTATACATTCTATGATCCTTGAAATTAGTCAAGTGAATTTTTATATTTCTAATTTCTATTGCTAACAAACTTAAATTGTAAAAATGATATGTCTCATAAATTGGTTAATAACTTTAATGTTGTCAATTGAGTAGTGTAGCAGTCCAGGAGAGTCAGTCAGATCTACTATTTTGATCGTCAGAGTCTTCTGAAGAATAGTCAGTAACATTAACGCGCAAGGAGTCCTCATCTGAAACAAAATGTTTCTTTCGTTTACGTTTGTTAGGTCTCCTAATGTTATCTACATGTGTCGTCAATTGTCTAGCTCCTTGAACTAAAACATTTACTTTTCTAAATGTATCCCTACTTTTGATTTTTGACAGCGTATTCTTAATAAATTCTTGGTTAGTTAGTTCTGGTGGGTCTTCGCGATTTTTATTTAATTTGTCTGTACGTTTTTCTTTTTCTTCATTTATTTTTGTATGTGTTAACTCATGTAATAGTTGTAAATCGTTATGGTATTTTTGTACGTATAGTTCCGTAATATTAAGATCTGTCTTTTTATTATTTTCTGATGTGAATCCAAATGTTATTTCATTCGGAGTTAATTTTAGATTGTAATTTAATGTATTGTTATAGGCAGTGGTTGCTATTTTTAATTTTTGTAAGGGTGAATATGTTTTTTGTTTATGTGAAATTAGTCTAAGTAATTCTGTTAAAGTTGAATGTACTCTATTTAATAATCCTAATGAATTGGAGTGATTCGTAGACGTGTAGTGTAAATTTATATTGTTGTACTTACAAAACTGTTGAACAAGGTTATTCTTCATCTCAGTACCTTGGTCTAGCGTGATTTGTGTAGGTGTTGGATAATATGCTAAATATGTTTGTACACTGTCACAAATGTTAATTGCATTATGTGTTGATATTATTTGTGTAAATAATCTTTTTTAAAAAGTGTCAACGGCTGTAAATATGTGTTTGTTGTCATATTTTAATATGTCGATCATTAATTCCTGAAATGGTTTTTCTGGAGTAGGAGTCAGTTGGTACTTTGTTTTATGTGGTTTCCTGTCATATTTTGTCTTTTTACAATTTTCACATTTATTAATGTATTCTGTAATTTTGTCCTTCATATTTGGAAAGTAAATTTGTCGTTTTAATTTCTCAAATGTTTCCAATATTCCGCGATGTTGTGTCTTGCCTAAACGATAGTTTTCAATTGTTTCAATTTGTTCGTTCAGTCGTTCAATATCTTGAATGAAATTAAAATATCGTTTAATTTTTACTGTCGGAAATTCGTCCTCTATTACCTGTCGGATCTCATTAATATATTCATTGTAAATTTTGTCTAATGTCTGCATGTTGCTAGAACAGTGCATAATGTTGTGAAAGAAAAAAACACTCTTATATTAGACATTTATTTTTTTTTTTAATCCTGTTACAACAAAACGTTTATTAAAAACATTCCTAAAATATAAAATAGGATTTTTTTATTGACTTGTTGCTGCTATAACATGTAAAATAAATCTAGTGATTGATAATTAATGTTCTTGTTTTGTTTTGTTTTTAACCTACACTTCTGTGATTTAAGTAATCATTTATTTATTCATTTATTAATGTTTTAGAATTAATTTATTACAACTATTATATACTTATAACTACAATTACATATAACAATTAACAATTATATAACTAATGCAATGAATAATGGCCGTAAGGTAGCGTATCTGTATTGTTAATTGCTGTATGGCGTTTATCATCATATGGGGAAAGAGACTTTTTATTTATTAATACTGTTTGCACTTGATGTCTTTTTGATTGTATAATTTGAAATTGACTGTACATCGACTCGTAATTTCTTATAGTATTTAAATAATCTTGAAATGTGAATTCACGAACTGCACATTTTTTAATCCCTTTGGATCGTTTTATAAGTAAACCATGTTTAGTTATAAATGAATACATTTTTGGTCTTAAGCCAACGTATTCAACAATTGGATCTCCAGCTGTTTCATCTTTGAGCATTCCTACAATTTTTTTGTTTTTGTCAGAATAAGAACGACGCTCTGTCGGATAATTACTAGTATCGAAATAGTCTTTTAAATTGTTACTTATGTCGTCGTATATATCTTCTGTATTAATAAGGTATAGAAGTGAATCGGTGTCTATATAGCACAGGTTTATATTTTGCGGACCATAAGCTTTTAAGAATACGTCATAATGTAATTTGTACATTAAAACCTTTGAAAGTTCCAGTATGCTAAAACCGACATAAAGGGGCTTATCAAATACAATTTTTTCCTTCTCTAACTGGACGGATACTACATTTTCAGTGAAAATTATTCTCTCTTTGAAATTTGGCTTTTTAACTAGTTTGTTTAACGATCTTTTATTTGTTACAATTTTTAGGTCTATTCGTTTTCTAACGTTTTCCATAAATTTCCCAAAACAGGAGTTGTTCATGAGTTTGAAAAAATCTGACTCAAAAGGATTGGTAGACTTAGCTCTATGTTTGCTATTTAAATTAATGTATGGAGCCAACCAATTCTTTTGGTTAAATTTTAAAACTCTATGTATTTTTTTCAATTTAATCCCGAGATTTATAGCTTGTTTCAAGTTAACATAATGCACGATATAACGGGTTTTTGGTGTGACTGTCGTTAGTAACTTTTCTGTAGTTTTATTGCAAGGGGGTTTTAATCTTTCGGGTAATAAAGGTAGTTGACAGTGCAAATCGTGTATGGCTTTAGGGTAATCAATGTCTACATCAAGTATGTACCCAACTTCAGAGTCATCGGGAACGTTTAACACGTCTAAATCTTCATTATGCCATTTAAAATCACTATATGGAAGGAAACAGTTCATTGAATAACCATACAAATTATTTACATCAGCATACATTAGGTAGCTAATGGGCAGATTTGGATCATAATCATCTACGTAACAATGATTTGCTTTGGCATAACGTTTGACAACTTGTGTAATACCTCCTCGAATTCCTTTTTCAATAAATAATACCATATCTAGGTCTTTTATAATGTCTAGCTCAATGTTTGTAGTTTTTAACATTGCTTCATAGCTAAGGCCCGGAAGAGACATAAAATAGGCTGGATCTAAGCGATATATATCTATACAGAGTTTACGAAATTTTTCAAAGACTTCGCATAATAAAATTACATCTGTTTTTATATACATTTCGGTATACTCTTTTAAGTTCTTTATATTGAAGGTTTTCCATATGGCTTGAGCATGTTGATAATCAGAATTAGAAATATTTTCTAAAGTTAAATTGTTGTAAAATTTCTCTATTGCAGATAACTTAGTTTCCTCCAACCGCGCGAAAGAATTTATGTAAGAATACGGGTAAATTCCTTTTTTTGTCAGCAATTCAACTTTGGTTTCTTCAGAAAATAACTGGTACAAATGAGGGAATGTGATTGAATGATTCACAGAACCTTTCTTCATGTTTTGTACTAGGGTGTCTAGGCTAGCTGCTAAAAATTTATAACTGTCTACGAACCTTATTTTAGTTTTACAATTTTTAAATGTTTTAGTGAAACTTATGTATTTTTCTGTGTTACTTGGAATTACAGTAACATCTCCTTCATGGTCGGCTAAAAAAGGAACAATAAAGTGCGAGTCATAACCCTGAAAGTTATGCATAAATACCGGAATAAAATTGGGAGTTTTTGCTTGTAAATTGCAATTGGAATGAGCCGCTCCAATAAACTTAGATGTTACATGATCGTGATGACGTACTTTCTCATCGTTATTTAAAGTTTTCTGGCATATAACGCATAAATCAGTAGATTGATAAATTAACTTTTCTTGCTCGGTCATTTCAGCCATAGGTTCGACATTTCCATATATTTTATCAGCTCTTTTAGCCAATTCATGTAATGCTTCCATAAACATTGACATACAGTTTTCACCGGTGAAAATTGATGGTTGTTGATGATTAAATACTGGTATATCCGCTTTGACCATAAGTGATGCACAAAAGATTTTATGATTTTGAACTGATTTTGTCCAAGAAATTGATGGATTTTGTGAAGGACCCTCAATTGGTTCCAGATAGGATTCAAAGTCTGCATATGCTACAATTTTAATTTTTTGTGTGCATTCGAATTTTTTAAATTTGATTTTATCAGCAACTGGAAAATCCGATCTCACTGGTTTATGCGTACCGCAAAATAATAAATGCTCCTTTAATCTTTCTTCCGCGTTTATTCCGCTTTTTGTTTTATATCCCCAGGAAATAGATGTTAAACATCTGTGACAAATTTCTTTGGCTGATTTGTCATCGGATATTTGTCTACTAACAAGCCGGCTTAAATTTGTGATGTAACAATAGTGCGAATTTCTTTCATTTTGAAGAAACAAAAGGTCAAATCTCTCCTTGTAGGTTTCTCTTTTGCTTATTCTTAAAGGAAAAAAAAATTTTTTTCATCTAAACCGTAAACATTAATTAAAACATTGTTTACATTTTCAAATTTTTTAATGTCTTTCATGGAAGTGGGATATGTAATACAATCGAAATTATAATTATTATCAAAATGTTCATACGACTTAGGATTGCTCGAACCAATAGTTTTGCTTAATATTGCTAATCGAAAACAATCATTGTTTACGTTTTTTACATTAATTACGGCATGCTTGTTTTCTATAACTTTTGGCAATTTAATAAATTGTTTCCCGCTGAGAGGTTTATATTTAGTTAAATGCAAGTATAGAAAGTTACATGATACAAATGTCCAACCAGAACCTTTAGCTTCAAAAGAATCTAATTCCAAGACTATTTTTTCGAATGATTCTCTAATATATTCGTCCAAATCGGTTGAAGAATCTATAACTTGTTGACTAGTCTTAAAATTCATATCGGACTTTTCCTCATTATTTTGACTTATTTTTTTATATGTACAGTCTAACTGTAGATTAACTTTAAATATATTCCATTGAGCCAAATATGATTTTAAAATCTCAATCAATTTTTCTTTGTTTACTTCTAAAAATGTTTTCGGAATTATGTTTTTATCCCGATTTTCAATATAAAAATCTAAAACTGTATTACCAAATGCAGCCTTTTTAATGCCTTGTTCATACGTGATTAAGCTACTGAGTTGTTCCTTATGATAAAGTTTATATTTCTTAGGAGAACTAATTCCTTTTTCTGCACTATTAACACTGGAGAAAGATGGTATGTTTGAATGTGTCCGTTTTTTAAATGGTAAATGAAGTTGAGATTGTTTCAAAGATGACCCAGCAGGAGTTTGGAAATTTTCCATTGCTAACGATTGGCTACTGTGACCCACGAACGCTTGAAGGGAACTGATGCGCTTTTTTTTCTCACATACAATTTTATGTCGTGAACAGCTAAAATTTGATTTAAATTCGCGACTGCAATTTGTTCACGAATGAAATTCCCATTTACATATATGAGAACTTAAATTTTGTAATAAGAGCCCATTTTGTACATAAAACATCCATACCTTATGACACAGATACTTCCCCTAGGCCGATATTCACGCTTTTCTTATTTACTAAAACTTATGATGTATGTATTTTTGCACTTCCCTCCGTATTTCATCTTCAATAATCCTAAAAATAAAAAAATCTTACTTTTTTATTTTGAAAATTAAGTATTAATAACATTGATCGCAATAACAATTAATGATATGAAAACTCACCGTCATACTGCTCTATCTCCTCATCGGTGAAACATTCGCGGTACCTCTTTGGAAGAAAGGTTCGGATGAGTTCTCCTTCCTCTCCCTCTATGATGGCCTGCAGTGATTGGCCGTATTCAGTATTTTTTAAATTGAGTTTAAGTATTTTATATGCCGCTCCCTCTTCTAATTCTCCTATTGCCTTATAGGCTGTAAGGCCGTTCAATTTTTTTAATAATAATGACATCTGTAATATTTATAACCATTAGATTGCTATCACTATGCTAGGATTAGTTCATACTAATAGTTATACTGATATATAGATAGTTATACTGACTTACTTTTAAGCAAGGTTGGTGCTGTGAGGTTGAGCGAAGAGTAGAAGTAAACAATGTTTTAAAGCTCATAAGAGTACCTCTTATATACCATTTATAGGGAGGGGTAGAGGAGGAGGAGAGAAGCGTTGCAATTAATTATTTTATTCGCTCTAGACGTATTCAGAAAAAGACACAGATCTAAGCAAAAAAATGGCGATATTTATAGTGACAATTACCTCGTATCGATGAATATCACATTTTCGCTGCTGATGACATGTACTTGGATTTTAAATTTTTGTTTGTTTTTTAGATTAATAGCCATCCGTGAGAAAAACTTACTTTTTTTATTTGCTCTGATCGTTTCGCCCCTGTAGTAATTTAAATAATACCTGGAACATTTTAAGCTGAGCGCACATTAATACCACAGATAACGCTATTGATTTCTTTTAATAACCAATAAATCAAGAATAGTTATCTATCCGTGAGAAAAACTTACTTTTCTTATTTTTATGTCTGGTCGTCTTGCACCTGCAGTAATTTAAAATACCAAGCTGAGAGCACATTAATACCACAGACAACGCCATTATTTTCTTTTAATAACCAATAAATCAAGAACAGTTATCTAACCGTGAGAAATACTTACTTTTCTTATTTTTTTGTCTGGCCGTCTTGCACCTGCAGTAATTTAAAATACCAACGTCGGAAGTAAACAAATATAGGCCATAAGACCAGTCCAGCCGAAGTCAACGCCATCCAAGGTCAAACCACTCCATGAATGAAACGACCTCCTGATGAACTGTTATAGTTCAATCACCCCCACCAATGTAAACAAATGCTACGTTGCCAGATCTAATAAATTCCTTACAGTGTTGCCACATTGTGCACACAAACACCAGTCACTAGCCCAAGGTCACCCCCTCCCGCCCTAAGTAAACACCCCTCCCGCCCTACAATGACCTTGACCTACTGACCGTTTGCACAATCCGTCGTTTCCAACTACTTGTCTAGTTTGGAATTCGGTCTTCTGTAAATGCATGTGATTTTGTAGTTGTGCTTGAGCCTGACAAGTACTGTGATTGCTGAGTGTTTGTCATCGTTTAGTGTGTTGTTGTTCAGTAGTCTGGAGGGGACGTCGTTACGCACTAAAAGTGCTACACCTCCGTGTAGAGTTTGTGTGTCAAGTCTGTATGTGTGATATCCTGTAAAGTGTATATGTGTTTGTCTGTTGAGTTTTGTATCCGTGAGTGCCATGACGGACGGCCTATAGTCGGCCAGAAGGGTTTCTAGCTCGAACTTTCGCTTTACGAGCCCTGTTATGTTATAATTTATGATAGTATGTCTATCCATGTTTGTTCGTGAAAGAGTTTTGGAGCACTACATTAAGAGTGCCCATTAATGTCATGAACATTTCTTTCATGTCCTTAAACATTGTTATGAGCTCAAGAGCCCATGTGGGTTTATCGTCCTGATTGGGATTTTGTTGGGGGGGGATGACTCCATTGAGGGTGACACCGGCATATGAATGCGGGTCTGACGTTGAGACACTATTAGTAGCCTGATTTGTTTGGTTTTTGTTATCTTGATTGATGACAATTTTGTTTTGAAACTTATTTTTAATTAGTACAATTCTTTTTACGCAGTTGCGATATGAGGCCACGTGAGGGCCACCACAATTTGCGCACTTTGGGGGCATGGTTTTGGGGCATTTTTCGGTTTCGTGATTTTCACCACAGCGTACGCATTTTACTATGCGCCCGCAGTAATTTTTTGTGTGGCCAAATTCCTGGCATGCATGGCATTGCCTGGGGCCATTTATGTTTTTCATTTTTTCCACGCTGTACCCCATGTAGTCTATGGGGCCCAGTTTGAAAATTTTTTTTAAGTGTCACATCGTAGTCTGTAGTAACTACGATGTTGCTAAGTGGCGTTTTTTGTCCGTTTGGGTCTGTTTTTGTCATCCTCCATATGTTTTTAAACCCAGGTAGGTGGGCAACGAGGTGATTTTTTATTGATTCAATAGGGTGATCTAAGTCAAACCTTTTAAGAATGTACCTTCTCAGAGGTTTAGTACCTCTGGGGGCAAATGAGTGGTAGCTGATGTTTTGTGCCTTATCCAACAGCCCTATAACTTTTTTAAAGTCTTCGTTTGTGTTAAGAAAAAATTTGTTTTCTGTCTGGTTAGATCTGATGTAAAAAGATGCGATACCTGCATCGGTTAGGTGGCGTTTTAAGCTCACCGCTGACATGGCCGGCCTGATAACAATAGGGGCCGGCTTGTTTATTTTTGTTTGATTAGTATGTGTTGTGATTTCTGTATTCTGTATTCCAGAGGTGTGAATGAGTTATTACGGGTGTATTATTTGTGATGTTTGGTCTTGGTACAAAAGACATTGGTTTTTTGGCTTGTACTAATATAAAGCCTTCGTCGTCAGTATTGTTAATTAGTTAACGTTTAAGTCTTTGCGACTTAATTTGCGGTCTCTGTACGATGTTTTGTGAAGTGGAAGGTGTAATTTCCATGTGGATGTCCGAGTCCGTCATTGTAGAGTTCGTGTTATACAAAAGGATAAATAAACTATTTAATTAATTAAATTGATTAATAAACACTAATATGGTTAATAAAACAATATATAGTAACAAAGTAATAAAAACTTACATTTTGATGATGTTCGTAAAAACCGGAAGTAAACAAATTGAAACCACGTGGAAAAGGACGCTATAATAGACGCTGAGATGTGTTCACAATGGCGGCCAATCACAAACTGCTTCTATGATATCTGGTCCGCTCTCAGCCCAATCCCTTAAATAGCACAAAGTGAACGGTTCTGCCGAAGTTCCTTCTTCGTCGATAGCGTTAACAACCAGATCCCGCGACAACCAATCAGCCACCGCGTTTTCTACAACCTTTTTATGGATTACCTTAAACGTATACGCTGCTAGCGGTTCCTTCCACCACGATACCCGTGCTGAGAACTCCTTAAGGGTACTTAAATAAACCATTGGGTTATGGTCCGCCAGTAGTTCGAAGCTTCTGCCATAAACGTAAGGGTGAAAATGTTCCACCGCCATACCACCGCCAACAACTCCCGTTCGATGGCTCTATAGCCTTTTTACGCCTCGTTCAACTGCCGGCTTGCATATGCGATTGGCTTTTCTCTTTCGCCAAATTCTGTGACAAAACCGCCCCGATAGCAATTTCACTCGCATCTGTCGTTATGCGGAACATCAAGCGGAAATCTGAGAATGCAAGCAACGGTTTCGACGTTAAAATTTCCCGGCACCTCCGGATGCTTTCTAATTAAGTTGGGCCTAATGCGAACCGTCCCCCTTTTCTCAGAATCTCCGTTAACGGTTGTATTAATGCCGCGATTTCCGGAATGAACCGGCGGTAATAATTTACCATTCCTAGAAACCTACGGATTCCACGAATATTGGTGGGTAATGGAGGTTCTTGGATTGTTTTCACGTGTTCCTGGTAGTGTTGCACGCCTTCGTTCGAGACCATGTGTCCTAGAAACCTAATTTCTTTCAATACGAACTTGGATTTACCTTGCGACAGCTTCAGACCAAATTCCCTTAACCTATCGAATACCCTCCTTAAATGCCCTATGTGTTCCTCTTGGGACCGGCTGAACACTATCTGGTCATCCATGTACACCTATGCAAAATCCTCTCCCATTCCCCTCTGAAATTCGTCCATAAGGCGCTGGAACGTTAGTGGGCCCCCTTTAACCCAAAAGGCATCCGCACAAACTCATAGTGCCCTCTTTCCCAGGAGAACGCGCTCTTTCCTATAACTTCTTCTGCCATCCTGACCTGATGATAACCGCTCTTGAGGTCGATGGTGCTAAAAATGAACCTCGCCCAAAGTCTTACATCGGCCTCTAACTATGGCTATCGTACACTCGCACTGTTCGCACGTCTCCCAAATACCCTTTGCTGTCGCGCTCCCATCTCGGATCCCAAAGGACCCCTCTTCCGGGGATTCCCACTCCTTACCTCATGTCTCCTTGAATCCGGATTACTGCGCCCAGAATGTGTGCTTTCCTCTCCGGATGACTCCCCGCTGGAGAATTTCCTTCTGCTCCTCTGGTGGCTCTGCCTTCCGCTCCACTCCTGGGTGTTGACCTCCATAGGCTCTGGCTGTGAACTCCTCCTATTCGCACAGTTGCGTCTTGGGCATTCCCTTGACACATGTCATTTCCTGCAACACTCATAACATCGAATGAGTTTGGATTGTGCGGCCAGGTGTCCCGTTTGGTTACATTCGTAACACCTTCTTTCCTGTCTCCGCCGTCTGTCTTCTGGACCTCTACTTGTTCGTTTTTCCAATCCTCTATCTCCCCCGTTATACCTCGGTGGACTACAATACCTTCTTCTTGGCGCTTTCACTTCCGTCCACTCTCCTTCCGCCTTTTCAAAACGAGCTTATTTTCGTTCTCGAGCATCAATAAGCTCATGAGGACAATCTATGCAGTCCCGAGGGAGAGACCCTGGTCGATCAATATAGTGGTTCAGTTGAACCTTTAATAAACCCCTCACGAACTCCGTCCGCAAGGAACCTTCTGCCAGCCCAAACGCCTCAATCATCTTCTCCACCAATTGTTTGTAGAGAACAAGCAGTCTCTTCGCAAATTCGCCTTCCGATTGACCTGGGAGTCTTCGTTCCTTCAGCAGATAGAAAGTGTCTTCTTCCGGGGTCCATCTCCCGCTGACATACAATTTCTTCAACCTCACCTTAAGTGTATCCCAAGATTGGGTTGTGTCGTCTTGAATCGCATTTAAAATCCTCCGTGATATGGGACACACTAACGAAGCCTCTAGCAACACCACGTCGGATTCGAGTAGTGTCCCCGTCTCTTTTCGTGACACAATAAGATCTTTAATCTGGTCACCTCCTTTCATAAAATGTTCGAGGTCTTCAACTACATTTGTAAACCGCTCCAGCTGACTTATCACTTCATGAATAAATGCAGAGTTCTGGGTCCGTATTTTAAGCAACGCTAACTGGGTCGTTTCGGCCGCCTTCAACAATTGAGACTTAAGTTTATTCCGCTCCACCGTTGCCTGCGCCAACTCTAATTTCTCTATTGCTTCAGATTCAACCATTTTTGAACCTTCAGAGTTTTCTAAAATATAAACTGAATAACTAAAAAATTAACCTACGTAACGGCGAAAATAACTCCCGGCTTTCGGCACCAGCTACAATTAGACTGAATGAATAAATGAATAACTTAATAGAAAGGGGTTTTGGGGCAGAATCACGACATGCGTATAGATAACAACTGACTTTATTTCTCTTACACAGCTCTATATATAGTCTTTTAAACGTGTTATGAACTAAGAACAACAAAACTTAATCCTAAACTTCTATTGATATTTCCTAAGTCTAAGTGTCTATTTACAGCGGATAACATATATATATATATATATATATATATATATATATATATATATATATATATATATATATATATATATACTATATAGTTAAATGTTCTCAACGGATCGAATACTTTTTAAAAAGCACAAATAAAAACTTAAAAAATAGCAATATTAACTGTACAAGTGACTACGGACGAAAAAGGCACCTCTCTTTGGTCTGGGACGGTTAAATAAGACCAGCCATCCTGGTACTATTTATTTGATTCCAAGAAGTTTATTGTAACTATGAGCCACCTGCATCTTAAAGTGCATAACAATTCTAGGTGGTTTATTATCATTCTAAGAATAGTTTACCATTTATACACTTGTGTGCCACCTGTAACTATATAGTATATAAACAACTTCAGAGTCGTAAGGAACTTTTAACTCATCTAAATCTTCATTATAACATTCAAAGTCATAATATGGAAGGAAACAGTTCATTGCATAACCGTATATATTATTTACATCTGCGTAAATTAAGTAGCTAATGGGCTGATTTGGATCATAATCATCTACATAATAATTATTTGCTTTGGCATAACGTTTGACGATTTGTGTAATACCTCCTCGAAGGTCTTTTTTGATAAATAATACCATATCTATGTCTTTGATAATGTCCAATTAAGTATTTGTCGTTTTTAACATTTCACATGATAAAATTTCGTCTTTTTGTATATACATTTCGGTGTATTCTTTTAAATTATTTATGTATAAATAATGGAATGAAATTGGGTGTTTTTTCTTGTAAATTGCAATTAGAATGAGCCGCTCCAATGAACTTAGATGACACATGATCATGATGAGGCAAGTACTATAAATACGCGGGTTGAGCACTGAGCAACGGCCTTGAACTGGGACATGACCTTGAGGCCTGCTACAGGAGCGTCTGGTGTGACCTTGAGGTCATTGACCGGCCATGGTAGGGTGAGAGGGGTGTAAGCTAGGGTGAGGGGGGGTCCTTGTGACGTAATAGCAGATGTTGATATAGGTCGGCAGGTGTTATTGGTCCTAGAAGTGGAACATGGCAACAGCGCATCGCAGATGTGGCAACAGCGCATAGGGGGCAGGTGCCTCGCCGTGTAGTGGGGGTAAAAAATTTCATTCATATTATCCTAAACTGTTTTTTAATACTGGGAGCTCTTCTCACCTACACACAGTAAGAATGTTTTTTTTTTTCTTTAGTCTTTGAATCGCTATATAAGTGTCAAGAAATATCCAAGCAAATTTTAACTTTTTGTTTTTAGATGTCTCTCTTGAAAAAATTAAACGAACTCAAACCGATTTATAAAAACATAGGTGAGCTGACTGCAGGTCAAACATATAAAATTCATAAAATAACGAAAAAGGAGACGGAGTATGGTCCAAGTTTAGAGGCCATAATAGAAAACTTAGAGGGGGATGAAGGACAAATACGAACATTTTTACCCAAAAGATATGTCTTCATAATAACTGATGAAGACATAGCAAATTACGACCGTAAATTTTATTCAAATATAAAATAAAGTTTATTTTTATTTTTTTTTACTTGGCTAAGTGATTATATCTGGTTTCAGGACAGCTAAAATTTCAATATTTTGGAAAAAGAAAAAATGCCTACGATTTGAAGTTTATGTAATTGTAGGTAATAGGGTATGACCCTTTATGTTTTTTATATTAGCAGTGTATAGTCGTATTTTTTTTTTTAAAGGATTAAAAAATGAATCACATGAGTAATAAAAATAATTACTTGTGTGATAAATGTGGATTATTAGTAGAAAGACACAGATGTAAATGGTTGTTTTTTTATTGTCAAGGCTGTGGCAAAGAATTCAATAAAAAGTTTAATTTTGATCGTCATAAATTAACTTGTAAATTTACTAAATTCCTATGTTGGCGATTGTAAAACTTTTAAATTAAATATAACGTTAGAATGCACATATATTAAGAAAAATGGTAACACTATTAATGAAAGAACAGATTTTAATTTTAAATCGAAAATTAATACGATAGATGTTTCTATAAACCTTGAAAATTATGTTGAAACAACTTTTGAAAAAATTAT
Source organism: Troilus luridus (assembly GCA_964056705.1). NCBI lineage: Eukaryota > Metazoa > Arthropoda > Insecta > Hemiptera > Pentatomidae > Troilus > Troilus luridus. Next base: position 18,949,834 of record OZ057413.1, read on the forward strand.
AGGAGAACAGGACGAGTTTGAAAAAAAAGGTTCTGGTTGGATGTATATTTCATCAAATTATCTCTGCTTGCATTTAACAAAGTATAGACCTTTTGGAGGGTCCCAATATATTGAATTACCCCAAAAAATTAAGGACAAACGTTGTGTTATAAATGTAAAAAATAATACTAATGATTGCTTCCGTTTAGCTATACTTAGTGATAATATTAGATCAAGTGACATTAACTCATACAAAAATATTCAAACCACATATTCCTTTGATTCTATATCGTTCCCGACTCCAATTAGTGATATCAAACGATTTGAAAATTTAAATAACCTGTCTATAAATGTTTATGGCTTAGATGAGAAAAATAATGTGTATCCGATTAGAATTAGTCAAAAGGAAAAATATGATAAAATGTTTGATTTATTGCTTTTACAAAATGGAAAAAATGTTCACTATTGTTTGATCACAAATCTATCACGATTAGTAAGTTCTCAAATATCTTTGCACAAATGTGCATATAGTATCTGTCATAGATGTCTGTCAGTATTTCCAAAGACGTATGTAAACAAGTATGGGAAAAATGGTGATGAGCGAGAGCGTGAACATGAATTATTTTGTCGTAATCATAAACCAATTCTATCTGATTTTCCGAAAGAAGATAAAATTAAATTAAACATGTTGAATATACACAACCTATTCCAATTGTAGTTTATGCAGACATTGAATCTCTTTTAATACCGGTTTCAGGACCTTTTAATAATCCATCGACATCTTGGAATAAAGCTGTACACGAGCATCAAGCCTTTTCTGTTTCACTTCTGGTAAAGTCTGATATGTTTGATTTGAAACCGTTTGTTTATACGGGGGAAAACTGCAAGCTAGTGTTTTTAGAAAAACTTGAATCTATAGTTGCCGAAGCTGATAAAATATATAGTAATCCTCTTCCGATGCAAGAAATGAGTGAAGGGGATAAAACAAGATTTTATTCTGCTAAAGACTGTATATTATGTCAATACCCTTTAGATGAGCATGATCGCGTGCGTCATCACTGTCACTTGTCAGGAAAATTTATTGGACCGGCACATAACGCATGTAATTTAAGAGCAAGAAAACCTGATTTTATACCTGTTTTTATGCACAACTTACAAGGCTATGATTCACATTTTATAATCCCTTTCTTGGGCCGATGTGAAAATGTTTGCGTAATTCCTAGTAATTCAGAAAAATATATAAGTTTCAGTATAAAATTTAAAGGATTAAAAACAAAAATACGATTTGTTGACTCGTTCAAATTTCTTTCATCAAGTTTGGATACATTAGTGACCAATTTACAAAATCAATCAAAGTCAATTAATGAAATATTTCCAAATATGACTAGTATTATTAATGATGAAAACAAAATTAAATTGCTCACAAGGAAAGGTGTATTTCCATACAATTATTTTAGTTCGTTTGAATGTCTGAATGAAACTCAACTACCTCCTAAACAATCATTTTTTAATGAATTATCAAAAAAATCCATAAGCGATGAAGACTATGAGCATGAAAAAAGTGTGTGGGAAACGTTTAAAATCAAAACATTAAAAGATTATGCAGAATTATATGTAAAAACGGATGTAATTCTGTTGTGTGAAGTTTTTGAAACCTTCCGACTTCTCTGTCAACTAATTTATCAATTGGATCCTGCTTAGTTTTTTACTTTGCCACAGTTATCTTGGAATGCAATGTTGAAATATACGAAAATAAAATTATATATAATAAAAGATGTTGATATAGTACAGTTTTTTGAAAAGGGAATAAGGGGAGGTATTTGCCAAGTCGTTTCCCGCTATGCCAAAGCTAACAATAAATATTTAAGTGAGTACGATTCCACTAAACCCAGTAATTATTTATTATATGCAGATGTTAATAATCTCTATGGTTATGCCATGAATCTTTCACTGCCATATGCCGAATTTGAGTGGACTAATGAAAAATTAAATGTATTAGATCTGAAAAACGATTCAGAAACCGGTTACATATTAGATGTTGATATTGAACCCCGTAGAAATTCATGAATTACCTGAAAAAAATAATCCACCTAATAGTAAAAATGTTAAACTATTAACGACCCTGTTACCGAAAACACGTTATATAGCACATTATGTGATTTAAAACAAGCTTTACAACTTGGGGTAAAAATTTCAAAAATTCACAGAGTATTAAAGTTTAAACAAAAGAATTGGTTGGCACCATACATAGAAATTAATTCAAATATGAGAGCATCTGCAAAAAATACATTCGAGTCAGATTTTTACAAACTGATGAATAACAGTTGCTTTGGCAAATTTATGGAGAACGTACGTAACAGAATCGATTTAAAAATAGTAACCAATGAAAAATCATTATTTCGTCAAGTTAACAAACCAAATTTTAAAGGAAGGATTATATTTGCAGATAATGTAACAGCGGTCCAGTTGGAAAAAGAAAGTATTATTTTTGATAAACCGTTGTATGTAGGATTCTCCGTGCTAGAATTGAGCAGAGTGTTGATGTATCATTACCACTATAATGTTTTCTTGGAAAAATATGGTATAGAAAATGTTACCTTGTGCTATACTGACACCGATTCATTTTTATACAATATTAGGACGCAAGATATTTATTCTGATATAACTGGAGAGCTGCAAAAATATTTTGATACAAGCAATTTTCCTACTTGTCATTTCTGTTATTCAGCAAAAAACAAAAAAGTAGTCGGTCTGTTGAAAGATGAAACCTTTGGAGATCCTATAGTGGAATTTGTCGGGTTGAGACCTAAAATGTATTCTTACATAACGGTTAAAAAGTCAAAGGGAATAAAAAAATCAGCTGTTAACGATTTTACTTTTAAAGATTACTTAAACACGCTTAAAGAAAGTGATACTATATATTCCTCGTTTTATATAATTCAATCTAAAAAACATAACGTTCAAACCTCACTAATAAATAAAAAGTCATTGTGCTCATTTGATGACAAAAGGCGTACATTAAGCGATGGAGTGCAAACACTCCCTTACGGCTACTATAGCTTTAATGAATAAAAAAACAACCATTAAATGTAATTGGTATTGTAAATGAATTTCAAAAATGTATTTAATGTCTAATTATATTATTATTATTATCTACTAATAATAATAGATACAATTCAAATTATACAATCAAAAAGACATCAAGTGCAAACAATATTAATAAATAAAAAGTCTCTTTCCCCATATGATGATAAACGCCATACAGCAATTAACAATACAGATACGCTACCTTACGGCCATTATTCATTGCATTAGTTATATAATTGTTAATTGTTATATGTAATTGTAGTTATAAGTATATAATAGTTGTAATAAATTAATTCTAAAACATTAATAAATGAATAAATAAATGATTACTTAAATCATAGAAGTGTAGGTTAAAAAAAAAAAAACAAGAACATTAATTATCAATCACTAGATTTATTTTACATGTTATAGCAGCAACAAGTCAATAAAAAAATCCTATTTTATATTTTAGGAATGTTTTTAATAAACGTTTTGTTGTAACAGGATTAAAAAAATAAATAAATGTCCAATATAAGAGTGTTTTTTTCTTTCACAACATTCTGCAATATCCTTTCTGTCAATCCAGCTGCCTTCTTCCAATCCCAACCACTTCACGTACAACTTGTTTCCTTTTCTCTTCAAAACCTTTTCTACAAGATATACATCTGGATATTTAACCTTTTGTAACTCCTTTTCATAAAATGCACCACTGATTGGCTGTCCTTTCAGGTCTTCTAACAAATATGTGTATGGATATGTCTTCTGAACCTTGACTATTATAAAAATTTCACTTGACCAATTTGAAAAATATCCTTTTGAAAATATGGGTTTTTGTTTAGATATTCTGACAAAATCATCTTCTTTAAATTTCTCCTTTCGTACTACTACTCTTCCATTCGATGAAGAATAGACATTATTTTGCAAATATTTCTCTGCTTTTTTATTATTACAAGCGTCGATTGGTCTCATACCTATAGTCCTATGGAATGATGAATTATACCCTTGTACAATTTGTGGTAGGATATCTAAAAATTTGTAATTTCCTTGCATGCTGAATGCTTTCCACATTTTCCCTTTTAATGTCCTATTAAACCTTTCTACAATGGAAGCTTTCATATTAGAAGTGGAATAATGATTAACACCATATTGTTTCATTAGAGATTTAAACTTGGAATTGTAAAATTCCTTTCCCTGATCACTTTGAATATTGTTTGGAGTTTGCCCACTCGAATGAAAAACACTCTCCATTTCTTTAGTCACATTGTCCGCCGATTTCAGCTTTAGAGGCATGGCCCATGCATATTTGGAAAAACAGTCGATAACTGTCAATAAATATTTGTACCCTTTATTTTCTCGAGAATAAGGTATCATCTCTACCAGATGTATTTGCCACAAGTCATTTATTCCTTTCAACACTGTCTTTCGCCTGGGGTATTTCTTCCGTGCTGGCTTATGTAATTCATTTACAACAGCTCTTTTTATTATTGATGAATCCATCTATATTACTCCTGGTTTCATCTTTCAACAGACCGACTACTTTTTTGTTTTTTGCTGAATAACAGAAATGAGAAGTAGGAAAATTGCTTGTATCAAAATATTTTTGCAGCTCTCCAGTTATACCAGAATAAATATCTTGCGTCCTAATATTGTATAAAAATGAATCGGTGTCAGTATAGCACAAGGTAACATTTTCTATACCATATTTTTCCAAGAAAACATTATAGTGGTAATGATACATCAACACTCTGCTCAATTCTAGCACGGAGAATCCTACATACAACGGTTTATCAAAAATAATACTTTCTTTTTCCAACTGGGCCGCTGTTACATTATCTGCAAATATAATCCTTCCTTTAAAATTTGGTTTGTTAACTTGACGAAATAATGATTTTTCATTGGTTACTATTTTTAAATCGATTCTGTTACGTACGTTCTCCATAAATTTGCCAAAGCAACTGTTATTCATCAGTTTGTAAAAATCTGACTCGAATGTATTTTTTGCAGATGCTCTCATATTTGAATTAATTTCTATGTATGGTGCCAACCAATTCTTTTGTTTAAACTTTAATACTCTGTGAATTTTTGAAATTTTTACCCCAAGTTGTAAAGCTTGTTTTAAATCACATAATGTGCTATATAACGTGTTTTCGGTAACAGGGTCGTTAATAGTTTAACATTTTTACTATTAGGTGGATTATTTTTTTCAGGTAAAAATGGCAGTTGAGAATGATTATCATGAATTTCTACGGGGTTCAATATCAACATCTAATATGTAACCGGTTTCTGAATCGTTTTTCAGATCTAATACATTTAATTTTTCATTAGTCCACTCAAATTCGGCATATGGCAGTGAAAGATTCATGGCATAACCATAGAGATTATTAACATCTGCATATAATAAATAATTACTGGGTTTAGTGGAATCGTACTCACTTAAATATTTATTGTTAGCTTTGGCATAGCGGGAAACGACTTGGCAAATACCTCCCCTTATTCCCTTTTCAAAAAACTGTACTATATCAACATCTTTTATTATATATAATTTTATTTTCGTATATTTCAACATTGCATTCCAAGATAACTGTGGCAAAGTAAAAAACCAAGCAGGATCCAATTGATAAATTAGTTGACAGAGAAGTCGGAAGGTTTCAAAAACTTCACACAACAGAATTACATCCGTTTTTACATATAATTCTGCATAATCTTTTAATGTTTTGATTTTAAACGTTTCCCACACACTTTTTTCATGCTCATAGTCTTCATCGCTTATGGATTTTTTTGATAATTCATTAAAAAATGATTGTTTAGGAGGTAGTTGAGTTTCATTCAGACATTCAAACGAACTAAAATAATTGTATGGAAATACACCTTTCCTTGTGAGCAATTTAATTTTGTTTTCATCATTAATAATACTAGTCATATTTGGAAATATTTCATTAATTGACTTTGATTGATTTTGTAAATTGGTCACTAATGTATCCAAACTTGATGAAAGAAATTTGAACGAGTCAACAAATCGTATTTTTGTTTTTAATCCTTTAAATTTTATACTGAAACTTATATATTTTTCTGAATTACTAGGAATTACGCAAACATTTTCACATCGGCCCAAGAAAGGGATTATAAAATGTGAATCATAGCCTTGTAAGTTGTGCATAAAAACAGGTATAAAATCAGGTTTTCTTGCTCTTAAATTACATGCGTTATGTGCCGGTCCAATAAATTTTCCTGACAAGTGACAGTGATGACGCACGCGATCATGCTCATCTAAAGGGTATTGACATAATATACAGTCTTTAGCAGAATAAAATCTTGTTTTATCCTTTAATGGAATTTAGTAAATTTAATAGGACTTCTTTTTTATTGTTTAAAAATTCGACAGTTGATAATTTTTTATTATCGTTGGGAATGTAAATGTCCTCAACCGCATTTCCTAACGAAGCTCTAATTATACCGTTTTCTTGTGCAATCACCTTCTCCCGCATCTGACGGCAAAACATGCTATATTTTCTTTTTTTATTGGGAACCTCCATTGTGCTCGTGTTGGACATATCATTCCTACTAACTCCGCTAACAACTTTACAAGTTAATTTATGACGATCAAAATTAAACTTTTTATTGAATTCTTTGCCACAGCCTTGACAATAAAAAAACAACCATTTACATCTGTGTCTTTCTACTAATAATCCACATTTATCACACAAGTAATTATTTTTATTACTCATGTGATTCATTTTTTAATCCTTAAAAGTAAAAAAAAAAATACGACTATACACTGCTAATATAAAAAACATAAAGGGTCATACTCTATTACCTACAATTACATAAACTTCAAATCGTAGGCATTTTTTCTTTTTCCAAAATATTGAAATTTTAGCTGTCCTGAAACCAGATATAATCACTTAGCCAAGTAAAAAAAAATAAAAATACAACTTTATTTTATATTTGAATAAAATTTACGGTCGTAATTTGCTATGTCTTCATCAGTTATTATGAAGACATATCTTTTGGGTAAAAATGTTCGTATTTGTCCTTCATCCCCCTCTAAGTTTTCTATTATGGCCTAGATAGATAGATAGTTTAGAAACTTGGACCATACTCCGTCTCCTTTTTCGTTATTTTATGAATTTTATATGTTTGACCTGCAGTCAGCTCACCTATGTTTTTATAAATCGGTTTGAGTTCGTTTAATTTTTTCAAGAGAGACATCTAAAAACAAAAAGTTAAAATTTGCTTGGATATTTCTTGACACTTATTCCCAATTAGTCCAAGAAAACAAACATTGATAGTCTCATTACCATAATCTAGGTATTAACCGTTCACAGATGCTAGGAGTTGATTAATTGTAATGGAGTATTACCTCAATCTGTCTTTAACACATTTTCAATCGATTAAAGACACATCTGCGCGGTGTTGACATAAATTTATACGTTTCATTAGTCCAAGAAAACAAACATTGATAGTCTCATTACCATAATCTAGATATTAACCGTTCACAGCTGCTAGGAGTTGATTAATTGTAATGGAGAATCACCTCAATCTGTCTTTAACACATTTTCAATCGATTAAAGACACATCTGCGCGGTGTTGACATAAATTTATACGTTTAATTAGTCCAAGAAAACAAACATTGATAGTCTCATTACCATAATCTAGTTGAAACAGCACCTGTCTTTCACTACACGACCACGGCGAGGAGGCAGCTGCCAGTATTAAAAAACAGTTTAGGATAATATGAATGAAATTTTTTACCCCCACTATTCTACGCGTACTACAACAGCTGAGCCCAGGCCAGTATTAAAAAACAGTTTAGGATAATATGAATGAAATTTTTTACCCCCACTACACGGCGAGGCACCTGCCCTCTATGCGCTGTTGCCACATCTGCGATGCGCTGTTGCCATGTTCCACTTCTAGGGCCAATAACACCTGCCGACCTATATCAACATCTGCTATTACGTCACAAGGACACCCCCCCTCACCCTAGCTTACACCCCTCCCACCCTACCAAGGCCGGTCAATGACCTCAAGGTCACACCAGACCCTCCTGTAGCAGGCCTCAAGGTCATGTCCCAGTTCAAGGCCGTTGCTCAGTGCTCAACCCGCGTATTTATACTACTGAGGCACCTTATCATCGTAATTTAATGTTTTCTGGCAGATAACACATAAATCGGTAAACTGATAAATTAACTTTTCTTCCTCCGTCATTTCAGACATAGTTTCAACTTTCATATATTTCAACTACCATATATTTCATCAGCTTTTTTACCCAAATCATACAGTCCTTCCATTAGCATTAACATACATTTTTGAATGTAAATACATGTAGTTTAAATTGAGGTATATCCGCTTTGACCATAAGTGAAGCACAAACAATTTTATGGTTTTGAACAGATATGATTTAAGGTAAGAAATAATGTATGTATGTATGCATATATTGTTAATTGTAATTTTTGACCAAATATTCGACTGAAATATACATAAACCTATTGTCAAGTTTCATCCCATATTTTTTACAAGTTAAATCATCCTTTTTAAGAGTGCAAAAGGCCCTGGAGGCTGTTTTCCAGCCTAAATCTCCATTTTAGATGTTTAAACCATTCTTGAATCGATCAGTGTAAAAACCTTTACGCCTTTGTATTATTTTTCTTTCCAATGAAGAACGGTTTTAACTTTTTCTTTCTTTTTTTTTGAAAATTATTTCTTACTAACTCGTATCTTAACATAAAAATATATGTTGTCTTTTAATTTTTAAAATACATTTTTAACCCAGCAAACAGTGATGGTATACTCGAAATTTATCTTCATTAGATGATAATAACTATTTTTGTAAAAATAGTTCTTTTTTTATTTTTTTTTTTAATTTTTAGAATAAGGCAAACTTGATAATTCTTAGAAGACTATGATTAATGGTTATACACTTAAGTTTAACTGAGCAATAAAACGCACTAAATTACTGCACAAGAATAATAGAATAATAATAAGCAATAGAACAGTAATCTATTGTGATTCTGTAGGCAATGGAACATTGTCTTTGGAAATATGTCAGATAATAACAAAAAAAACATGTTTAGTGCATCAGATTAAATGTAAATTGATCATGTTGTATTGGTATTGATATACTGCTAATTACACTATTTAGTCAATCATTAATTTTTTAGATGTTTCGCTGTACTACTTGTATTTATATTTTTTAGAAGTTCAATAAAGCTTACATTCAAATCATGAGTTGCTTTCTTTTTCCTGTATATGTGTGTGGTGTCTGTATATATATATATATGTGTGTGTGTGTGTGTATAAAGAAAACTGCGTCGCTAATATACGAGCGCTTTTCTTAATTTTGTATTTGCCCAGATTGCGACACAGCTATCATTATTATTTAAGACTTGTAAAGATGTAATTGTAAATTAATCTTTTTTTTATCAGAGAAACACAATCCAGTCTTTATTTCCTTAACCAAGGGCATATATATATATTAAATATAAACATTCCTACTCGTCCCTCTATTCCCAGTCTGCTGGTGTTCCTCAAGGTAGCACCCTCGGTCCTATCCTCTACTCAGTATAGACAGCTGACATTCCAACCCATCCTAACATCTTTATTTCCACGTATGCTGGTGACACATGTGTGTTCTTACCCACATATTGCATCCCAATCCCTTCAATCACATTTATCAAGCCTCGAATAATGGTGTCGGAATTGGAGAATTAAAATCAATTCCAACAAGTCCCATCAAATTATCAAAAATCAATTACCTTTACCCTTCGCCGAAAACCCATGACTTTCTGTCCTACTGTATCCTTTACTCCAATAGTACTCCACCAAAATCCAAAATACTAACAGCAATCCGAAATCCTTCGCAAAATCCTAAACGCTCCTTTTTTGTCACAAATAAAACCATCCATAATGACCTTATGTTACCGATTTAGCCAATTCCAGATACCTATCATTCCATAATAAACTCCAGGCCCATCCAATAATAAACTCCAGTAGTTTCCATCATTGCATCCAATTCCATCCCGGACAATCCTCCAAGGCGTCTGAACAGAAGATGGCCTCGGGACCTTCTTTTATAGAAATGTTATTAGAGTACTGCCAGTGGGTAGAGCCACTACATGTCCTGTCATGTATTTATCTATTCATATAGGTCTTGTATTAGATGTATATATTACAGTTGTACAATTCAATAAAATAATTTTTAAAAATATATATATGTTGTGTTATAACTATAACTAAAACATGTTTACTTCATTATAATTTATTTGTCGATGGTCGGCAAATAATGATGGTCGATGGTCGAAGAAATCGATGATCAAGTTCACCGTATATGTGTTTAATTAATAATTTAATTTTGTTACCAACATCTTAGTTTAATAGATTTCCAGACATTTGAAGGTTGAAACTGGATTCAAGATTCTTCATTACAATATAATGATGTAACAATCATAACAAATAAGTATTAAACCTAAGTAACAGGTCGTCTTGCTTAACTAGTAGGTGTAGGTTACATTATCACCTATCATGCATAACCTTACTATATGTAATTTATTTTACATATTTATTTCCTTGTGATTTGGAGACAGCGCTTTTTGTTCGGAATTGATCTTTTCATGTATTTTACGTCTCTTATCTGAGGAGCGAACCAAAGTATTTTAAAAGAGCTTTCAATGTATAGAGTGCTGAGTTACTGTGTCGAAAGTCAATGGTTCGAATCCGGCTGTAGCAGATGAAATATTTTGTCTATTAGCAGCCATGGATAGACCCATGTAGGGCCACTCTGCCTATAAAGTGAGCTTACTTGAACGGGGGAAAGCCTGGCGATTGAGCATGATCTTGGAATAAGCACCTTCCTACACAATCGTGCAACAGAAACAGTACAGACTCTACCATATACTGAACCAAGATTTTTCATGGCTTGTAGTGGCACAGTTTTTTTTTTTAAGTTTTTTAAATTACTTATTTATTGATATTTACAACTATATTACAGTAATATAACAAGTAAATTGGCCGAGGGATACATAATGACGTGATATAATGACAAGTAGAGAAACTACCCACTGGTAGTACTCAAATCGCATGTTCAACTAAGAAGGTCACGTGGGGGAAGCTAGGTTTGAAACTAGAGGGTTTGAGTGGAAATGAAGTTTGTTATGAAAGGATAGATACCGGGTTCGGGCCAAATCAGCAACAAATGGGACATCAAGGTCGTTATGGATGACTATATTCTTAACAAAATAAGGAACGTTGAGGATTTTACGAAGGATTTTGGATTGTAGGGATTGGATACGAGAAGAATTCGATGGCTTAGTGGAGCCCCAAAGCTCTACCCCGTAAGTCCAAATAGGTCGTATGATGGTCACGTAGATGAGTCTTTTGTAATTAATTGGGAGCTTAGAGCGTTTGTCTAGTAAGTGTTGAAGTAGCCTGAAACGTCGAGCGGTTTCTTGTCTTTTCAGTCTTGTATGAGGATTCCAGGTTAATGGTTTGTCGAGATACCCTGAGTATCGGATCTGTTCTACAGGCACAAGTGGGGTAATTATTGAAGGATACTGAAGGGCAGGAAGTCATTGGTTTACGACGTAAGGTAAAAGAGATTTGATGGGATTAGCACAGTTTTTTTAAATTACTTTTTTTTAAATTTCGAACAATCCAAAAATGTTCACAGCGTGGTCTTCCAGAACAACCGGAGAATTTCAGCAGATACCTAGAAGTCCACCAACAATGAAACCAACACCATCAGGTATGATTAATGACAATACTCAGCCGGTACCCCTTTTCATAATGCCTCTCATCAACTTTTTAAAATTGTAAATGGTCTTAATAACCTCATCCACCATCTATTTATTCTCATCAAACTTAAGTCACACAAGCCTGGAGCCACAGCCATACCACTTAATTTTGTCAATGATCCTAAGGAACCCTAATGGATTAATGCAACATAAGAGTGAACTTGATTCATATTTACTTGCTCCTTTCCTGAAAAAAGGACAGTTATAGCACTTATCACTGAAACACATCTTGGTTCACGAACTACACTATTAATAGGACAGATCACCCCAATAAAATGGCCATTGGATGTACCGTCATTATCATCGAATTGGCATTAAAACAAATTGCTGAACAGAATCACAGAAAACGACTACAAACATTTCAATCAAAAATAATTAGGCTGGTCACAAAAGCACAAGGTATGTCAATAACAAAACTCTTCATATGGACTAAAATACAAAAAATACCAACACACATACAAAAGTATTAGAAATGTTTTCAAGAAAAACTGCACGGAAATCCAAACCCATACGATAAAACAAATGACCACGACTCTCATGTCTGACAACACTAGGAGGAGACTAAAAAGAAAGTGGATGAGGGATTAGTTATAATAAGAAATTTAATCAAGCCAAGAGGTACTGTTCTTTTTCATGCCTCTCATGGTATTTTTTTTCTATTTTACTCACAGCCAATCCGCTGGTTGTGATTGGTTTTACTTCACAGGTAAAACATTGTGACATGTACGTTGATTCACATTCTGACCAGTTATACGTTTCATTAAGTTTCCAACCACTATCAGAACAGAGATTACCATATGCATAATTACAATCTGAGATTACTTACCAATGATTGACGTGGAGAGTTGATTATTGACTGTTCCTGAAGTCAACAACAAATAACTAAAGCTTTTTCTTTTTATAAAATTTTATGAAATATCCGTGTTTCAGGCCACATCAAGGCTGGGATGAAATAAATTTCAGACATTTCAAGGAATGATTTAACTTGCGAGTGCATAAGAAAAAAGCCTGTACTGCCATAGTTAATATACCCATGAAGGATCTTTGGTTCAGTACATGGTAGTTACTGTTCTGTTTTTAAGCCAACAGTTGTATCGTTCGATGATCTGGCCGAGGTCACACTCAATCGCCAAGTTTCCCCTCAATTAACAGTACTCCCTACTTTCTAGACCTCCAGGGGGGTTGTAGATTCCGCTAAGTCCAAAACTTGATTCGACCCCGGGACCATTAGCGGTCTACACCCAGGCCGCTCCTCTCCTTATGTCGGTTTATATGTCCATATTATAGGCTATGTGATACATAATGACATGTGTTAATGGCAAGTAGAGAAACTATCCGCTGGTAGTACTCAAATCACTAGTTCAACTAAGAAGGTCGCCATCTTCTTTTCAGACGCTTCGGAGGATTATCGGGAATTGAAGAGGAAGCTAGGTTAGAAACTAGAGGGTTTGAGTGGGAATGAAGTTTGTTATGAAAGGATAGATACCGGGTTCGGGGCAAATCAGCAACAAATGAGACATTAAGGTCGTTATGGATGACTTTATGCTTAGCAAAATAAGGAGCGTTGAGGATTTTACGAAGGACTTTGGATTGTAGGGATTGGATACGAGAGGAATTCGATGGCTTATTGGAGCCCCTAAGCTCTACTCCGTAAGTCCAAATAGGTCGTATTATGGTCATGTAGATGAGTCTTTTGAAGTTAATTGGGAGGTTAGAGCGTTTGTCTAGTAAGTGTTGAAGTAGCCTGAAACGTCGAGCAGTTTCTTGTCTTTTCAGTCTAGTATGAGGATTCCAGGTTAATCGTTTGTCGAGATGCAACCACCCTCAGTATCGGATCTGTGATCGGATTATCCAGTGGGATATTATTAAAGGATACTGAAGGGCAGGAAGTCATTGGTTTACGACGTAAGGTAAAAGTGATTTGATTTTAATTCTCCAGTTTTGACACCATTCTTCAAGATCAGTGATATGGGATTGGAGGCTTTGGGATGCAATAACTGGATTGGTGTTGAAACATGAAGTCTTGCGCTGTAGTGTTACAGGTTGCATATTGATAAGGTTTTGTTGCAGTATAAACCTTCCCACGATCTGGATGGTTTCACCTCTGGGTAGAAAGGAGGTAAATGAATCGTTTCTAAATTGATCTGAGTCACCTGCTGAAAATTTCTCAAACCAAAGGCAAATGGGGAATTTCTATGGTCTTATTTGACGCCGTTGTTCTTTCAGTTGTAAAGTTAGTAAATATTGTCAAAGAAGAATTAATTGAAGGATTAATAACAGCTCATTTCAATCTCTGAACATAAACATAGGAAACAGAGGGCACTAATTCCAATTTGAAATTTATAAAAATGACACTGTGTTTACTATTTAGAACTTCAGTTGTGTTCATGTTCTGAAATTAATAATGCATACGAATCAGTTACGAAACCATGATATTTCAAATCCAATAGGACTTGAAGGAAATAATTTTTTTAAGGAAAAAAAAGGAAAGTTATCAAAATAAAATGTATTTTTTACAACTACATAATATTCCATACTGTTTTTGTTTTTTTACATGTACAATAATAGGGAGGTGTTATATTCCACACGCTCATATCTTTTATATGTAATATTTATTCATTTAAAAAATGCGTTAGGCAAAAGAATAGGCAATCTCATTAAATAACTGATTGTATTTTCCAATCAACGGAAATCCCTGTTAAGGTATTTCTATTAGTATTTTATTAATTTAATTTAGTAATGTATACAAATATAATTTACTTAAGGGGAAGAAAATGGTCCGTGTCCAGGTAAAAAAAATTGCTCTGAAGTAGGGAGAACTGTTTATTGGAGAGCCAACGTTTCAACCCACATTGCAGGTCTTCTTCAGAGCTATATATGCAAAAGATAGCCAATTAAAATTACATATGGTAAATATTAAAATAGGGAGCAGAGTGGCACAGTGGCTAGTTCAAATCCCGCTGGGGCAAAACTTTTATTTAGTCTGTTTGCAGCGGGAAATGGATCATATAGGATCTAGGACCCTCCTGGGGCTCACCCTGCTTATATAAAATATTTTAAAAATAGGGTCCCCAAAATAAGGGGGGGAAATCTGGCGGTTGAGCGTGACCTAGTACAAGTCACCTCCTTGCGGAACCGTTGTCCATGAAACAGTACAGTCTCTAGCATGTACTGAACCTCAGACCCGTTCACGATACAGATACAAATATTAAAATTAAAATGTATAAGCATCAACGTTTCGACCCACATTGCGGGTCTTCTTCAGGGCTAAATATGCGTAATACAAATAATTAAAATTACATATGGTAAATATTAATTTTAAACTTAAACTTAAAATAAATAAGCATCAAGGTATCGAATTGATGCAAAATAAAGATGGGGGGAGGACCTGAAATATATATACAAAGAAAGGGGAATAAATGTAGACTATTAATTACTAAGTGACAAGGAATATATATATATATATATATATATATCTCAATATATACCTTGATGCTTATATATTTTAATTTTTATAGTTGTGTCTGTACCGTGAACGGGTCTGAGGTTCAGTACATGCTAGAGACTACTGTTTCATGGATAACGGTTCTGCAAGGAGGTGACTTGTCCTAGGTCACGCTCAACCGCCAGATTTTCCCCCCTTATTTGGGGTTTCCCTATTTATAAAATATTTTATATAGGCTGGATGAGCTCCAGGAGGGTCCTTGATCCTATATGATACATCTCCGGCTGCAAACAGACTAAATAAAAGTTTTGCCCCAGCGGGATTTGAACTAGGATTTCCGTGCTCTACCACTGTGCCAATCCGCTCCCTATTTTAATATTCATCATATGTAATTTTGATTGGCTATCTTTTGCAAATATAGATCTGAAGAGGACCTGCAATGTGGGTCGTAACGTTGATTCTCCATTAAACAATTCTCCCTACTTAAGAGAAATTTTTTTTACCTCCACCCGGACCATTTTCTTCCTCATATATAAGGTCAACTATTATTATTCAAGATAATTTACTTACACGAATAGTATATACATATTTATTAAAGTATGCGAGGGTAGATTCAGGATACAATAAACATTTTGGACGTGAGGGAGCATAGCAGTTGGAGGCTTCCTTTCTCTCCTGCGCCTGGTGCCTTGTTATATCTCGCTGACATATAATAGACTTAGGCTAGAATACTGCAGACTTTTAAAATTATGGTTCTGAGCCGTTAATAAAACCGTTTATTAACCATCCATAAATATATTAAAATATCAAAGATCCATTGGAAGGAGCTTCTGTGCACTAACACTAGCCTTTTCGTTATGCTCCTTACGTTCTTCTTCATAAAGTGCTACTTTCTCTCCCATGAGCATCTGGAAAATTGAGTTTTCCGCAGCGAACCTCCTCTTAGATGACAGGCGTAAAAGGCAGGCTGCAACGTATCTACCAAACATCTCGCATTCTTTTTCCAAGTCTAAATTACTCTTCGGTATGTCCGGAGTGCCTAATATCCTCCTGGTTCTCGGTGATTCCTGACCAAGTTCGTCTTCGTCTTCATTCAGCGTCTCATTTCCATGGCTACTTCCATTCGTATTGTGGTCAATGAGGAAGGGCGGTTCTTGCTTCACGACTGTCGTTTGAACGACACTGCCCTAAAACAAAGGTAACAAGAAATGTGTAACCTCATGGTGTGTATATATATATAAATATATACATATGAAAAATATATATTATATACTTTACATCATTTAATTAGATTATATCTTTAAATGAGTTGATTATATATCAGTTGAGTTATATCATATAAGTTGATTATGGAATGGTTTAAAACAATAAAAAAAAACAAATTATCAAATACTCTATCACCAGTTATTAACATTTAATTGGTGCACTAACAATTTAAATTAAAACAAGCAAGAGAAATAAATAAACATAAGTAAATTAACCAAAAATAAAATTAAACAATCAAATGCAAAATATTAATTTACAAAGGCATGCATATCTCATTACAAACATTTAGTGTGGGCCTACTAATGGACTACCATTTTATACATGCATAACAAAACAATCGAACAGTCATTTGTTTTTTACAGTATTTTTTAAGCCTATCAACTGTTAATTCATTGGTTATGGCCAAAGAGGTATAACCTCATATGTTATAATAATATATACAAAATTTAATCAGCTGTTGTTGCCATACTATTATTTTAATACATTGCCTCCTCAAATGTTACTTTAGATCCATTTATAACGTTAGACAATGGATGATAGCATTCTTGTAAAATAATACAATAGTAATTTTGATTTATAAATCTAAAACATATTAAACAATTTTCTACAAAAATCTTACAACTTCGAGTCCGACAAGTGTAATTTGCGAAAAAAATGTCTATAATATTAAATAATAAACTATCGTGGATTTGTGCCCCGCCAGTTTGCCCTAGAACATTTTAAAGGGAGTAAAAACTCCTTGGTTATGACGTCCTTCGGAAGGTACGTTAAACGAGGGTTCCGACCCTGTACGGTGTCAGCAGATACTCGTTAAAAATCCCTACCCTAATTGAGGTTCTGTAGGCAAAATTTAGAGCTCCCAATGTAGCATCGTCCGATTAGTAATAGCAGCATAATGTACGTTAAATGGTCAAAAGTTTATATGAAGAGAATTGATAATAATGGAAAGAGATATAGAGAGTAAGGTAAATTATGAAATAACTGGTGAGAAAGAATAAGAATGGAAAACAAAGGGCGTAATAACCTAGATGTGGATCGCCCGTAGAAAAAACATAATCTAATAATCAGAATGGAAAACATAGTAAAAATACAAATAAATGTGTATAAAAAAGTTAAAATAACAGAAAAATATTATATATATATATATATATATATATATATATATATATATATATATATAATTATAGGGAGGGGAGTGGCTCAGTGGTAAAGCCCTGAGTTGTCATGCCGAAAATCCTGGTTGCGCTGAAGGCAGTACTTTTATTTAGTCTGTTTGAAGCTGGAGATGGGTCATATGGGATCTAGAAGCCTCCTGGTCCCATAATTACATTCTATTTTACATACTAAAGCTCATGATAACTTGTATTTTTGGGAAATATTAAGAGGGAAACGAGTAAAAAGTTAAAACTTGTTGTTATTCAACTCGAAGCGGCAACCATCGGAATAATTACCTATATTTCTATAAATCAGAGGGAGCGGAGTGGTATAGATAGATGCCATCCCAACAATTCCTGGTTCGAATTCCGCTGCTGGCAAGAATTTTATTTAATCATTTAGCAGCCAGAAATGTATCATCTGTGATTCAGCCCCCCCCCCCTGGGACTCACCCAGCCTCTATAATGTGGGTACCCGAAATAAGAGTGGGAAATCTGGCGGTTGAGCGTGATCTAGGGCATATAACCTCACTGGACACCCGCTGTCAATAAAACAGTACAGTATCTACCATGTACCGATCACGGGCTGTAGTGATACAGGTTTTTTTTTTTATGTACCTATATAGTTAATTTGGTTTTGAAATATAATGATTACCATGTCATTTCAAATGATAATATATATTCAAATATTGTATTATTAAGAAGGTAAAATAACAAAAATTATGATTTCTTTTATGATCATGATATTTTAGTGCATTAAAAATAATAATATATGAAAGAAAGGTGTAAAAAAGTTAAGATGAAAAAATTATGATTTCATTACAAAAATTAAATGCCATCTTATTCTTAATATTTTCAGTGTTTATAACAGATGATAATGGCTGCTAAAATATCAAATTCAGGTTAGTTCAACTAAGTTTAACCGAAGTTATTAAAATGGATATGACTTATTCAGAAAATGCCACGAACTTGGAAAACTCAGAACAGGATTCAATATCTAATGCAAGTTCCTCCCCCCAAAAGAGACCTCCTGCTATAACTATCAACGAGCTGAGCCTCAAAAGAGAAATGGCAGATATCTTACGAATGATGGCCAGTTACCTGACAGGCATAGAGGCCGCAGCGAAGACACGGAGAATCAAACGTACAAATCACGTGACAGGGGACTACAAGGATTTCTGTAAGGGGGAGAAGAGGTTTCTCACGAGGCTGGAATATGGTAAGGGAATCATGAGAGCCATTATGGAATCACTGCAAGTTGTTCCAGATGTGAAGTCTAATGGGAAGCTTGTAGCTTCAGATCTGTACGCACGCATAAACGACTTCGTTCAGAAGAGCGGTGATGGCAGCACGGCGGAGAACATGGAAGAGATGTCCTTCTACCTCAGGGAGCTGATGATCCGATTTGCCAGGATATGCGAATCGGAGGGATTCCAACACGGGCTTCCTATAACTGCCTATCCACCTCCCGTCATAAATAATGAAAGGAGATATATTTATCAAAGAAAAATTAAGAAAATATTGCAAGAAGGTGAGGAAAATGACAGTGCGGAAGATGCTATCAAAACCATCATTGATGGACAGGCACTTGATACTTCCAAAAATAGGCTTTCGTCTGTAGAAATAACTCTGTGTGACGTCGGCACGGACGCAAAAGGGCTCCATCTTTGATGCGGTGTCGTATAAACTGATTCAAATAAATAAAAAAAAGTTGTCTATGCTGTTTGTCTTTTTCTTTTTTCTTTTTTTAAAATTACAAACACCTGATAGAAAATTAATTTTTCATGATCACTGGTTGATAAACAAATATAACCTGTACCACTAATACCCATGAACCGCCTCGGGTTAAGTAAGAGGTAGAGACTGCACTGTTCCTAGAACAGTAGTTGTGCAGCAGAGAGGTCCGTAATCATACTCAGCAGGCTTCCTCCTATTAAGGGTAACAACTTAATAGAGGCTAGATGACCCCCAGGAGGGTTTCCAGATCCGACAGAGCCCATCCGCGGTTGTTAACAGA
The DNA here is from genome assembly GCA_964056705.1 of Troilus luridus. Taxonomy (NCBI): domain Eukaryota; kingdom Metazoa; phylum Arthropoda; class Insecta; order Hemiptera; family Pentatomidae; genus Troilus; species Troilus luridus. Next base: position 18,969,550 of record OZ057413.1, read on the forward strand.
TTAAATAAATTATCTGCCACAGCCGGATTTGAACTCAGTACCCTTGGCTCTGATCCTATCTAGGTCACCCTGAATATTGGCAAATTCCGCTAGTATCTCATAGGGAGGAAAGGACAAATAGATTCGGGAGTCACCGGGGTATAGATCGTGGGAACAGTGGTTGATTGATTTAGGAAGGTAAATGATGTAACAGTTAAAAAGAAGCGGGAAAGTACTAGAAGCCTGTGCTGCCCCTGTGTTCAGCCGAAGGAAAGAGGATAGGGATTGATTTGGAATGGAAACACCTTGAGTCCTATCTGAGATGAAAGATTGGACTCAGGGTTTGGAACTGTTGGAAAAGGGTAGCTATTTAAATTTAGAGAAGGATGGAATAGTTCAGTGAATCGAAAGCTTTAGAAAAGTCGAGTAGTATTAGTAGTGTTAGTTAGTTTTTGTTTCGTCCGTCAGTGGTAGAGCGCTGAGGTGCCGTGCTTAAGATCCTGGGTTCAATTCCCGACTTTTATTTAAACTGTTACCGGTAAGAGATGGATCCTGGGGCTTACCCAGCATCTTAAATATGGGGGAAAAGTCTGGCGGTGGAGTGAGATCTAGGACAAATCAATTCCTTGCACAACCGTTGTCCATTCTCTAGCATGTACTGAACACAAGATACTTAATAGGTTGTAGAGATAACGGATATGTGTGTGTGTGCGTGTGTGTGTACATGTATGTAAACTTAAATTGTATTGTATATATTTAAACTGTAAAACTATGTCTTTAAAAACAAATACATACTGAAATTACTTACCACCGGAGGAGCAGACTTTATCTTGGCGACACCCTTCATAACAACATGCAGCTCATCGAACCAGAGAACAGCAGGCTTGTACTCGCCGTGTCTCCGACCTTTCAAAGAATCGGTGACCTTCTTCAGCTCCTGGTAGTAAGTGGACCTCAAGTTCTTGATCTTATTCTTCACCTCGGCCACCGTCAGATTCGGATCGCCCATTCTATCGATGATGTTCTTGTAGGCCTTGTCCCGCGTGAAGTTGTTCCTGTAGAGATTGTGGCTGGGGTCCCAAAGACATTGCTCCTGGCGGTAGACCTGGACGAACCTGAGGGTCTTCTCTTCACCCCAGCGGTGCAGCATGCTTCGGTAATTTCCCTTCTACAGAGAACTGGCAATGAGCTCGACTGGCACCAGTGACTAGCAGCGAGTGCGCATGCTCGGTTTCATTGACTCGCCCCCTTCTGTTCCGCACTTGTAATCACATTGCTCGATGTTACTGTCCTCTAAAATAAAATAAAAGATAACGTTACGTTGTACGAATGATATCTCACTATTTTAAGAGGTATCTGTCCCTTTGGAGATCGCTTCGAGTCGAGTTGCAAAAAGTTTATTCATTTTTAATATTTTGAAAATACAAGTTATCTTTAACATTAGTACGGAAAAATGGACGTAATAATGGGTAATGAGTAGATTTCGGTAATCATTTAATCAATAAATCAATGTTTCAACTAAAATTTCGAAGTTTAGATGATAGATGTTTGTAGACTTGTTCTGACTGAACTCGAAACGACCATCTACGGAATAAGTACCTTTTAAAAGATACGAATAAAATAATGTAATACAGTTTTTATTTGAAAATGTAAACAAATTATGGCTGAGAAAAATATAATTGAAGGACTGAAAAACCTGCTGGGTATAAAAGCTATAATTAGGATAGGGATTTTTAACGAGTTTAATAACGGACAGAATAAAACATCGGGAATTGGCGTATATAAAGAAAGAAGCTGTGAAATACATTCAGAACTTCAGAATTATTCCAAAGATCAATTTGTGTGAAAAATATCATCACATGAACTAGGATGGAACCGGTAATGTTTCCGTAGAACGTGTTGGGAAAACGTTTACATAAGAAGAGGAACGTGTGCAGGGGGGAAATAGCATTTTGTATATAATAGGAAGCTATGTGTTATCAGTATCAGAATTATCTGTGTTCAGATTATAAGGAATGACGGATAACAGTTCCTTGGAACCGGTTAATAAAAAGGTACCGATAAATCTATCTCAGTTTTATTTGTATTACAAAGTACAAGGTTGGAACGGATAAATTAAAGTTTTCCTTTTATTGTTTCTACTATTATTAAATTATTTCAGTTTTATAAATTCTAATACGAGTATATTGTATTTATGAGTTGAATCAATAATTACGACTGATAAATTATAACTTCGTGATAGTAAATTTCGGAATAAAACCTTATCAAGTTGAGATAAATATAAAAATAATTTTGCAAATTAAAGATAATAATCTGTTGGCAAATGTAACAAATATACTTCAAACTTACTTTCGGTAGTGCTCGATGAATGGAAGAAGAAAAGACCTTTGCTTCTCATACTTTCATCTTGTTTTTTTTATTGATGGTGGTCCATTTTGATGGTTATGACTATTAGGTTAACAAGTTATTATTATTGTCTCTTTATACCTAATCTATTTATCTTTGTCTGGCTTTCAATTCAAACAAGGCCGAGACGTTGGCCGAAATTAAGAGATAAAGTCATTAGCCAGTATGTAGTTAAACAATAGTTTAATGTTTTTTTTAATTTATTCGTGTATTTTACAATCAATGAATACCCGAAACCAAATATCTTTTCCCGCCAATTCTTCCTATCAGCCCATTCTTCTTCTTCCTCCTTTCTCTGCCCTCTTGCTGCGGTACCTTCTCTCATATCCTCCATCCTTGTCTTTCTTCTATTGCTCGGTTTATAAAAGATGAACTTGCATGGCCATCTTTTGTTTTTAATTCTCATCAGATCAAACCATTGTAGTATCTTGGTCATTATTTCATACAATATTTTCTTCTCCTGCCCTATTGTTTCTCTTATGACACCGTTTGGTATGTGTTGAAGCCTTGAGATGCCGCAGCTAAATCTTAGAAAGTCCATCTCAAGAGCAAGAAGTTTATGAGCAATTATCTTGTCTTTTTATTGTCCCTGTTTCAGCCCCAAATAGGGTTGTCCCCAGGAGAAAAGAATTATATATTTTCATTTTCATTTCTAACAATTAAAATCAATTCCAACAAGTCCCATCAAATTACCTTTACCCTTCACCGAAAACCCATGACTTCCTGTCCTACTGTATCCTTTAATAGTACTCCGCTTATCCCTGTTGAACACATTAACTACCTAGGACTCAACTTAGACAAACGTCTTACTTGGAACCCTCACACAAGACTGAAAAGACAAGAAACAGCTAGACGCTTCCGACTACTTCAACAACAAACGCTCAAAGCTTCAGATCAATTACAAAAGGCTTATTTATGTGACTGTTATAAGAACTTTATGGACTTACGGAATTGAACTATGGGGCTCCACCGAAACATCAAATTCCTCTCGTATTCAATCCTTGCAATCCAAAATCCTTCGCAAAATCCTAAACGCTCCTTATTTTGTCACAACTGAAACCATCCATAATGACCTTAACGTTCCATATGTTACCGATTTAGTCCATTCCAGATACCTATCATTCCATAATAAACTCCAGGCCCATCCAAACCCACTAGTTTCCATCCTTTTATCCAATTCCATCCCGGACAATCCTCCTAGGCGTCTGAAGAGAAGATGGCTTCGGGACCTTCTATAATAGAAATGTAATTAGAGTGCTGCCAATGGGTAGTGCCTCTACACGTCCTTTCATGTATTTATTTATTCATACAGCATTTGTACTAGATGCATATATTACAGTTGTACAATTCAATAAAATAATTTTTAAAAAAAAATTCTAACAAGACCCCTAATTACAGAGGACCGAGTTGAGTTCCTTCCTCGGGATTTCTTCATCTCTATGTCCTTGTTAAGTATCTCATTTATATAGACACCTATGGAATTATATATATTAGTTTAATGATTAAATTATAAGTTTTTAGTCCCTAAAACTTATTTAATTATAAAATATAGATATGTAACTTATTCTATTATGAACTACATGTTATAACGTTAGTAAAACTTTGATATACATGACATACATGTTATATATTATGATATAATATATTCAATTACATAAAAATAATGACAAATTGAAAAAACGAAAATAATAATAACAATTGTAAGTTTTTCTTGGCCCAATTAAGGCCAAGATGAATGGAGACGACGGAAATGGAAAAGCCAAGTGGGTTTTCAATAAAAACAAAGCTTAAGAAGGGAGCAGCACCGACGACAAATGAGGACGTACTCTCCCGAGACCCGTGATATTAGTCACGTGGCATGAGTCACGTGACCAGAGACTTGTAACATGAATCACGTGACCATAATGACCCTTATATAAGCGTGTTATAAATATTACACAAGATCAAAACTGCATGGTTCGAAGAGATAAACAAATATTTACAAAAGATGGAGATTACTGGCGAGGATATTATGGAGAGCAACTATCTCAGGATGAAATCGAAAAGCCACATGAATTTTCAAAGGAAAGAAGGGAAAGAAATGGACGGAGGAAAGAAGGGAGCAGCACCACGACGAATGAGGGAGTACTCTCCCGTTACTCGTGATATGAGTCACGTGACCAGAAACACGGTGCTTTAGTCACGTGATCAGAGACCTGTGGCATGAGTAAAAAAAAAAATGCGGTAATTATTCCGAAGGTTGTCGCTTCGGGTATAGGCATAACTATTTTTAACTTTTCATTCGTTTCCTTTTTTCATATTTCCCAAAAATACAAGTTATCATGAGCTTTAGTATGGAAAAGAGAATGTAATTATCGGGGATGATTACCGAAATCTACTCAATACCCAATATTACAAAAAAATTTTCATACCAAAACTCACCATTTTTTTATGTTCGATAATAGTAAAAAAGGAACGACTGAAGGTTAAAACTTGTGGCTTATATCAAAGCGACAACCTGTGGAACTGATACCCTTTTTTTTAATAAAAAAAGTATTAATACTATACATTATTTAGCATTAAATAAGTGTCCAAATTGAGGCTTTCTTCTAAAAGTTAAAATTTCTGTTTTCCTTCCGTGTTACTTTTTTCTAGATCTATATATATGTTCTATGTGTGTATATATATGTGTGTGTGTTTGTGTTTTTATAATCTCAGGTGAATGTTTGAACGAAACTAGCTCTCCTATAATGAACGAGCACCTCTCAGGATGTGCGATTCTTTTTATTAATTTGGAATTTATTTTCTAACTTGTCATTGATAGCCAAATTCAAAAATTTAATATTAATACATTGTTGAGAACATGATATTATTAACATTGTGGAAGTATACAAATAACTTGAGCAAAGTTTAATATGGTAAGAGGATGAAGTTTACACAAATAAGCAAAGAAATTATGACAGTTCTTTGTAAAAAAATGAAAAGAACGAAATATAAATAACAAAAGGTTGACTTGTAAAATAACTGTCGTGAAATTCGAACCCGGGTCTCCCACGTTTCCGACGTGGTGCTCTACCACCTCAGCATATCTATCCCTGGGCATATCTTTTCTCTTCAAAATAAAAGTATTTAAACATTATAACAATTAATAAAATATAACAATTATAACAATAATATATAATGACTTAAGTCAACAAGATCCTAATTAAAGTATTGTTTAATAAACAGTCTTCCCCTTGTATACATCGCAAATTGCGAGAACACGGGGATATGGGATCAGTGAGGAGAATAGATTTGTCAGACCGAGATACGAACCAGGATAGCTCAGGTGGTAGATCACCACGATGGAAACGTGGGAGACCCGGGTTCGAATCCCGGCCCTGGGCGTATCTTTTCTCTTCAAAATAAAAATTGGAATGAAATCTATGAATATAATAAAGAAACAACTTTACAATATTGTAAAAACTTTAACTGTTCAAAGGATTTATTAGAGAATCGATAAGAGTAGGATCGATAACCCCAAACAAAGCCAGATGATGATACGTCATTTCGTCACGTGACAGTGACTCCCCTCCCGGGGGGAGGGGGGGCGTACTGCGCAGCGCCCTCACATGACGTCGCATGAGCTCACGCCAGTGTTCTCCTTGGTGCCGTGTGGGTAACTTCACGTTCTTTCGCCGCCATGAACGAGAGCCTGATTGACTTGGTCAAGCAGCATGATGTCATCTTCAACATAAACAACCCCGATTACAGGAACCAGGCGCGAAGGCAGGTGTCCTGGGAGGACATAGGCAGGGGACTCAATATAGACCGTAAGTCTTCCGTCTAAGAGTTATTTATAAACCTATATTTATAAAACTCACTCGTATCAATCCGAAACAAAATACGTTAGTTCTCGACATGATGGAAACATTCTTAATGACATAACTCTGTCCTTGCGTTTTGGGTTCCTAACCTTAAATATATAATAAAATATATTGCTCGTTTAAAGAGAGTTGATAGGTTTCCATCTGGTTTTTGGCCTTAAAATATTATTTGCGGTGAAAAACCTACATAAGAAATAATTAAAATAATCAAATTCAAATAATTAACAATTAAACATGTATTTCGGGAAATAACGTATTTAATAATATTATATGTATGTTAAGGTTATTAAGATAATATGAATAACATAAAATAGACGAAGATTTGCATTGCACTTAGTTGACATAAACACTTATAATGTTTTATATATATCCCATAAATAATCCTACACACACTTTTATGAACAAATCACTAAACACATTTACAAAAGTTTACAGCGCCTTTGGTAATTTCATATAAATATAAACAATCGTTCCTTTGTTTTCCCGGTACGCTTGTAAACAATGTTTCCTTTCTTTCTTCACTTTCTTCCACCAGCTTCTTGTTAAGTGGTGTCCATCTTCCTTCATCTTCCACCAGCTTCTTGTTAAGTGGTGTCCATCTTCTTTCCTCTTCCGCCTCCAGATCCGTTATACCGCCTTCTGCTTCCTTGCTTTCCCATCACTTTCTCATCCCCTCACTTCACTCGATCTTTTTCATTTTTGATACTTTACTTATTAGCACAGTTTACAATTTTACTACAACTGTGATGATCAAATATGAGGTTTTAATTTACATTTATATCTATTAATTATTAATATGCAATGGTATAAAATAAAATTTACGAGTTACATTACATTTATAACTACCACTTCACCTATATATAGAACATCACACTTTCCATTTTGTACAAATGCAAATTTTCGTACATTTGGAATCTCCTATTAATGCATTATTTAAGGTAACATTTGGTACCTTACAGAGTTGATATTAAAACTATTAAATTGTCGTCAATTTTATTTTTATTGCAGCCCTTTACTGGGACAATAAACGGAATATTGTTGTTGGTTTTTAAGAGCAATTTGCGGTAATATGAAATCAAAATATTTTAAGCGATCCAATAATATTTAACTGGAAGGTTTTTGTAAATTATTATTTATAGATTTATTAATAATGCAATCGGCAAGAATATTGTTGGTATCAGTTACGCAGGTTGTCACTACAAGTTGTAACTTTTCGTTTCCTTTTTTAGTATTTTCGAAAATAAAAATAATTGTGAGTTTTGGTATGTAAAAAAAAGAGTGTAATTGTTGTACTATTGACTTGTTTGTCCATGGCAACTATTTGTTCAAACCATATGTTTTATTATGAGTAACCTTTACAGTTATGTTATCATTTCTTACTTATCTAGATACTAGCTGACCCGGGCAGGCGTTGCTGTGGCTGTCATAATAGTTTAAAAAAATATTAGTTAAAATTTGAATTTTAAAGAAATAATGAATGAATGAAAAAATTAATATAATAGATTTTTTTATTTCACATTTTATTCATCTTAAATCAAACTATAGTATAGAATAATTAACTTAGGGGTATGCAAAATATTTTACATCCTATTCTCAGGCCTACTGAATATACACGATAAATTTCATAAGAATCGGTCAAGTCGTTTCGGAGGAGTTTCTTTACAAACACTGTGACACGACAATTTTATATATTAAATTGAGCTAAGATTCCGGTTAAAAATTAGTATATTGAAACTTAATTGTAGCAAATTTAATCTACTTTAAAAAAGGTTATTTATGTGTTTTCCCTAAAACGCACCGATTAGGAGATACAGGCCAAAAACGTTTTTCCGCCACTAAAAGTATTCCCGTCCGTTTTTTTGGTTGCAAATGTGGATTTACACTACTCAGACATGCCCTTGCAACATATCAGAAATGCAGCAGATGGGAAAAAATATAATTTAAAAAAAAAGTATTCATTAATCGAAATAAAAAAGCTTATATTTTAAGTTGGACAATGTTACATATCTGTGAAATTTCATTAAAATCTGTCCAGTAGCTTTGGAGATTAGCCCGAACAAACATCGTGACAGGAGATTTTTATATATATATATATATAGATTGTGAAATACAGCCATAATGTGTCTTGTCTATGGTCCTAATACATCAAAACATAGACCAACAGTGATTATGGGAAATGTGGTATATATCGGTAACCACTTCGTTTCGGTAACAGCGTTTCAACAAACTATTATATATATATTAAAAAGAAAACAAATGAAAAAGTAAATTTGCTGTGGATAGACTCGAAGTGAAAACATGCGGAACTGATACCGACTTTTTTTTTATAACATAATCAAAGAAACAAGTAGACACTTCTTTTGTCAGTGTATCTATATCTTTTGTAAGTATAGTACAAAAGTATATATATCTTTTATAATCTGACGTAATATAGTTTCAATGTTGTATTTAAAAATATCAAATTATATTTAACCAAGAATATTGATAATGCAAGATTGGCTTGAGTGAGACTGTGAACGATAACACGAATGCAATATTGCTCGCCTTGCGGGAGAGTGGGGAGAAGGCTGAGTCATCTTCAATCTCAAGTGTAAACAGTCTATGTATTTTCTGCATCGCTTATCTTCACTGATAATAATTTTATTTCTATTTACAACGGAAACTAATCCAGATTTTCTTAAGAGTTTGGGGATATGCCTGAATATATCTATTCAAAACATATGATGGGCTACATCAGGTCGTTACAAAATATCGATTATTTCATTGAAATAATAATGAGAATATACTATTTCTACCTTGTATTTGTATTTACATAGATTTTATTTTCAGTTTTAGTATTATTATCACCGTTAAGTTCTACAATACTTAGACCATTTGTACTTTCCATCATTTTATAAAAACAATACATTTAACTATTAAAAATAATATCTTTTTGGATAAACGAAAAGTTCAACCGTTCATTAATGTTTTAATTTATTATTAGTATCAACTTCATAACTGTTAAACGACTTTTTTGGTAAATATAATTATTCTTATATCAATAGAATTCTAACCTTTATACTAAAGTTGATAAAAATAAATTGTATAACTCGCAAACAGGCCCCCAGGCGTCGCCAGTCTCGAGCATGTTGCTGACGCAAACCCTCAAGTTTACCCTATTCCAAAAGTTTCCAAAGGTGGCTAAAGAAGTTTTCACTTCACAAATGTTGACTGAACTCGTTATTTCAGTAGCAATGAAATGTTCTCTCTGAAATGACGAATGGTTCAAATGGTTTTGTGGAAAAAAAATTGAACACGGGTTTTTATCCAGACGAAAAAGTAGAAAATAACTAATAGTTTAAAAAACACACACTACAGGAAACAAAACTAAAGAGTAGAAAATAATTTCCATTAAGTTTAAAATAAGAATACCATGATGAACATAAAAAAATCAATTTTTCGCAAAAAAGCATGGAGTGATTGATTCGATATTTGATTGACTAACGTTAGTAATAGTAGGTACATTATGAAAATGTATTGAAAAGCTGGTAATTATTCCGCAGATTGTCGCTTCAATTTATGTCACAAGTTTTAACTGTTCATTCGCTTCATTTTTAATATTTTCCAAAAATACAAGTTATCATGATCTTTAGTATGGAAAAGAGAATGTAATCATGGGACAATCGTATACTTCGGTAATCATTTCATCTAGAAATGTTCGATTCAACAAACATATATAATCTATAATTTATTTTATTTTATTTGTTATTAATTTTTAAATATTTTTATTTGAAAAGAAAAGATATGTACAGGACCGGGACTCGAACCCGGACCTTCCAGATCGCTAGTCTGGGACTCTTCTATTTGAGCCATCCTGGCTCTAATGAAGGAAGCTTCTCGGTCGTGGTCATATCTTTTCTTTTCACTGATCCCTAGTCCCCGCGTTCTCGCATTTTTGCGAAGTATACGAGGGGAAGAATGTTCTTTGAACATTATTTTAATTAGGATCTAGTTGACTTACATCTTTACTATACTTCGAAATGTTAGTTGAAACTTTTATTCCTTGAATAATATTACTTGTCCTTGAATATATATGAGGAAGAAAATGGTCCGGCTGGAGTTCAAGAAAATTCTCTTATATAGGGAGAACTTTTTTATTGGTAAGGCAACGCTTCGACCCATATGGCTTCAGGATAAGTTTGATCGGCGGAGGTTGACTCTAGAATCCTTATGGCTTACCAAAAAAAAGTTCTCCCTATATTAGAGAGTTTTCTTGACCTCCATCCGGACCATTTTCATCCTCTGAAACTTTTTTTTCTTGATACAATGATTACCGAAATCTGTCATTACCCATAATTACATTTTATTTTGTATTTTTTTTAAATATTAAAAAATTAAACGAACAAAAAGTTAAAACCAGGGCCTCCTCCAGCAGACTACTCCATTGTTCCCTGTCTGCGGCCTTCTGTCTCCATCGCCGACTCCCATTCTTCGCAGGTCGTCCTCCATACCATCCTACCCATCTTAAGCGCATATCCCCTCGTTTCCCCGCCCCTCCTGGATGGTCACACATCAGTTGCTTGGGGAGTCTAAACTTTTGTTCTACATGACCAAGCAAGGCCAGCCTTCTTCTCTGTTTTTTGAGGGTAATAATTTCGGGCTCTGTAAACAACTCTGTTAGCTCAACATGTTTTCTTATTCTTATGCATTTGCCATCATTCATTTGTCCATAAACTTTTCTTAGAACCTTCCACTCCCAAACTATGAGCTTCCACCAGTGACTTTGTAAGGACCCAGGGTTCGCTTCAGTAAGTGACTGTGGGCCGGGTAATGTTTTATAAATAAATTTTTCATTTGTTCCACTTTTAATATTTTCCAAAAATACAAGTTATCACAAGCTTTAGTATGGAAAAGAGGATGTAATCATGGTAAATGTGTGCACTTCGGTAATCATGTAAAGCGTACGTCCCATTCTTTTTTACGCTAAAATGAAGTTTTTCGTTGATCACTCAATCCTTATTTTAAACTTATCTGAAATTATTTTTTCCCCTTTATTTTTTTTCCTTAAGGAGTGTTTTGTGTTTTTTTATTCGTTCAATGCATGCATTATTTTACTTATGTTGCAGCGGAAACTGCCAAGAGCGGTTGGGACAAGCTAAGGAGATGTTATATAAATGCTCTCCACAGGCGGAGGAACCACCAAAATGGACCTCCATCAATAAAAAAAACAAGATGGAAGTATGAGAAGCAAATGTCTTTCCTTCTCCCATTCATCGAGCATTACCGAAAGTAAGTTTGAAATATATTTGTTACATTTGCAACAATTATTTTTAATTTGCAAGATTATTTTTATATTTATCTCAAAAAACATGTGACGGGAGTGTGGTGAGAGTGAAGGTTACAAAACAAAAAGCGAATGGAACAAAGATGTTTGTGCGAAAGGGATTTGCCAGTTCCTCAATCATTTGATTTATTTTACTCCATTTATATAATTACTATGAACACATTCTAATTTTATTTTTTTTAGTTCATTATTGTGCAGTCCTTATTTACATACATTTCATGGCAAATCAACGAGTAACCTATTCCCAGCTGTTGTACTGGCTGAGTGCTGAGTTGTGGAGTTATTCTATTTTCCCATGTATGACTTGTTTTACTGTGATTTTGACATGAACCTAGTCAAAATGACAATCTAATAAATTTATTCATCACTTTAAGCTTCTATTATTTACAAGAATCAAGCACATAAAAACTTGTTGTTTTAGTTGAATTGCAATTTTTATTTTGTACATAAATTTTGTTTCGCATGGTTTCTCTCCATTATATCCTATTACAGTTGGGCGTGAACACAATCACCCTAAAGAATGTTTTTGTGAGTTCTCAGCCCTGCCGGTGGTCCTAGGATTTTTTTTTAAAAAGGAATAGACAATTGTTAGTTTTGCTGTCCTTCGGAAGGGAGGTAAAATAGGGGCCCTGTACGGTTTCAGGTACTCGTTAAATCTTGTTTTACCTTTTCATCATAAGCTGTAATGAATTTAATTTTGGTTTTGTATGGAAATACTAGATATTTTAAATTTCACGCGCATTCCGATTTCCTCTAATTATTGATGTTTTCTTCAATGTTGATATTTTGTATTTATGTTAAAAAAATCCAAACCATCTACGGAAAAGCAGTTTTCCTAGTCGTTTCGCAAGCTGACATAAAAGCCCTCACCAATAACTCTCCGACCGACTGTGGCACCACAACAACCTGTCGGATAGTTCTATCGAATATAATTGCTAAAGGCTGGGAGCTTACACTGCAGTGGATATCAAGTTACATAGGGGTAGCGAGAAACGAAGGGGCAGACCAACTTGTCGAGCAAGGTGCCAGGCTCAAACTGACGTCCCCGCTTCGCTAACCTCAGCCAAGAATAAGATTGAAACGACAAATGGAAGCTGTGCTAGGAACCTACTATGCAACGCTAGCAGAGGAAAAATCTGTGAGTGCTTTGCGCCTTAGCAGGTACCCCCCAAGATCTTCCCAGAGGCAAAGCTTTCACAAAGTTCATACTTATCACAGGTCACGATTATCTCCAGACACATCTACACAGAATGGATATCCCAGGATTTGATATCTGTCCCATATGTCTGTCTGGTGTAATGAACGTTGCACCTTTATGACATTGCAGCGGTCATAAAGACGTTCCAAACAATGACGACGAGGCATGTCTTTATTGGGAGACTCGTCGGCGCGCCGCGGCGTATGGTATAAATGCTGGAATTTGATAAATAAAAAGTATTTATGTTACAATATAAATTTATATTTTTCCTTGCAGATTTATTTTAGTTTATTAGTTGTTTATAAGTAGTTAGGAATAAATCTATGAGTTATTTAAAATCTAATATATTTGTTATAGGACACCGATCCAGGCGAATGAAGAAAAGAAGGAAGTGCCATCATTCCAAGTTCCTCTTCAAGTTATTAAAACGGAGACAGCTCAAGACAAAATCAACAACCAGCCGAATATCGAGTTGGAAAAAAAAGTTTCGGAAAAGAAGGAGTCCTCGGTCCAGACGACCAGCAAAAATATTCCTGAGGAAAGGAGCAGTGCAGTTACCGATGAGACGGATATGTTCTTCATGAGCATGTCCAAGATGACGAAGGCACTCCCTCCTCTTGAGCAGGCTAAGATCAAGCTGGCAATTAGCAACTCGGTCTTACGATCACAAATGAAATTCTATGAGCGCAGCTCCAATGGGTCTTCTCCGCAGATGGATCTTCACATGGAATGTGATGTCGATTTCGAGACTATTTAGATATAATTGAGAGTGGTTTGTAAAAAATCTCTCTTTGTATGCACATAATTGTTTTTGTTTGGATTCTTCAGCATTCAATTTTTGTAATGATGATCGAGGGGCTGGCTCGATGCATCAACCCCCAACCTGGAAGATCAGATTTTTGATTTTGGGGTCTATGTACCTAATCTATACATAAATATATTAAGATACTTTGTTCCTTAAGACATTAGTAGGAAATTCCACACAAGAATCCTTATGCCTTAAAAATAGCAGAATGTATGTGTCTTATTTTATGTAATTTTTGAGACTTGAGGTTTCATCTTTGGAATCCTACGTTTACTTTGTATTCTATTTGTATTAATGTGAAATTACAGCCAATGTGTTTAATTAATTTATGTTTCAACGACTTTAATAATTCCATGAATATTAAAGCTATGTGCTATGTGGTGCTTATTATTTTCTGTACAAATAAGTTTTCTGAGCGATTAAATATGATGTGATTTTGTGTATGTACCTAATTTAGTTTTTTTGTAAATCATTAAAGAAGAATAAAGATTTCTTTAAAAATATCACCCTTATAAAAAATATATTCCTTTTAGAATTGTGTATAACATTAATTATATCCATTAATACTTTAATTCAAAGTATTTTTTTTTTATCACAACAACAAAATGATTGTTTAAAACTTTTTTGGTTCCACAATTTCATAGAAAAGCTTCTAATAGGAAGACCTAAAAAATACCAAAAAAAAACAACACGATTTAATAGGAAAGAAAACTAAAAGTTAGAAAATAATTCTCAATAAATTTAAAATAAAATCAGAGTGATGAACAAAAATAGTGTTACGGGCTACTGGGTGTAAAATGGACTAAACTATTACTTAATTCAAGAATCTAATATTTATTAACAAATTAGAAAGAATACAATGAGATTATTTAAAACAGTTAAATTATTAAACTAATATCAATTTACAATAATAATATTCCACTAAATGTTATCTAATTTTTAAGATAATATACAAATAATATAAGATATTGTTTATACTAAGTAACTAAACTATTTATATAAATTTGTACTAATACAATAATATTACACTATAGTTTACAATTACAAATTAACACTTACAGTTCGCTAACTAAAGTCCACCGACCGTAAGACTCTCCAAATATGACAAACTGCCACACAGTTTATTACACTTATTACACGGCCACTAATTGTCACTGTTGCTCACTAAGCACTTATTACAGACTGATACTAATACTAACTAACTCACACACTGCCACTGACTTATTACTGACTCTTATTACTGACTGGGGCCGGCCGAACAGCTGTCCTTTTTATATAGGCAAGGTAGGTCGGGGTGGGACAATTCTCGGAAAAGACCACCTAGACCGACCTAGAAGGATCTACGCGATTCTATAATCCCTTCCGCTTAATCCCATTTTTTGTCTTATCCTCCCAGCCGGTCCTTCTTCCCTCTCTGACCGTAACACTAGTCAAAAATTTATTTGACAAGTGAGGAAAGTGCCACTTTATTACACCCGAGTGAATTTTACCTCACCAGCCAAAGCCGAGTGTGGAAATTAAACGAGGGTGTTATAAGCAGTTTCTACTTTAAGCATTTATCCTGCGATCATTTAAAAATTAAGAAATTAAAAGTAAAACTTTAGATTTATTAAAACTACACTAGCGCTAGTATGAAGGTTCAAATACATTTAAGGTTATATTAAATATTTCTATAAAATCGCTTCAAAATAAATAAAATCTATCTTGAATTAAATATAAAATAGTTCTAAAATTATTTATTTTAACATTTTAGGAATATAAAATGAATAATATTATAATACCGCCATTTAACATTTAAAATAACAGAGTGCTGATTATCAAATTCGATCTAGGTGGCTGTAACTTTACCTCACTAGTGAGGGAAAGTGGTTTTCCCTCACTAGTGGGGGAAAGTAGGACTTTCCACACCAGTTTTAGTTGAGTAATGGATAGCATTACTCAATGGTTGCAGGAAAATGAATTTTTTCTTTCATCACTCTATTCTTATTTACACTTATTGAGAATTATTTTCTACTTTTCCTATTATAGCGTGTTTTTTAAACTATAATTTACTTTAAGAGGAAGAAAATGGCCCGGGTGATGGTCAGAAACCCTTATTATAAGACCTGCAATGTGTGACGAAACGTTGGTTTTAAAATTAACAGTTCTTACAAAAGAGACGTAACCATATAAACAAATGCTTAATCATATCTGTTTAATTTGAACAGATATGATTAAGAATCCACTTTCCTTAATCTAATGCAAGAATTTGACGACCTAGTTCTGTGGCCAGAAGACCTTACATAGTAATGGTACCAACCAATATGACGACTGAAAGTAACAAGTTCGTCGAATGTTTCACATGTGTGATTGGTCAAAATTTATTTTAAAATATCTGTATTCAATCACTTTTTTATTAATGACAATACTTTTTTTCTTGTTATAAAATCGGAAATAATAAGGATTGTTATTCAATAATAAATAGAATTGTACGAATACAATAAAAATCGTTAGTCATGATGAGAATGTATTTAATACAATCATGAATTATTTGTTGATAGAAGGCGGCTCTAATCAATACCTGGGAGATGCATTGGATGGAGGGGATATGATCTGTGAGGTTGCTAAGCGACGCCCCCTCCCAACCTGCTACCTCCCCAGTTCACTTCGACTGTTTAGTGAGAACGGTATCATCATGTCTTGTCCCGTTGTCGACCTGGTTTGCAATATATTAGAAACTCCTTTCGTAGAATGGAATAATGAGGACAAGCACGACCTCCTGTCCACGAACTCGCAACCGAGGCCCGATTTCTTCAATGACGTACCCACCGTTTCTGACCCATCACCCAACGGGAAATCCTTTCAAAGCACCTGGTACCAGCAGTACAATTGGTTGTGTGGCAGTTATTATAAAGAAAGGCTCTTCTGTTGGCCTTGCCTTCTCTTCGGAGTCGAAAAGAACGAGTGGAACTCCACGGGCTTTGGAGAATTCAGCCAAGTCGAAAAGGACCTCAGCCTACACACTATATCGGGATACCATTTGGAGTGCGAATTCTACTTCAACAAAATCGTCAGAACCTCCGAAGACCCGAAGATTGTCGACTTGCACACTTCGGATAGCAACAGAACAGTCCAACTCAACAGGCACATCATACGCCTAGCCATCGATGCTCTCCTCTGTCTCAACAGAATGAAGATATCCGGTTACAAAGAAAACTTCATCAATTTTCATAGAACGTTTTTAATGCTCGTATCCAACAGTCCGCCGGATATACAAATGCAGTTCGGTAAAGTGAGAAACGTACTGACATTAGAAAGAATGCAGACCGCACATCTCGAGATAATGGACTGTATCGCAGAGCACCTACACCATCAAGTCCAAGAAGAGATCATTGCCGCGGAAGTTTTAGGTTTGCAAATTGACGATATAACCGACATAAGGCAGGTTTCAGAGTGTGCTATCACTGTTAGGTACGTGAGGGAATGCGGGCGGCTAGTGGAATGGTTCCACGGTATCAAGAGCACAGCACCTCGTATGAGTGCCGAAGATGTAATGAGTGTCGTGGAGGAAGCTATGGAAGGCACGGCCTATGAATCCAAACTGGTATCTTTTGCGCATGACAGTCTAAGCGTTCCAGAGGACCAGGTTGAAAGCGTCCAACTAGAATTGAAAAATAAAGCCCCTAACGCCCTCGTCACCAACTCTCACTCCCTCAGCACTCTACTGCTCCAACGATGTTCTAAGAAGTTAAGATCTTGCAAAATGTTCTTCGCAACTGTCCAGAGAATACCGGAGTTCTTCAAGGAAGCGCCATACAAAGAATATCTCAAAATTCTTCCGGTAGTCCACTTATTAGGATACGAATTAGACCCAAGTTCGGAGTGGTGGTACCATTCACGATTGTTCTCTGCCATAGTAGACTGCTGGGACGAATTGAAATTGGCGTTCCAATATACACTTGTTGATCCAGAAACGAACGACAATACCTTATTCAAATCGAAATCTTTTCTTAATGAAATGAACGATTTCGAGTTCGCATTTCTCAGTATTACATTTAAAACAGTTTTTGAAATTACGGATAAACTGTACTATCATGTTCGGTGTAAATCTTACGACAATTATTTCTGCCGTCACGAAATTGAAACCCAACTTAAAATACTGGCAAGTTTAAAATCGGATGAAAATTTCATGAGCATTTTTGAGCAAGCCAGTAATAAAGCGGGATTTTGGAAAAAATATCACAATACTAACGTAGAGGATGTGACATCTGAATTTAAATCATTAATAGACGAGATAATTCTGACTATCCTGTCTGAAATCTCCATAAAATTCAAAGATCTGGAGAAGTTGAGCTTTTTTTGTTTATCAGACTCGACAAAATTTCAAAGCTACACATTGCGATTTCCAGATGAGGAAGTTTGCAAAATTCTACAGCTATACCCTTTGTATTTTAACCATTCCCTTCTCAAGGAAGAGCTAGAAATTTTTTTCAGTAACCAACATTTCTGGAACTTGCCGCCGTACGAGATTCCTCGACTGATTCGGGAGAAAAACTTACATCAAAGTGAATTCCGTGAAACCTATAAAATGTTTATTACGGTTCTGACCAATCATTTCTCAATAGCCCTCGGAACCAGTAGCAAGAACCTTCAGGAACTGAAGACGTACAGGGACAGTCACATCTCAATGGACCATTTTCAATCTCTCACTTACATGATGCTCAATTCAGAACTTTTAAATCATTTTATAAAAACAACAAATTTCTATGAAGAAATCATTGATAGATTTTATTGTTACACAGAGAATGATAAAGAATTGTGCCTTACATATACTACTTAAAGTTTTGGCAGGAAACAGAAATATTCCAGCATTCTAAATGTCAGAATTTTAGCTGACAAAAAAAATGTAATGTTATTCCCAATAATCCGAATGTGTTTCTCTTTTATAGCTGCTAAACAACTAGTGACTGAGAGCATTGGAACGTTGTTGTAAAATAAAATGGAAATATTTAATATTATGTTTCAAGTTGTTGTTGATGAGAGTGAAGTGAGAGTGGGTGAGATTATGTTAGTTGACTGAAAAATATCTGTGTTTGGAGGATGACATCTGAATTTCAATAACTCTTCCTCCAGGTACCTACTGTATGTCATGTCAACATACTTTTAACAAGTTAATGTTTTTTTTTTAATGCTATCTATTGTAAATAACTACGTTGTAGGTGATCTATTACTGTTAAAAGAATCTAACTTCTAGCAACAATGTGATCTTCAATATTTTTCAAGTAGAAAATCTTTGGTATAAAGTATAGTTAGTTATATTCTTGAAATATATATTTTTGTATTTTTTTATAATGAATATTTTTAAATTTATAATTAAATTTTATTGAGAAGAGAAAAGTAGCTTAGAGAAGAAGAGGTGAGGCTAAATTATAATTTCATTCTATTTGTTTAGTTTGAAGTATAAATTTTAAAATGGATTAGTTAGAAGGTTAAAGCACACCTTCTTGAAATCTATAAATACATTTATTTATTACTAGCGACCCACCCCAGCTTTGCTCCGGTCTTTAGGCATATTATGCCGACCTTATTTGTATGTGTAAAGTTGTTGTTTTTTTATCACGTATATAAGGCCACTTAGGACCACGTGAATATCATTAGGGATGGGTAGACACTGATACTTTTCCGTATCTGATACTTTTACTTGATACTTTTGTGGTTGAATACAGATATCCCGACTCTTACTCTTCTAATACGCTACACAGAACCCTTTCTAGGGGCATCAGTTTTTGTTATCATTTTTAAAGGAAAAAGAGTTATTCGCCGAAATAGTAACCTGCACAAGGCATCAAATAATTAAAATCATGTTTTTTATTGGTTAATTATTTTTTGAAAGCTATAGAATTGAACAATAAAAAATAGATTTTAACCCTACCTCAAAATTTTGCTTTTCAAGTTCCAAGACACGTAGAATTTGGGTTGTAATACAAAATTTGTCTGTCCGCCACCACACGCTATACTCTTTAAAACGCTATAGCTGGTTGTTTTTGTTCTTTTTTTTGTACCCGATTTCAATCATTTATGTCAATTGCCTTTACTTCATGGTACATATAGATATATCCATTAATGAACCAATATTTGCCCGGACATAGGTCGAGGTTTTTTTTTCTGAAAGTTGCTCGTGAAAAATCATATATTAGGAGAGACCTCGGAAAATGTTATTTCAACCACCCTATACTGTTAACTAATTTCATAGTTTATTTTCGTTTCTAAATATGTGATAAGTGACCAATTACAGATTATATCGATAATAAGTGAAAACTTGTTCACTATTATTTTTACTTATTTCTTTATTAATACTAAGGGATATGCGGCGAAATTGGTCTTTCGCCGGTAATCAAATTAGGGGAGCTTAAATCAGTGATTGACTATTGCTTATAATTTATTTATTGTTATTAAAAAGGACCGGGATTAATAGTAGATAATAATTTTTTTTAAATCCGTGAGCCGATGTATTTTTTAGGGATGAGTAAGGTTGTATCAATCTGATTGTATCAGTCTGACCGTATCTGATACTTGTATCAATTGATACAAAAGTATCAGGTACATTTCGACTGTATATGATACTTGTATCAACTACTTTTTAGTTTCAGATACAAACTATCAGATTGATAAACCTTACCCATCCCTAAATATCACTGGTTAAGCTTCTTTGGGAGCCTTGATTTTCTTTCTTCCCATCTCAGCTAATGTACTTTATTATATAGAAATTATAAAAATAAAAACAAAACCAAATACTACTTAATATACGAATTTATTATCTTGCACGTTAGATAATTGCGCGGGATTAGGCAAGCAGCCTCTTTGGTGAAACACATCGATATTCCAACCCATTTCCACAAAACCTCGACAAATGATTTACCTAAACCTTCCTGGTGAATCACTTTATCTATTGGTGAAAGCCGCATGAAAATCCGTGCAGTAGTTATTGAGTTTACCGCGAACAGACGCGGCCGAGGACTTTGTTTTATAATATGTATAGATAAATTCCGTTGAAATTCGGTATACAACTTTTTCACAGTCTGATTCTTAACTTTGTTTCACATTTAGACCTTTCTTTAAAAGTGTGCTTCCTGCCTTAGTAGACTCTTAAGATGAATTAAATTTAAAAATAAACACTCATTTCTTATACATTGAGTTCGCATTTCTATATATTACACTATTATCATTTTAGAAATTACAGAAATAAACTACATTATCAGTATCAATCTATAATTCCGTTTATCATCAATAAGATTTTCGTTATAATACAGATTTCACATATATGATTCTCAATTCTGATCTTTTGAACTACTTTATAAAAACCTAAAAATTTTATGAAAAAATTATTCATAGATTTCATTATTACACGGTACCTTATATCCGTATATACTCCTTAAGGTTTCGGTAGAGATTTCTCTTTCCTTGACATTCATGAGATCCTTGAGATTCCTCGACGGATTCCAGAGAAAAAGTAACGTCAAATAGTATTCCTTGAAGCCTACTAATTGTTTATTTCGGTTGTGATCAACCGTTTCACTCAAAACCCTCACAAGAGGTACTACTGAAGATATGGAAAGAAGATCCAATGAGAAAGGGCTTTAAGATAAAAATAAAGAAATGACCTTAATGTATACTCCTTAAGATTTCGGAACAAATATATATACTTCTTAGAATTCCAATTAGTCACAAGTTTAGAATAATGGTACAATTCAGCATTGTTTTCTGCCATAGTAGACTGATGAGCAGAATCGATCATCATTCCTCAGTTCAACACGGCGTAGGGGAGGGGATACTGATACTGATACAGGATACTGACAGTATTACTGATCGTGTATGCCCGTTTGTTTCATTCCACAGTATTTTGTAGCTGTTGAGTGCGACTCTTCGACTGATTTCCGATGCAATAATGAAAACATACCCACATTTTTCACAAGTTATAAATGATTTATGTAATGTTTTTCTTAAAACTTCATTTTCTTCTTATAACAACAGGATGGAACTTAATTTTATAAGTAAAATTGGGTATTTTATATGGAAAATAATTATATTTTTCCTGGTGTCTAAATGAGAGATTCAAAGGTTTCTATCACAATCCGCCAATTGGAGAAATTACCGTTGAAAACTTTAAGTCCTCAAAATTTCGGCCTGTGCTAAATAGCGTAGGGTAACTGCCAACCGCTGTTTTGGGGATATACTTTCCCTCATATTTGTATCTTGTTTTTTATATGAGGAGAAACCATGTTTAATAAATTATTGAATTACTTTTCATTCATCCGAAAATAATTTAAGTAATCTGCTTGTTCCATTACTGAAATTCCGTTGATAAAGTTTAAATGGGTGATCTTATCCCTCTCCAATAGCCAATCCTTCACCCATAACCGTCTTATCCTCTTTTTTTTCCAACGTCATGGCGATCACAGTTGCTAAACACGCTCTATACATTAAAAAAGTAGGTATAAATCTGCGTGAGAAAAATATGGCTGTTCTTATAGCGAGCTAACTGTAAACTGAGTTTTTTTAAATTTCTTTCTTTCTGATTTTTACATTAGTAAAATACCAAAAATAAGAATAACAGAATAGTAAATATGCATGAAAAGAAAGCAGATAATTATAATACTAAACATTGTAATGAAGATAAAATCAAAAATATAGCCTAAGTCGACACTACATCAAAATATGGAAAATGAGTTAAATACTGACTGTAATATTGATATTGTATGGTGTAAAAATACTGAAGGGTGATTCCTCGGTATTTTCGTCATTCCAATACTGTCAGTAGTATTGACCGTGTATTGGTACCCTTAATGTAGAAAGGGTCCGTTTGATAGGAAAAAAAATAGAACCGAGATCGAGGATGTAATAATAATAATAATAATAATCATAAAGACTATTTATTCTGGGACAAGTCCCTTTGAATAACAATACAGGAATAATGTATAACCTAAAATGTCTTAAAGTAAATTGCAATACATTTAATTAATTAATTACAATTAAATTATTTAATGAGGAGGAAATAATAAAATTAAATGAAAAAATTATGAATTACCTCCTAAAGCAATATTTAAAGAAAAATATTTCCTATAAAGGAATAAGAAAATAGAATAACAACAATTATAGAGAGAGAAACAATTGATAGTTACACAGACACACACACACATATATATATGTATATATAAAATATGTAGAGACATCTCCTGAAGAGACTTCCTCATATGTAATATCAACATATAGAAAAAAAGGCATATTGTTAGTAGAAATGTTTAGTATAACCATGATCAGTATATCCCAAAAGATTAATTCAATTAATGCCTATTGTTTATTTGATATAAAAAATATTGTGTTTTTAAATAACTCCTTTCAAAAAAGATGTATATCTTTGGAAAGTAATAATAATAAGGCTTAGCGAACCGGAAGGCTCGATGCCAACACCACCAATCTCTGCTTACAAACCTCCGTCCACCGACCACCACCCAAACCCAAATCTGCTAGATCCCTCTTAAGTGATCCTTCAATCCTCCCATCTACGCCTCGGTCTACCCTCAGACACTTCCCAGTCGTTACAGCGCTTATTAACATCTAAAGAATTCGTTCCTTACCAAGCGCAGCAACTTTAAAAGCCTATCTTGATCCTCGCGTCGCTATTTCTTGAATAATATTTACTGGATGCATGGTTCGCAATTCCGCGTTATGTAATCACATATATTTCCCAGTGATCTCGTCCATTTTTTTTTTCGAATATTCTACGTAGCACCTTTCGAATACCTGAAAAAGTAGTATGCATCCTTTAGAGTTAGCGGGCTAGTTCACATTCTTTGGAAAGGAAAGGGTTAAATATTTTAATGGACAAATATGAATTATTATTATGGATGAGGAGATCCTTCTAGAAAGGACTATTTTCAGTCTCTGAACATATGATACTCAATTCAGATATTTCAAGCTACTTTATAAAAATATATACTAGTATGGTAATGAATGGTACCATATATACTCCTTAAACATTCGGTTATAAACGATATATACATTTTAATGTTATACCCAGATTTCTAAAGAATTATATACTCCTTAAGGCATCGGAAAGGAACTGTACCCGTAATCTTCTTAGGATGCCTATTGTGATGCAATTTTCAATTTTTTTGTTATTAAATATAAAATTTTATTGTTATTAAATTGCGACGAAATTTACCAAATAAATTATGGAAATGTTTTCTCAATGAAATGAACGATTTTGAGTTTAATTACCTCTTCGCTAACATCAAAACCCTTGAGGTAGTTTTATTTTTAGTTTTATGTTCGATTACAATTATTATTAAGAAATATATTATTTCATTAAATTGAAATCATTACGATTTATTACAGTGCTTTAGCCTTTTCTTTGTTAAGTATTTTTTATACAGAGACTATTTTGATATCAACTGTTTCATGAATTTCACTTGTTGGTTGTTTAGTTATAGATATGTATGTATCCTGCATTGGGTACTAGCAAGTATTATAGTTATATAGATATTGATGATTTAATTCCTCAAGTTTTTTCAATAATGAATGTATTTATGATATTTTTCAAGTTTAAGCTCTAACAGTTGGTAAAATATGATAAGTGTTAGCTGTCGTTTATATGTTAAATAAATGTTTACAATGATTAAAAGCTGAATTATGTGTAATGATTTTATGTATGTTGAAATTTATAAATTCGCAACTCTAAATCTGTTTAAATCTGTATTATATTAAGAAAACTTTTATAGCTATTGAATTATTTGCGAAATTATTTATTGATGTTTCGTATTGTAAATTATTTATGGATGTATGATTTCCTGATGATGGGGAAAAACCCCCAAACGTTGTGAGTTGTAAAATGCAATAAATTATGAAAAAGATAAGGAGATTTAATCACTTGCCTATTGAAAAATTATTGCTTAGCTTCAATTAATATTGTCAAGACTTATATGTTATCCAAATGGCCAATACCAGACAAATTTGAGTAGTTTTTCATTATATTATATTATGAAATTTTATTACATCGACCCAAAAATATGTTATCAATTAGATTGTTTTCGAGTTATGGCATGTACAAAGTAACTTTACTTTATTCCTTTATCCTTTATCACGCTAATTTATCTTTACCAAAGCTCTTCAATGAGGCTAGACTTATTTCTAAGCCGGTATATTTTGCATCTCGCAAATCTTCAGAAAGTAAAAACTCAATTTTTCATCACCGATTCCTTTTAAACACATAAAAGTATTTAATCTATGAATAAAGTTAGAAAACGATTAGTGTTCATCATACGCTACGAATTGAAGGTTAGATGTCGTAGTTACTTCAAACAATTTAGGTTGTGTACTGGACGAGTGGATATCCCTGCGGTCTGGCTTGTTCAGAGATTTACTGTGAGCAGAAAGTTTAACCTTCAGTTCTACGAAGCTATTTTCCAGTTGTAAGTGGTAGTCAATTTCATCTTCCAAATTGTCCTCTTGAATTATACTATCAATCTTCTCTTAAATTCTTTCAAATTTTATCCTGTCGGCTTCTAAAAGAATTATTCTTTCGATAACTTCTTCTGTAGACTTCGGAAGACCAATCGCTAAATTTTTTTTCAAAATGAGTTAATTTAGCTTTTACTGTTCCTCTTGTTACCTTCAGCTGTCTAAACTGCTCTACGGTTTCTGCTTCCATATTTTTTTTTATTTTATCCTCGTCGCCAATGTTGTATACTTAATAAATAAACATGTTTATACTTTTAACCTTTATTAAAGACAGAATCATATGTTTTGATAATAACAAATGAAAAACACGTCATCTACACATATCAGTGATGGCGCCCTTATAAGAGGAAAGCACCAACTATTGTTTAATAATCTTCTATTTATCAACTATTGTTTAAAATTCTCCATCAGGGCTGAGGATGGTAGTAGACTCCATTGTAAGTCTTTGTTCTGATCATTCGGAAGCTGGAAGTGAACTCCATCGATCTGCAGAGAGGACTCCTTGCGAAGGGGACACAGCTTATGCGTAGCGCAGGTCGCAACTGCCGCGTCCTATCGCCGCAATACCAGTGCCCCTCTGGCTTCCCTTCCTCGTGGGTTCGAGGTAAGTCTGTTGATGAGACATATTCCGCAGGGAGTTTCTTCTGCCTACTCTTCGCTGAGTTATTGAATAAATTGCCTGTAACAATATCCCCAGTTTTTTTTGTCTCGCTTGCTCAAATAATGGCATTAAATTATGCAAGGACAGACGCATTAACTGGTACAAAAAATGTAGGATTTCCGTTGACCACAAATATTTTTTAGCGCTGGTTGTGTATACAAATAAGCGAAAATAAACACATTCTTCGTTGTCCAAGAATTCGATATGATGCAACACCCTTCTGTTTCTGATGTCCCAAGCCCTCAAGTGTTGCGGATTCCCAATTCACCGTTATCCGAAACTTCGTCTAATTACGCATCGCCCCAGATTAGACTAGTTTTGATAAGCTGCCTTATTTATTTTACAAATAAAGGTTATAGTCCAGGATCCATGGTCCATTTTTTCACTTTATTAGTATCAAGCTGAATCTTCGTGAATAGCTTCGTTTCGATGAGACGCCCAGCAATTTCCTGTGCGAAAATTCTCGATGGTCGTAGCTAAAATAGGTAGCAAGGATAAAATATGTCGATTTGTCTCCAAATTATCAAAGGTTGATAATTTTTTTCAGGTAATAAATGTTGGGTAAGTGTAATAAGTAGATCTTACAAGGTTCAATTTTACATCACAGTCAAGTCCTCATTTTTATTAATATTTTCCCTTTTAACAAAATCGTTATTCGATTTTAGTCCAATATATTCTCTTCCAGTTTGTATATTATTTTTCCCAGGACGAGATGTCGAAGAAACAACAGCCGTTATTCTCAACTGTTCCCTGCTGCTTTACGTAATTATAACATTAGTTTTAATTGTGTGGCAAAACCAGAGCAGTTCTCAACGCTTCTTTCTTTTGTTAGTCTTTGGATGATGAGTGATATCATAGAAGACGCAAGTACCTTAACCTTGAGTAGAAAAGTACAACTACCGTTTTAAACATTTCATAGACACTGGTCTATCAATTTACATTTATAAATAAATACTATTTATTTTCATATATATTGTATTTTTTTAATGTATTTACAGTGATGGTATGTCTTGGTTATAGTTCTTAAATTAAATTATCTATTAAAGTTTACGAATTCAAAACGTAATAACTCTTATGTCTTTTTAGATGTTCATCGTCACAAAAAGAAATTACACAGAAAGCCCGAGATCAGAGGAACCATTCAAAAAAAGATTTAAGAAGGTTCAGGTGACTGCCGCAGACCTTTTATAAAGTAGTAATCGAAAACAGTTCTTCTGAAGAAGAGAACTGTGTAAAGGATGAAACGTCCAGCGATGAAGACGAGGCTCAGGCGGACACTAGCGAGGAATCAGATGATGAAGAAGTTGAAGACCCCGCAAATATCAATTGGTTTGAAAGCAATACAAAAAATGAGGAAAAAATTTATTATAAGGAAGCTGTGGGCCTCAAGGCACTCCCATTAGGTCCACAACCTAGCCACTTCTTCAACCTTCTGATGAACAAGGGTATCTACAGCCTCATTATAAAAAATACCAATGGCTACGTGTCCCGTCTTGACGAAGATAATCCAAGAAAGTCCACCTGGAAGCCTCTAAAGCAAAGAGGAAATGCAAAGATTCTTGGGTCTGTTATTTCTAATGGAAATCATCCAACTTCCAAAAGTCAATTTATATTGGAGTGACGACATTTTGTTCAATTTCCCTTCGTTTAAACAAATAATGTCAATGGAGAGGTTCCTGTCAATCCTCCTGACCCTTAATTTTTGCGACAACAGTAGTCCGGGTTCAACCGATCCATTAGACAAAATTAGACCACTAACGGACTTTTTCAACATACTGATGGAATCAATCTACACCCCTCAGAAGACGTTAGTTAAGAACGATCCAATTCGCATAAGTAAATGTCCTACTACGGGGCTAGTAAAGGTTTTCACATTGTGTGAGCCTCGTGGAATGTTTCTTAAGTATCTCGTGTGTAGAAGAACCAAAGAAAAACATACAGAAAAGATGTAGCATCGCCAAAGAACTATTAGAAGAAAAGTTGGGAAAAGGCCATTCCGTCTACATGGCACAATACTTTACCAGCATTCAGTTGATCGAGTCACTGAAAGCGGAAAACACCTACGCCACGGGGGCGCTTAGACAGACAAAGTGTTATAAAAAAACTATGGGAAACATTTAGCGAAAAAAATTACTTCCGTATGTTCACTGCTGAAGGTGCATGTTTATTAAATTGGAAGGAAAATCAAAGAGAAACGGTTTTTATATCATCCGAATTCGACGGATCGGTTCCGGTTGAAGGAAAGAACTCAAAGAACAAGCCTCTTGGTGTAGTCGAGTTGAAGAAACACCTACAAGATGGTAGGAAGTGGTTCGATGAGCCGGCAAGCTTGTTCCGGTTGGGTAATAAAAAGTTGAAATGGATCAATAGAGTGGGTCTACACATCATTAACATCAACATGATTAACTCTTATCACTTGTACAGTCAGAACTCCAAGGCTAAGGTGATGATGAGCTTTCTCAAGTTCAAGTTGAATCTGATAAAGTCGCTTCTGTACGCAAACGGCGATGCTGATGATAGTTCGTCCTCCCAAAGCATCCATGGATTCACCAAGCCTCACGTCTTGGACTACGTAGGGAGAAACGAGAGAGGATTCCGGAAGAGGAAGCGGTGCAAATACTGTATGAGCGGGAGGGGAGTGAGGGTGGACAGTTACTACCACTGCATAACCTGCGATAGCCAACCTGGCTTCTGCCTCGGCCGCTGCTTCATTAAGTACCATAAGTACGATTCGTCTCAGTGATTATGTAATGTGTATATAATTCATATTTTAAAAACGTGGTATTTTGAGTACTTGTGATTTAGCAGGTCCCAATTGACTGTTATCCTCAATCGTTTATAACTTGAACACTGATAATTCTGATACCCTAAGTATTGCTGTTTCATAATCTTAGGTATATTTTGAATAATTCTAATTGATTTTGGGATGCCAGAGTAATCATTTAGGATGATCACTCAAATTATTATATCTTTTATCGTCCTAACTTTATTATGAATTGTATGCTTTCCCTGAGGTTGGTTCTGTGTTTACCAATTTACTAATTAATTAAACCATCAGTATATTATTCACAAATATAAAGTGCATATAGGTTAAGTAAGCAATAAAATAAAATAAATACATTATAATTAATATATATTTTTATTTGAAAAGAAAAGATATGTCCAGGACCGGGACTCGAAGCCGGGTGACCCAGATCGCTAGTCTGGAACTCTACCAACTGAGCTATCCTGGCTCAATCAAGCTCGCTCCCCGGTCACTGCCATATCCTTTCTTTTCACTGATCCCATGTCCCCGCGTTCTCGCAATTTTCGATGTATACGAGGCGAAGAATGTTCTTTGAACATTTATTTAATTTGCATCTTGTTGACCTACGTCATTATATATTATTATGATTTATTTTATTTTATTAGTTATTGATTTTATTAGTTTTTAATACGCCCTTCTTCCAGGCTACTATTCAATTATTCACATTAATGGAACTTGAAATATACATAATGTAAAAGTAAATTGCTAATTCCAGACCCCTTTAACTAGCTTTCTTTTCTTTTAAAAATTTTCTTCCTACACTTCCAACGAAATCGTGCGGCGACCTGTGGTCTAGTGGTTAGCATAACAACCTACTCAGCAAATTATCGTGCCCGGCAGGTAGTCCTAGGATTTTTTAAGGGAGTAAAAAATCCTTGTTTATGCCGTCCTTCGGAAGGGACGATAAGCGGGGGGTTTCGAGCCTGTCAGGTACTCGTTTAAAATCCCTATACTAATTAAACCTGGATAGGCGAAATTTATTGATCCCAATGTAGCGTCGTTCGATTAGCCATAGAAGCAGTGGCATAGCATAAAAGTGACGTTAAATAAACAAACGACAACAACGAAAACATCTCCATTTTATCTTGTCAAAATCCATTTTCGCACAATACATTTTTCCGAACTTCTGAAATTATTGTACAGAACAATACAGAATCGATTTAATAACGCACACATATCAAATGAGACGAGTGATAAGAAGAGTTTATGGGGTCACACGAAGCCTAAGGGTTGCCATAACAACCTACTGTGCCCAACAGCTTGGCAGTTGTTCTTAGGATTTTTTAATCCCGTCTTTGAGAAGGGACGCAAAATGTGGGTCAGGTACTCGTTAAAGATCCCTAACCGTATTATACCTGGATGGGCAAAATTTAGAACTCCCGTTGTAGCATTGTCCGATTAGCCATAGTAATGTGGGGTTGAATGAATAAACAACGCAAGATAAGGAGGTAAGTTTCATGGCGACCTGCTAAATCAAAAGTACCTACCAAAGGTTGCCTGGTGATAAAAATAAATATAATGGCTTTGGTCGAACGTCTCACATTTATTTTAGGTTTATATAGAGATAATAAGTTAGAGAATCATATCAGTATAAATAGAAAACAAAAAATTAATTATAAGATATTTTGCAAAAGAATTTATAAATACGAATTTTATAAAACAAATGTAAATAGATCACCTTGAATATATTTTGTTTCAAAACTATTAATAACAGATATTTTATCACTTAAATCACTTGATTTTTATCATTTAAATATAAGTAATGAATTTAGATAATATTAGATTGTAACTTAAATAACTTAAATATTTATATTATATATTTATTTATTTAAACACCCTTCCTTGCCTTACGGCAATACGGGATATTTATATTATATATAATAATACAATAATATTATGTTGGTATATTTCTTAATTTTCAGAACTATATCCTATTATGAGGATTCATCCCAAAACATCAATATTGTTATATTAAGAACATTGCAAAGACTTTTATTGAAAAAAAATTAGTTTTTTTTTTGTATGTTTTATTTTTCATTATACCTTTTATCCTTGAAAACAAACCTATTTAGACAATGTTTAAATCAATACACATCGTTGTATATAAGAACGCATGCTAAAGCCCAAGAACCTGCCATATAGTGCCAGACGCATAGCGGCACAAAGAAGTCAGAAGAAGAGGAAGAATTGATATACGGAAGAACCTCGATTATCCGTCAGGTTATGGGACCAAGATAGT
Organism: Troilus luridus; assembly: GCA_964056705.1. NCBI lineage: Eukaryota > Metazoa > Arthropoda > Insecta > Hemiptera > Pentatomidae > Troilus > Troilus luridus. The sequence continues at coordinate 19,000,308 of OZ057413.1, forward strand.
GACGGATTTGGGAAATAGACGGATATGGGAGTGAGACATATGTTATATATATCCGTCTATTTCCTCACTCCCATATCCGTCTATTTCCCAAATCCGTCACTACCTTATTATAATAACTTATTTACGTACTAATAAGGTATACATATGTAGTAAAATTATTTTTTTAAAATAACAATATGTTTTATATCATTAACTGTCGTCCGAGGAATATCATAGATTTTTCCTAAGATTGAAGCACTTTCACCTTTTCGTAAACGATGTACAATTTCAAACTTAGTATCGGGATCTAAACTCTTCCTTTGTCTTTTTTCCGACATTGTTATACGTACTTTTAAGGAAACGACAAGTACCCGTAAGACAAGAATGAAAACTGAAGGTATTCCAACTGCGGCAGCTAAATTAGGTAGGGATGAGGAGCTAATTAATTTCTGAGAAAGCCTAGGTTTTGAGTAAACAACAGATTCTAGGATTCGAAGTTGTCAAGACACAACGATTGATTCTTGATTCTTGATTAGCCGGCGCCTATGACTTTAGCAACCAAACAACATATACACATTTTATTTTTTTTCTCAAAACTGAGTTGACTTTACAGAGAGTAACGGTAAATAGAGTGACGAATAATAGAGGTTTTACGGTATTTAATATTAGGAAAGTTTAATCGTTTAATTAATGAAAACAATGAGTGGTTTTAGTGAAGACTGTACTAATGACCGTTTCTAAACCAGTGGCTCTGAAGGTATGTGATTAGGCAATGATCACACTAACCGGTTATTCCCCAATTCAACCAACCCTCAGTTAGGGAGTTCCCCAAGAAGGTTCCAGAACCCTCTGTCGATGTCGACTCAGGTACCTGTAATCAATAATTTGTCTACCACAGCTGAACTGCAACTCAGGGCCTAGTGTCCAATAACTGCCACCTACGTATTTGAGCTATCCCTCTCCTTGTTACCACTATTAGTGTTTTGAAATTATTATAAATTCTGATTAAAGTAATGATTATTTGTCAACAATATTCTGCCATCACCACCAATGTTCTGCATTATCAAGAAATTAAATAGAGATTCAAGATTTTAATTTTGTAAGCTGATTCACAAATGTGTGAAAAGGTAGTAAAAAAAGAATAATATGTAATTGAAAGCCCAATAAGAAAGTGGAGGGGCTCAGGTGTAGAGTGCTGATTTCTAATGCCGAAGGTCCTGGGTTCGAATCCCGCTCGCTGCAGACTTTTATTTAATCCGTTAGAGGCAGGAGTTGGAACATACGGGCTTCTAGGACCCTCCTAGAGCTCACCCAACCTCTATAAAGAGGGTATTCAAAATAAGGGGAATATTCGAACGGTTGAGCGTGATCTAGGACAAATCACCTCCCTGCACAACCGTTGTACAAAAAACAATGTAGTCTCTACCATGTTCTGAGCCCCAGACTCTTCACGGGTTGCAATGGTACTGATTTAATAGAAAAGTCAACAAATACATATAATTCCATCATTTGTTGATCCAGAAAAATTAATTACCATCGTTTGGTAGTGTTATAATTTTCATATTTATTTTTTATCGTAAAATGCTTTATTATCACTCTGTACAGGCTTAGAGGATACAAAGATAAAACAATGGATCATTATCTAACAATTACTCATAATGGATCATGTAACGAATCATAAAGATAAAAAGTGAATATTTGTTGTTAAAAGAATTGTATGATGTATTGAATTTTTAAAACAGATTATCATGTAAATGATCGGTCTATAAAATCATGTAAAACCACTTTTATGTTAAAATCTTAAAATAAGCAGCACTATTTTAGAATAAAAAAAAGTATAGTTATTTTTAAATATTACTTTTATATTTTAGGATAAGCATCTTAAGAATTCATTTCATCTGATATATATTTTATCTTTTCCATACGATTTAATTGAATTTCGGTCTTATTACAATATATACTAGTTATGAAAAAAATTCATATATATTCAAAGGGTTCTTACTGATATGGTATATGTATGTACTGTCACTTAATACTAGGTTTATTAGTACCTCTTTATTAACTAACAATCACAAATTACAATGTACACATAAAATTAATTGTTAAGGCCAGATGAAGTAGTAACCTTATATAATATTATTAGTTTTAATCATAAAAATTAAATCATTGTTTCGTAAAAGAAAGATCATTTTCTTTACTTATTTTTCAGATTTGTATTCAATATAATAATTTAAACGTTTTTTTCATAGTTGTTTAGAATAATTTAACTTTAAAGGTAATTTTATTTGTTTAGTAATAAGTGTAATATTTGTAATAAGTTTAAAAACATATGTTACAAAAGAAGAGAGAAAAACAAAAGCGGAGTCGACCGCCTTTTGTTCGCTCCGGCGAGACCGAGCGAGACAGTGTTGACACGCGCCTCTTGACGTGCACATCGTATTATGCTCTATAGGAGCCCAAAGTTGGATTTTGAATTCGAAGAAGATACTAATTTGCTGCCCACCTGCAGGTGTAATTAGTTCAAACATAGTCATCGATTCGACCAATTCGAATTGACCCAGTCGATCGTATCAACCTCTATTTTCTAAACATCTTCGCTCGAACTGCCAACGAAAATCCTCTGTCGTCTCAACATCCAGCTCGCCTTGCCGAGAATCTACTATCTACTGGAATCTACTTCGACAGACAGATAAGAGTTTTCATTATTATATCATTTTAACTAGAAAACCACATAAACATTTATTATTTTGTAATAGATTTATTTGGACATTTTATTTATTTGTAATTTAATAGAGTTAAATTTATTATCGTAAGATTAAATAATAATTGTTTTCTTTTTGTTATTAATTAGTTGTTTATAATTTAGTTAATATTAGTAAATTAATTTTCTAATTATAAAAACCTTTAAATTGTTCTTTTAATTTAATTATTTGTTGTTTTTTTACATTCTCAAAAGTATTAGTTATTTAATTTATGATTAAAGTGATTTATATTATTAATTTAATAAAAAGTTACAATCAAAATGACATGCGATCTGGTATATTTGAATCAGAAATTTATTTTCCTTATCCATTTAGAAGCTCCCATCGAAAGGTCCAATAACTATTTCGAGGTTGCTCAAACATTAATATAATACAATACATATAATATGTATAAACAATATATTTAACCTTTGATCTGAATACAATATTTACTCTATTACCATAAAAACAAAACACGCATGAATGTTTAGGAGAAGGTAACATTGAGGTTACACCTTTATCCTTTACGTTTATGCATATAAAATTGGTACTAAAAATTATCACTGACTATAAACTAGACTATTCTTATGATAAGTATATTTTCCACAAATTTTCAACCCTCGTCCTATTTATAGGTACGGGACATTCTTTCTTTTCAAGATTTCTTTGACAATTGGGTTGTCACACATGAAATAACCGTTTTTAGAACCAGGAAGAAAATACCAATTTGGGATCAAATCTAACATATTTTTTATTCAAAGTATTTACCATCATTTTCGATACTCTTCTGCCAACGGCTTACCGAGTTTTCTATCCCAGATTTGAAAAACGTTGAGTCACGTGATGAAAGGAATTCAGAAAATGCATTTTTAATGTATAAATCATTGGTAAACAATTTTCCTCGCAAAACATTGTCCAAACTTCGAAAAAAGTGGTAGTCTGTAGGGGATAGATCAGGGAAATATGGGGGTTTGGTAAGACTTCATAGCCCAACTCCTTTAATTGATTCACTGTGTATATTGAAACATGAGGTCGGGCGTTATCATGAAGGAGTTCGTGTGGGACCCAGGAATCGAGCTTTTTTGCCTGTCCGAACAATTTTAAATGCGTGGAAACTGTCGTACGACTTGTGCCTACCTCTAACGCATATTCTCTGACTGTTTTATGAGGGTCTTCTTCCACAGAATTCTTAAGATCTTCGTCCTCTATTGATGTTTGAGGCCGTTCACGGGGCTGATTTTCTAATGTCGTATCTCCTGAGGAAAATTTTGTAAACCAACGACGGATGGTTCTTTCATTAGCACTTCCTTCACCAAACGCATGATTAATATTTCTTGCTGCCTGGGCAGCGGAATGACCGAGTTTGTACTCATAAAAAAAAAATCGTTCGGAAATCGCGTGTTTTCATGGCCACGGTTAAAATTATACTAAAATCTGTATGCCTACTTGGGAAAAAAACAAGCACAGTTTGGAAATAGAGGATTGACAAGTGCTTATTATAGATAGTAAATATTTTGCTAGGAATCAACAGGCAACGCTTTAACCCTCTATAAAGATTAAGATTTAAAAAATCGGTCATTTCATGCGTGACAACCCAATAGATAGATATCTAATTTATTTATTGTGTAATTATATGTATATATTGTTAATAAACAGGTACTAATAAAAATACCAATGACAACCCATTAAATAATCTTAATACATTATTTACTGAATTCTCATAATAACAGAACACAAACTTCTAGGTATGGAAAGTCACATAGAGGTTAACCATGCTTATTTTCAATTAAATAACCCTGCAAATTGCAAATTTATTAAACAAATTTTATTTAATGAAAATAAGGCATGTTCTTGAGAAATGGTTTTAAGTGAAAGAACATACTTGAATTAATGAAAATTTTAAATAGTGAATTATTATACGCTAACCTGACTTCACAGGAAAAATTTATGTAAAATACCAAAATAAAATATAAATAAATAAAGGACTTCTAGAAAAGGAAGAAAGGGAAGAGGGGAGTAAAATTGTACAGTTTAACTCACAAAGAACAAAACAAAAAAACCCCGATATTTTTCTTTTTTTATTGAAAACAACTGGTTGTATTATTTCTAAGAATATTTAAAAAATAAAACATTCAACTGAAAGGAAATAATAGTGAGGAATCTAAACAATGGGGGCTTTATAACACTTATCTAAGAATTACTATAAATAAATGGATTTAACAACCTTGTAGCATGTAAATAATATGTATCTGAAATTAATAATTTGTTATTTTAAAAAATTCTAAAACAAATCTTTGTTATACACAAGTATAACACAAATCTTTGTTATACCCCTTTAGGCCGAAGTGCATGGTAGTGGAAGAGTCATTCACAAATAATGATAACAATATACACAAGTATGAACTATTAAATAAATAAATCGATTTAATTAGTAAATATCGTTGACAATGTTTATATTGTAATGGTAATGGAAATTTCTCATTAAAAAAAACATTTTTAACCGAGACAGAAAGAAGGGTTTGAATCCATAACAGTGATGTTTTTGTCAGTTAGCAGTTTAGAGGAAAGTTGTTTTTTTTTTAACAGAGTTGTTTGTGAGTTAACTTATTCATTGCTATGTCATTTGTTTGTTGAGCCCTCTTTTACAAAAAATATGCTTTATTAGAAATAACAATAATAAATAAATCAAGACGTTTATATTAGTAACAAAAAAAAAACCTTCAACTACGCATGAAAGGTCCAATCGTGACCCATCACAAAAAAAAAACTATTTTCCTTTTAATATATCGATAATATTAGCGGCCAGTAAAAATATTTTTCATATTTTTTTTGTTATTTAATTTATGTTAATGCTTAGACAGAATTCTTTTGTTAGAGAAAATAGAAATTATCAACAAACAATTACAAATCACAATGTATCTAAATAATTAATACAATACAATATATATTGTGTAAACGATATATTTCACTTGTAATCTGAATACAGTATTTACTCAATCCTATATGCATCAATGTATAGGAGGAGGTAACATTGAGGTTACACCTTTAGTCTACTTGGAAAAATAAAGGTATAGTTTTTAATGCAAGAGTTAAAGTATTAATTTTATTTGAGTAACTAAATTCCATTGTTGTGTTCAATGGGGTCAAGTGAGATATGAAATCGGATGTTCGGAGTTAATAATTGCCTTTAAAATTAAACGAATAATTTCTATGATTTTTCTTATGAACTAACACTTTTCGAATAAATTCATACAAATATAATGAATTGATAAGATGGGATAGCAATATTTCAGAAATATTCTAAAATCGTCTTCACCGGTTTCCATTAATCGCGACGAACTACAATACATGTGCCGTGGATAAATTATATCAGAATATAATTCTGCAGAATTTTAGAATATCTGAGGAATCAAATTTTAAAAAATACATATTTTGCTCCATTTAATAAACCGAAACAAACTTGGGGTAAGTCCTGGTCAGAAAAAGTGTAGCCATTTGTAAGAAAAAAAATTATTTCTTAACAATGTTTTTGGTAATTATTCCGCAGGTGTCGCTTCGAGTTGAATTACAATAAGTTTTAACTGTTAATTCGTTTCATTTATAATATTTTCCAAAAACACAAGTTGTCTTGAGGTTAAGTACGGAGAAGAGAATGTAACTAAGGGGAATCTGTATACTTCGAAATTGAAAAAGAACGTTTAAACAAACATACAGCAGCTATACTTCGAAATGCTAGTTAACATTTTATTTCTTGATCAATTGATAACCGAAATCTACTCATTACCCTAAATTACATTTAAAATGTAACGAATAAACCGTTAAAACTTATTGTAACTCGAAACAACAACCTGCGAATCAGATACCTTATATTTTAATTAAGGAAATAATAGATATGCATATTTTTTTATAACAGAAGAAAATTTCCATTATGTATAATTGGCACTCTTAAAAAATGATACTAATATTAATTGAACCGAAACCAGAATAGCTTTTTGGAGTGTCATTAAATGATTTGAAGGGGGAAAAAAATATTTCTACACATCGTATTTCCCTAAATGAGAGGATTTTTTAAATTTTAGAATATTACAATATCCCCAGGTGGAAGCCTTAAATTTTTTTTAGTTTTAAGGGATAAGCCTATAAATCGATGGACCAATATGAATAAACATTTGTTTATTGAACAGTTATACTACAGAGTTTTGAAAGCCCTGTATAATAAGGATTTTCACATAAAGAACTATTGCAAAAATAAAGTAATTTTGAAGGAGTGATGCAAGGAGAAATATTGAGTTCCTCGCTGTTGAATACCTTTCGAATAGTCTTGGGATACAGTTAGGTATACATACAGGTATAGACTTTTTGTAAATAAGGTTGTCTTTGTCTATTTCCCTTAGACCCTTATTTCTCAAAGTGGTCCAGGTGGATCTACGTTGGCGTCACAAAAAAAGGGTTTTAATAATTAGAATCAGTTTGGCGCCGGTACTTTGTTTATTTCATGGCAATAATTAATTAGGTAATACTATTCTGTCAAAATAGCCATTTCTTGTTGAGTAAGACCACCTTATGATTACTAAACCTTCACATTTTTCGTAAAGTTTTGGGAATATGGTAGAAATTCAGCTGCAGGGGGTCCACCAGAACCAGCTAAATTTTGAAAGTGGTCTAAAAAAAAAAAGTCTTGGAACCTCTGCCCTAGACGCATACCGAACATATGTTGAACATGCTAATTGCAATAGTAAAATACTAATAACAAATATTAATAAAACAAAACATTCAAAATATTTAAGGGAACAAATAAAGAACTATTTGTGTGTGTTTATCTACTCTTTTAGTCATAATATTTATAGTTTTCATATCTGCCAACATGTTGGCACCAAATGTCACCATATTTGTCTATTTTTAGTACCTTCTCTAAGTTGTGTTTAATGAGACCTTGATGAAATTGTCAGATATACTAGAATTATATTCCAGGATCCATGCTCCATTTTTTCACTTGATTAGTATCAAGCTGAATCTTCGTGAATAGCTTCGTTTCGATGAGACGCCCAACAATTTTCTGTGCGAAAATTCTCAATTCTTGTAGCTAAAATAGGTAGTAAGGATAAAATATTTCGATTTGATGATTCTCAAAAATGTATTACTAACTTTTTTTTTTTTAATTTCAAGATAGTTATCTAAATTATTTGAAAAAATATTTGTCCAACAAAATGTATGGTTTGATCAAAGAGTCCCCTCCTTCCAACGTGTATCGATAACGAGGTCACCAAAAATGATTACTAACCAGCTGTTGTTTTTTTTACTTCGTTATCGATACATATTGGAAGGAGGGGACTCTTTGATCCAACCATACATTTTGTAGGACAAATATTTTTTCAAATAATTTAGATAATTATCTTTAGATTTAACAAAAAAAAACCAGTTAGTAATAAATTTTTGAGAATCATCAAATCGACATATTTTATCCTTGCTACCTCTGTTAGCTACCACAATCGAGAATATTCGCACAGGAAATTGTCGGGCATCCCATCGAAACGAAGCTAATTCGCGAAGATTCAGCTTGATACTAATCAAGTGCAGAAATGGAACATGGATCCCGGACTATTAGTCAAGTAAACGTAGCTTAGCACTGCCTCAGATTATTATAAGATTTTTTTCACTCAGGTGCAATATTAGTATACTACAAAATATGTTTTTATCATATATTTTTTAAATTATTATATTCATTAAATGTACAAAATTATAAACATTTCGATAAATATTATGCATCAAAAGTCTTTCATTTTTATTTACATAACAGAATAAAAGTAAAAAAACAAACTGTACATATTTAACTTTCAGTTAAATTTATCTTACATAAATACATGTATTTTTACAAACAAAACATTTTATTGTTACGAAAAAATTAAATTAATTTTTTTTTATTAAGTCCTTCAAACAATACTGAATAATTGTTAGTCATATAAAACTATTACTAAGTTCTACGACATTAGTTCATTCTTTATAACTCAATTCAATGTGTCGAATCTTGGAACCGAATCGGTTTATTACCTTGTCGTAAAATAGAGGTTTCCTTTTCAATGCTGACAAAAAGGTCTTCTCAATAGACAAGAGAGAAAGGGACGTCGGGGTGTCTTCGGCTTGACACTGGTCTTGGTACTTTTCGATTCTTTTCGATGCAGAAAAGGCCGCGTCCGAGGAGGCCGGAGCCAGCGGAAGTGTCACTATCAAGTTGGCCAACTTGCAAACTTCCGGTATTATTTCGTTCAACTTATTCACACATAGATATTTATATAGCTCATAAACATCTCTCTTATGAAATTTCAGATCTTTATAAACTACGCCCAATTCAGTATTCAACCTACCCATGTCGAACAGTCTTCCATAAACGGACTTTTTCAAATAGAGCAAACTCTTGTTGGGGAAATTCTGTACGAATTTCTGAAAACGACCAGTGTTTAATAAAGGAGTGAAATTCAAATGTTCTATATCCTTCAACCTTTCATAATTCATTTTATTCTGTATATTATCTATCACGTCTAGAAAAAGTTGAAAGTATTTATCCTTTTTGTCTTCCACTTTTGTCCTCTTAATACCGCGCGTGTCGTACATATCATAGTTACTAATCAAATGCGACCAAAATTCATCGTAATTATCCCTCAATTTGTCCAGGTGTTTTTTGAAATCTTCAATCCCTTTCAAGTAATAAGCTGTATCAAATTCTTTTTCCTCTAAAAGGTGAAAAAGTAATTCCGCACGAGGCGAAATATCTCCGAATAAATTTAGTAGGAAATTGAAATCGAAATCTTGGAGCGCAGAACAAAATCCCTTAGCACTGTTGTAAGTATTCATGTCCCATTTAGTTAGGGTATCAACCATCGATTCCAATATATTGATGATCTCGGCTTGGTGTGATAGAACAGTTCTTGCTAGCTTGCAGTTCAAGTCCCACTTGACAGAATTGTGAGAGGGATGCCGCTTTCGTATTTCTTGATGTAGAGCGAAATTCCCCTGTGTACATTTGGAGAAAAACGATGCCAATCCAATCAATGTCCAAAAAAATAACTTACACTCACCAATATGGTCCACAACATTTTTCAAATTGAAAAACATATTATGCGAGAAATAATGCACTAAGCATATTCCTGGATGTTGGTACCTGATCTTAGCCATGAGAAAACTGTTTTTCGGAGACACGAACGAGGGGCCATTAAACGAGATAGAAATCAGGCGGCTACTGATTTTCAAATCGTTTATCATATTTAAAATATGTGAATCCAGTAATGAATTGTGAGGAAACTCCGTAAAACCAAGGAACCTTTCGTGAACATTACCATCTTCATCACAGAATCGTAATACAGTAGCTATTTGGCATTTTTTCCCAATATTCGGTGTCTCGATCAATGTTAAAGCCACAAATTCGGCATCATCGAGAAGCCCTTTGATTTCATCAACAACGACCTGATAGATAGAATCGATTAAGTCGTTCTGGAGGTCTCCCGAAAATTTGGCGAAATAGTTGGAATTAGAGATGTGAGTGTCTAAGTTGTCGTCATAGTTCCTGAGCAAGTTGACGAATTCGACGAAATTACTTTTTCTCAGAGTAGTTTCATAGTCTGAATTGAATGGGAGTTCCAATTCCGCCAGAAGACAAGTGACATCGATCAATTTGGTAACTACATGCCTGTTTTTCTTCACCATTTGGTTAAACTTGCAGGTATCCATCTTGAAATTCGTATTCAACTCGCTACCGAAACTAGCCAACGACAGCATTGCGGATATGTGGGATGCTGTCATTTCGTGTCTTTTCAATAAGTTATGAAGGTTATTGAGATCGGAAATCCCGATACTCGTCCACAGATTTATCTCATCCGAAAAGAGTATGCAGGCCCAGCAGTACAACTTCAATGTTTTCTCACAACCGCACAACCATTTGCAAAACTTGTAAGTGACTAATTTGAAACGACGCGTGCATACCCTGGTCTTGGTAGTGAGGCCATTCATAGGTGGCATCGGCCTTCCGTTAGAGATGATGTTGAACTGCTCGTGGTATTCCCTGTCTTTGAAAGGCTTCACTAAGAGATACTCTACGATGCAGTTACATTCCTTGTTTTCGTCGTCCGAATCGCTTTTCACTACTACCGTCGGGATGGCTTCGTCGTCGCCTACTTCCTCGTCGTAATCACAATCCGAAGACTGATCCATAATAGTTAGAAATCACTAAACAACTGTAAACACGCGAGATAATTACTACCGCCACGTTGGCCAAGGCCGCACTGAACTGGTGGGGCGAGACCGAGCTCTCCCCACCACCACGCCAACGACCGCCCGACCTCGGCTGTAAGCAAAGCAATTCTTGCTGCGCCACAACATCGATATAACGCCCAAATTTCGTTTTTATTATTTTTATTAAACATTAAAGATCTAAGTCAATAAATTATATATTAACATCTATCAAATTATCGCTTATAAAAAATAAAACATTAAGTAAGTAAATACAATTAACGATTATAGTAGTATTTTAATTACTGATGAATCACATTTTTTATTACGGTATCAGTTTCACAGGTTGTCACTTCGAGTTCAGTCACAAACAAGGGTACTTGTGTGTTAACACCACCGCAGTTATCTTTCCCTACTTGTTCGCATGCGCGAGCGGTTACATTTTGTAACCGTTATATTTCTAACACCTAATTTCTTCTATGTTCGTTCTTGTTTGTTGCTGATTTATTGTTTATTTGCTGATTTGTTCTAGACTCATTGTTGTTATTAATTTATTTATTTATTTAATTATTATTTGATTTGTTGTTATTATTTCGCTAATTTTTGTGCTACGAAAATGAGTCTTTGGGATTTGACAAAAACTGAAGAAGAAGTAATTGTATTTTCCAGGAGCGAAATATTTTATCAATTTTCCACCGAAATCCGATGAACCACTTTCTGTTTTAATAAATTATTTGGATTTTTCATTATTTTCATATTTCATTATTTGGATTTTTCATTATTTTGATGGTTCGTGATATATTCCATTATTTATTTCTATATTATCCATTATTTTAATTGTTCATGATATATTCCGTTTGTAAATAAATTATTTTGATTTGTAATTGTTGATGATTATTTAAAACATTTAAAATTCTAACCCCAATAAATAGATTTAAAAACATGCAAGATAAATGTTTTAGAAATATAACGGTTACAAAATGTAACCGCTCGTGTATGCGAACAAGTAGGGAAAAATAACTGCGGGGGCGTTAACACACAAGTACCCAAACAAGTTTTAACGTTTCATTTGCTTCCTTTTTAATATCATCGCAAATACATAATAATAATCGTGGAGTTTAGTATAGAAAAAGGGTGTCTCTTTTTAATGTTTCATGTTATCGTGAGCCATACTAAAGGATAAGAGAATGCAATTATGGGCAATGAGTAGATTTCGGTAATCACTTTATCAAGAAATAATAGTTTCAATTAACATTTCGAAGCATAGACGATTTATGTTTGTTGAAACGTTTATTTCCAGATGAAATGGCTACCGCAGTATACACATTTCCCGTAATCTTTTCCGTTCCAAAGCTCATGCATGATATGTTGTATTTTTGGAAAATAATAAAAGGGAAACAAATGAAAAGTTAAAACTTATTGTGGCTCAACTCGAAGCGATATTCTGCGGAATAATTACCAAATTATATATTAATATCTATCAATTTATCGCTTATAAAAAATAAAACATTAATTAATTCATTAGCACTAACAATATTAAAGGATTTATGGATTGGTATGAATCACATGTATCAATAATATTACCCCTTTTGTGAACAATAAATTATATCTGTGTTTGAACTAATGCAATATTTTTGATTGTTGAACTTAAATATTCCGATTTGAGCTAAAAATTCGAAATGTAAGGTACCAGTTCCGCAGGATGTCGCTTCGATTCATGTTTTCATTTTCATTCGTTTCATTTTGAATAGTTTTTCTTTTTTCATTTTTTTTTTTTCCATTACTGACTATAAACAGACCAATTCCACAAGTTGTAACTTCGAGTTAAGTCACATCAACTTGTAATTTTACTAAATACAGTAGTTATTACTGACTGTATATAAAGATCAGTTCTGCAAGTCACAAATAAGTTTTAATTTTTTATTCCTTTCCTTTTTAATATTCTCGAAAATAAAAATAATTATGAATTTTAGTATGGAAAAAAGAGTGTAATTATTGGAAATGTGTATATTTCGGTAATCATTTCGTAGAGAAATTAGCGTTTCAAGAAAATTTTGAAAGTAAGGATAATGATATAACATTAACAATTTGTGTAATTGGGTTCTTTAATCTATATAAGAGTTACTATGTGCAGTCAGTAATAGTCACTATGGTAATTATTCCGCAGGTTGTCGCTTTGATTTAATTTTTCATTCCTTTAATATTTTTGAAAAATACATGATACCATGAGCTTTAGTATGGAAAAGGGAATGCAATTATGGGAAATGTTTATACCTCGGCAATGATTTCATCTAGAAATGAACGTTTCGACGAACATATATCATCTATAATTCGAATATTTTGAAAATTGTATTTCTTGATGAATTGATTACCGAATTTTACTCATTACCCATAATTACATTTTCTTTTCCACCTTAATGCTCACAATAGCTTGTATTTTTGGAAAATATTAAATATGAAACGAATAAAACCAGGGGCGGATTTAGGGGGGCACGTGCCCCAGACAGGTTTTTGTGTACTTTGGAGAATCCATTATAGTACATAATTATAGGCAACTCACATGATCGTAGTTGTTAAAATAACAGAAAGAACATGAGTGAAACTATTGTTTTGATATTTTAAAAAACCTTTGAATTCTTTCTATACATACCACAAGTTTATTTGTAAGTTATTGTTGTTTTTTTCACGTTTGCCCGTTGTGACCCCTCCTCCCCCCAGAAAAAAATCCTGGATCCGTCCTTGAATAAAACAGCTATAACTTGTTTTAACTCAACTCGAAGTGACAACCTGTGGAATAATTATACAAATATTCTTTACATTCAGCCCAAAGTGAAATTTGAAAATATTAATTGAATATTTCCGAATTGTTTGTTTTCTTGCTACGAGCTCATCGCACTGTTGTCACTAATTCTAACAGTAAACAAAGCAAATAACTTGGAAAAAAAATGCGTAACATTCGTTACATAAAATAGTTTTCATTTTTTATGTGTTCATAGTAATACCTAAAAATCGAAAATCAAGTTATCTTGAACATTATTTGAAAAAGATACAACATAAATTATATTACTTGAATGTGTTTTTTTTTTTCAGATTTCGAAAATAATTGTTTCTTAGCAAGGTGAATTCCATAGCCCAGGATTTTCATCTCAGTGGAAGGAAGAAGTGGAAGTACCATCCCACATGGAGATTTTTCATCTATTTCAAAGAATTAAAGCTACACATTCTTCAATTTTTTTTTTGTAGCATTTGTTGAACAATGTAATTAAATTTTTGAACTGCCCATTTCAGTTTTAACAGATAGCTTTAGATAAAACTATACCATAACAGAGTAAGTTAGCAGCATATATGATTATGATCACCAGTTTTTAATTTGTAGCTTATGATTATCAAACAATGGTTAGGGATAATGTTAAACAAATTATTGAAGTAGTTGAACATTGATGTTTTCCATGGCTGGTATAAAAATGCAAAATTAGTAACTCAGTACTCATCTGCTGGTTCAAACTGCTGATGAAAAGAAAGGAATCTAGTGCTATCAGAAGCAAACAACTGAAAAACAAAGTTTAGTGTAAATTCCACAGTTCAAAAGTGATTCCCAATAAATATAATTTAAAAAAAATGTATATGGTTTAAACAGAAACATCAAATTTATCGTATAAGAATATAATTGATATTGTTTTAGTATGTCACCTGAATATATGGTGTAGACAATATTTATAATTATTAAACATTATATTGTTTCAGATCAGATTTACAAGAGTCTTCGAATAAGCTTGTTAATATGAGCTGATACATAAAAAAAGACAAATTTCTGTATTTCTATAGATACATATAATAGCAATTATATGTAGGAGTTTGCATAATAATTACGAGTAAATACCTGATACAGCTTGAAAATGAATGATGACGCATTCTGTTCATCGCCTTATTAAAGTAGAATAATTAGTTAATTGTATTTTTAATAAATCATGCCCACTTCTATTACAACAGTTGTTCTATGCTGTATTATCATTTCCCTGTGGTGGTTTTATGGTTATGGTTGGTCATATTATCCAGTTATATTGTGGACATGGTAGGAAGGATATTATATATAATAATTATTTAAGGACATTAATTTTATTAACATATTTTGGTATATCAACCTTGTATGTTAACAACATAATGCTATAACTGGCAACACTAACATTTATATGTAACAGAAACTTTCCGACTTATACAAGAATATTTACACATTTACATTTTTAGATAAAAATTAGATTATTTGATAATTTAATAAAATGTATTAAATACATAAATAAAATTATTAAATAAATTGTAATATCAATATACATATTTACATATATTAACGAATCTGTTTTTGTATTAAAAAATATTTTATATTTATACATGAAATCTACAGATTCTCTTACATATGTCATTTTAAAAAGTCTATCTCATCATGAATTTTATGGCCATCTGCAATTCTAGTCTTTCTTGTCAACTGTAGAAGATATGCTTTCGTAAAGACTTGGGATATCAAATTCTCTGCAAGAACTCTCTGAACTTCATCCAGCTTTTTTAACTTTGATATCCAAAGCGTTGTTATACCTTCACACTCTTCCCTACTACCAACTGATGTAGCAACCAGATGTTTTATAGCAGTGGAATCCACATTATTTATCGTTTTAGCTCCTCTCAAATTCTCATCTTCTAATTTTTTAATTTTGTTATTGGGGGAAGGAGTTTTCGGTATGTAGTAAGCACCTTTGCTGGTAGAACATTTTGAAGGTCTTTGAGATATATAGCTAACATCTTGCGTAGGTGACCTTTGGGTGATTATTGAGCGATTATCCTGTTGAAACATTAAAAATAATTAAATGTCAAATGTTTGAATATTTATACACAAAATATATTAGTTATATACTCTGTATCTTTTAGGTTATATATTAAAATTATTTAATAAATCCCATATTAAAAATATAACAAAACATTCAGTATACAAAATATACTTAGTTGTTGTGTAAAAAAAATAGATATGATAACTGTAAACATTTGAACTACCAATTGTAAATCAACCATACTTTAAACTCAAGAATAATGGTCTAAAACATTAATGGAAATATAATTTGTCTATACATTTTGATAGGAACCTTAAAATTCTATTATTAGTTAACAATATTTTTTATTAGTTCTGCATTATCAAAAATTAATTACTGAGGAAAAATATTATTATTGGAGACTCAAACCCAAACTTAAAGAAGTTATTATAAACTAAAATAATCCGAATACTTTAAAAAAGTAAAAATCAAATTGAGGATCACAAAAGGAATAGATAATTTCGAAATTCTAATTAATTATATTTTTGGAGTGTAGTAATTCAATAAAACACTATACTGTAGATGGACTGATTAAATTGGAATTGATGAACACAGTAATAGCTTCTCATACTACTCAAAATGATTAGTGGAACTGAGATTGTCTTCTGTTTCAAAAATTAATTTGAAAGAATATTTAATAATGAAGGTAATAAATAATAATGGCTTCGTTATTAACAGTTGAAACTTGAAATTCATTGGGGAATTTTCAAAGAATGTAACACACCATTCAGAGAATCATATAACAAAAAAATGTTGCAGTTCATATGCCTATAATTGGAGATGAAAATATTGCAAGATATTTAAAATAATTTGAACTAAGTATAAAGTTTGACTTTGAATTTCATGTTAGAAACAAAATTTGGTGTTTTCATTTGATCCTTGATAGAAATAGGTAAAACTGGATTCTTGAAATTTAAGAAATTCCACTAGAGAGTATCTAAATTCTCAATTTGGAGGGGCTGGAGGAAGGAAGTTATTAAATATGAATTAAATTATTGCTAAAAACAAAAAGCAAATAATTCATATGTAAGACATTATATATAATAATGGAAATGTTGACACATTTCATTTTTTTCTTTCAGGGGCAGTATTTGTCTTATTAAATAGTATTTCCGATAATGAAACACAAACTACTTTGTGTATGTGTAAATATAAACATTCAGTCTATAACTATTCCTAACTATTAAGTAATGATAAAGTATATATATGGATGATTAAGGCAAAATCATAATACAATTACACTGATTACTTTTATTGTTTATTAATTGATAAAATTTCATTACTGTGATTATTGTTTAACTTTTACCACATATTGGTGTTGATTGGTTTTAAATTTAACAATTTCTTACGCTTGTGAAATATTTATTGCTTCACCTTCAGTTACTTTTACATTTTTGTTTACTTCATCTCAATTCGAATGTTATCAAAAAAATGTCATTATTTTATAAAACAATGTTCTATTATTGTCTATTGTTATCATCAACATTGTTCATATTCTTTCAAACTAACTTCATTATTTAAGCTTTCTTTATTTATTTATTATTTTACTATAGCAACATGTATTATACAGATAGTGATCATTGATTGAATATGAAAGGACTCATTAATGACTTTCTATATCATTGAAATATAACCTATAAGCATTACTGATAACAACTTCAGCGATAAGTACAGATGGGAAATAACACATGCATACACATACAAATATTTACAGTTTATTTTATTTTAAAAAAGTAAACAAAAGACCATCTTTTGTAATTGTAGATATTTAGGACTAGCAGAGTGGTAACCCTCGGGTATTATTTCACATTCCTTAAACACAACTTAATTCTTGGTTTAATTGTTATCACCCCAAGTGGAAAGGTTATGTTGATGGAATCTTATTGAGCCTGCGCAGGCGTGATAAACCCCAATTCATCACCTTGTAACAAAATATATTTTCCAGAACATTCAAGAATTGTTTTGAATTTATAAGTAATAATGGCGATAGGAAAAAAACGATTGTAAGACTTTAGAACATATAAGAGAATGGGAATAAACGGGGCTTATAACAAATATTTGATTAACGACCTCAAATATGGATGGAACAACTTACCCCTAATAATAGCCTGAAATTAATATTCTGTAACTCAGCGATATCTTTATCACAGGGTGATGGGGACCTCGCCTTCGATCTAGCGAATTTAGCTTCTGCCCTATCTCTCAAAAATAAAAGCCTTCTAAAGAAAATCCATTCGGAATAGTACAAAGTTTTCCCACCGTAGACACTCATCCCCTTTTTCAACTCACGTTGAAATTGACCGATAAGGCCGCGCATTTTACTCTCGACTATTTTGACGTCCATTTTCAACACGCAGGCCATTTCGGCCCATGCCATCCTTTTTTTAGCTTTGTCTTTGTAATCAGGTTCGTTCGGGTCCCACAAAATCGATTTTTTCCTGTAAAGGCTGATCAAACGAACAACAGCCTCCTTCCTCCAAACCATTTAAAGCATATATCGCAAATAGAAGTGGTTGGAAATATCTCCTTGAGAGAAGGGAACTAAATTGCAGTCGTTGCTCCGCGGGTACAACGATACTGAGAAATAGCTTTGGTGGGGATGGCTGTCCAAAACGGAGTTGCGCGTGGAGACTGGGCGTCTATTTTGTTATATAACAATTTTTTAACACAACACATTTAACAGACTTACTGGTGAATTTTGTTATAACTGTGAAATGCATATAATATTTATATCTTAGGTATTTTTAACTTTATATAATTTTTTTAAATAACCCTAATTGATTGTTTACTTATTCATAGATTAAATGATTTATTGGATCATTTTTAAAAGTATTTTAGCTTAACATAATATAATATTATGTCAAGCATATTTCATGTATAATAAAATTCTTATCGTTTACTCATAATATTTTATCTCATTTGTTAGTGGATTACTTTTCGTTGTGTGATAATTATATTTCTCCAAGGCACAATGTAATGACTTCACCTTATAGGGCTATTTTATTTGAAAAATTAAAATAAATATTATTGTTAGTCCTTCGGTAAATGTATATCGTTGTTGTTAATTAATTCAAGAATCTATTATTTTAAGGCTAAGTGAAGTCAAAAGTTTTTTACAAATACTGCCAGCATTGGTCGTAACAAAAAGCGATCGTTCTTTAACAGGCTCGCCGTGAAACAAATGAAAGGGCAAAATCATTTAAGTCTAGATTCTAATAAGATTTTCAACATTTATTTTCGCTAACCTTAATATACTTACTTATATTATTGATATAAATAAAATATTAAGTGTGATGCAGTCAAGTAAGTGATATTCCCCAACTTCATACCTCCGCTCCTTTAAAAAATTTACGAAACAACAATCTATAAATTTTTTCCCGAGGTAAAACAAACAACAAAAACTATGTGTATACGGTAATATGTATATGTATACGTATGTTACCTTACCTTTGTGGCCACCGTCTACCTGGGCTCATTGCGCTTTTATTGATCTGTTCCAGTCCAACTTCGCATGCCCATTGTAGTCATTATAACTTAATATATTAATTTACCGTTATTATTTTTTAAATCTCAAATTACAACATATAATATCTTATGTTTTCGATATAAGGTTTATTTTTGTGCTATAAAAGGATGGCGCCCAAATAGCTTAATAGTTAAAAGCTATTTGCTTTTTAACATGCTAAAGCATGTTTAGCTTAGTAGTTGGGCTATCATAGGACTTGTTCACGTTTGTTTGTTTGTTTATTTCACGTGATTTTATCCTGCTATGGCTATTCGGACGATGCTACAGTGGGAGCTCTAACTTTCGCCTATCCAAGTATAATTAGGATAGGGATTTATAACGAGTACCTGACATCGTAAAGGTTCCTGACCCCCCGTTTAACGTCCCTTCTGAAGGACATAACCAATACATAACCAAGGATTTTTTACTCCCTTTACAAAATCCTGGGGCCATCTGCGTAAGTGTACACCGGCTTAAGTTCACTAAGGGGTATAAACCCATGTCGGATGTGGCGGTGGGTATTGGCCAAAGAGATATCCTTAGACCTCATCCTGAGAGAAAACACCATCAAATTGAATGGCCATATTTGAGGATTAGAAGCACTTTTGGAGAGGGATAAAAAGAACACTTGGGTGTGTCATTCCTGAAAAGAATGCTGTAGCTAAGATGTGTTTCCTTTCCAACCATTCCAGACTAGTCACTTTACACACCATTCCAGACTTTGTTTTAAATGTATTTATGTATTATAAGAGATAATCCAAACTGTAATATACTGTAATTCATTGTATTTGCGAAGGAGGACCTTGATTAGTCAAGGGCGGAGGAAATCAATACATGAGAACTTATTAAACAAATATATCCAAATACAGTATAAAATTTATTCACCTTATGGATACAAATTTATGAGGTATCATGATTTTGTATAGAAAAATAGGGTAATGATTATAACTACTATTATATATATATATATATATATATATATATATATATATATATATTATTTCTATAAGAAAAACAATCTGTTTGTTTATTCCTACGCATGAAACAAATAATAGAAAAAGATAACTACAATTCATGAAGAGTTGATTTTAATAAATATTTTGCGGATAATGGAATATAAACACATAATTGTGAGCATTTTCATTTCTTTTATGTTCTCAAGGTCTTACCTTGTTACTTATTTGACCTGGCCACATATTTAAGTAGTTAACTTGAACACATAAAGAAATCAAGTCTATCGGATGACAAAGACAGTGAGTAAAAAAACAGAGAGAAAAACCGCAGCTCAATTGGACCAAAGCCAAAGCAACATCCGTTAGCGCCTCCAACCCTACGAGTCTTTACTAAGTCTGCAGGAGCTTTATAATATATATGTGCGTGTGCGCGCATGGGTGTGTGTATGTATATATGGTCACTATGGTAACACCTGTGATATAAAAACCGGGAAGGGTACTCTCAGTACTCTCAGTAAAATTCTCTTAGAGTTCCAATCGACCTAATTTAATTTTGAAAATCCCTCAGATGACTCTGAAAGGAAAATTAAAAAGAGATTATATGATGATATCTGTATCTACTGGGAAGCATCTGAGGCGTAGACAGGAGGATTGCGTTAAGAATGAAATAGTGGATTAGGGTTTGGTTAGTGATCCGTGGACGGGTGTATGCAAGGAGAGATTGGTGGTATCTACATCGAGCCTTAGGATTCGCTAAGGCTAATTATTATTATTGGCAATTTAAAAAGTGGGAAAAATAGAACTTCTATTCACTTTTGTAGTTTATTTACCGATGTGAAAAGACAAATACCTGCCTGGGATTCCCCCACCATGACGGGCCGTCTCAGGGACGGAACCGCTATCTAGGACATCCGGTGTGGCCGGCCCGGCCCCGGCAACAGTTGGTCTCAGAGGTCCTTATAGGGAGGGTAGTATCATCTTTTAAAGTAAGTCATTTTTTTTAAAAATAAATATCTATGAATTTATAAATGTCTACATATTTATATTGTCATATCATATTTGGGTACTTCTCTGATAGAGCGGTGCCACTGATAAGATCGCTGAACTTTACATTCCGACGCTAGCGCCTCTCTTTAGGGTTTTTTGACGTAACAAAATGCCACAAATGTATTAAATTTATATTTGAAAATAACATTTCCATATAAATAATAATATCATTTTATTAATGATAATAACATGTAAATATCATTTATATTATATCTACATGCCAATTTATCACTATATCTAATCTTTACTTAAACAAGTTCTTCTGTTTGTACCTTTCAGGTATCACAAATTCAATTAAACAGGGTTCTAAATAGTCTCTACTGGTTCCCCTTTCTTTCTTACTTCGCCACTTAGCACTTCCCCACATTCGTTCAATAGTTTGAGTATGCACGCTGCTTTCTGGATTATCAAAATAAGATGAGTGAAGTAATAAGTCAACGATCTTATTAACTCGGTGTGCAATATGTTTTACAAATGAAAAACGACAAAAATGGCTATCAGAAAACATATACAAACCTTCCCTCACATATTCAATGGTTCTATTACTTATGTGAAAAAGTTATAAATTTAATGAACGAAAAACTAAAAAAAAGGCAAAGAGAAAACTTATATTAAAAGGCGATAAACATTAACAATAACCAAGACCAAAAGTTTACAAAATTGCTAATCCTCAACTATTATCAGTAGTGGCGCATTGAAGTAGCCAAGAGCAACCGATTGACACATAAACAATATTAGAAGACATAAGGCCGGAAGATGACAAAAATGGTGGTCAAGGAAAACCATTTATGAACGTTAGGGAATTGTCAGGTATACCTAAAGTGACCATACGTCCCGTTTAGAACGGGACTGTCCCTTTTCTTGGTCTCCTGTCCCCTTGCCCCCAACCAAAACTCCGGGACGCCAAAGTGTCCCGTTTTCTAAAAAAGGGTGAAAATTTAAAACTATGGATCTCATAAGACACGAGCGGTCAATTAAAAAAAAAGTACCAAGAGCTTTATTCTTATTTAAAATCATCGCCAACTTTATTAAAGCATATTTGTTTATCTGAAAAATTTTAATAAAATTAAAAAAAAATATGATGTCTATAATTAAATAATTACTGTCTGAGGAAATTTGCTTTAATTAAGTTGGTGAACTGATTTTTTATATTAAAAATAGTTATATTGAACTTTAATTGTATTAAGTTAAACTTTTTCAAAATAAAGAATATAAAAACAATGTTTTTTCTTCATTATTAACCAAATAACTGGCGTATATATATATATATATATATATATATATATATATATATATATATATATATATATATATATATATATACATGTCCCGTTTTGAGTTAAAAAATAAATGGTCAGTTCAGGTATACCGTAAGTAAAAATGTTTGATCGAATATCTCCATCGATTAAGGAGGCCGAGTATTAGTGTGTTGCAGCCAGCTTTCATTTGATATTCATAATGTTGCAATATAGCGTGAAATGTTTTTTGAGTTTTATTATTATTTGGGCCACTAGTGTGGATATTTGTAATTTAAGGATTTGGGAATTCGATGAATTTCTCCATTCGAGAAATTGGATGAACTTGAGTTCCGCAGGTTGTCGCTTCCAGTTGAGTTACAACAAGTTTTAACTGTTTTTTCCTTTCATTATTATATTTTCAAAAAATAAAAGTCATCATGACTTTTAATATGGAAAAGAGGCTGTAATTATGGGTAATAGATATGTATTTCGGTAATAATTTCATCGAGAAATAAAAGTTTTAACAAAAATTTGGAATTATAGATGCCGATTCTTTTTGAGGTTTTTCCCAACTGGTTTAAAAGGTCTAAAATTATTTATTTTTCTGTAGCATATAGGTTAGTCCTGCACCCCGAGAATGAACGTGGAAATGCTGATAGATGAAATCCGGAAATATCCGGTATTATACGACCAAAAACACGAAAAGTACAGAAATACAGAACACAAAGACAAGATATGGAATGAAATCGCAACAACTTTGGGCGCTCCAGGTATCTAAGCTGTTATATCTACAGCCCCAGTGAATAATTAGATAGGTCGAATTTTGTCCTAAATGAGTTTCTTATAGTTGTAAGGAAGCGGGTCCTGTTATTTTCGTAGAGAATAAGTGGCTTGAAATGGAATTATTGCTTATATTAGAACTCACGATTTCGCTTCCGTCAATGCAACCAATTCTGGACGAAATTCGACTTAACCACGTATTCATACAGGCTGCAAATTTATAATTTATATTTATAATATCAATATATATATTTATTCTCTTTCTATGATGATTTGTGACTACTATGGACTGAAATATCGATGTTTTTAGATTGAAGATTTTTTTTGTTGGTAAATATAAGTTAATATGAATAATTTTTAAGACTCTTTGTAAGGCCTGTACTTTGTTAAGGCTCAGAAACAAATCATTTCTAGAGCTCATTACATTTGAGTGGAAATTGCTGCGTCAAATTTATGGTAGTGTGTTTGAGGAGGACAATCGATGGAGGGGGACAATCAGCCAGGACCTATACGATTTATGTAATGGGTTGGATGTTTCCTGGTTGGTTGAGATGTCTGGACATCTTCTCCAGATGGGTGGTGGATTTACGGTCAAAAAAGATTCCTACTGATGCCCTTTTTGGTTTTCTCAGATTAGGCAGGTCAAGGGTAAGGTGAGCTGATAATAGAGTAGTTTCGAACGTGCGAAACTGGACGTCAGCGGCACTGAATAGGGATATGCGCTGCTGGAGGGAGCCAGGACCCTTCACATGTTGTAGTGCAGTTAATATAACACACATTACATTCTAATTACAATAGTGTAATAAACTAAAAGGTGATTTTTTAAATTGTATTATGAAATTATATTGTGTAAGGTTCAGATCAGTGATCGAGACGAAACCCAAGCATTTCCCACTCCCAGGTTTTGTAAACGTTGCAGACTCCTGTACAGACATTGGGCAAGTTTTATAAATTACTCCTAAGAAATTAGCCAAATGGGTCAGCTAGGTTGCAGCACCATAAGGTAAAGAACTGAAAATGTTTACGCTAGCCTTAATTAACATTTTTAAAGAGGGGGGTTTCCCAATAAGTCAGAGTTGGAAGACTGGTACTCCCGGCGAGAAGGGTCGTGATCCGACCGGAAGTAAGATAAAGTGTCAAGATAGGAAACCCTCTTTTTACTGTAGTCTGACTAGATTCCGAGTGTAGCCTGATGAAGGTTTCAATTGATTACAGGGCCAATCAATTATGACAATTAAATTTTTTTATTTTTTGGTTGTAACGACGCGATCACTAAACAGATGTTCTTTTGCAAAATGTGGTATAGATATTGGCGATGAAGTAATGGGTCTATGTTAAAGAGCTTTAAATTATCCTTCTGATGAGTACCACAATATTATTGGTTGTTATAGCGATGTGGCTGAAAACCATGTAGTTCCCACAATTATATTCCCTACTAACCTCAGAGGGCTTGGGGCATCCCTGAGGGTGAGGTTGACAATATTTGAAGAGGGGTGGGATTTGAGTGGTATATTAAAGGAAAGTGTGTAAGTGGTGTAGGTCGGAATTGTTGTGGAATTGAGAAATATAAAAAAAAAACTGCCCACTTTTAATATTATTTGCTTTGTATATTAAATTAAATTCTAAAGTTAATTTATATATCAATTAATTAAACCATTGTTTAAAAAAGTACAAATTGGTAAATTGATAATGAATAAAAATAAACGAATGGCGGCGCATTAAGGTGTTTTCGCTGGTTTTGTCGAAGATGGTTATCACATGGAGTTTAAAAACTTCACCCACATAACGAGTCAAAAACACTGCACGAACAACTAACTCGGCGTGTCTCCTAGGAATTGCGTTGAATAGATTGGCTCTGGGGTAAATATGTTTTTATTTCATCTTCTCCACTATCTTTTAAATAATCTGGAGATTTCAGAGCAAATCTAAATGCGTATTTTCAAACTTATAGTACACCAATTGTCCATAGATTATTGAATTTGCTCTTGAGTAAAACCGAACCGTGTTACTCTGTGAATTGTGCTCAATGTAAGTCCTTTCACTGGGTGAAAAAAATATCAGCGTGCAGTGATTTAATCTTCTTTAAGCAGTTTTCAACATCATTTAGCTACTAAATGTAAGAATAATCCTATATTATTACTAAAGTCAGCATCGTAATTCAAACAATTATTATTAATGAAAAAATTTAATACCTTATAATACATACAAATTTAGCATGCCTGGGGTTATAATTGAAATGGCAAGACTTTTATTTAATCTGTTAGTAGCCGGAAATGGATCATACGGAACCTAGGACCCTCCTGGGGCTCACTCAACCTCTATAAAATAAGGGGGGAAACAGGTGGTTGAGCTTGATCTTGAAAAAATCACCTCCATCTGTACAACCGTTGTCCAAAAAACAGTACTGGCTCTGCCATATGCCGAACCCCAGAGCCATCACGGGTTGTAGTGGTACAGATTTTTTTTCCCTCTATATTACTTAATATATATTGTAAAATACAAAAATACATTATAATTTGAAATTGATTCGTTTCAGGTGGCTCTAAAGCCTGTAAAAGTAAATGGTCTGTCATTCGGGACCATTTGTTAAAGACTTTAAAGAAAAGACAGTCAACGATGATGATGGGTGGTAAGAATCACAGAAAGTACAAATATGAAGAATCATTACAATTCCTGATACCTCACATCGGGCTAAGAGATAGTATTTCTAATATATTTTGTCCGGAAGAATTCGAAGGAGATACGGCAGACACGGAGCAAAGCCAGGAAACTTCAGAAACGACATTAATTCCAGAGATCTCAGTAAAGATCGAAGAAGAAGTTGACATTCCAGCTGTCGATGACACTTCGCTACACTCCAACCATTCAGAAGCAAATTTCGAAGCTAATTTAAAACATTTCACGTTCCGAAAGGATTTCTTCACGAGGCCAACGTTACTGAAAAGAAAACACGCACATAATCGTAGAATGAAGAGACCTGGAGATTCAGTCTCGAGCCAGCTGAT
This sequence comes from Troilus luridus, assembly GCA_964056705.1. Classification (NCBI taxonomy): domain Eukaryota; kingdom Metazoa; phylum Arthropoda; class Insecta; order Hemiptera; family Pentatomidae; genus Troilus; species Troilus luridus. Next base: position 19,026,632 of record OZ057413.1, read on the forward strand.
GGCTTACATGCTGGAAGAGAAAAAGGCAGAGAAGAGGATGAGGGATGCTGAAAACAAGAGAAGGCAGGACCCTGTGGACGCTTTCCTGGAAAGCATAGCACCCAGCTTGAAGCTTTTGAACCCAATATTCCTCAACCAGGCAAAGAGTCAGATATTCTCCGTCGTCCAAGAATATGAGATGAAGCAACTGATGGTCAACACGCAACACCCTTCTGTTTCTGATGTCCGAAGCCCTCAAGTGATGCAGATTCCCAATTCACCGTTATCCGAAACTTCGTCTAGTTACGCATCGCCCCAGAGAAAAACTAGTTAGATTAGCTGCCTTATTTATATTTTCAATGAACAATTAAATGAAGCGTCTTGCGATAGCGAATATTTATGTTGGTAAATATTCCGCAGATTGTCACTTCAAGTTGAGCCACAAAAAGTTCTCTTTTAATATTTTCCAAACAAACAAGTTATCATGGGCTTTAGAATGGAAAATATAATGCAATTGTGGGCAATGTGTATACTTTAGTAATCATTCCAACAAGCATATATCATCTATATTTCGAAATGTTGGTTGAAACTTTTATTTCTTGGTTGAAATGATTACCGAAATGTACTCATTACCCATAATTACATTATCTTTTCCATAGTAAAGCTCCAAGATAACTTACATTACTTGAAAATATTAAAAATGAAACTAATAAACAGTTAAAACTTGTTGTTACTCTACTCGAAGCAACAACCTGCGGAACAGATACCTTATTGTTACACATATTTATATTACTTTGGCTATTTTTATAGGAATAATTGTAATCTTGATATTTTTTAGAGGTCTCAATTGTATAGAAATGTAAATACCATATTGCTTTCCCTGTCATCCTCAAAGTACCTGTGATTATCAAATAAAATACCTACGATGATTATTCATGATTATTGATTAAATGTGATGTCATAATATATTTTTCAAATTTTATACCTTAAGGATTATTCACTTTGACACTTAAATTATATAGGAGTGTTAAGAAATGACCAGAGTGTGCAGTTAACGATTGCGATAGTTAATAAGACATTCTTATTTTGTGTAATCATTGACCATTTCATACCACTCTTAGAATTATCCAATCAAATATTTTCCACTTAAATTTAAATTATATTCTATTTTTTTTTACAAAAAATAATAATCAGGCAATGAGTTCAATATAATCTATGATAGAAATAAAGTATTATAAAATATGATTTTTTTATTATGTTTCCCTAGTGTGGATAAATCTTAATTTGTCTTGTATGACATTAGAAAAGTTGAACACTACAAAGGTTCACATGTCAGAAGGAAGTGAATTTAAAAAGAAAGAAGTGAAAAATCTGGAAGGAGTTCAGGATTAAGAAAGACCAAAGCAGGTTAGACAATGTTGTATAGAGGATCAAAAGAAACATGCCATTGAACTTATGAAGGGATATTGGAGACTGAGAAAGCACCAACAAAGTAAAGAGAATATTTTTATTTGAAAAGAAAATATATGTCCAGGACCAGATCGCAAGTCTCGAACTCTACCAATTGAGCTATCCTGGCTACATCAGGCTCGTTGCCCGTTCATGGTCATATCCTTTCTTTTCACTGATCCGACGTCCCCGGGTTCTCGCAAAATTTGCGATATATACGAGGGGATGAATGTTCTTTGAACATTTATTTAATTTGGATCTTGTTGACATAAGTCATTATAATTATTGTAATTGATTTTATTATATTCGTTATCCATTTTATTAATTTTTAAGTATTTTTATTTGAAAAGAGTAAAGAGAAGTAAAAAGTAAAGAGAAGAGAAGTAGAAAAGAGTAAAAAGTAAGGAGAAGTTAGGTGCGTGATCATAAGTGCTCAATGCGAAATAATTTTTTGTCTATTTCATAATTCAATAATATATACTACATTAACACTACCCTTTGGGGAACTCTCGGATTAAGTATACTTGCCTTACACCTAACACATTTATTCATACTAACAATATAATATTACCAATAAAGTTTAATTCATCACAAACGCTTTTGATGAAACATCATAGCCTTTATTGTCTATACAAGAGGTTCCCAGACTTTTTTTCTCATAGACAACTTTCAAAATTTACCTGGTTCCGGTGGACCTCCTGCAGCTACATTTCTACCATATTCCCAAAACTTGATAAATAATGAGAAGATTTAGTAATCATAAGGCGGAATTACTCAACAAGATAAGGCTATTTTAACAGAATAGGATTACCTAATTAATTATTGCAATGAAATAAACAAAGCACCGAGTGAAAACTGATTCTAATTATTGAAACCATTTTTTTGTCACACCAACGTAGACCCTCGGACGAGTCTCCCGTGGACCCCTTGGGAACTAAGGGTCTATACTCAAGTTATAGCTTACTGTATAAGTAATTAATTATTTAGCCTCATCCGAAAAAAATTCCTTTAGTTTAACAATTAAGTAATAACAGCCATTTTACATAAGTAATATTCCGATTAAGCAATAATTTAAAGCGTACTAAAAAAAAGGATATATATTTGTATTTACGTAAGAAACGTACATCAAATGAACGACGTTTGGTGTAAGTGTTACACACACACACACACGCACGCACGCATATAGTCAACAGGCTTAATTGTTATTTTGACCCATTGCAATCGTATGCACATGCGACACTGTTAACGGTTAGTCATAGAACTTCAAAACGCCAATATCTATTTATGCCTTACTCCAAAATCATACTGCCCATTTAGAACTTTATACGAACCTTAATTTCAACGTCAGAAGCTGAAAAAATATCAAGAAATGAATTCGACAGTTGTCTATAAAAAAACTCACGATTGCCCTGGTCCCTGGAAAAGGGTTCGATACCAAATTATGAATGTATAATGAGAATACCATGTTTCTAACTTAAGATATTGATATTAATATTGTTTTATTAATTTAAACAAAGTGGTTGGACCAAGGTCTGAATCATACACGGCAATGGTCGAAGTTATTATGGAATACACTATGTAAACATATAAGGATTCTGCCCGAGCAGCCACTCCTATTGGCCCTGAAGATGGCCTACACAGTAGGTCGAAACGTAGGCACATAAAATACAATAGTTTCACCTATTTTTGCGTGTTTTCTTGACTGCACCCCCAACTAATTACATCCTATTATGTAAACATATGTTTACCACCATATGGCTGATAGTGTTTTGTTATTCATTGTAAGTGTAACAGCATAAAATATTAGAGTGTACAATAGGACTGTTAATCAATCGTTTCGATTTTTGCAATCCATTAACCGTTATATTGGAAATTGGTCGACAGTCCATTTTATACCCACTAATATTTTATAATGCCATCCACGATGACTAATAAAACACAATCAGTTATTAGGTAATGAACACATGTTTACAAATATGTATAAGAACACCATTCCCATACGATGGCTTCATAGAGATCTCAATCCAGCCTCTGTTATACCCCAAGCTTAGAAGAGACCTCAATATAAACAAGGTGCAAGGTTCCAGCGTTGCCGGATCGATCAGTAGCAGCTGAGAAGTAGATCTGGCAACAACGACCTACATGTCCGAAATCGAGCGTAAGAATCTGGAATGTCCACGATGACATGTTTTATTTGTCTAGTATTTTAGGTAATATTCATGCAATGAAGTAACAAGTACCGATAAACAAATCAATAAAATCTAAATTATATACTAGTTAACTATTTGCCAAATAACCAAATATTGATTGTGTTTTAACGTTTACTACATATACGTTGCCTAAGGTTCCTGATTTCGTAGGATGGTTCGATAATTCAATAACGGTTAGTTACTGAAAGTTGAATTTCATATTTAGGTTGGTTGAAAGTCTATTTGTACACCTCCCTTTTTAGTCACACCATGATCATCGGATGAAGAACTTATTTGGATGTCGTAATAGCCTTGGATCAAAAATTATCTCTGCTCGAAAAATGAATTATTTTCAAGTTTAAAAGTTTTATATTAATGCAAAATGCACATTTCATTTTAAACTGATTTGATAAAAAGGAAGTTATACTTTAGTGCTTTTGATATCCACCACATTACAGAAAATATATCACATTATTTTTAATGTTACCACAACCATATTATTAATACAAATAAATATAATTATTTCTATTTATTATTATAAGTGCTATTAATTACTGATTGCTAATTAAAACCGAAAATAACGGGATGGAATATTGATTGTGGTCCCGATCCTCACCCTCGCCCAACGACGATTTGTTTAAATCTATCTAGAAACATGATAAAAATAACAATGAAATTATTAATTAATGAAATCATAGAGCATATACTAATTTAAATTATTATGTAAATACAATACCTTTTTCTACTAGATGGTAACAAAAGGTTGATTCGTTTATTTTAAATCCTCTAAATTATTCTGCTACAAGCAATAAAACATGATATAATTGAAAGACTGGACCAATAGAATCGTACCAAACAAAATCGTATTCACAGACCATCGGATGTGTGGTTCGCTATTGGCTAGCAGAAGCGAAGTGTACCGCCTCCGCTTTAACCTGATTGGCCGAGAGCTGCCGTTGGCTCTCTCCTAACTCTGAATGCGCTCCGATGCCCTCCTATCCCGTCCTTTATAATACCACCACCCAATGAAATCCGCTGCACTTGATCGAACCACCCCCACTACTGGCAACGCCCCCTGGTTTTGATTTATCAATCATGACCCCATCCACTGCATTGAACCTTGGGCAGGTCAGGGAGGCAACAACCTGGTTCTAGCAGAGTATTTGTTTTAAGAGTGGAATTTAATGTTCAAAATATTATATATAGCTATTATATATTGGATATAATGTATATAGTCCAGGATCCATGGTCCATTTTTGCACTTGATTACTATCAAGCTGAATCTTCGTAAATAGCTTCGTTTCGATAAGACGCCCAACAATATTCTGTGCGAAAATTCTCGATTGTGGTAGCTAACAAAGGTAGCAAGGATAAAATATGTCGATTTGATGATTCTCACAAATTTATTACTAACTGGGATTATTTTTGTTAAATCTCAAGATAATTATCTAAATTATTCGAAAAATATTTGTCCTACAAAATGTATGGTTTGATCAAAGAGTCCCCTCCTTCCAACATGTATCGATAACGAGGCCAAAATGATTACTAACCAGGTGATTTTTTTTTTAATTTATATTGGAAGGAGAGGACTCTTTGATCAAACCATACATTTTGTAGGACAAATATTTTTTCAAATAATTTAGATAATTATCTTGAGATTTATAAAAAAAAAACCCAGTTAGTAATAAATTTTTTAGAATCATCAAATCGACATATTTTATCCTTACTACCTCTGTTAACTACTACAATCGAGAATTTTCGCACAGGAAATTGTTGGGCGTCTTACAGAAACGAAGCTTTTCACGAAAATTCAGCTTGATAGTAATCAAGTGCAAAAATTGACCATGCATCCTGGACTAATAGCTAACCTAATTTCATAAATATAATTTAATGCCAATATAAATTTTGGTGGTTATAATTCTCAGTATCGTTTAAGATTGGCCTCTCAATCCGGCAGATTTATTTGTATATTTCTATCAGATATATCATATTATCTTTGGAATTGTATATGTAATCAATAACGATCGTTCAATAGGTTTCTGAAAATGCTTGTTGTGAATAACCAAGTATGTACTTCGATCAATCAAGGGATCAATTATTATTTTTCCACAATATTTACAATTTTCCAAAATTAATCAGATTTATTTTAAGGAATATTTAATGATCTACCAAGCTCTCAATTTACGGGTGGAATATATTACCTGTATTGAAGATAAAATATTAATATTATTATTTTTAGTTTCAAATTCCAGACGTACAAAGAAACAAAAAATCATGAATAATATATTCCATAACCAAATACATAAATGTAATATAATAACTGCATCCCCCAACTAAATCTATCCTTCATTAAATCTTCCAGTCAACTATTTTCCTCTCACACATAAAGAACAATTGTTATAATTTTAGGTATTGTTAACGATTATCTTTTCACAACAGTAGGCATTTGTTTCTTTGGGATTGTTGATGTAATCAGTAACGATCGCTCAATAGGTATTTCGATTAATTTTATTATTAATGAATTCATCGATACCATTTATTTATTTATTTATTACGTATAATAAATAACAAACAATGGAGTAGATTATATATATAAATTAATTAAATTATAAGATAGATAATTTGTTGCCATGTATTAGAGTTTGGTAGCTCACAAGTTTGAAACTTTAGATTTCAAAATTATAAAGGATATTGATTGCTTTACTTTTAATCTATCGTTTTTACTTATATGGTTTTATTATTTGTATTATTACCACTAAGTTATCTATTATTCACTTTCATATTTTTCAGGTTTTACCACTTCGGATCACGGTCAACTTACTTTTCCCTTCTTCTGCTTGAGTTTTTTCTGTCTCCAATATTCCTTCATGCGTTCACTGGCACGTTTCTTTTGATCCTCTGTCCAACTGCAAGTTTCTAGTGCAACCTTCTCTGGTCTTTCTTCATCCTGAAACCCTTCCAGAGATTTCACCCTGCTTCCAAATTTAGTTCTTTCTAGCATGCGAGACTCTGTAATGTTCAACTATTCCAAACCTTTTTTTATTCCTTAGTCCATGTTGTCGTGGTATTTTTTTCAAAAATAGTCAAGTATTTGTTTGGTAAATTTATGCTTGCTCATTATATACAGATGTTTGAGAAATGTCAGCCTGCTCTTCCGTATGATATCCGAGATTCGTTCCACTTTCTTGTAGGTTTATCTTTACCTTCGCTATTTCCATCCGTCTTCGGTTTGAAGTGCATTCATAATTTTTCTTAAAATTCTTCTTTCCAGGTTTTGAGGCTATAGTTCATTGATTTAGACAGTAACTCGCGAAGAGGCATTCAGCTTTTTCGACGGTGTTATTTTAGCACTTGTCCGTCGAAGTTTGTTCTCATTTTCTCCATGGAGAAAGCTCCTGTATCAATAGAAATGTGGAAACTCGATCAGTTCTTACATATGTTGTAAGGTAGGTAGGATACAGAGGTAGGTAGTGTAATTATTTCGAGTGCTTTAAATTTCATGAAACGAGAAAAGAATCTGTCGATCGCTGGAATGTAGATTGGCAGAGTACAAAATTCAGATCTTCTGAAGCATTTTCGTTCTCCTGTTTCCTGTTGGCTTTTTCTCATCGATAACCAATATGTCCTATCTTGTTAGCTAAGTTTACGGACCAAATGCATTACAAGCTAATTAGTTATCTGACAAAGTTAAAGGGGGCGTGTAGTTCTTGGTGGTGAGAGTATTATAGGCATACTCATAAGTCAGATAACCCATTTTTGAAACACGAGTTTGTCAAAGGAAAATTACATTTTCCAGACTAAGCAAAACGTTAATAATGGAAATGAAATCAATCAATATCAACCCTGCACAAACTCATAAAGTTTCATCAGTGTCGGATAAATCATAAGTCATTAAGGATTAGAGACAGACTAACGATATGGAATCTAATTTGTTCGTTGATGTATAAAGCAAACAGGAATGTCTGGTTTTTAAATGAAAATGTTTCTACTTCCTGTATTTTTGCTTGAAAAAAAACCTAGACAAAGTGCTATTGTTAATGAAAAAGGTAACGCTCAACAGAGACATCAAATAAATGTTAATACATAAGTGGAAAAATTCCAACTAAAAACCTTAAGTCTCTAAACTAAAACAGGTAATAAAAAATACCTGTCCAATATTTCGCCTATTCAGGCATCCTTAGGGCAGCATTACAAGATAACCTATTGTTAATGTTCTCAAAACTTAAAATTTTTAATATAACACCTTACATCCTCGTTTTCGATTTGAAATATTACGGCACGGTGGTTATAATGAAAACAGTTGTTTAAATGTTATGTTGATCTTTACTGCAATAATAATCACAGTTATAATTTTGTTTTTATTTTAAAATTTTCATATTTATAACGTTGAAAATATTTTCGAAAACTAAAATGTCTCACGTAAAAGGTGATTAAATTAAATAGGAATAATGGATATTAAACTAAAACCAATATATCGAAATTCGACTGCAAACAATAAATGGAAATACAATAGAATTTTTAGAATTCATTCAATGTCGAGTCATGTTGAATGGTCATTGACTTGTTACTCGCAATGCATTCAAGGTAGTTGACTGATACAGTTATTTTTTTATTTATATTTTATGTATGATTAAGTTGAAATCTGACTGTGGGCTCATCTATCCACGGATAACTACTGTTTACTAATCTAATTTAGCAACATAATGCTCATATAATCATGTTCTAAATCCTTCTTTATCTTATTTAAGTTTACCGCCGTTGCCTACGTCACCACCTATCACATGACCGAATGGAACTAGTTAACTGTTACTTGTCAAGTTTGATTAGTTGTTACAATTTTTCGTTTCTTTGTTGTTGTGTATGTATTATCTCTTGTTTCCATAACCTGTGATTTAAAAATTATCATTTCAGTAAGCCCTTTTTTACCTCATGAATGTGGATGACTAGGTTATATTTAAGTCTATTATCAATTTTACCATATTATTATTTTAGGACAACAGTTGATTAATATTTAAGCATTTCAAAACTGTCGAATGCTTGTTTTATGGTATATTTGTTGCTTCTAGAAATTATATCCAATAATTAAATTGGTTTTAGATTAAGTTACTGTAAAAAAATGGCAAATCCATATGACCACAGTAGTAGTGACACAGAAGATTATCATGATCTAGATGATCATAGAAGAAGGGTTTTCAAGAATCGAATGAGGTAAGTGTTTGAACGAGGTTCACACTTGTTATGTATTGCCTTATCATGTAGACATTCCATTCTCTACTCGTTTTCATTCATTATTCTTTTGTTTAAATTTAGCTATGGTAGCTCTTCGAAGCCCAAACCCTGTCTTGTTCAAAAGGGATCATCACCTAGTGTGGGGTCTTCGAAATCCCTGAATAATATGCCCCGTAACAGGTCATGAATTATGCTGATTTGAATAACAGCTATGCATGTTTTAGTGTTCTGTTCTTTATAATTGATCAATTTATTTTAATTAGGTCTCGATCTGGGCAACCTTCTTGTCCAGCTAAAAATCAGATTATTGGCCAAGGAGGAGCAAACGCTCAACCCTGTAATGCAAGTGATGAAAGGCTCACCTTAGTTGTAGATAATACTAGATTCATTTTGGATCCTGCTATCTTTACAGCACACCCTAATACGATGTTGGGAAGGCAAGATATATTTTTTTATTTTGTTATAGCATAGTATATGTTTTTAGAAATTTAATATTATAAATAAGTTCAATCATTTCGGGTAGTTATTCCGCAAGTTGTCGCTTTGAGTTGAGTCAAAACAAATTTTAACTATGTTAAAAGGTTTTTAAGATATTAAAATGGTTTAATATCTTCCAAAAATACAAGTTATCATGAGCTTTAGTATAGCAAAGAAAATGTAATTTTGGGAAATGTGTATACTTCGATAATCTTTTCATCTAGAAATGAACGTTTCAACAAACATTCTTCGAAATGTTAATTGAAACTTTTATTTCTTGATGAAATGATCACTGAAATCTACTCATTACCAGAATTACATTCTCTTTTCTATACTAAGGGTTATGGTAACTTGTATTTTTGGAAAATATTAAAATAGAAACGAATAAACAGTTAAAACTTGTTACTCAACTCGAAGCGACAACCTGCGGAACAGATACCCAATTTTGCAAAGATTTCTTATATATCTGCAGTCCCGGTGAATAAGTGTTTAAGTCAAATTTTGTCCAGAGAGAGTTAAATGTATAGAGGAAAGCGGAAAGGTGTCGTTCTTGTAGTTTTGGGCTTGAAATGAAATTGTAATATAAGCAACAACTCCTTTTCAAACCAATGCCTGACATAGTCCTTTATTCACTACTAAAATAACACGATTCTGTTCCTTAAGTATAAGAAACTCATTTTGGAGATAATTCGACTTAACCACTGATTCCTCAGGGCTGTAAGATATGTTGTTGGTAGATCAAATAACATGGTTATCTGATATGATTTTTATTCTATTTAAATGACACATATTTAATTCTACTCAAATCTAAAGTGATAACTTTAATTTTAGTAATACTTACTGATTGAATTCAAATTATTGTTAATTCGAGCATATCATAAAATAATCATTTTTCAAAAAACATATTCTTCATTTCAGTTTATTTTAAAATTTCTATTAAAGAAAATAGTTAATTTTGAAAGATATTTTTGATCAGTTTTTGGTTATCTTTTTTATCATTTGGACAATTGATGGATTCTTATGTTTGTTTGAAATATAGAATGTTCAGTACCGGAATGGAGTTTATGCATCCCAACGATAGGGGTGAATACGAAGTAGCAGAAGGCATTTCCGCCACAGTATTTCGAGCTATTCTGGATTACTACAAAGGGAAAATGATCAAATGCCCTCCAACTGTTACAGTACAAGAATTACGAGAAGCATGTGATTACCTTCTCGTACCATTTGATGCAAGCACTGTAAAATGTCAGAATCTGCGTAAGTGCTATTCTTTCTAAAATAATTTAATTAATACTGAATACTTATTGGTTGACCATAGAAATTATATGAAAGAGAAAATGGTCTGTGTACAGGCCAAAGTAAATTCGGATCTACTTATCTACCCATGTTGCATGCCATCCTAGCTGAATAAACAATATACATATGTTTTCGTTTGTACCAAAGTTATTACATTAAGTTAGTTACATTTTTCATTGAATTTATGATTTGTCTTTTAGAATTATTTTATTTTATTCTAAATAAATTTTTTTATGTTAACATACTCTTTCAGGAGGGCTACTACATGAGCTTTCCAACGAAGGTGCCAAATGTCAGTTTGAAGTATTTTTAGAAGAGTTGATACTTCCTTTGATGGTTAACTCTGCCGAGAGAGGTGACAGAGAGTGCCACGTTGTCGTACTTCTAGATGATGACTCGGTTGATTGGGATGAGGAATATCCTCCTCAGATGGGAGAGGAATATTCCCAAAGTAAGAATAATTATATGTTTGGTGTTTTATTTCTGTTTATATACTAACTGTGGTTTATGATAACTTGGTTTTGTTTATAAAACCACGTTTTACGTTGTATGTACGTTGGTTTGGTAACGTTATTGCTGTTAATATTTTTAGAGCCTTAGAGAATATTAGTGTATTTATTCTAATTATTAAAGTTTGACCCTACTACTTAAATAACCAAAATATTTTCGATTACAGCTTATAAAGTTTTAGTTAATATTAGTTAACACCCACTTTTAGGAGATGAGCTACTTTAAAATCTGTGGTAGACTTAAGGTTATGTATTGTCGCTCACATTTTTCACAATGGCACATTTTCGAAATAAAATCTTGAAAACACATATGTAGGCCTATGAAGATTAAATAGATATAGAGGGCAAAAACTGTGGACACTGTGAATATTAAAAGTAATGAATTAGTTTTTTAATTATAAGGACTCATTTGATATTTAACAATTAAAGGAGACATTCTATTGTGGAGTTACGAGTTTGTAGGATTAGAGTGATAATACATGTTTGAGTGGAAAATAGTAATAACGATAGATAGAATTTGTAAGGGGGTGCAGTCAAATAAAACACTAAATAAGGAGAACTTATTTTTTAATTGAGCCAATGTTTCGGCCTATGATGTAGGCCATCTTCAGGGCAAATAGCGGGTGTGGTGGCTGGTCAAACTGACTCTTGTCAACTGCACAGCAGTTAACATTTAATTAACAGCAGTTGACAAGTGTTAGTTTGACAAGCCCCCACACCCACTCTTTGCCCTGAAGATGGCCTACATCATAGGGCAAAACGTTAGCACAATTAAAAAATAAGTTCTGCTTATTTTGTGTTTTCTTTGACTGCATCCCCTGACCAATTCTATCCATCATTAGAGTGATGATAATTTATAAATACATACCAAAAAGTGGGCCACACAGTTCTTCTTTGGATGCGATGTAACGTTTATCATGGGCTGAGGGGTTTTCTTTAGCTAAGTTAGCAACCATTATTACTTTAGTTTACTTCATGATCGACATCATCGTCAAATAAAGACAAAACAGACACTTCATCTGTCAAATACCATAAATGATGGCAAAACTTCTGTAAAGCTGCTTTGGAAATGCTTTTGTCTATCGTCTCGTAAGCTTTCATGGACTTTAAAAAGCACAAATCCTGATAAGGTGCTTTTACTGCTAAAATGCATTGGAGCCAGGGTTTGACGTAAAATGTCGCGATAAAGAGACAGACATCCAGCAGTGCTGCCTTATCCTTGTTTGAAATTTTGAATTGGGAGCTTAGTAATGATATTTTTAATGAATAAATGGCTCTCGCCATCCACCGAGCTTGGTGCATAGCAATTTTCTCGGCATCGACATTTTTCCAGTTTTCTCGGAACTTTTTGATTGAACAACGGAATGTCTAGGCTTGTAGTTACTTGGCTGATTTTGGCTTCAAACACACTTTTTAATACCAATTCGTATACGTGATGACGGCATGCAATAATAAGCATTTCTCTACCCAGTTTTTGTTCCGGAAGCACACATCCACCATTAATACGACCTGTGTTTGTAGCAGTAGTATCACAGCATAGCATCTGCACTCTGTCCTCAAGATTCCAGTCGAAAATGGCGTTCCAAACTGCCTGTGCCTGTTCGCCTCCTGATGAGTTGCCCAATTTTGGCAACAAATCGTTATTATCATAGGAAACAACTATCGGTAGGCGTTCTTCTTTAGATTTACGCGGATCTAGAGCCGGCAACAGTTTGCCATCCCAGTGGACAGTTACCGTATCCGGTACCTTGTTATGGAAATTAACCTTAATAGCTTCAGCCCGCTCTCTTCGCATTTCTGTTCGAATTCTATGGATTGAAGACTTGCTTATAGCAAATTCGTCCGTATTATGCCCTACTGCTTCAATGGTAGCTTCAATTATAAATACAGAATCTCTCACACTTAACTGACACCTATCTAATGCGGCAACTAACTTTGGAGTTATGAATTTTCTCCACAAACAAGTTTTATCGGGCTGAGAGGAAGGACTAGGCCTATTTTCTTGTAAATCTATTATTTCAGAATCAGAAGATGAGTATTCATGTAGTGGTTCATATGAAGATGTCGATGGAACTAACGATGAAAAATATTTATCACGTCGCTTTTCCTCCTCAATGTTTCTAAGGCGCGTCTTTTCTTCTTTTTCTGTTAGTTTTTTATCCACTCCGGCTAAGTGATCAGGCCGACCTGGTTCTCTTTGGCGCTGCAAGAAGGTCCTATCTTCATTTATTTTAATAAGCTGAAGCGCATCGGCATGAGCAATGTCAAACAAATTGTTCATGTTGGAAAGAAACTCTTGTTGGCGCTGTTCAAACAGCTCTTGCGTTTTTTTCGCATTTTTTTGCAAATCTCTCCAAACTTGGTATAATGTACCTAGTTTCTTAACACAGTTAGGTATTGATTTAGTCGGTATACGTGCCTTTTCCCAGTAAATAATGCACTCACGAATAGTAAGATTTCCACTTGACACTTAAATTCACTTCACGAATATTGTAGAACAGAACTGCTAGTACTTGTCCTTTAGGTGGAAGTTTCGTACCAGTAATTTGATGTCTTACTTCCCCTATTAAAAATATCTCCTTTTTAGAACTTCGTAACTCCACTGACATGTTGACTACTCAAAAGGAATGCGTTTACTAATAAAACAATCAAGTAATAACAAGCAATTAATGCGAGATTTCCGTCTCCTAATACTTTGCAAGTCTAGACACGTTTCGACGCAAGTCGGCACGGCACGGGTTGTCGGGATCCTAAGTTCCTGAAACTTTATTTTTAAATGATTTGAGACCATTCAAACATAATTAGAGGGTATGCGTTAAAAAAATATCACTTTAATTTTTTTGGGACCCTACTGTGCACTATAAAATTGCACATGATATATATATGAAGGGCAAATATATAAACAAAAATAACTTTATATCATTTAATTAAATTATATATTTTTATTTTTTGTTGATAAAGGTATGCATACAAACAATATTTAAACGAATTATCAAACACTCTAAAACCAGTTATTAGCATTTAATGAGTGCACTATCAATCTAAATTAAAACATGCATCAATTGATAAACAAACATAAGCCAAGTAACCAAAAATTAAATTAAACAATGATATACAAAATATTACTATACAAAAGCATGCATTTCTACAAAAAATACTTGCACATATCTCATTGTAAACATTTAATGTGGGCCCACAAAATGACTACCATTTTAAACATAAACTAAAGACAATAGAACAGTCATTTATTTTTACAGTATTTTTTAAGCTTATCTACTTGCTGTTAAATCATTAGTTATGGCCAAAGAGGTATAAAATCTTACGTTTGTTACAATAATTTATAAATATAAAAAAATTAATCAGATGTTGTTGCCATTTCAACAGTATCAATTAACTATATTGCCTCCACGGATATATCATAATGAATACTTATAGCTAGTATGGTTACAAAAAAGATTATGTATTCTCATTTCTAAATCACTTCTTAATCTATGTTAACTTAATATATTGTTTTTTTTTTTAATTTTAGCTGTCAATAGCACTGCAATGTATCGATTTTTCAAGTATATAGAAAATAGGGACGTCGCAAAACAAGTGATGAAGGATCGGGGACTGAAAAAAATAAGGCTAGGAATAGAAGGTTATCCGACCCACAAAGAGAAGATAAAGAAAAGGCCCGGCGGTCGGGCTGAAGTTATTTACAATTATGTTCAGCGGCCATTTATTCACATGTCTTGGGAAAAAGAGGAAGCTAAGAGCAGACATGTAGATTTTCAGGTTGGTTTTGTTAATTATCTTTATAGCATACTTTTGTTTGCCTACTGCCTTTATATTTTACAGTTAAACTCAAATTAAAGTTATGCCTTTTTCTTTTAAAAACTACAAGACTATTATTATGGTGTGGTATTGGTTTGATTATGAAATTGGCATTTATAACTGTTTAGCAGCGAAGGAGTTAGAGGTTCAGGTTGAAAGGTTTTTTCAATGTGTGAATTTTTTTTTCAATCACCAGATTGTCACATTCTTGCTCTGAATTGCATTTTATAACGTGATTTCCTTCTGATCATTTAAGGACTTGTTTTCAGAACTCAAACCTCCGTAGAACTGTACCAAGTCAGTGCTTTCCTTAAATGCCGTTTTAAGTGTCCTATTACTTTGCAAATCTACTATGTTCATTTGCAAATTGCTTGGGTTTTGCAATATCAATTGCAAAAGGGTTTTGGAAAAATTCCATGTTAAGGAAGATCTTTTTAAAGTCGGTGAATCGATTTACAAACTCAGTTTGTAGTTGTATTAACACGTTTCTCATTGTAATATTTTGCCACTTAAAATTATCTCCAGCTTCTTTCACGGCTTTCTTGCAGTTAGGAAAATGGTCAAGCTTTCTTTCATCAATATGCTTGATAAGCAGTTTCAGTTTCATCTCAAATTACTTTACATCTGAATACATATCGCAAATCAATTTGCATTTTCCCTGCAAGCGTTTGTTGAGCTGATCAGTTCCGTAGTCAAATCAGTCAAAAAATCAAGATTGATAATCCAATGCTTGTTAGTAAGCTCTTCGACTGGCTTTCCTTTCATCTCCATGAAGTTGCCAATTTCTTTCCTCAAATCAAAAAACCGTTCCAAAACGGCACTTTGACTTAGCCACCTCACTTCACAGTAGTAAACCGCGTCGCCATGATCAGCTCCAGATTTTCCAAAAACTTTTGGAACTGACGGTGTGTGAGCTCATTTATTCTTATAAAATTGACAGTGGATGTTACAGTATCCATTATTTCTTTCCAGAGTATAACCTTGGTGCACAATGCCTCTAGATGGACAATACAGTGAAAAATCTATGGCACAGTAAATCCAGATTCTTTGACTTTGCTGATGATTCTCCCAACACCTTTGTTTTGAACGCTCATGTTCTTGCCTCCATCGGTAGTGAACTTGTTTACTTTTCCCAGCTTAATTGCAATGAATCCAGGGCTTGTTCCAAATGATGAAATAAATCTTCTCCCGTAGTTGTACCTTTCAAACTGCACACTTTCACAAGTTCTTCGTAAACAGTAAAATTGTCGTCAATGCCGCGTACAAATATGAGTAAGCTGTGCTGTACCAGACACAACCGTACTTTCATCCATAGCTAAAGAGAAGCAGTCAAAAGACTGTGCCTTATCCCTGAGTTTTTCACACAAATTAGCTCCCAAGTCTTAGAGAGACTAAGACTTTCAAACATTTGTTTCTGGTTTGGGCATATTTTTTCTCCCCAGACACACTCTTTTACTAATTCACTATAGGTAAACGGACATCCACTTTTTGCTAGAATCTCTGCTACCCTGTAGCTGGCACGAACATTCGATTCGATGTTGTCTGCCACAACCTTAAATATGTTTTGTTGATTTTTTAATGACGATTTCAAAGTGGAAATTTTCCTTCTTCGTATTTCTCCTTCAAGACAGTCAAATTTATCTTTGTGCTCGGTGTCGTAATGTCGCTTCAGATTATATTCCTTTACTACAGAAATACTCTTTTGACAAATCAAGCATAACGGTTTTCCATTAAACTCGATAAAAAAATATAATTCTGTCCATAATTCGACCATAAATCCTAATGGATTTATAAGGTCTTTTGCTTCGGTATTTTTTTCTTGCGGACTTCAGGATTGCGGCCCGCACCGAGATGGTCCACGGGCTGCCGGTTGCCGACCCCTGTTTTATAGGCTTCAAAACCTTCTGATCCAGGTTATCTAATAATGGAATAAGTTATTGTTAGACAATGAAAATGTTCTCTGTAGATTCAATACCATTAAAGAAAAAAAAAATTGTAATGTTGACTACCCTCTGCTGCTTAAAAAAGAAGCATCTGATCAAAATCTGATTGCTGTTGACTCCCAGAATTCGGAGTTTGGAAGACTTCTGCTCCAAATCTATGACAAAATTATTATCAAAGTGTTTGATGTTCTCAAAAATCAGCACAAGATACCTCCGATGTTGCTCATGAATATAGTTGAATCTAAAATAACCATAATGCATGGGATCATACAAGAAAATATGTTAAATATATTTCACTATAAAAATTTCAATCTGAAATGATTGCCTAGAAAGATGCAATGTGTCTGAATGTTTTGTGGTGTCATACATACCTGCTTTGAAATTGCAATATATTTCCTAAATTTGCTATTTACTGCGCAAAATTTATTTAAATTGAACATTATATGTTTGTTTGTTTGTTGTTGCTTAGAGGCGCAAAACGCTAGGGTCATCAACGCCTGTAGATTTTTTATTTTTATAATTATTTATCTTTAAAAAAAAAGATAAATAAATAAATAATAAATATAAAGAAAGAAAAAAAATAAAAAAATAAAATAGTCATATACACATACATACTAATAAATAATCCAACTATAATAAGGAAAAACATAAAGCAATCGGAAAAAACAACAAATGCATCTATAGCAGGGACAATGGAGGATCAAATATTGGTTATTAATTTACAGTTTGTGATGAATTTCACCACTTTGTCGATTTCAGTTTTGTTGTCTCTAAGTGCTTCTCTAACATCGGGGGGGGGTATTTTGAGCTGATTAAGTATTTTTTTATAGGAGTAGCATTCCTCAAACATATGTCTGATGGAAAGATTTTTATTACACCTAAGGCATATCGGTAGTGCATCCCTTGTAATGAGATGTGCGTGGGTAAGCCGGGTGTGTCCTATTCGAAGGCGAGCTATAGCCACCTCTTCATGGCGTTTACTACGATTAGATGTAGTCCAGGGCTTTACTTCCCTTTTTATATATTTCAGTTTACTGGCTGGACTTTCATCCCACATTGCTTGCCATCTTTTGTCTATACATTCTTTAAGGGGGCGAGCAAGTTCTTGGGCGGTTAGAATACCTGTGCCTCTACCTGGGAGGTTTAGAGCTGCTCGAGCAGCTTTGTCAGCCATCTCGTTCCCGACAATACCCACATGTCCCGGGGCCCAGATGAAGAATAGTGTTTTGTTTATGTGATTTAGCATAGAACATTATATGAAAACTTTATTTGATGGAAAAATTTTCAGTTATATTTTGTTACTTAATATTCAATTCAATTGAAATTTCAACTATTGTTTGTTTTTTTTGAAAATACAAATTCTGAACGAGTTAGATTCCAATGAATTCAATATCAAATTCTGAAATGTTTTAAACTGGTGGAGAGCTATGTGACGTTATTAGCAATCTAAGATAAAAAGAGAGCATAATTATAACACATTTTTTTATTACAGAATATTTCTGGGTTTTGAAGAATTAAAGGAGCCAAAATGCAATCGAATCTCTTTTTTCTGGCGGCACTTTTGGAACCTGATAATTGCTAAACCATAAAAAGTGCCTGCCTGTATATAAGACACAATATCTTCATGAACATGACAAGTTAAAATATGCCTCTGCCTACTTCTAGATTTGACAGATCACAATAGAATCGTGCTTAAAATAACTTAACAATATCATGTGGCAAGTTACTTAAAGACAGTTTAGGAAAAAACATTTTACTTTTATGATTTTAAGTCCCCTAAGGGCGATGTCCAAATTTAAAAAACCTGGAAAATCCAAAAGACATAAGTCTATAAGACACAACTTGGACTAATCAGCGTAATGATTGTTTATGGCTTGATTTATAAATAATCCTCCTTTACCGAAAGAATTATTTTTTTCAAATAATTTCTTCAAACTGAAAAAAAAGTAGTATATCTATAATAAATTCTATTGATTTATCTTAGTTATGGTTTTAGATTAGGAAATGAAAGGTATAAATGTGTCAAAACAATAAATAGTCTGTTAATTTATTAAAGAAAAGCTTTGTTTTTTTCCAAGTTTTTGAGCATAATTTCCTTTTATAAAAATTACATGATTTGAATATTATTGTAAGTAAATAAGTTTCAATATTTGTAACGTTGGACTGTATCTATTTATTATATTTAGGACTCTATATATTATAATACATTCTTGAATATTCTCTTACATTACAGTGTGTGAAGTCTAAGTCTGTTACCAACCTCGCAGAGGCAACTGCTGATCCAGTGTTGGATGCAGGTGGAAATCCTATTATCGCAATGAGTGGTGGAGAAGCAGCTGTTGTTGCCGATGTGGAAGAAGGTGCTGTTGGTGGCGTCGACCCCCTTGTTCCTGTTGCACCTGTTGAATAACCAGTGGCGCTGGCATCTTGTTCACACAGTTTTCTTGTGAGCTAGAGCTCCGTTAAATTTGGTCGGAGTCAAATGTCTAGCAAGTTCCGGTTGGAATATGTGTCGGTGGGCTACAACAATACTATATTAATATTATTATTATTATTATTATTATGTGTAAGTATTCATTATTGATAATGTTATTTATTATTTAATTAATTCATTCATTAAATTATCTACTACATTTTAAATTTCTAAACTTCTTGGAATGAGAGGAAATGATAGTGAGACAAATAATACTGAAAATTATTAAAAATTTAAAAGTAATTCCAGTTTTATTAGTTAATAAAACATGCTGATTATTCAGTGGGGTGGTGATTACGCTTGGGTATTCAGAATTTCACAGAATCTTGTTATTTATATTAATAAAGATCCTATAATTATTAAAAAGCACGATATATATGACTTTTCTTTTTCTTTTCAAGATTCTCTTTTTACTACTCTTCATAATGGTTTTATTGTTCTGAGCCCATCTGTGTTCAATTTATATGACTGATACAAATGGCTTAAGTTAGCCAGTTAGGTACGTTGATTTACCAAAGTATTAAAGAAAGCTCAATTTTCGTTTTACGTTTTTATACTATTAGGATCGTGGAAGTTCCACTTTTTATACCTAATTAATATTATATAATATATTAATAATTGACTGGCAGCAGTAATCTATTCCTATTTTTTTTAAACTTATACAATTTTTAAAACAATGGTTTATATATTCACTTCATAACTGTTTTATTAAAACACATAACTAGTTTTTTTTCTATCTAATTATTATACTAATCATGTAATCAAAGTTTTTATCAGTTCTATACAAAACTTATATTTTATTTTTATAAATAAAAGGATAATTTTAAACCATGTATAAAGATGCTTTCCTATAACAATATATGTATATATTTTTTTGTTCAATTCACTTCTCTTAGATGATAAAACTTACTCTTCTTTCTTTTTAACTATATTATGAATTTTAGATTATAAAATATATATATCACATTGAGACTGATATAAATTGAACTGCCTTATCTTGTAAAATGTTTTGTATTATTTCACTTGTTTGCAATATACTGTATAGTCTTACTTCATTTTTTTCTTTATCCTCTATTTCTTCCCTGGTAAATAAATAAATTTGATTTGATCATTTGAAACACATCTATAATTAATAATTGTTGGCGAATTGATAATAGTCAGTCCTAAATTTTGCCTATTTAGGTATATAACATGGATTAGGAATCTTTAACAAGTACGTGACCATTCAGGACTGTCATTTTACATCCCCATGATGGACAACATGACCAAGGATTTTATACTTCCTTTAAAAAATCCCAAGGACATCTGCCAGGTAGCGAACCGGCAATCTTTGGCATAGAAGGCTGTTATGTATTATGAAATAAAATGAACAGTAGATATTTTGAATAGTATATTAAATTGATAATATTTTTAACATTTGAACATAAACATGAAGTAATTAGATTATAAGTAACTGAAGAAAAACCTAACAGCTGGAAACTTTTGGCCAGGTGTTTTCAATGGTTGCCATGGATACACAGAGTGTCGACTATTATAATTAAAGGATGTGACATTATGCTCTTAGCACTAGCGACCCCCAATAAAGTCAAAGCTGAGTTCATTGATAAATCTTTTGCTTCTACTCCTTCCACTATGATTTTTTAATAATTCTGCCTTCTGAATCGTTTAATTTGTTTTTACTTAAAATGCACCCGGAATGGTTCTCAATTGACATACATTTTTTTTTATATTACATCTTTTTTCATGTAATACATTAAAGAAAACAGACTTAACTGCTAGTGGGTAATGTTAAGGTAACCCACTCCAAATATGTAATAATAATGTAAGGTAACCCACTCCAAACTTAAAGTCATTTGAGAAACAAATCATCCCCCAGAGATATGTTTCTCAAATGTTTTTATGTTTATGTGTTATGTTTCTCTGTTATTATTGAAGACCTTAACGTCTGTGCTCTTTATTTGTTTTTATATAACCTCTCACAATTTTGTATTGTCCAAAAAAATTCAGATGGCAAATTCAGTTTTCGAAAAACAGTGTTTTTGGTTCAGGCATTACACAACCTTTATTTAAATTAATCACATTGTAATAAACATAAAAAAGTTTCCATTAAACTTATAACAACAGAAATCTACTACGAATTCGCTTAAGCCTTTATTTTTTTTAGTTTATCCATTTTTTTTTACTTTTTATCTTAAATCATTTTTTTCCTGAAATATTTACCTTCTAATAGTTTTTATATAGTATATATCTGCAACCCCAATGAATAAGTGGCTAAGTCGACTTTTGTCCAAAAATAAGTTAATTTTACTGAGTAAAACAGAATAAGGTCATTCAGGTAGTCTTAAGCTTTAAATGTAGTTAAAATATAAGCGATAACTCCATTTCAAGCCAAGGCCTGACATAGCCACTTATTCACTATGAGAATGACACGATTCTGGTTCCCACAATGCAATCTTATTTTGGACAGCATTCAACTTATTTACCGAGGCTGTAGATATGATACGATTTAATATTCACAAATTTCCTTTTAACTAAAAGAAAGTATTTCTCTTTTAGTTCAAATTCTGTCATAATTTATTTTTCGTATTACTAATGAATGATATTTAATTATTTAAAAATAAATTAAATTAAAGGTACTTTTGAGGAAGAAAATAAAAAATTTATGTAAGAATATCATGGAGCTGATTTTGAAGACTATTTAATTAAAGAGTATCTAAAACCTTTCTTTAGATAGTTATACAAATGTTTAAAGGATTGCAATCTTTTTGAGCAAGTTGCTGTAGTTACAGTAACAATGAATCAGTTGATTTAACTTCAAGTTTCGTAAAACTTTTAATTTTTGAGCCAGGTTTACAACATATATATATCTTTATTTCCCCTCAACTACAGTGGGAATAGTAATGGCAATACAAAAACTGCTTTGTATTAATAAAATTAACTACACTGGTTCCTGTACAGTTTTAATTATGTATCCAATTAAAGCTCCTGTAAAAATTATGTTGTTAATTTCAAGGGTAATTAAAATGAAATAATTGAATTTTAGATCAATTTTAATAGTCTTCTGAAATCAAATATAAACAGTATTTATTTATAAACTGAAATGTATTAAAATAATATTTTTTAATTCGAAGCCGATGCCATTTTTGGTTTAGCACCCTTTAAAAACTGTTGTATTCAGATGAATATAATTATGTTTTCTTATAAATTTTGCCAATAGTCTATCCTACAAAATATTCCCATTAATCAGGAACCATTCGACTGATTCATAACTAATTTAGGTTGTCAGTTAAGGTTCTTAAATTTGGTTCATTTGTGGTGTTTTTACATCTTTTAGAACCAAGGTTATCCCTAAGGAAACATAAATTGTGTTTTTATTTTGTTAACCAATTGCTGTTTTAAGTATGGTAAGAAGGAACTCTCTTCCCCTTTTTTAAGAGAACACAAGATCATTGATATTAAATATACTGAAGCTTAATATTAATGTATAACACCCAGGCATCAAAATTTTGAGCACTAGAAATGAATAATTGTTAGTTATATTTTAAAGGTTTTTTGTGTATGCTAAATCTGGGATTGTTTTTGGTAATGAAAAATATATGACTGGTTTATTAAATAATGAAAACAATTTTTAATATTAATTAAACAAAAAACTCGTGTTTTTAATTTTTCGTTTGATACAATTTGAAAAAAGTTATGGTGGTATAACAATTTTGATATCTTTTTTAAACTTGAGATATGAAATAAAGTAATTTCAACTCTTTTGTATTTAGCATTGATATTTGCCCAATACTCACTCATTCGTCACCAGTGCTGCTCCCTTCTTTCATCCATCCATTTCTTTCCCATCTTCCAGGATTTAGTCAGCATTTAATTTCATCCTGAGACGGTTGCTTTCCAGAATATGTTTCTTCTTCTTTTCCTTTAAATAGGTAGAAATCCAGTTTGTCGATCTTATGGGTATCATTCTTACCAAGTGGCCATAAAATGCAATTCTCCTTTTTCTCATAACATCAGATATTTTTGGAATTTACACATAGTATAGTACAGCTCACTGTTATGCCATCATCTGTATTCACTCACCTTGGTCTCTGTTTGGCCAAGAATTTTCTTTCTATGATCTCCAATTTTTTCGCCAGTCCTTTCTCAGTCATAGTTATGCATACTGCAGCCAATAGGACCTCGGGTCGTATGCCAATGCAATAATGCCTGAGTTAGCATTCAAGGACATTGAACTTTTGTTTTTAATGTCCTTAAGTGTTACTATTCTTGTGACTGCTAGTATTCTTTAATCAATTATTATTATTTTATCACTTATCATTTCTTTTCTATAGTAATCGTGACTATTATTTTTTATTTATTTTATGGCATTCTTCAATCAATTATCACACTAAAAATTTTCAAAAATCTAATCAGGAATACCAATGGACATTTAGAGAGAAAGTTGGGTAATAAAAATTAAAATAAATTTAAATAACTGTTTATATTTAAAGTGTTATTTTTTTTCAAATATTGAAAAATACAAAAAGTTTTCATGGAAAACAAATTTATTTACATACTTTCATATGAACATACATATAAACTGTCTGAAGGTAATCAATGAGAAAGACAAAAAATAATATTCCCTTCAAGGAGAATTCATTACTTGAATAGTTGAAAATACAATATGAGGCTACATAATGCTGCATTTAAAAACTTTTTTATAAGCTAGTTTTAAAATCTAATATTATAAATTTAATGTATTTAAATTATAAGTTTTAACAATAAAAAATAGAGATTGAATTTGGTAATTTACATAATTTTAAAATTATATATAAGATTTTATAGATGCACTATGAGAGTAATTCTTGAAATCTGTAGCAGTCGCTAACAATTTTCCACTTATCATCCTGAGTGGTAATCATAAAAGTCTGTGTAAATGGTTTCGTTCCTCTACCGCTAAATTTAACGCTCCCAGTAACTTTTATCAAGAAAGCCAATTTATTAGACACTTGATCTGAAACAGCATAGACAAAGTAAAAATTAAAAAACAAAGAATTTACTCAGTAATAAGTAAGATGAAGAGTATGACAAATGATTATTTGTTTAAAAAATTCAACACATGTTAGATTGTGGTAGTTAGTGCCTTAGGGTAGAGAAAGACACTAACAAAAAATTAGATTATTTTTTAATGGAGAAATCATAAATAAAATTTGTTCACTCAGCAATATTAAATATTTATTATTTAAGAAACCAAAATGGAAAATGTGACTTCTAATACCCAGTACCTCCTGAATTACACAGAACGAATTTCAACCTTTCCAAAGGTTAGCACAGGATTGATAACATGTAGAAAAAAAGAAAAATATATAGAAAAAATGAAATTATAACAGCTCCTATCACCAGACATATCATAAATTTGAACCACTAACACTATGTGTTCTTTCGAATAGATCGAACAGTTTGCGATAACACCGGGAAATAAAGGCCATGATAAAATATTTTATGAACTTTAACCTTACTTTTCAACAGACAAAAAAACAGTTTAAATCTAGATTAAGTTTAAATTTCATAATAATTCCAACAATTTTTTTAGTTTCACTGAGTAGTACATATATTTTATATAATTCTCAAAAAATTATATTTCACTTAAAATTGAACAGGATTAAATAGCTCAAACAGTTAGGTGGTAGTAGAGAAATTGTTCGTTTGTTCATTTAATGCCACTTTATGCTGCTAAGGGTAATCTGACGATGCTACAGCGGGAGCTCAAACCTGAATTTTGCCAATTCAGGATTTATTAGGATAGGGATTTTTAACAAGTTAATTTTTATGAACCCGCGATCTTGGGCCTAGTAGTTTGTTATGCCAACCACCAGACCACAGTAGAGTAATGAAATATTGCCCCAAGTAGTAGAGAAATGAAATAAGTCCAAGAGAGTGCAGTTAACTCCCCCCACCCCTCCCTTCAACACATAATCAACATGATGCACTTCTTTATTCTCTAAACTGAACCTCTATGTATGTGCTCACCCATGTCAATTTAAAGTTCTGCATTTTTTATAACCGCATTATAAACTTCCTGAATTGTTTGTTGATACTTTTCTATTTAAGGATGTATCATATCCCTATTGAAAATCTACGAATGATGCATACAGTAATCCTATTCTAATTTGCCGCTTAATACCTTAAATTAAATCTGACTTAAAAATCTCTTCTCAACACACCTGATTTATTTCTCCTTGATATTCTTATTTATATTAGACGATTGAGAACTTGTGGTCGACCTGTTTTTCTAATCTTTTCAAGACAAAATTTTGGATGTTATAAGTAATGATACTCCCAGTATTTTCCAAGAGAGTTACACTATACACTGTGCCAATCACTTTTTCCCAAGAATGTATTTTCCTTGGCACCAAAGATCCTATTGAAACTACAGCTCTCATTTAGGTTTTTGGTTATTCTCTTGTGGTTAAAAGTTTCCCATTAAATTTATCAAATTAATCCCCTGTGTTTCCCCCTTCCTTAATTGAAGCTTTAGTAATATTGGCAATCTTGAACTTGTACTTAAAAAAATCTATATTTACAATTAAATTTTTTTATTGACTATAAACCCCATACCCAATAGGGAGCACTATTAATTACCCAATATACAATACAATTGAAACATGTTCTGGCCTGTAATCCTTGTTTCTGAGAAGGCTAATACCACAATATCCAGCCTTCCTAATACGGAAGTTAGTTGTTGGAATTTCCCTGTTTTGAGGTAATGCTGTTTGTGCCAATAAGTATTTTCTCCAGATTGTCACTAGGCACCACTGCCAAGATAAGTTGATTTGGGTTAATGGAGCATTAAATAAGCTGTTAAGACTATATAATTTGAATATCCCAAAAGAAAAAAGACAATGCCAAGCTCAAAGCAGGTTAAAAAAGAAAGTAATAAGGGATAAAAACGCTGCAATTACAATTATAACTTACACAATACAGAACCAAAACAAAGAACAATTAAGGAAGTAACAACATTGAAGTAGTAAACCTATCATTCAATTGTAATGCTTTATTATAAGGAACTAATTTTTAAAATCAATTGGAACAATCAGGTTTCACATTAATTATTATTATTTTCGGTATCAGTTCTCCAGGTTATTACTTCGAGTTAAAACCCAATGTAGTAACGCCACCGTTACATAATTTCTACTTGTTATTAAAAATATTTGTGAGTTTTGGTATGGAAAAAGATTGTAATTATGAATAAATGTTATTATACATACATTAAAGAACTGACTTCCACATGCTGTTTAGTTTAAATATTCTACTATACTTTGAAATGTTTGTCGATTACCGGAATACACATATTTTTCATACTAAAACTCACGATTATTATATTTTTTAGATAATATAATAAGTAAAATGATGTAAGATTGACGTAACTACTTTGGGCTTAAACTCGAAGTGACAACCCGCAGAACTGATACATTATTTTCCCCTCCCCTGAATTGTACAATTAGGGGGACGTTTAATTAATTACTTAATATTCATTATTATTATAAAGAGAGAAAAAAAGATTTTCATAAATATGTCAAGTGGGGGAGATTGATAAGAGATAAATTAGGAATATGGCAAAATATCTCTAATGTTCTTTTGTTACCTATATCAACGAGTTAAAAATTTGGATGCAATATTCTTAAGTTTTACTGGATACAAAATTAAATTAAAAGTTACTAAGAAATAAAATGCTGATAACCTTAATAAATCAACAGCATTTATCAATGAGAGAATTGAATTTACCTAAGACTCTCTGAGCATCAAGAGACCAAAGACTGTGCTCGCTGACTGGTAAGTCAATCAAAAATTTCCCGATAGCTTCTTTGCCAGTTGTGCCAGTTCCATTCCATACAAGTACACTTGTGTCCATGTACATTCGTAGAATTAACTGAAACAATAAAAATATACACTAATTAAAAACAAAAGAAATTATTCTGGGAATGAAATTTCCAAAGAAATAGATATCTAAAAAGAATTTGGAGCGAAAAAAAAAGATTATCCGTTTTATAACCTAAAATTTATAAGTAGGGTCACCTGTGGTATAACGGTTAGCAGTCTAGCACATAGTGTTAGGATTTTTTAGCCCTTGAGGACTCACAGTTAGCTTCCACGTTCCATCTACCTTCCCCAAAAAAGAAACGTTCTACATAGAACACAGGCATTAGGGCCATTTTTACGATTACGGTGTCAGCACATCTTTTGTTTCGGGTAACCGATAGCGGCATGCAGACCATCTTCTAGAATTGAAGCATGAAGATAAAAATTGTATATCCCAGTAACGATTTTTCAACAATTTTCACTGTTTTTACCAACGAAATTCTTCAAGAAATCACTGATTATACTAACAAAAAATGTAGAACTACCGAAGACCCCTCACACTGGAAGTAATAAAAACCCTAATTGGACCTTTTTACCTCAGTGTTTGCCTGAGATCTTCACACCTCAATGTATGTAATTTATAGGACGATGACATGGGGGAGTTAGTAGGTTTGACATGGTAATTTTGTACCGACATTTTTCATTACTTTTAAAAGCTCTAATATTTCACAATCCGGTCAACAGGACACTGATTGGATCATCAAAGAGCAGCTGTAGTAGCAAAACCCCAATTTATGTTTTACATTATAATTTATTAAGTTGTATTGTTTTATAAACTTTGAACTTTTTAATTTAGCTTTCCGACCTTATTTAAGTTAGAAATCTTAGTTATCAAGTTGCTGATGGCCTTGTGTTGGACATGGGGTTTCAAAGAATAAAAAACTGACGGCAGCCCACAGACCCCCATCCTGTGAGTCCTTGTGTTACGGAACTGAGCGCAAGTCCTGGAAGGTTAAAGGGAGGAGAAACTCCTAGGT
Organism: Troilus luridus; assembly: GCA_964056705.1. Lineage (NCBI taxonomy): Eukaryota > Metazoa > Arthropoda > Insecta > Hemiptera > Pentatomidae > Troilus > Troilus luridus. The sequence continues at coordinate 19,054,868 of OZ057413.1, forward strand.
TATGCCCTCAAAACAAAGGTTTTAATAATATAATAATATTAAGCTAACTCTCTCTCTCTATATATATATATATATTAATATTTGTCTTTATATACTTCTACTAGCAAGTAAAGTTTTGAAATGACTTGGAACATAAAGCATTGGGAAATAGCATAACAACCAATACGGTGTCTATGTAATGAAGCAGAAGTAATGGTAAAGAAGCTAAAATGGGGAAAATGCTAGCCACATAGTTTGATTCTCAGACCCACAGGCAAATTTTAACATTCTTGTTTGACACAGCTACCAACTCTGGTTTAAATGCGTTATTCAGTTATTTTGGAAACATTTGTCACCTTGTGCTAACTCTTCATTGACTCTAATCCAACTATTTTATTTTATTAAGGTAGATATTTTTTAGTAGTTATAATTAAAGTTATAACTAAACACGGTCGTAGAAGACTGAAAATAAATGTGTAGATCAGGTATATATTATCAAGTCAATATAATACATACATGGCGTCTCTTATCCATGCTTTCATAGTAATGTTTGGTGAAGTCTTCAGCTGTGCGACAAGCTTGATCAACTTCAGTTTTCAGTTCCTTTAAAAAAGATAATAATAATTAAAACTAAAACACTACATTTATTATTTAATATAACAAATATATTTGTTATTCGCTCCCTACCAAAATGAATTACTTGATTTTTTTTTTAATTTCTTATTTTGTAAGTACAATATTGAACAAAGCAAATGCATTACTATTTATTCAAATACCATACACACATTGATAGCATGACAATAAAAACAATTTATATTTTTCAACAGATGGAAAATTTTTAACGGAACTATAAATAAATTATATGAAATCAGTTCCACAAGTTGTCACTTCAAGTAAGACAATAAAAGTATTCATTGATTGCCTTCTCAAAAAAAAAAATTGACTGTATAGGACTATTACAGACAGTGTACAGAAACTGACTTAAACATACTGTTTAGGATATATCATTATCTATATTACAAAAAGTTAGTTGAAACTGTGATTTCTTGATGAAAGTATAACCACAATCTATTTATTACCCATAATTACATTCTCTTTTCCATACTAAAGCTCAGGATCAGTTGTATTTTTGGAAAATATTAATAGGGAAACGAATGAAAAGTTGAAACATATAACTCAATTCAAACTGACAACCTGCGGAGCAGATACCGATTTTTAAATGAGGTAGAATGATGTCCTTAATAAGTAAAACTAATGCATAGTTGTATAAATATATAAACTAAACAAGTTTAACAGGAGAAAAAATATAAAGAAATGAGTTGTTCATTAAAATAGAAAACAATATTCAGTTGACAAGATAATTAAATACCAATATGCCAAACTATATACTGATGACTAAATTGACTTCATAAATTCTTTTCCCACCAGTAACAAATAAAAGAAACGTTATAGTTCCAGCAGTAGGATTGTGGAATAAGGAATAAAGTTGCTAATACAATAAGTGTCTCCATGTTATCATTAATTATACAAATAAATAAAGTTATGATAAGTTAAATTTACAAATGAAAATGAATCATTGTTATTTTAAATTACATCTCCAACATAGATGTTAACTGATCAAAACATGACATTAACCTGAAAGAAAAAAAATAGTAGTGAAATATTTCCTCATAAAAGACAAGGATTGCATACATTCACATTATATTACTGACTCAATAATTTCTTTTTAAAAGGCATGCTTCATTAAAATCCGTAAACTGTTTACCTGGTCCATGGTCATATCCTTTTAAGAAGCAGTAAAAATTATAGAACTGGTGCCTTCAACGTAACCTTCCAAGTTCTGATAATCATGAAGTAATCCTCAAGCACTCCTAGCTCACCTTCACGATCGGATCTAATCGTCTTATCAAAACAAAGCGTCAGAATTAAATGTTGGCGAACCTGTTGGAATCTGGATCTCAAAAATTTCTCGTGAAAGCCGAGATCTCGCTGCGGATGGTCACGTGACCGCTATACAGTTATTTTTTCAGGCATCGTGGCGCCAAACCCCCCTAAAACTAGTTGAAGAATTATAAAAATTAGTCTACTCGAAGAAGTCAAAATAGATATTTAAAAAAAACAAGCGAAGAGAACTACACTAAATAACGTAAAATAACAAATTACTAATGACTTATTCCTCCTAAATTTCCGCGATTATAAACGGACAGATGCCTGAAGAAGAATGAAAATATGTTGGTAGCTCTGATATTTAATCAGAAATGTTTCTGATCTGACTTAATTAAATATTTGTTTTACTGATTTTTTTCATGGCATATTAAATTTATTTCATCATTGTTTGATTATATTTGCCCAATTTTGAACTTGGAAAACGATATCTGTAAAACTGTATATGAACGGTGCTGCCATCTGTGTTGTCAATGTTAATAGGCCTAAATGTTGATGTGGGATAGGCTTTAATTACTGCTGTAATCAATCGTTTTGTTTTAATTTTATATTTAAGTGATTTAGTGTTTGATTTTTTGGTTTAGTGAATAATAATTCTGAGCAACATGGAAACGATTGATCTTCTGCATATAAAGCGGTCAGTACCAAAATGCAATGTTTACATCATTAATGGCCTATTTGAGAGCCATCTTTCATTCAATAGCTTATCTTCCTTAGTCAGTTTCGAATGAAAATATTATTATTTAATTGCTACTCTATCTAATAATCATGGATACAATTGTTTTTCTGTTGAATTTACAACATCACACTTAGTACTTTCACCTTTGAAGAGTAGGTGAGTTTGGTTATGTTGTCCTATGACAACTGCAGTTGCTGTTTTTTTATCATATAAACTTTGAAAACAAGACTGTTTTAATTGATTTAATGTGTTTTTTCAACCTCTTGAATGAAAGAGGATAAGTTATTTCCACATAAATGATAAGGTTACAATAATATAGGGTCTCATCAGTTTTGTTTCTGAGTTGCAGAACCTATGGATATTCAAGTTTGTAGGTGAATTTAGAGTTGTTGATTGATAGATATTATTGAATTGTATGAACATTACTTATAAAAGGATACTTTATATTGTTTTAATCAATCAATTCCTTTATGTACGGTATTATGTGCTGTATGTTGTGTAGGTCTTTGTTTAAAGAGGTGATAAACTTATGGTTTAATGTTTTTAATATGTTTTGAAGTATATCTATCACATAAATATTCCAAGTTAGTTATTGGAAACTAGTATTTTATATTTTCTTATTCTAGGTATCAACACATTTGCAAAAACCATTATTTTACTGCTTTCGTTTTTCAAATGACGATGCTATTTGATATCTAAATGTTTACTAGCTTTATTAACGATTTAACTTATGTATAATCATAACTTTTGTGTAGAGGTTATTTTGTTTTAGGTTACAGCCTGGTGGTAACAATTTAAAGATCAGTTAGCTGTTTTCCTTTTAAATTATTTACTGAGTATGATGTTATATAAATTTGAACTGGGAAGATATGGAAGGTTATATTTTGATGTACCATTAGGAATCACAGGATTGTTTTTTAGTTATAAGACTTATATTCTAATATATTTGATTTGTCTGATTCATATAAAAAATTGAGATGTGCCAGATTAAATGTAATGTACTCTGTATTTTCTAGGTAATTTATTGATGCCATCTCCTTCAAGCACAACCACCTCAATCATGTAGTAAGTAAACGTTTTATTTTTCAAAGTTATTAGTTCTTGTAGCCTTTTTATTTATGAAAGCAAATGTGCTGTATCCCCATACCTTTATGAAACATTTGCTATTTTGTTAAATCTTTTTGTCGTTTATTTTATAATTCACTTTATTCTAGCTATTTCTTAATACGCATACTCTATTGAGTATTTAAAATTAACGTTTTATGTTTGTTCCCGTATAAAGTTTTATGATTTCAGGCTAGGCCTTCCTATCAAAATGGATTATCGTTAATCCTAATAATGTTGTAACACCCTTACAGCAGAGACCGACTAATTTGCCCATGATAGAAAAATAAACGAAGGGCCTCGGGGAAGGATCGCAGTCCCGGATTTGGATTGGCACTGCTAGTGAACTGCTTGCGTACAGTATGCTACGTACTGTTCAAGCGGTCGTTATTAATAATGCGGTAATTTTGATGTATTTTCAACTTTTATGTGTAGAAGGCGATAGTTCACTGACCAATTGTATATAATCCCATTCAAATGGCTTTATTTTAGGTTTTTACTTTATTTATTTGTTATTTCATTATCTTGATCTATGAAATTATAAAAAAAAAAAAAAAAGTGTTGTGGCAGATTTTAGTAACACTGTACTATGTAGTAAATGTTGTCAAATTGCACGTACACGGTTTGGGGCAAGTATGTGGGGAATGGAATGCCCATAAGGAAGGTTTTATATATTTTATTTTATTTTTTAATTTATTGCACAACTAGTGAAATTGCTGTGTGTTTTGTCTGTTGCACATAATGAATATCATTAAAGAGGCATCAGTGGTTATTTTCATGGTGTTATAAGCCAGTATATTTTAACTATTTCTTATATTAGTCTTTCTGTGTGACTTCTCAATGTAAATATGTATGTAAATGTGTTCCTATTTAGCAAATAAATTGTTATACACACATATGCATACATAAAATAGTCTTGGTTGTATTTGCTTTTTATTTTTTTCATGGCCTCACAACTAATACACTCGAGGCCGTGCCCATATATCTAAGCCTGTTAAATACTTGAGCTGCCATTATGGTACATGAATAGTTCTGCCTCTTCCTGCGTGTCAACCTTTAAACCAAAAACTTTAAACACCAACTGCTTTCTTTTTTAATGTAATTAGTTCCTTCCGGTCAAGAGCTTTCTTTCTGTTACTTAGATAGTAATTAACATTCTTGGTTTCTGTGAAATTATAGAGCAATTTAATTGTAAAATTTGGCCTATGCTGTGTATGAATGTGGGTATGATGGGTATCTGTTTTAAATATATGGCAGATTAGTTGAATTATTCTGTGATGGTGTGAACATTCAATTACTCTTTCAAATCTAATTAGTATTCTGTATTATGTGGAACCTAGTATTGTTAATAATTTCTTTAATATCTATATATTTCCTATTATGTGATTCTGTTTATGTTTTCACTTAAAAAGTATTAGTTAGTTTTAAGTCATAGCAAGAGCTCAGTTCTAAACAGTTGGTAATATTAATTTTTGTAAAGTATAAAATTTTACTTTACAGAAGTTTATAAATGATCTTCACTTGTCTATCCTGATTATCATTCAATTTTCAATTAAATTTCTGTGGTTATTTAATGTAACTACTAAACATTACCAATTCTTTGAAAGTTTCAATGCCTGATTGTTATATAAACATTTTAGGCTCTAATGCTGCATAAGAGGTCATTTTTTTAAGAGTCTTACTACATAATGTCACAACGTGGCAAGCGCCAAGCAAGCCGATTAGATGATGGACCTGGTAAGTTTTTATTCTTCATAAAATTATTATATTGAACTTTTTCCTATCATTAGTTATCAAATAATCTTTACTCTTTTATTTGTGGCTCCTGTTCAGGATATTCTTCAAACTTTTGACTGATATAAACAGTTATTTTTATTAGTTAGATTGGTCGTTAATGATAACGGATGAGGTACTTTAAAATGGTTTAATTAGTAAGGTATTTTTTGAAAACTTGGTCCTGTGTTGCATTGATAATGAAACGTAAAAAGTATTATTATTATGTTTATTTTGAAGAGAAAAGATTTGTCCTGGCCGGGATTCGAACCCGGGTCTTCCGTATCTCTAGCGCAGCACTCTTCCAACTGAGCTACCAGGATCGTAACCAGGCCAGACAAATCCCTTCTCTTCACTGATCCTATATCCCCAGTTCTTGCAACCAGTTCTCCCGGCCAGGACAAATCTTTGTGCTTACACTTTAGAGTGTTGGAAATGTTCATTCGAATACATTTTTGGTCTAACGTGAGCAAAAGCAGCACCCAACGTGCGGACAGCTTTCTCATATCTACATGTTGATTTAATATGTAACAAACACGTTCTTTTGATATGTTCATAACCTCTCCTATCTCTCTCCCTTTAATTCGGCGGTTGTCTAGCACCATTCGGTAAACTTTGGTGATGTTCGGCAGAAACTTTTCAGACCACCCTCGTATTTCAGTTGGTATTATTATGCTTAAAATTCAACTGACTTTATTAGTGTGTGAATAATTTTTCATTAGGATGCTTAAAACACATCAAATTAGCTGTAACAGTCAGGGTTTGTCTATTGATGTCCGATGTAATGCCCAGGGTATAGAACTTTACAACTGGTGTAGTTTCCTATTTTAAAGTTAGATTAATATATTCAACAACACAGTTTAAACAGTTCTCTTATGGTCTTTCAATCGTCAGCAAATTTTATTGAAAATGATGAGGTCAAGGTGGAGCAACCCAGAGAAGTGGTAATAATGTTATCATAACTTCTCTTTGCCCACAAATCATGACATATTCATTCGTCAACACAGCAGAACTGTTATGTTTATTTCGCTCATAAAATCATTATGGATTTTAAAAATTTAAACGGAGAGATTAATAACATTCAGTACAACATTTATTTAGTATTTTTAGCCTAAAACATTCATGAGTACGCAAGATATTTGATCTATCTAATTTAAAAATCTGTTGGGCCTATCATTCATAAAATTATAATGGACCTACAAACAATCAGGTTAAACACAATATTTCTCTAAATTTTAGTTAGGTAACAAAAGCGTGAAAACTAGAAAACGTGTTAATAAGTCATATTGTTATTGTTGAGTAATTTAACCCCTTGAAATGATGATCTGATTTAGACAGAGACAAATTAACATTAGAATAAGCAGTTAAAACAACAAAGAGAAAAGTTCTTCTTGACTGCACCCCCAACTATCAACATCCTATTATAACAAAGAGAAAAGTTTACCTTTCCTCATGCTCCATATTGGCATGGCAACTGTTTTCAGCAGAGCAAGAATGAACAATTTTAATCCGAATGATACACAAATCATATTCCGTATGTGATTATTTGCTTTCCGTGGGGTTAGCTTATTGTCTAAGGGCACTTTCTACTAATGAGAAGTTTCCAGGTCCGAGACAAGCTATGAAACGTCCCGGATTGACTCTAATCCGAAGACCCTCCTCTAGCCCACTCAGCCTCTGTAAAGTGGGTACCCTCAATTAACACTCCATTACACGCGTTAATTAAGTATTTTTGACAGATACATTGTTGAATATTTTCATGACTAGTTAGGCGTAAGGGGATAGACTTCTCCTTTACACAGCTTAATTTGGTGTTTTTGTGTGTGGCATGCAGTATTGCTGAACACATAGTGCATAATGCAGTATTCAGCATGAAGTGCATAGTGTATCTCACAGATACAGCGCGTTAAAGATGTTAAGTTCTCCTGAATGCTTGTTTTTCGATTTTACTATTTCTATTTCCCTTAATATTGGTTGTGGTAACGTGTGATTTTATTTATTTATTGTAAAATTGAATATTTATACCTCAAGCACAAATGTATCTCACGTATACGACACGTTTGCTTTAATGTTTTTTGTTGTTTTTTAACACTTTCATTTTAGATAAATGTTCTGATAAAACTGTATTTCGTTTTAGATAATTTTTTGACCAAATCTCTGTGTGCTTTTTTGAAAAGATAAACATGACGATAAATGAAAAATTTGATTTGAATAAACCTGAAGATCTCAAAAAATTAATGCCCTCCTACTTGAAGTCAGTGATTCAGAGTGAAATTTTCTAAAAAGTAATGTATTCTAAATTGTTTAATTAATCTTTTTTCTTGAATTTTTCATTTTTCCAAGTCCCAAATTTTTGTATATTGATGACCTTGTTTCTTGTAGGATATTTGTTTGTATTAACAAGCTTCTTTAAAGAATAGAATTCTTAATTTTGAGTTATACGTGCTCCTTCTCACTTTGGGAAATCGAAAAAGTTTAATTCAATACAATTTTCCCCATTAAATAATTGTGTATCTCACAGGTATGAGGCGTGTATTGGTCTTCCTATTGGGTAAGCGTGTAATGGATTTCTAAGGAGAACCTGACTGTTGAGCGTGATCTCAGTCAAGTTACCTTCTTGTACAGCTGTAGGCTTAAAAACAGTACTGTTCTGACCAACTAAAGAATCAAAAATGCTTAGTGGGTTGTAGTAGTATAGAAATTTAAAAAAAAAACTTTTAACATTAATTAAAACTTTTTAGCATTTTAAAAAATTGTTAAGGGTAAAGTAGATTTATGTGTGATATACAGAGACTATTTTTCCATCATCAAATTGGTTAACACCAGGCTCATTGATCTTGCACTAAGCTTATGCTGTACATATATATATATATATATATATATATATATATATATATATATATATATATATATATATATATATATATATATATATACCAGTCTGGCCAGAGACACTAAGCATCGTTCTGTCCTAATCCCAGTTGAAGTTTTTGTTTTTTTCGTAGTGCAATTCTCTTTTTTGTTTGTAGTTTAAATTTCTTGATTATCATTTATAGTGTATTAAATCGATCTTCTCGGCCGTTGTTGTGACATTAATGGAAAAGAATTAGAGGTTCTTAAAGTAGGAAAAGAAAAATTGGTCTGCCAGAATTGCTACCGATCTAAAAAGCCAGGACCCTCCCTCGGAAAAAAACCCAGCCCCACTAGGAGTACAGAAAATAAAGTAGCAGAACAGTCCTCGGGTGATATACTAGAGGCGGACATTAAAATGTATGCCGGTTTGAACGGCAAGATTAAATCATTAAAAACGTCTCTGGAGAATAATGGGTAGCTCTCAATCGAGCTCAATGATCGGCAGACCAAAATAGACAGCCACCTCGAAAAGGACCAAGTTCATTGATGAACTGAACTCAGAAAATAAGGCCCTCAAATCAAAAGTGGCCTTAATAAGGTAGAACAAGGCCTATTACACAGGTCTCTGGAGATTAGGGGCATTCCGGTTAGACCATGGCACTCGCGATATAGGCTGGCAGGAAAATGATTTCCAGCGGGTGTACCTCGGTGAAGAGATGACTCCTGCCTACAGACGTCTATACTGGTTGGCCAGACAGAAGAGAGCAGCAGAGAAGCTGAATTACGTCTGGTTTGCCGGCGGCAGAGTGCGGTGCAGGAAGGATGATGGCCATCCTATCATTTACATCGACCAACCATCCGACTTAGATGTGTTCTGCTGACTCTGCGGCACCCGTTCGCTGTTTATTGGCTTCATGTTGGAACTTTCACTTGGTCTCAGTAACAAATTTACTTTTTTTGTCTCCTTACCTACCTACTATTATTTTTATTTTATTTTTAGTTTCTGCTAAGCTTTTTCCTGTTAATACGTTAAATTTTACAACACATTCGGCTAACCTTGGCTCATATTGTAATTTTTATATCAGTTCATTCATCAAACTACTCTTTTCTTTCAGCATCTTTCTTCCTCATTCTGATAATTCCGCGATTACCAATCCCTAATGTCTAATCTGATCTCTTGTCAAGTTAATTCCCAATCCTTACCTGCCCATTTCGATGAATTCTAAAAATATTTCACCCACAACTTTTATCATTTTATTGCAGCCTCTGAAACTTGGGCTTAAACCACATATTCCTTCCTCCTCCATCACCCTTCCTGACTATACGTTTCTCCGCCATGACCGGCTTAACCATACCAGTGGAGGCGTTGGTCTTTATGTCCATCCAACCCTAAAAGCCCGATTCCTTGAATCCTCTCTTCCATCTGAACCAATCTCCTTGTTAAATCAAATGACACCCTATACCTAGAAAATCTCTTCCACTACCTAAATATCTACATTGTTCCATTTTCTCCTACCCATCTTACCCAACGATCAGAGTCATGTTTAGATCTGTATGTCATCGATTCTCCTCAGAAACTATTCTCCTCTTCTCAATTGCCCGTCCCGTTTCTTTCCTCTCACGACCTAATTCAAATTACATATAATATTCAAACTATCTAAAACCTTTACCTTTCGCAACCTAGATGCTATCAGTCGTCAAAGGATCTTGCCTTCCCTTGAATCCGTGAATTGGAGTGAAATCTATGCCTATCCCACTATTGATTCCATGGTTGACACACTTACTTCCTATCTTATTTCTATCCTGGACACCCATGCTCCTCTCAAAACTACAACCTTCCGTCGATTACTTGCTCCTTGGATGGGTCAAAGCATAAAAGAACTGCAGAGGAAGCACAACACAGCCCGCAGACGCTACGGATGGACAAGATGATTATCAAGTATTTAGAACTCTTCGCAACTTAATGCAATCTACAATAAGGCAGGCAAAATCCAAATTCTTTCATGAAGCCCATTCCTCCGCGCCTGATCCTAAATCCAAATTGAAAAGAAAAATTGGGGGCAATCAATAAAGAAGGAGATAATAAAAAAAGTATTTCTTATTTGTGGTTTGCTTTTTTTGACTTCCCATCCATAACAAGCCTCTCCAATATATTTTGTTATATATCAGATTTTAATTAGATTAGATTTTAGAGAACATGAAAACTCCAATCCAACCAAGCTTCTTCTAAATATTTTGTTAATACATTTTGCTAATACATTGCAAATAAGATGGACCTTAAAGGTTTCTAATGCAGAGCATCATAAAATTGATTAGTATTGTCTGCACAATCATTCAACATTCACCAAATTAATATATGCCTATTTGGAATCAATTAAATTGCTTAGATCACCACCCTCGAGGAATTATAATTTTATCATGCATATTAGTTGTATATGCATGATGGTCAGTCAAGGATTTTAATCCCACCTCCTATGTCTACGCTAGGGTCATTAATTTTTCAGTTTTCTCTTCAACAAGTAACTAATAAATAAACTATTTATATTACCCAAAATTTGATAATTTTCATTTACAATAGCCCTTGATTCCACTTAAAGGCTAGAAACTAAATGTTGTTTTGTCTGAATGTTAAATAAGGAAATATGTTTGCATCGAAGTACATTAAATTGCCCATTTTAGAAGTATGTACTGGAATAAATTAAAAAATTGATGACAAAATGGTTGACTGGATGTATCTTGTGAAGTGTTGAAAGTTTAATTTGCTCTTGGACTCCACATCCCTCTGCCCTGATGATGGTCTAAAAAAACTTAGGCTTAAACGTTGGCACAAATAAAATAAGATGTACTTGTTTGTTTAAAATTTATTGTCTCCACCCCCTGACCTTCTTCGACATTGCTCGAATTAATAAAAGTTGTGATTAATGGATACAGAATTTTATCTTTTTTATCCACAGTTTGTGGTGATTCAGGGGTTCACTTATCGCCTGAGGGATATCAATAACTTGTTGATTGTATCTTTGCCTTTTCAGTGAGGTTTGAAAAGATAATTATGAATTTCTTAATAGTTTCATTCTCCTGAAGATAGTTTTTTTTTTTTTGTATCTATTAAACCAGAGTTAGTAAATGATGAAATAAATGAAAATCTTCACGGTGTTAAAAAGCACTTGTCAGGACCCTCCTGGTGCTCACCCAGCCTCTATAAAGTAGGTACCCAAAATAAGGGGAGACTACCGTTATCCAAGAAACAGTACATTCTCTGACATGTACTGAACCCCAGACCCTTCATGAATTGTAGTGGTACAGGTCTTTCCATTTATTTTTTTATAATTTTTGAGGGTGATCGATCCTCAACTCAATTAAAGAGGATACAATCTACCAGTATGTAATATTGTATTTTTTTGGTAGTTTACGTTTTAAAGTATGTTTAGAAATAAATTTGTCTTTCCAGCTAAATTGGCTCTTAATGTACCCTTTGTCTGGTACTTGATGTAGTTCTTCTACTACCCCTGGTATAAGTCATCAACATTGATCCGGCACACAGTGGAACGAGCGTTAGGAGCGTCTGGACATTCATTAATATCTTCGCTTCTGGTTCTCCTAGAATAGGAGGATAATTCTATTGGTACGGTTTAAAAGCTTTTTGAAGGAAATATTTAATTATATGATAAACAGGATCAAACCTTTTAGGATAAACGTGTAAAAATTCTAGATTTGATATTTCGATGTTAGATTATTTAGTATCAAACATTGTACCATTTATTGTACCAACATACTACGAGAATAGGTACAATACAGTATTCTACGGAAAGACAGATACATAGGTATTAAATAAAGTTACACAAAGGAAAAAGTAACAAACCAAATAATTTAATTATTAAACAAAATTAATAAAATAATTGATAATTACTTTTGTTAGTTAATATACTAGGTATAATTGATACATCAAAATTATAATAAATGTAAGTGCCTATATAAAATTGTTTTATTTAAATAACGAAATAAAAATTAAATAAATCAAAAATTAAAAACTTGATGATTTGTTCTAGGGACTATTGCACTAATGTGCACCATTACACATATGTCGTTCAAATACCACACACAAACTAAGTTTCATTGTTAATACTATTATGTTAGATGAGGGTTGTTCGAATAAATGAATGTAAACAAAAACTGGTAAAAAAAAGAAAACTTGCGAAAAGTAGACGCCAATATCAACAGAAATTATTTTAAATTAATTCTCAAGGCCCGTAAAATGAAAAGAAAAAATCATTTTCTCGGAAAATAGCACCTAGTAGCAAAATCCGACTAATGGAAAAAAAACTTCAAACATTCTAGTTATTTACCGTGAAGGTAGTTTTTTGGGCGATTTTGAGCGATTTTCGCAATTGATTATTTAATTTTATCACCCAATTTTCACCGAAAAATCCCAGACGTTTGAAATAATCCCAAGTTTTATTTGCCTAAAATATCTTATTATGGTTGTGTTTTTTTCCAGTAGGTGCACGATTAATTTAATGCATTACCTCAAACAGTGGATTGCTTTAAAAATATGAGTTTTTAGAAAAATTTATATTTCAATTCAGATTTTTTTATATAAGATTTGATTTCACAATAAATTTATCTATGGATTTTGTTGAGAAGAAGTATAAAGTATAATTTAAAATCAAAATAAAGGACAAATTTAGTTATTAGAGAATTGGCCCAATGTCCAACAAATGCGTTGGTTCGTTCCACTGTGCGGCATGAGCATTCAATGTTGATATAAGCTTCTCAGTTTCGACTCATTCAGTCCCATATCATTTTTAGTTTTGCAGTAGCGTATTCTCTATTAGCATTATCAAATATCACTTTAGAATATCTCGTTGGAATATAATCCAGCATTTCCCTCTGAGCTCTTATCCCTTACAGAACCTTTGTTGAGTAATGGTTCTTACTTTCAAATGCTTTTCTGAAGAACAAGGCTCAGCAGTGTTCAGATCTTGTCTGAACTTGTCTAAAGACATGACATAAACGTTCAAGATGGTAATTGTTATTTGAATAGGATATGAATCATTAAAATCTGTTTATGAGTTTTTTATATCTTCATAAACGATATAAATCAATCATTAAACATTTTGAGTTGACTAGGTCAGGGGTTTAGTGACCGCAAGCTAATTTTAAATATTTTTTACTCTTTTCCTTACTTTATAAGCTATTATGAAATATAAGAAATAATGTTTTTTGTATATATTTTAATTATCAAATATGTTGTTAATTCTTTAAGGAAAAATGTAATAGAGGCACACAGTATACTAGAGTATGGAATGTGCCAATAAATAAACGGTCCTTTCAAAGGGTTACTTTGAAAGGAAAAAATTAAAAAACAGAAAAAAAAAAAACTATTATGAAAAATAAATCTTATTCTTGAATTTTCACCTGAAATCTTGGTTGTGAGAACTCACTGCCAGATGTTTATCGTTCAGTTATTTACGTTATGAATTAGTTTTACTATTTTCTTCTTCTTCTTATTATTATTATTACTATACTTTTGAAAAAATATTTTGGGCCTAAGAGTCTCTATATAGATAACTAGGTTAACTTAAACACAAAACAGTTCGAATTGTCACTTTTTTCCCTTATTTTTTCCTTGTTTCACTTCATGATCGATCTTAACGTTATCATTACAAATTTCTTCATAATTACTTCAATGAGTGGATATTTATGAACTATGAATTCAATTTTGAATAGAAAGAAATCTAGCTCATTAATAGAATATTCTTGAATTTGCTCTTTTGTCTTTACCTTCAAAGTGCATAAGTGTTTTAAAAAAAACAAAAACCGGTCTCAATAAAAAATAACAGAAAAGAATAATATAGAGCAGGGGTCGGCAACCGGCAGCCCGCGGGCCACATGCGGCCCGTGGACTATCTCGGTGCGGCCTGAGGTCCGCAAGAAAAAAATACCGAAGCAAAAGACTGTATAAATCCACTGGGAAGTGTTTAAAAGTCTTAGTCTCTCTGTTAGAACTTGCACCCGACGTACCGAAGGCTTGGGTGCTAATTAGTGTGAACAACTCAGAGATAAGGCGCAGTATTTTGACTGCTTCTCTTTAGCGGTGGATGAAAGTACTGACGTGTTGGATATAGCACATCTACTCATATTTGTACGCGGCATTGGGAACAACTCTACTGTATAAGAGCTTGTGAAAGTGTGGAGTTTGAAAGGTACAACTACGGGAGAAGATTAATTTCACCATTTGGAACAAGCCCTGGATTCATTGCAATTAAGTTGGGAAAAGTTAAAAAGTGTAGGCAAGAACATGAGCGGTCAAAACAAAGGTGTTGTTGGGAGAATCATCAGCAAAGTGAAAGAATCTGGATCTACTGTGCCATTGATTTTTCACTGTATTGTCCATCAAAAGGCATTGTGCTCCAAGGTTATATCCTGGAAACATCCACTGTCAATTTTATTAGGAAAAATGGGCTCACACACTGTCAGTTCCAAAATTTGTTGGAAGATCCGGTGAAGTGAGGTGGCGTTTTGGAATGATTTTTTGATTTGGGGAAAGAAATTGGCAACTTCATGGAGATGCTAGATTTGCAAAGTAATAGCACACTTAAAACGGCATTTAAGGAAAGCACTGACTTGATAAAGTTCTACGGAGGTTTGAGTTCTGAAAACTTCAAAGAGTTGAAAAAGATTGCTCAGCAGATAATCACTATGTTTGGTAGTACGTATTTGTGTGAGCCGACTTTTTCAATTCTCAACTACCGCAAAAATAAGAATTGTTCGCGGTTAACAGATGAACATTTAGACGCGATACTGCGCTTGTCAACGACTAAAATGAAAGCAGACGTTAAAAAACTTGCAAGTCAAATGCAGCCGCAAAAATCTCACAAGTTCTTACTAATATGTTAGTATAGTAATTCAATTTGAATAGACATGATTATATGAATATATATATGATTAAAAATGTAGATATGCGTTTTATTTCAAATATTAAAATTACATGTCCGTACAAATAAAAGCGCGGTGATACTCTGGCAACATTTGTGGCCGACCCCTGATATAGAGTAAAAATATTTTCCATAGCAAAAAGTTCTTTTATAAAAACTTTATACATTTTATTTGTATATTTTATTTTATTGTATTCCATAAATTAATATCAGTATGTATGTACGAGCCATCATAGGCACAGAGATGATATCTGTTCAAACTCACTTTCCGGTGTGTTTAAAAAAAAAAAACTTCAAAAAGAATTTTAGTGAAATTATATAAAGGTTCATTTGCAGGTGGGCTTGTTATAGTTTCAAGGCTTTTGGCCCATGGGGAGCGCAGAATGTAAGACATGGACAGGAATGACTACAAGCTGTGAGTTTAGACTAAAATGTTATTTAACAGTATTTGGTTGTTTTTTGTTTTTGTTTTTTTGTTATTAATTTCTTCGAGGTCTTTCATAGTTGGGAGATTCTTACTTTTGTTCGATAACCTGATTTATACCCAACATTTGTGATTCGGTTTTTTTTTATGAAATTAATTTCTCAACTTAAAGAACCAGAGCTAAAATTTAAAAACTCTTGAGCTCCCTGGAACAGATACCAACAAAACTAATTATTATAGAATATTTTACTAACATTGATGAGTTTATCAAAGCTTTTTATATTGTGCTAATTAATTTGATTGTTTGATTCTGATAAATGACAGTTAAAACTAGTTTACTGCTCTGATCTAAACTCCATCTAATAAAATTACCATTCATTTTTAGACCTATTAAGAAAATCTGAATATAAACATTAATAAAAATAGTTGTTAAGGAGTTTTATTATATATCAATGCTATTTATTTATGTTAAAATATTATCCCTTAATAAAATAAAAGCCATGAAAAGTGATATTTATGCCCGGGTATTTATATGCAACAAAAAACTTTGAAATACACCATATAGGCTTCATACGAAGTATGTTAATATGACAAAAAAAGGCAAGATAATAGGCAAACCAATTATGGAAAAAATATAAAAAATTCAGTTATTAAATGTGTAAATAAAACAAATGGTTTAAATTTCACTATAAATAATTGCTTTATTTAAATTGATTACATTAATTTTTTAAACTCTTAATAGTGATGTAAACTAGTTATTTTAAATGCTGAAGAAAATTTTTTTAATTTAATCAAGAATGCTAACATCTTTTTAATTTTCGATATAAGTAGTATTATTGACAAACATATTAGTTTCAAAATTGTTTCCTGTGAAATATTTTCACTTTGTAAGTGTTTATTAAGTTAGGTCTAGTAAGTTCACACTATATACTACCGAGTTCTACGTTAAGTTATTAAAACAGTCCGTTTTTATATAATTTGTACGTAGATACAAAATTTTTCATACTTATGTAGGAGACATTAAATAAAAATAAAATTAATGTTATAATCAATTTGATATATCGATTACTGGTGATCGATATAATATAAGGAGGAAACAGCTGTTGATTAGTTTCAGTTTAAGTATTTGCATTAATGGAGTCGGATTAGTGAATGGTTAATAAATAGTTATCCAAAATCATCCTCTTATTAATTACAATGGGTTATGGAAGGAAACTTATCTTAAGTTGCTCAGTTACCTCTGACACGAGTACATTATGGGTCATGTGTCTCATTGCTTTCATTATTTTAACAGTAGCTGCTTCTATTTCATGTTTCCTATTTTCATCTACTTTGGTCCTTGTATCTCTCCTTTCTGATTCAGATTCACCCTTTGCACCAATAGTCTGGATTTTGATCCTGTTGGGCTCTTATTAATAATACTTAACCAAGACTTGTTTAAATTTTTAGATTAAACCTGCTGTAACTACACACATTCCAAGTATTTTGTGGAAAATACTCAAAATTAGTAAATGAGTGTTTAAAAAAAAAAAATCTTTTGTGTTAGTATGCGGATGCAGCATAAGATGAATGTTTCAAATTAATGATACGATTTTAATTGTCATATTTACAGCTCATTATTCTTAGTAAAGTTTTTGCTCACTGCTTTTTTTTTTCCTTTACTTCATATAAGAAAGGACCTCCATATACCCAATCATTTTAATAGGGAAATTCTGTAATGCCAACAATACGAATGGGTGACTAATTTTTTTCACTAACTACCGAAGTGTCACAATTCCTAAACCAACTTAAACATTTTTTACTAAAGGATCTTTAATTTGATTACACATGATAACTTCAGCTTCAACCCAAATGCATTCTATTAACGCTTTTCCTGATTTTTAAAAATAATTGTCCCTCATGTTGTCCAGAGACAAATTGCATTCTTAAAATTGTTGTTGCTGTTATGAATTAATAATCTCGGATCCATTTTGATGAAAATCAACTGAAATGAGAGCAATAATCTTGGAATGAGAGATAGTAGGCTACAAAGCTGTATAAACCTTTATTTTGGCACCCTAAAACTTGTCTCTAAACCTACTTATCATAGGGTGTCCACGACTACAGATATTCCAAGGGCAAAGGGCAAAAAATCGATTTTTTACACATTTATTGCAAATATCTCATTTCCTATGGGTTTTATGCTATTTGTATTTATTATAAATATTGTAGATGATTAAATTTTCTACAATTTTTGTTTAAACATTTTTTTTATATCTTGTACCATTTTCGAGATAGAGGGCAGAGTGCGCGCAGTGTTTAACTATTTAGAGTATCATTCGAGGTCAACCTGTAGTCCCGATTAAAAACACGCTGTATAAAGTTTATAAATCATTGATAAATATATAATTCTAAATAATTTCCATTTTTTATTAACTGCTACGTTATAATTAATAATTATAGTTATTGATGAATCTACACGTCAAAAAACTGCTGTTATATTAGGAGAAAATATAGATTTATTTGTCATTTTAATTGGGCGTAAGCTATCTCATCAACAAGAAATTTTCTTTAAAAAAGTTGGCAAAGGAAATGTAAAAACTGAAATATACTCTTCCAAAAGTTTTGATAAATATCTTTGTTCTAAAAAACACATATTGTTTCTTCACGCAATAAGTGGCTGTGACACGACTTCTGCGCTCTTTAGAAAAGGAAAAAAAACTTCTGTAAAAACAATCGAGAAACTTCCAAATTTTGATCAAATTGCTGCAGCATTTGAAAAAGAAAACTGCCCGGTTCAATCATTATTTGAGAATGGAGTGCGAACCTTGTTGGCAATCTATAATGCTCCAAAATGTGAGGACTGCATCGATCGTCTTCGCTATGCACAGTTCATCAAGTTAACAAAACTGAATAAAGGTGTGCAATTATCACAAATCTTCCACTAACAAGTGCAGCAGCTCACCAACATTTCAACCGTGTCTATTATCGAGTTCAGACTTGGTTAGGGCATGATTTAGAACCTCAGAATTGTGGTTAGATAATGCGTGATGAATTCCTTGAACATGTTATAATAAAGAACCCACCAGCTCCAGAGGAATTGATTTACACAATATTCTGCAATTGCAAGAATGGTTGTGGTTCACGATATGGATACAGGAAAGCAGGGTTGCAGTGCTCTTTAGCTTGTGGCCAGTGTAATGGGCAAACTTATCTTAATGCTTCACCATATCAAAGTGATATCAATGAAGACGGTAGGTACTTTTGACCCCGAAATCCTAGAAGAACGGGAGACAAACGCCGTTGAAGACGAGAACACAAAGGAATTTGAAATTTTACAGCGACTGGAAGAAGATGATGAAGAAGAAGAAAATTGAAATTAGAACTTGTAGTTCTTATCATTATTCAACTTTTTAAATTTCAACGTTCATAAATGTATGAATTAATATTTTTCAATAAAAGCCTTAATTAAAAATTTAATTCTTTTCTTTTTATTTAGTTAAAAAGTAATTAGTATAAATAAGATTGGAATTAAAAAATAATTAAAGTATTCCCCCTAATAACTTTATAATTACACGAGTAGGTAAGTGATATTGAATGAATAGATACTGAATCATTGAAATAAAATATTAATTATAACGTAATAGTTAATGAAAAATGCAAATTATTTAGAATTATATATTTATCAATAATTTATATAAATATTTGAAATATAGTAGTAGTGCAAGTGTCTAATTCTATTATTCAATATTTCACAATATGTTTTTTTTTTTTTTTATGAGCATTCTCAAGTATTTGTTACATATTAAAACAGAAAGATTGGATTTTCCTATCAATTCTTTTCAGAGTTGAAAGGTAAAGACATTGTTAGTTTCTAGCAGCTACCCACATATTAATCCAACTTTGTTTTTCGAATCTTCTAATGTCTTTTCTATTCTTATTTCTCACAGTCTTTTGTAAACTTAATTTCTTAAATTGTTTTACTGAAGTCCTACACAACCTTTCACCATCTTGACATTTTAGAGAAAAAAGTTATTTTATTTTTGTATTCCTCCACATTGTTGATCCACTGGGAAGCTCTTGATAACAAATTATTTATCCTGGTAATATAGTTAAATTTCAATTATTTTTGTATTTGTATGCATTTATTATTTAATAATTTTCATCATCTAGACCAGAGGTTCCCAATCTTTTTTGGTTTGCGGCTCCCTCAATAATCGTATTTTTTCCATGCTGCCCTTAACGTCAGATTTTTTTCTAAATTTTTGACTTTCTTAAAACATTGGAAAGCTTTCCTCTTTAAAAGCGATTACCCATTTAACAGCGAAAAATTAAAAACAGATATTTACTATTGTTCTGGGGATAATATAAAATATCTAATTTCAACTGTTTTGGGAATATCCATATTAAGACTGGACAACCACCATGCGGTTAGGAAAATTATGAAATTTCTAAATTCATGGAATTTTGTCAGCATACCCGATTGTTGGTGTAAAAATTCGAGAATCGGAAATTCCAAGAAAATAGCCAAATTGAGTAATTGAATATTTCCCCAGGGAGCCATAGCGCACACTTTGGGAATCACTGATCTAGACGTTGACCATGTAAACATTCACTGACTCTACTGTTTCGACTTTTAAGTTAAAAAATTAACCTGCCTTTTTTGCTTATATTATAATAGATAAGTAAAAAGGCTCAGCGAACCCGAAGGTTCGATGTCGATACCACCAATCTCTGCTTACAAACTTCCCTCCATGGAGCACCACCCAAACCCGCCAGATCACTCTTAACTTAGCGCAATCCTCCTACCTACGCCTCGGTCCATCCCTCAAACACTTGCCGGTCAGTACAGGACCTAATAGCATGTTAGGAATCTGTTCGTTACTAAGCCCAGCAACTTTACATGGCCCATCTTAATCTTCGCGACGCTATCACCTGAATAATATTAATCAGGTGTCTTATTTGCGATTCCGCGTTATGTAATCTCCTATATTCCCCAGTGGTCTCATCCTTTTATGGGCCATCCTTATATTATAATTGAATATAATGCACTCGCAAGTTTTGCGATGTACATATGGGGAAGAATTTTCATTGAACATTACTTTAATTGGGATCTGGTTGACGTACATCAATTTTATATTTATTATTTTATTTTATTTTATTGTGATTATTTAAATATTTTTATTTTGAAGAGATAAGATTTTTCCTGGCCGGGATTCGAACCCACGTCCTCCGCATCTACTCTACCGACTAAGCTACCAGGGATCGTAACTAGGGCAGACAAATCCATTCTCTTTACTGATCCAACATCCCCAGCACTCGCTGTATGTAATGTTCAATGAACATTCTTCCCCATATGTACTTGACAAAAATTGCGAGTGCTGGGGATGTGGGATCGGTGAAGAGAATAGATTTGTCTGGCCTGGTTATGAGCCCTTGTAGCTTAGTTGGTAGATTACCGCGCTAGAGATGCGGATGACCCAAGTCCGACTCCCGACCAGGACAAACTTTTCTCTTCAAAATGAAAAAAATGTTAGTTTAAACTTAGTGCTACATGAACTCCTCATTAGACAGCTGTTTAGCACAAAGAGCGGTTGGGCGAGCTTTAGTTTTATTTTATGTTTTATATATATATTCATCAAAACGGAAGATTATTGGAAAAAACTATAAACCGATTATGTTCTCTGACTGATCATATTCAGTGTCAAAACGGCTTTATTGCTTCAAAGTTTAGAAACTCTAAATTGGCAAATCCATGGTTAGGATAGATTAAGTTATGCTTTTGGTATTTTAAAGTGATTCACGTGTTTTGTGTTTTCTTTTGTTTAGTTGTTACGAAGAGGCGTAAAGGAGGGCGTTCGGTGGCATTGGCAGAGGAGGAAGAAGCCACCTTGGAAGGGTGGACTCCTCGCTCCACTGACCTCAAGATGTCTACGATATACAACAGGAGTGCTACTGAAGCACCTGCTGAGGTATGTAATAAATAATTATTAAACAATTTCATTAATGGCTAGTACATAATGGAGATGTTATATGAAAACAAATCGAATGAGAGGTGTTTAGTGTCTTCGAAAGGGGTTAGAAGAAGCAGTACAATTATAGGGAAAGATAGTAAATTTATTTTATTTTATTTTTTTTATTAATTGTTATAATTTTTAAATATTTTTATTTTGAAGAGAAAAGATTTGTCCAGGGCCGGGTCTCCCACGTCTCCATCATGGTGCCCTAACCAACTGAGCTAGCCTGGCTCGTAACACGGCCAAACAAACCCCTTTTCTTCACCTATCCCATATCCCCGTATTCTCGCAATTTTGCGATGTTTACAAGGGGAAGAATGCTCATTGAACATTACTTTAATTAGGATCTTGTTGACTTATGTCATTATATTGTTTATAATTTTTTTTTTAATTGTTATAATTTTTAAATATTTTTATTTTGAAGTGAAAAGATTTGTCCAGGGCCGGGATTCGAACCCAGGTCTCCCACGTCTCCGTCATGGTGCTCTAACCATCTGAGCTAGCCTGGTTCGTAACATGGCCAGACAAACCCATTCTCTAAGTCTACAAGATCCTAATTAAAGTAATGTTCATGTTAGAGAGGAGATAGTTGACTGGAAGATGAGTACGGAACGAAATAGTTGGGGGTGCAGTCAAATTAAACACTAAATAAGTACCCACTTATTTAGTGTTTAATTTGACTGCACCCCTAACTATTTCCTTCCTTAAAGTAATGTTCAATGTACATTCTTCCCCTTATTTACATCGCAAAATTGCGAGAACACGGGGATATGGGATGGGCTTGTCTGGCCATGTTACAAGTCTGGCTAGCTCAGTTGGTTAGAGCATCACGTGGGAGACCTGGGTTCGAATCCCAGCCCTGGACAAATCTTTTCTCTTCAAAATAAAAATAGTTAATTTATGTTTGAAAAATTATTTTAGGAATAGTTTTTGTTTTTACCAATATTGGAGGAGTCGTGAAAAGGCATAGAACACAAGATGTGGTAAAGAATGTTAAAGTGGGATAGAATCTTTTAGTTTTATTTAGATGTTGATGAATTTATTATCAAACCCGAGGCCAATAGTTAGTTAACCCATTCGAGACGACGATTTTTTTCAAACATGTTCCCCAGGATCGAAAATTTTTTTTCCTTTATATTGTTCATTTTTAATAAAAAAACGTTTACTATGGAAATCACCCAATTTGTAAGTGAATTCACATAAATAAGATCATTGCACACTCGGTGTGCAGCTTGCTCCTCGGACAATTTTTATTGTGAGGAGCGGATTTAACAGTGTGTGTGCAATGTAAGGTAAAATGAAAATACATCATCAAAAAATTTATAATTTCAAAAATAGTTAGATAATATAAAATTGTTAAATTAGGTTTCAATTATTAAGAACAGAATATAATGCAAAGACAATTTTTTTAAAGTAGTAAAAAGTTACAAAAATATAAGTTTTTAGATTTGTTGGTACACAGTAAAACCAATGTCAAATTTTGTTTTCCTGTAGTTTACAGATTTCATAAGTTCAAGAAAAATCTTATTTTGACAACTAGTTTACTCAGAATAACAGATAATTATACATTACTGTTATTGCTCACACACTGTGCCGTCTTATAGCCTCGGAACTCAATTGCACACATGGTGTGCAATCGGTCTCGAATGGGTTAAGGTTAGAGAGGTATAAAGATGGTTGCCAAAGAGGTATAATGTTAAAAAGGGTAGATATCTACAGAGAGCCTAGCCATTAAGATGGCTATGAACATTTATTGAAAAGCAGCTGTTGATTTATTTATTTTTAATTATTTTATAAGTTTATTAATGATATTTTTGTGGAAATACGCTAGAATCAAAAATCAACAAATCTAGTGGGAAAAATATTTGTTAACTATCTATATATTCTGTTTAGAACTACAGTATTAAAATATAAATTTCATTTGATATTTTGTTACATGTTATACGCACTCAGGCGTTATGTTATAATTAACAAAAATTACGTTATAAATTATAATATTTGTTAAATTAACAGTGTTAAACAAACACTTCTCTAAAAACTAACTAGGGGTTAAGATTATTTGTATGATTGATATAATATATTTAATAGTACAGGTTTTTCAGAATGTGTATTATATGTTTGTTAATGGGGATCGGTTTGATCATTTAGTTATTTAGGGGGAGACTGTAAGCTATCATATCTAATAATGTTTGGATTTAATTACTTGTTATATAACACATTTGAATTGGCTATTCATGGTTTGATAATCCTTTCTGCTACTAACAGTTGAGGTCAAGGGGATTTAAGATAGACACCTTGTGAAAGGATTAAGATTTTTTATTTTATAATCGTGTTGCAATTGTATGCTACAGATATTTGTTGACATAGTAAGCTTAATAATAAAGTATCAGCCCTCATGTTTGTATTTTATTAAAATTTTGATATCTTTTTATCACATTTAATTGTTTAATACATTTATATGATTAAATAAGTCTTTACTGCTATATACAAATAATCTATTATTCTAAATTTTAGTATTTAAGTTTTCTTTCCATATTAATTATTAATTAAACAAAGTATATGATGTTATTATGGTTTCCTTGGGCAGTAGATTATAAATTGTATTTATTTTTTTAATTTAATAAATACAATTTAAAAGTATGTTAAACTTGATATATTTACTTTGCAAATGGCTGTGAAGAAGGTACCTTATAGTTGGCACTCCGGCTAAATTTGGGTGTATTAACTATTTTATATGTAATTTTATAATTGAATAATGCAAAAGACTTACAGATAATCTAATTGTTTCATGGAAGAAGTTAGTCGGGGGGGGGGGGGTGATGGTAAAAAAAAAAATATACAAATTAGAAGACTTAGTTAATTTTGTAGCAATATATAGGTAGGCCTAAATCAGTGGCAAATTTTTGCCTGAATTGTAAATTATTACTGAGGCTAAGAAAAACAAGACAATAAATAAGATGGTAACTAACGATAATAAAAGAAGATAACTACTAGTATGGAGATAAAGGAGATAAGAAGATAATAACTAATTAGTATGTAGATATAGGAGTGTAAAAAATTATATCAAGATAATTATGACAAAACAAATTATATTAATGATTAATTATATTATAAAGAATTATAATAATCAATCAATCTTCATAGAAAATATAAAAGGAGAGGTTGACATTACCATTCATAGAAAATAATTTTAAAGAGGATTCTCGCTAACATTTGATTTCCTGGAACTATTATTTAATACTTACTACTATACTATTGTAATATTACAACTTTCTTTGTGTCACAACCTTGATTAATCTTGCTATGCTCCTATATATTTTTATTGTTGCTTATTTGTTTAATTTGTGTTCTTTACAATAAAATAAAGATTATTTTATTTTAAGGTAATTTCGATTATCTGAACCACAACCAATATTAGTTCAGATAATCGACGCTCTATTGTACTATAATAATAAGTTAATATCATTTGTGAGAAAAATTTAATAACAATAAAAACATAAAAGATACCAATAAATACATGAAAAAATGAAAGTGAAATTAAGAAGTAGGATAGAAGGTCATTTAGATTTGAAAATAAAATGATGTTAACACTGGGATATATTAACAAAAATAATAACAGAACTATTGAACTAATACCAACTCGGTTTAAGTTTAACACCTGACCAATTGTTAAATAAATGAACAAGCTCGACCGTAAAATATTGCTATTGTGTTGTATCCTCTTATCATTTATGAGTTTTTATTCATTTGAGTCTGTACTAAGACATCATATCTCCGTTTAACTTATTAAACCTGAAATATCCTTAGGAACCGCACTAAGTGCATTTTTGTTTACATTTACATGAATGGGATCCCCCTACTTGGGATGGCTATATTTGGTGACTACCAGTGTGGCCATCTTATCTGCATAGAAAAACAACAACTCAAATAATAAATGTCATACTGTATCACAAATCACAAATAGTTGGAATGTATTTTTTATTCTGTAAGACATTTTTTAGACTCTTTATAAGATTGTTAAGCCAATTCGGTTTTTTTTAACTTGAATTTTCAAGATAAACAGGTATTGGTTGGCAGTACAAACAGTTTTCTTTAATTATCTTATGGAATTTTACTTGTTAACATTACTACAGTTATTTGTAACAGTATACCTCCACAAGCTCCATGCCAGAAATGATTTTTTAGAAAAATATTGATCAAGTTATTATTATCCTTCTTACAAACTATCCTATAGCAATTTCTTTTTATTTATTGAACTTGTCATTTATTGTTATTTATGTAATTGTCATCACATATTTCTGATCAATAAAGTATTTAATGATGATTTTTATTACTTATGACCTTGAATGAAAAATAAACTAACAGGTATTTGGAATGATTTGTTTTTGTATATAATAATTAATTTATCATTTTTATTTTACAGTAATATTCCTGTATATTTCAGCTATTCCGCAAAGACCTGATAAGCGCGATGAAGCTGCCCGATTCGGAGCCGCTGAGCGCTGATGAATATTGGGTTATTAATGACCAGTGGAAGCAGGAATGGGAAAAGGGCGTGCAGGTTCCTGTCAATCCTGATTCTCTTCCTGGTCCTTCAGTTACTGTCGTATCCCAAACTGTACGGCCGCAACATGATTTTAAACTGTAAGTTCTTCCTAATTTATTTATTTTTAAATTATGTTAGTTTGTATTTTTAAAGTAAGTTCTCCAGGTAATTTTGGTACTTGTGACTTAGCCGGTACCCAGGGACTGTTATCTGCCATCGTTTATAACCTGAACACTGATAATTCTAATGCTAGTTACACCTACCTTCTTATTCATATTAATGGAAATCAAAATATAAAAAATGCCATAATATAATGCTAATTCTAGACCTTCTAGCCACGTTGCTCTTTGTAAATAAATGTTTTCTCTACACTTTCGACGAAAACATCTCCATTTCTATCCTTGTCAAAATCCATTTGACGACTTTTTTCACATAATTTCATCTTTAGAATTATTCCAAACTTCTGTGGAAGTATTTCGCGGCTTCTTCTTTTAATGATTGTTATTCTGTTCATTTTATAAGACAATAACAAAAGGAATAAGACAAAATCAAAATCACAAAATTAACAAGAGAAAAACAATTTAATAACTCACACACACACAAATATTTTTATTCCAATACTGTTATTCTGTTGATTTTAAAAGACAGTAACAAAAGGAATAAGACAAAATCAAAATCACAAAATTAACAGGAGAAAAACAATTTAATAACACACACACACACACACAAATAATTGAAATGAAACAAGTGATAAGAAGAGGTTACAGGAGATAAAGTAGTAGGTTTCATGGGTGCCGAATAAGTCACAAGTACTATAATTTTTATTTATATTACTGACAATTTAATCTTATGTTTATTATAATATTAATATTATTAGTTGACCTTATATATTTGAGGAAGAAATTGGTCCAGGTGGAGGTAAAAAAAAATTGTCTTAAATAAGGACAGTTGACTGCCAACTGTTAACCATTGACCCCTTTATAAGAGCTGAAAAAGATCTGTAATGTGGGCCCAAATCTTGGCTTTAAAATAAATCATTCTCCTTATTTAAGAGATTTTTTTCTGACCTCCAACTGGATCATTTTCTTCCTCTTAAAATAAAATAGATTATTAATTTTTATTCATTTTTGTTTTCTATTAATGAAATTTAAATTCTGTATAATTATGAGCTCATCCTGCATAACTGCTTGATAGTGAGATATCAAAATAAATATTTTTATAATCCTACTTATGTCGTTTATTCAATTATTATTTATCACAATTATTTTTTAAAAAGATATCTGTCATAAGCATAATTTTTTCTCCGATGTATAATTTTAAAACATTTATTTGTTTTTATTTCACAGCCCCAAAAATAAATATATTAGGATAACAAAGGATGAAAACTTTAAAGCGGAAGAACATCATCTATCGCCTATCCCATCTAAAGCTGAAAAAGTATGCTCTTACGATTTAGATAATGTTGATATTGCGTGGCTTAAAATCATCAATGGAGAAAGAGCATCAATGGGTAATGATAATTCTTTTTTCTTTTATAAAATTATGTCATATTCACATTGATATGGCAGATTCATGGTGAATTTATTACAATTCACTAGTTGTAAATAAGAAATTACAACTTTTTTTTTCTCCTTATTCAATTAACAAAATATATACACACTCACACAACACACACATATATTTTTAGAATATAATACGTAATTTCGTAAATATTTTTTAATTAATGTAGAAGGTCAGAAAAAGAAAGTTTCAACTTGGTGCCTCAGAAGTTGACATTTTATAGATTAGATATATCTGACATTCAAGTTGTGTCACAACAAGTTTTAACTTTTCATTGGTTTCTCTTTTAATATTTTTCAAAAATACATTATCATAAAGCTTTAGTATGGAACAGAGAATGTAATTATGAGAAATGTATATATATATGTACTTCTTTTCAGGTTTCAATTCCATAAGGGAAGAACAGTTAGAGAAGGTGATTGAAGAGTTGGAGATTCGAAGCTGGGACAAAGTGCAAACTATAGTTAAGTCTGAGGAAGGACTCGGCATCGAGTTTGACGAAAATGTCATCTGTGATGTTTGTCGATCGGTAATTGTAAAAACAACTTGAATCACTTAATTATTTTTTTACATACTAACATTTATTAATATCATAGTATAGTATAGTATAGTATAGCTAGTAATATAATTTTACAATTCATAGTTTCATTTTATTTTGAGTTTTGCTCTTGTTAATTATAACTTTCATTGATATATGCAAACTTCTCAAATATGTAGATTTTTTTTGTCATCAGTAAATATTGCTATTATTATATAATATCTGAAAACCATAGAGGAAAAACGACATAACTCATTTTTCCTAAATGTTTAAAAGAGCAAAATTGACCTCGTAATCTTTCAGCACTCCTCACACTAACCAAGTAGAGTAAATCCTGTTATAGCTTAAGATGCTCTTATGCAATGTAGAATTTGATGAAATTTGAAAAAATATTGTAAAATTAGCCCATAAAATGGTGGTGAAGTGGCAAAAATGCATCTAAACAGGAGAAGAAAAATGAGGTATGTAGGTGCTTTGTGGGCTTATCATTTTACTTCATTCCTCAGTACTGCTCGGTTAAACTCGTTTCTTCCTTTTACTTCCTTATAATCAGTTGTTTTGAGCTGTTAAAAACTTTTTTCATCTATTTTGTCCACACCGTTGTCTTAGCCATCGAATAAACTACCTGAAACCTCTGTTACCGATTTATTTTAATCTAGTTACCTCGTTTTTCCCCCGTGGTCTTCATTTATAATAGGTTCCAGAAACACATAATTTCTATATAGGCAATAATATATTTTATAAAATAGCTTATTTTATATTTTGTTGTTGATAATTTAATAATTTCTCATCCAGATTTCATTTTCTTGCCCTTTCATATTAAGATTATTGATGCATTGAAACGTAATATTCTTGTGCTTTTTTTTTTTTTTTTTTACTGATATACATTAGTAGCAGATGCAATAAAATGAAGCCAACATAAGAGTACTTATCACAATTTGTGTTGCTTAAATCAATTAATTGATATGTCATGAAATCAATTTGAAGCAGAATAGCTTCAAATTCTTTAGCTCCTATCTCTGAAGTCATATTGCCTTGCCTTGTCCTTTTATATGTTTAAAATCTTTCAGAAAAGTCATCATGAGCGAAGTGGCTCAGTGGCAGAGCACTTGTAAGAATGAGTTGCCATGACGAAAATTCTGGTTCAAATCCCACTGCTGGAAAGACTTTTATTTAGTCTGTTAGCAGCTGGAGATGGATCTTATAGGATCTAGGACCCTCCTATGGTACACCCAGCCTCTGCTTATTGTGCTCACCCAAAATAAGGGGGGATATCTAATGGTTGAGCGTGGTCTAGGACAAATCATCTCCCTGCACAACCATTGTCCAAGAAACAGTACAGTAGAGAACTATGTACTGAATCTCAGACCCTTTAGTAGTACAGGATTTTTATTTATTTTTGGATTCAACTTGCTTTCGGGAGGAGGTATAACTTCTCGGGTCGTTGTAGTATAGGTTTTTTTTTTAATATGAATTTCACTTGTATAAACTATGAAGTGGAGCTGCTCCAGTAAAGTTCTTTTCCTATGATGCTGTCTCATGATTTCTTAAAATCAATAAATGATTGTGTGGATATTTATATTGTGTCCCTAGCTTTCTTCAAAATTGTGGATCCTGCCAGGAAGACCTATTTTTGATTTAGTACCCGATAAGAGTTTATAAGCTTAGGATAATTTCTATTTCACTATCTTTATAATTAAGCGTCCATATTTTCATAAAAATCCTTAATTCCGTCACTATATCTTCAAATTTTTAATATTTCTTTAAACAAGTCACCTCCTTGCAGAACTGTTGTCCATGAAACAGTACAGTTTCTACCATGTACTGAATCCCAGACCCATTCACGGGTTGTAGTGGTACAGGTTTTTTTTTTTTAAGGTTTTAAACAAGAGGTTTAATTGATTTTTTGTTAACTTGTTAATATTATGTTGAATAATATTAGTTGACCTTATATATACATGAGGAAGAAAATGGTCTGGTTGGAGGTCAGAAAAATTCTCTTTGTAAGAAGAAAGGCATTTCGACCCATACTGCATGTCTTCTTCAGGGCTAAATATGCAAGATGCATACAAATTAAAATATTATATAGCAAAGAATAACAATATATGTAGTATATTGATGAGAATAATAATATAATACCATTACATATATAATATGTAGGAAAGAATAACAAAATGTATAGTCATCTAGGCATATGAGTGGTAAAAAAAAAATTATAAATATTGTATTATTACAATAAATATTTATCATTTTCTTCATAAGATATTTCTTTTATACTGGACTCAATCTTCTTGATTTATATAATTTAATAATGAAGAAAAAACCATATTCCAGTCATTAAATTATATAAATATTTATTTAAAATTACCTAGTAAGACCTTAATGTATTTTCAAATTTGTTATTCACTTTATTTTGAATTCAGCTCGAAAGCTATATTTGAGTATATTTGCAGCCTGACTCTGAAGAGGGGAATGAGATGGTGTTCTGTGACAGCTGTAACATCTGCGTCCACCAGGCATGCTACGGAATCACGACCATTCCTGCTGGTTCATGGCTCTGTCGAACGTGCGCTCTAGGTCAACGTCCCGAGTGCGTTCTCTGCCCCAACAGGGGAGGAGCTATGAAATGCACCCGATCTGGGCAGAAATGGGCACATGTTTCTTGCGCCCTTTGGATACCAGAAGTATCCATCGGGTGTGTTGAGAAAATGGAGCCTATCACGAAGATCTCAAGTATACCTGTAAGTTTTTAACCTGCAATCTCATAAATTGTTCTAAAATTTATTGTCGTGTTTAATAAAATATTCTTTCAAAAACTTAAATTTTCTCCTTATCTGAGTAATGTAACTGCTTTTACATTAAATTTCTTCAATTAGACTTTCTTTAATATTTAAATATTTTAATTTGAGTAAAATTTTCATAGAAATTTTGAACATGTATGTATAAATTTATTATAAATCTGCAAGAAAAAATAGTCTAAGTAAAAGTTAAATTAGTTCTTAATTAATAAGCAATTAAACTTATTTTTAGTGTTTTATGTTATAATTTAATTTGTTGTTCAGAAGATAACATTACTATTGAATAATTCAATAGAACAGTCAGTCCCCGTTTTATGTAGACCTGTTTTAAGAAAACACTTCATTAACCATTTTCTATTAGTATTCAATGTATGTCAATAAGAATTCGAAATTAAGTAGAAAACAAAACTAATTTTATAATCAAACGATACCTCTATTAATAAAGTAAAACTATTAAATCAATTATAAAAAAAGGGAGATGAGAGAAAAGAAAATGAGTTGGATAGGTTCGACATATATGAAATCTGTTATTAGAGCTTTTCTGTTAACAATTAAATCAGATTTTAAGTATCTAATACAAAAAGACTTCAAAGAAATCTTGATTCTTTCTTATTTTGTCAACCCCCAAACCTTGCCAAGCTATTTTATCCTTTTCTGGCTCTAAACAAAAAGACATGAAGATAGTAAAGCACCAAAACTTAAGGAATCCAAACCGATACTTAGAATTTCAGTTATATTTTTTCGTTGAGAAACAGTAGCCACTTTTTTATTCTTAGGACTCAGTGATAAATATGGTTTTGCCCCTATTAAATTTTAATTGACGCCTTCAATACAAAATAATCATTTGATTAATCATATGAAACCAATTGTTGTATAATCTCTCTTATTTTAAGTAATCAAAAATAGTCTAATTCAATCAAGAAAAAATTGAATATAAACAGAAGTATTTTATTTGTAGGGCAGCGGAGTGGCTCAGTGGTAGAGTGCTGCGTTACCATGCTGAAGGTCCTGGGTTCAAATTCCACTTGCTGTCAGACTTTTATTTAATCTGTTAGCGTCCGGAGATGGATCCTATGGGATCTAGGACCCTCCTGGGGCTCACCAAGCCTCTGCTTAAAGTGCTTACCCAAAATAGGGGGGGGGATATCTAATGGTTGAGTGTGATCTAGGACAAATCATCTCCCTGCACAACCGTTGTCCAAGAAACAGTACAGTAGAGAACCATGTACTGAATCTCAGACCCTTTACGGGTCGTATTAGTACAGGATTTTTATTCAACTTGCTTTCGGGAGGAGGGAGTTGCCTTAGCATGACACATATGTACTCAGGCACATTTTCTTAGCACTTTTTCAATATTTGTGGTAACTATCCTCAGGGGTCATCGGCTAATGTTATAAAAGCTTCTTTAGCTAGGCATACTACAATATAGATTTTATTGTATAGAAAGTGAGGTATGTCACGTTTCGCTAATCAAACTACTATATTTATGGTAGTCTGCTTAGTTAAACTTGACATACGTCACTTCCCATATAACAGAATCTGAAACAGTACCTACGTAATTACAAGGACGACCTTTATTGTTATATTAATTAAAATTAATATAATGGATCTGATCTTTGTTTTTTATACTTCAAATTATGATTTTACTAATATATATGCATTTAATGTTCAATAAACAGCAAAGTCGATGGGCTCTGATATGTGTCTTGTGTCGAGAGCGTGTTGGTGCATGTATCCAGTGCTCAGTGAAAACATGTAAAGTTGCCTATCATGTAACCTGTGCTTTTAAGCATGGCCTCGAGATGAGAGCCATCATCGAAGATGAAAACGCTGATGATGGAGTCAAACTGAGAGTGGGTTTAATTTTTTTTTTAGATTAATGTTACTTATTATAATATTGATCTATGCGAGGTGTGTCTTGGACCCCTTAAAAAAAAAAAAATTTGCCAACTCCAATTTTTTTCCTTAACTTACTACAGTTTATGATTATTTATTTAATAAATAAAAAAATTGCTAATATATATGAATAATAAAGTTCTTAGAAATGACTCTTAAAGAGAAGGGAAAGAAAAATGACTAATAAATGTTATCTTCCTAAAAAAAATTCTTGTAATATATATATAACAAGAAATAATTTATTTTTTAAAAAACTATAACTAAAAAGAATTTGATTTCCTTTAAAATAAAAATTTGAATTTGAATGTTCTGAACACTTCTTCGTGCATTTATCATGACTTGTATGTATCTTATTCCTCTTCTAATTCTTTTCTTTCCAGTTTCAGCCACTTTTCTTTTTTTAATATTTTAAACATTTTATTGTTTACTTTAGTTAACCCAAGAAAGATAACTTACGTCGAATTGGCGTATACGAATTTGAATAAGCAGGCTAACTCTTTTAAAGTGCACTTGGCTGCACAGACCGTTCCCGCCAACTCAGTCGGCCCACAAAAAATATGTTTATCTTTCTAGGGTTAATAATTGTTAAGATTTCCTTCATTTTCTTCTATTTTTGTAACAGTTTCCAAAAGTTTTTTTTGTTATACATGTTAAGTCACAGTTATAACTTTTTTTTCCCTGAATGAGTAGAGAAAAAAAATTCTCAATGTACCTTACTAGAACCCATC
Source organism: Troilus luridus (assembly GCA_964056705.1). Classification (NCBI taxonomy): domain Eukaryota; kingdom Metazoa; phylum Arthropoda; class Insecta; order Hemiptera; family Pentatomidae; genus Troilus; species Troilus luridus. The sequence continues at coordinate 19,088,621 of OZ057413.1, forward strand.
GCTTTATCTTCCCTATCTTTATCTCCATTTAATTATAATATCTATGTCCTCTTGGGCATCATGAGATTGAAAATCAGAGGTAATTATTAATATTACATTTTCCTCTCAAAAAAAAGAAAAAGAAAGTCTCCATCAGCTTTTCATCGATTAATTATATTTATTGATATGGTAGTTCATAATCTATTTCAAAACATTAATATATTAGCTTATATCTTTAGAATATAAGTAGTGTTCCATTAATTCCAAATAAAAACCTTTTTCGAGATTTTTTATAAATATATTTTTCTTTTTATCCTTTACTTTTTTTTAATCATAATTGTATAGATCTTTTTATTATAATTTGACATTTTTGTTTACAGTCATACTGTGAAAAACATAGTGTTACACCAAAAAAGGAACGTTGTGGTTCTGCATCTGAAGATGATGAATGCAAAAGGAAGAAACGGAAAGATATGACATCGGAAGAGAAAACTCAAGCAAGAGCAGCTAAGTTAGTATAACCGTTTACTTATAAATCATATTATTATAAATCATACCATTTTGATAATATAGAATTTTGAGTTCTTCTTAATAATGAAATTTTATCTTTTTAGACTTCAGGAAATCGAAGGTGAATTTGAAAAACATGTCTCTCCTAGTGATGTTTCTAAACATCACGAAGTGGATGCCGAAGGGATTACTGCAATCTACAATTATTGGGTGTTAAAGAGGAGGGCGAGCCATAACAAACCACTTTTGGCACCACGCCCAGACGATGTAGATTTTCTAAGTAGGCAGCAAGAGCAGGCGGATCATGAGAAAATGAAAATGTTTGTTCAGTTACGACAGGATTTAGAAAGGGTAATTCAAAGATTTTAATTTTATTTTGTTGTTATTTTCTTCATTATTTCTAGTTTTACTTTGTTCTCTTTGAAGCATAGTCAAAATTTTATTTCTAATTGACGTAAATAAAAAATTTAGTTAGTACATCTCTCAGTTCACATTATTTTTATTTAAAAAGGAATTATTGAGTATTGATATAATTTTAATAAAATTTTAGATTTTAGGCAATAATTGTTGCATTTTAGTTTCACTATACATCAACATAAATTTATTTCAATATGTTTTTTATATTATTATTGTTTTGTCTTAATCAAAATAATTTCATTTTCAGGTTCGAAACCTTTGCTATATGGTTAGTAGACGAGAAAAGTTATCACGCACTTTGTTCAGAATGAGAGAACAAACATTCCACAAGCAGATTGCTGTATTGTCTGAACCTAGTTACAACTTGTCTCCTCTTGAAATCACTGCCATAAAGGAATCAAACCATGGTCCATCTATTTACGATCGTATTTACTCCCATCCATCAGCTCCGGAACTTAGTACTGATTTCGAAACGGCTCTTGCAAGGATTGCTGGAATTTCTCCTAATGAGAAGGGTAAGCTTGATAGAAATGGAATGAGGAAGAAATCTGAGAACCAATACAAGAAAATGTATATCAATGGTGGACTGGAAAGGAGAAGAAGCCTGTATGCCAGTATGTCAAGCGGTAGTGAAACAGACATTAAGCGCACATTAGCATTGGATACATCCAGCACGGAAGGCAGCAAATCTGCTAGTGTCAAAGGCAAAAAGCTCAGTAAAAAACGTTCTGTTCCTCCTCGTCTCAATGTAGACACATCAACTGAAGATGAATCAAAGCCATGGAATTCTCCTCGAAGCAAAGGCCAAGGTCTTATGCAGATGGAAAAAGAACTGGGAGATAAGACTGGAAGTGATGATAGTGATGATCTCGTCACGTTCTTTCAAGTCAAGAAGGACTCGAGGGGCGTGAGCAATATATACTCAGACACTGACAGTGACTCCTCTTTCAAAGATGGTCAGAATGAATCTTCGCACCCTATGAGAACAAAAGCTGCCATGAAGGAATTTACAGCTCTCAATCAAGGAAAGCACAAGAAATCCCAGATTAAGTCCTCAAAATTATTCAATCGCAATGATAAAGAAAACCCTCCTGACAGCTCAATAGAGGATGATTATTATAGAGATAAGGAAAATGTAAATTTTACCAAGAAGAAAAAGAAGGATAGCTCTTCCCCTTCAGATCTCATAGTACCACAACGACAAGCTGCAAAGAAGGCTAGTGAAAGTTTGCGGCATCATGGGAAGAGTAAAGGTGATGTTTTAGGTGAACAGGAAACCGTAAAAACCATGACAACCTCTAATGATGAAAATAAGATAAAATCTAAGGCCATGAAAATAAAAGGTAAAGAAATGAGTAAAGAGAAAATCACACCAAGAGATGATAAATTAAAATCGCCCAATGACATCTATGAGTTCGATAAAGATTTATGTGGAGATGGGCAAGATATAATTGCTTATGTTCCTCAAAGACAAGCTGCAAGAAAAGCTACGGAAAATATCAAGAGTGGTTTAAATAAGCCAGTGTCAACAAATAATGAAAATGAAAGTGAGCAGAAATCGGACAAAACCAAAATTTCTGAAGTTAGATCCAAAAAAGATTCCAAAGATAAAGAAGACAAACACGATTCCAATAAACCGAAAAAGGATTCGGAGCCAGATAAGAACAAGAAAATTGTAAAACCAGCTGAATTGATAACACGTAAAGCATCTAAATCATCAGTGTCTTCTTCATCTTCTTCTTCTAGTAGTAGTTCTAGTTCAGGTTCATCATCTTCGTCTAGCTCTTCCAGCTCAGATAGTGCCAATGATGAAGAAGAAGAGAAGAAAATACCTAAATTACCTTTGGATAAGAAAAGTTTGTTTGATCCAATTCCAATAAAGGATGAAACCAAAATCAAAACTACAGAAAAGAAGCAACAACCTGTTAAGAAATTCGAAATAGCTGCTTTTCTTGAAAAGGGAAAACATTCAGTGCATAGTAGTTCAACATCCAGTAGCTCTTCTGATTCTGATGATAGCATAAAAGCTCCAATTAAGAAAAACGAAATAATAAGTAAAAACAAGTCTGAAAACATTGATGCTCGTAAAGATGATTCAATTCTCAAGGTAGGTTTGGCAAGCAAGAAATTGAGGAAAACGCCTGAGAAGAAGCTTAAAACTTCCGATGGGCGGCCTGAACTTGAATTTCAGCAGCCGCCTACTGAGAGAAAAGAATCATCACGAGCCCAAGAAAAATCAGGAAGGAAGGCAAAAACAGAACGTAGTAGTTCAGGATCTACTGAGACCAAGCAATTATATAATTCAAACAAGGTCCTATCACCTAAAGATATCACAGACAGAAATAAACAACAATCAATCAAACGTGACAGTAGCAAAGGAAAAGAAGAATCTGTGCCTAAAAAGGAAATACAAGGAAGAAAGAGAAAACCAGATGATTCTGAGAAACAAAGTCCAACTCATAAGTTGCCGAGAAAATCAAGTCCTAGGCCAACAGATCATTCTTCCAATGAAGAGAAAATCAAACAATATTCTCCAACTCAGAGCAAGAAAATTGATAAGAAGGTAGACTCACCTGTCAAGAGAAATGAAGAATCATTGGGCAGTACGTTAGAAAGAGAAATAGCCGAAAGGAAAGCCGGCCGAGACCTTATTGGCAAAAGTAATTCAAAGAAATCTTTAGATAGACTTTTTGAGAAAAGGGATAAGCTTGTGCGTGAAAATGAAAGAAAAGAACAAAATGCTTTACTCAAAAATAAAAATACTACAACTTGTAAGTCTCCTGAAATTCAACTAAAAAGGTCACCAGAAAAATCCAGAGAATCTTTTAAAGAAAGGGTGATTAAAGATGAAAATAAAAATGATAAAATAACAGACCGACCTTGGTCAGGCTTCAATAGTTGCAGTGCGACAAACATGTTAGACACTATTGAGGTACAAAATCAAAATTCACCAGTTTCTGAACCTGTTGAACCACAGATTAAAAGATCTACTGCTACAGAACAAATTTCATCTCATAATAAGAGGTCGGCTAGCACTGAATTTGTACAAAATCATAGCAAAAAGACACCAACAAACGTTTTGGAGGAAGTCCAAGTATCTAATAAGAAAACTGTAATTGAACCTGCTGGAACCCCCAAAACAGAGCTTAATGACAAATTCCTGCATTCTTCTAGAAGTCTATTTTCTCCAGAGCCAGAAATTTCTTTGGCCGAGGATGTTAAACCAGTTATAGATAAAAATGAGGAAGAAGATTTTAGTTTGAACAGTGGCCCACCTCTTTTAGTGAAAGAAGACATCAACGATTCCTTGCCTGTCCTCTCTCCTACCCCTCTGGCACACCCTGACATGCTATTCAAGCATGACTCTATACCTCAACTGGAGAAGGTCGAGAATATCACTATGTCGACAGAACTGCATAGTAATGATCCTGAAAGAACAGAACCGAAAAAAGTAAGTTCACGAACATCCTCTTTGTCAGCCTCCAATCAACAAAGATCGATATTTTCTCCCCACCCTCCATCAAAGGACTCAGCTGTTGCAGAACTTTTCGATTTTGAAAGTGATATTTTAGCTGAAGATGATGATGGTTTCAATACCATAGACCGCCATAGTGAGTCCGAAGATAAAAATGCACAATTATTTTCCTTCAGTTCCTGTAATGAATTATTTTTTAAAATGGATAGTAAAGAAGAAAATGCTAGGGAAACATTGAATTTAGTTGAGAAATTGAGGTTAGGATTTGCTAAGAAAACCCAACCTGATGGGGAAGGGGAAAATACTGATTCGAAATCATCGATGCATTTGGAAGAATTGGACCAGCTCGATTCTAAAGCTTTGGAAGAGGTCAAATTTGACCAGCAGCCTCAAAACATTCCTCCACCTCCTCCGACGATAGACCTTATTGAACCGAACATACCAGATGAAATCAAACAGAGTACATCCGAGCTGGAAATGGAAGACACTACTAAAACATTAGAACCAGATGTCGATTGTACTTTGAATTTGATGAAACCTATTATGGATGAAACTGCACTGCGGTTGGGTGGAGATCAACACTTGCTGCCTCCTGTTACAGGGGAGAAGCAGGAGTTGCCATCTTATGATTCTAATGATCATTATCAATATCAGACCTATGGTATATCCTTGGATATCGGTAAAGTTCCCGGAAGAGAAAAATTAGACCGTAGTAATAGTGCCCAAGCTGATGAAAGGTGGGTTCCCCCGAGTAGTATTCCTCCTAGTGTACATTCATATGAGCCGATGCCATCTCCATATGGAAATAAGTGGGCTGAAAGCGAATTAATGCCATCTAGGCATTCTAGTTCTTCTTCAGCATCTTCAACATCTTCATCTTCCCATCGAGAAGAAATAGAACCGAAACCTGAGGATTTAGTTCAGCCCATACCAAATAATCCATTGATACCAGATATGTTGCCATTTCAAGGTCTTCAATCTACCATGGGTTATAATCCTTCATGTGCACTAGCTAACGCTCCATCATTTCATTTCCCCGATACTGCAGCATTTGCTGTGTCATTTCTTCCAACACCTACTTGCCCACAATTACCTCCTTACCCTCCTGGTAATGCAGGATTGTTTCAACCGAATTTTTCAACCCCGTACCCATCACAACATACTCTGGTCAATAAACTTCCCGAAGAACCTTTGCACATGCCTCCTCCTGCCTGCTCAGCTGCATTTACTGCTTCCTCCCATAATATGGCTATAACAGCTGCTATGGTAGCTCCAATAAGTGCTATGATACAGGATCCACAATCTTTAACACCACTTCCATTCCAACCCCCAGAAAATTGTCAGCAACAAGCCACACCCGAATCATTGCCTCCTCAAACACCAGAAACATTCAATCATCAACCTCCTGCATCTGTTTCATCAGAAGAACCTCCTACACCCAAATCAGTCGGAAAGAAGTCTCCTCTCAAACCGACAAGAACTTCTGCTAGATGTATTGCACAGCAGACTAAGTCTCCTGCAAAATCGCCTGGCAAATCTCCTAGACAGCTTGATCCTTCCAGAGGAAGAGGGAAGGAGTCTGGAGGAAAGAGGGGCAGACCACCAGGTAGAGGAGTCGGTCATCGTGGTAGAGGCAGAGGCAGGGGAAGGGGGAAGGGCCATGCAATCCATAATGATCCTAATACCATTACAAATAAACTTGTGGGAACTGTTTATGATTTTGATTTTGATGAAGATGAGGAAGGTGGCGATAGCTTAGAAAATCTGCGTGCTATGAGAGAAAGGAGGAAGTCTTCTGACATTCATGAAAAGAAGACTGATTCTTACTTGAATAAAGATTCTCCCCATTCCCCTAAGTTGACTAGTCCATTACATCACAAAAGTAGAACTAGTTATAACTGTGATAATAAATCAAGTAGTCCTGAACACAATCAAAGCAAAGAAGAAAAGAATGAAGCCACGAGACCGGTTGATATTGTCGAACCACTTCTTCCGGGACCTGTTGATATGAGAACTTACAGTTCTTATAGTGCTATCTCCAACACAACATCCTCCTTTCAGAATCACCTATTAGATCCATTTACATCTGCTCCACCTCTTGAGCCCACTAAACGCTATGTTGAAGAATTGGAAGAGGAAATCAAAACGCTCAGTGCTACAACAGCTACTAAGATAAATGATGATACGGTTAGTAAAGTACTTGGGGAAGATGTGCCATTAGTTTCTGTTGATGATTCGAGAAACCAATTGAAAGTTAAAATTAAGGGGCCTTTCTTAGATGCTAACTATTCTGCTTCATCATGTGTGACACAGGTACGACCTTCTAATCCAAACATTACCCAAACTGAGGGAGCTTCTGTTCCACTTGGTCCCACATCTTCCATCACATCAAGCGGTGGCACATCAAATCTCAGAAGGATGAGGAAGAAAGAGCTGTTAAGGCAATACTGGACTCAGGATATGAATATGGATGATAATGTTACATCAGTCCCCCCATCTGTTCCATTGCAAGATCCTCTTGTCAATAGAACTATAATTACTATACCAAAAGCTGTAGCTTCGATGACTAGCATTCCTACACGTGAGGATTACAAAGCATTTGTTGATGCCAACTTGGAAAAGAAGAGGAAAAAAGATAAACTTGTTTCTCCTGAACCAGAAGAGATAATAGAAAGGAGAAAAAGTATCGGAAGCAACCAAGGAAATGAGCCACCACCCCAACCTCAAAAAAGAAGAGGAAGGACTCCAAAAGGAGGCACTGCACCTAAGCTTAAAATCAAGATTAGGGGTGACGGTAACAATCAAGTCAGTGTTTCAACTCTTTCTGATGAAAGAAAGAATTTAAGAGTAAGACCTCCCAAGAAAAGACTAACAAATATGCCAAAACCTACCGTCGAAGAGATGAAAAGGGAGAGTATGAAATACCGTAAGATGGTGATGGCAGGTTTTGATGAAGAGGATAAACTTGAAGATGAATTGAGAAGTAAAAAGAGGAAGAAAAGATCTCTTGGGGACACACCACTTGTAAGAGTTATTACTGATGAATCAGCACCCAAACTGATAATTCGGTTTGCTAAAAGAACTGAAGAAGAAGATGCTAGGCCGCCTTCTCCGCCAGTAACTGAATCCGAGCCAAGGGTAAAAGCATCGAGTGAATGTTATGATAGGACTAGTGATGATAACCCTGCGTTGAAAAAAGTACGGACGTCAAAAATAACGCCAATTAGGTTAAAGTTATCTCGGTGTGAGGAGGGGTATGTGATGAAAGTGCCGATTAGTGATAATGTCGGACAAACGGGTAATGAATTGTCGCCGACTGATGTTAGGGAGACTCCTCCGACTTTACCTCTTAGCAAAGACTGTGAGGTCAGGTGATGATGGTAGGACATTAATTTATAATTTTTACATTTTGTTATATAAAATATGTTGTTTTATGATCTGACATTTAAAAAAATTTTATAGTGATCTGTTGTTGTCACCAAGTGATTTCTTTTCTATTGGGCTCGCTCAAAGTGAGCTGATTTTTATCTGTACATAACATTTAAAGTCTATTTATAAACCTTTACAATTAAGTGATATAAAAACTCATAAATTGTTAGTATGATAAATGTAATGTAGAATTGTATTTCCTTATACTTCCCTACTTATGTATATGTATATTTGCACAGTGTAATAAATATAGAAAACATTAGGCATAGATAATGGTCAAGTGCAACGGGAAACAAAATATATATTGTACAAATGTCAATTATTGTACTGTACGATGAATGAATATTTTTGTACATATTGTGTGTTAGTATCATGTGTATTTAATGTGTTGTATATTATTTGTACTGTTTTATAACATTTAAGGGGTACTTGATTCTGTTCGGGAGTATACATTCTTACTGATCAATCACCGAATAATATAGCATTGGCCTAACAAATTTATTTTATTTTGTTAATGAGGTTTGGGTCCTCCCGGGTCGAGCAAGTTGTTATATTTTTTATAATCGTATATCATTTATAGTATTTGTTATATACTGTCGTCAAGTCACAGCTATTATAGCTAGCTTAGTCTAATCAGGAATTTGTTGATATATATTTTTTTTTTTTATTGTAGTCAATCAGTGTATAAATATTGTAAAATTTTTGCTCGCCCAAGGGTGCAATACTTTACCTGAATGTTTTGCCTCTTTAGTATTTGTGTAAATAGCCTTTTGTAAATATTTTAAATATATATATATATAATATATATAAATTTATATATATAGAGTAGAAATGTAAAATTAATTTATTTATTTTGTACAAAGTTTATATAATCGTTCGAATAAAAAAAACTAGAATTTGTAAAAGTGGAGATTGTGAGCCTCACAACTGAAAATAATTTGAAAAGCGAACCATTTTAAGCCTTTTTTATTTTATTTTTTAAAAAGTTAAAATTCCTATTCTTCGTCTTCTGCATCTTGTTCACTCAGAATAAGGATTAAAGCTCGGAATATTAATAAATTATTTCTATCTTAACGCCTGCATCAGTTGGTTCTAATATTGAACCATAATTGTTTAATTACTTTTAATTGGTTTTAATGAGGTGTAGATTTTAGCAGCAACCACTTGTAATTTTTTTTTAAGCATATCTGATGATTTATAAATTCCTATTTGCTTTACATTTGTGAGCTACTCGAATCAAAATAAAACTAGGAATTGAAAAAAAATAAACATTGGCTCTACAATGTGTGTACCCACGATGCAATAATGAATTATATTCTGTAAAAAAATAATTGTAAATAAGGGTGCGCTTGCTCATTATATGATCACTCAAACTTGTTATTAAAACTACTTCACCTGTTTTATAAAAAATTGTTATCATCACTTTTTATTAAAGAAAATTTTTTAAAATGTCCGACAATTCCCTAATGCTCTTCCCATTAGAAAATTATTTATTAAATTTTATTAAAGACAGACTTGGTACACTCTGCCATCAGTCAAAAAGTAATAGATATTGGAAATAAAGTAATTTATTTTTAATATAATTGTCATCAGTTGTGAGATTTATTTATGTGCTTTAATTTTCGTTGTTTTTTTTTAAATTTAATTTATATGTTCAGTTTTTAACTAATATTATAAGCAAATGAAGATTTTAATACAATTTTGTATAGACAGAAATATTGTTTTGTACAGCGATTATTTTGTTTTATGATTTTATTTTTTTAAAATATTAGGATCCTATAATTTGTGTATTATGTAATTGAGATGTTTTATTATCTATTGTTGTATGTATGTATATGTATATTCATATGTGTGTATGTATGTACATATACATATATATGAAGTGATGCTGGTCTTGTAAGATAAAAAATGGTGTTTTAATGTGCACATAGCCTCAATTTGTTTTAGATATTATCAGTTGTTATTATTTTTTTTTTGTGATGTTACCTTCTTTCATTCTATATTTTCAATCTTTAACGCAACTCAATTACTGTTAAAAATTAACATAATACAATATTTATTTTATTTTTTATTTAAATGAAGATTTGAAATTGTGAAACTAGTGCCAAAATAAATACTAATATTAAATTATTCGAATGAGACCTGCATTGTTATAATCCTTATAAACATTGAGCTCCATGGTATTAATTGTGTTTCGAATCAACTTGGACTTTTATCCGGAGTGCTTTTGTTTTTCCAGAGCGTGATAATTTTATGATTTATTAATACGATACAAGTTTTTAAAAAATCTAATTTATTAAATGTATTGAGAAATATTTTGTAATAGATAAAATAAAAAATGTGCTTATTTTAGAATTATAAAACTGTGGGAAAAATGGTCATGGAAATAGTTAATTTCCTAATCTTTGTTAAAATTTTTAAAAAGTTGCTTTTTTAGAAATTACTATTTTTTATTTTAATATTAGGTAGGAAATATTACAAGTTCATTTTTCTTAAGCCCCTCATCAAATGACCTGAAAAATATATGGCTTATTAAACTTATAATTACAAAATAATATGGTTTCCATATACATCGGACAATGTGTTTCATTTATAATTACTTATCTGATGTAGACGAGTCCTTTTAGAAAAGTTCTTTATTTTTTCAACAATGATTGTAAATATTAAATTTGCCTTAAACAATACAGGTGCACTTAGTTTTCATTTTCAGTCTTCATTTGCAGGTTCAAAGATGGCATAGAAAATAAAAACTTATACAATTTTTTTTATGTTTTGAAATGTATCAGTTTCACCATGTTTTTCTCTTGACTTGTATAAAGTATTTTAGAAACTGTTAACTATAACTCAGTCTTTGGTTACAGATTGTAAATAAAATTAAACAAATTTATGAATATTTGAAGCATATTTTTTCCTCTCCTTTTGTTTCAATACACAACTCCAATTGTCTTCAATCCAACTCTCCTTTTGTTTCAATTTAAAAACTCCAACTGTAATGGAAAGTAATTTTCTAAGAAGATTTCAAGTTGTTTCTTTATTGCCTGTCACTATGGAAAGGATTGTAAGTTGTTAATTAATTTTCTTAAATTACTGTCAGCAATGTTATCTGTTTTAAACATCAATAGACATTAATTTTAGCGGTGAATATTTGATGAAGTCAAATTTAAGTAACACAATATATCCCATGAGAGCAAGTAAGTTAATTGAAAAAAATAATATAGACATGTAGATTATTAACAAAAGTTCATCTTTTCTTCTTCATATGCATGACAGACGCACAAGGCTGTCCTTTGCCTGCTCAATCACTCTTGCCCAGTCTTGTCGGTCTGTAGCCAGCCTCAGAGATACGTAAGATTTCGGAGGTCCTCTGAGACGCTGTCCTTCCATCTGGCTCGTGGCCTCCCTCATGGGGACAATCCTTATACAGCCCTTTGACGGTTCTGCCATCATCCATTCTATGGAGGCGACCCAACCACTTTAGACGTTGTATTCTGACATAGTTGGAAAGCTTCACATCATCATATAGGGAATATACTTCTCTATTCTTTCTAAGACGGTATACTCCATTTTCTTTCACGGGTCCCAGAATGCGCCTTAATATTTTGAGTTCTAAGATGTCCATCTTTTCAGCTGCTGATTTTTTAAGTACCCATGTCTCACATGCATATGCTGCAACTGGTCTATTGATAGTCTTATATAGCCTTAACTTGGTCAAGCGGCTTCTCATAAGGTGAGCTATACAGAAAAAAGCTTTATTGGCAGAGATAATGCGTGCCTGAATCTCCTCCTCCTCCAATGCTTCATTAAACTGTGCACCAAGATACTTAAAACTATCAACACATAGGAATGTGTAGTTTCCACTTGTGTAGCACATCTGGTGTCACATGGGTTTCTTTTTCCTCAAGATCATAATTTTTGTCTTCTCATCATAAATTTCTAGGCCAAATCTCCTGGCCCCCCCTTTCCAGGTTCCCAAAAGCATCTTTGACATTAAGGAGAGATCTTCCAGCTAGCATTGATCACATCATCGGCATATGCTAATAATTGGGCCCCTTTGTAGAAGATATTACCTCCCACATCTAGACAGGCTCTTGCTACGATAGTTTGTAATATGATGTTGAAAAGAAGCGGGGCTAGAGAATCACCCTGCCTGAGTCCATCATTTACCTGAAATGCGCTGGTTAACTTGCCATTGACTCTAACTTTGCAGCTTGTATTGTTCATTGTGCATATTACGAGTCTGATAATTTTTAAGGGAATATTCATGGCCTGGAACAGTTCATCTGTTCATTTATCAAATATTTTGATGATTTATTAAAAAAAAATTATTCTGTAATTCATTGAAGACTTATTTTCTATCCTATTGAGGATGTTTCTCCATGTAATCTTCTCTTTGAAATGGCTATAAATACAATGGCTCACCCTCAAAATGATAAAACTGGGTATTGATAGGAATCATTGAATAAATAAATAGTACAACTTAATTATTAAATTAAAAACAATAATTTATCGTAATCACTAAACATTCTAGTACTATGTTCTTTGTGCATGAATATATAAAAAAATCAAGGATTCAGTAATAAAAACATTTGTTTATGAAACAAACAAATTTGTTTGTTTGTTTATGATCAAAATATTTGTTGATGATCACTAATCTCACAGTGAAAACAATACACCTTTGTTTTCCCCAATATTTACTTTTAGTTGAACTTTTCTGTCAAAAGTGATAATAGGTTATTTTCAAACTCAGCTCCAAGTATTTGAACTTTTTTCAACAATGAGATTACACACATAGCTTTAGTTTGAAACGGCTCATATCTCAAAAATATTATTTACTGATTTACTAACTACCTATATTCATCATATTCAAGAGAACAAACAAGTATTTAGTTAAATTAATTAATTTTTATCACTCCTTAAAAAGAACAACATAATTCAAATATTGGCATTTTTGAGTTAAACCTAGATAAGCAATTGAATTGGTTGAAGCTTTTTAATTCAGAAACAAAATACCTGATATTCATTTCCAACACTTTTTTTTTTTAATATAGAAATATTTTGAATTGTATTTCATCAAAAAAGCTTCAAGCTTTTAAATATTTTATAATTGTGAATAAAAGAAATTCAATTCCATCATTACAGTAGGAATGGTTTGCTTTACCAATATCCAAATTTTTATTTTTTTAACTCACTTAAAACTTTCATACACTCCAGTTGAAAAATTAGGTTATTTGAATTATGAAGTTGTTTTTTTGACGGAGCGTTATGTGAAAAATATTCAGAAATATCTTTTTTTTATTTCTGAGAAACTTAAAACACAATCTAGCCCAGAGGTCCTGTTGTTGCACACAGTCCAGGACACAAGGTGATTCTCAAATTGTAAAATTAAATCTATCAACTTGACTAAAGAGCTAAAATGCCTCCAAATTAAACCTACCCAGCCAAAAACTAGTTTTAAGGTCCCCATATAAAATAGTTACCATATTATGAAAACATTAAAATTTACGGAACATTCTTAAAAACAGGAACAGAAACTTAGTAAGCTTTTTAAATTCAAGTTTAAAATCATTAGCTTGAGCAATCCATTTTAGTTGATAATAATTGACATATCACCAATAGATGCTAAGGAAAAAATGTTTGCACACATTTGCTCTTATAATTATAAACTGGTATAAATAATGGATGCTTGACTAGTGATAATTAAAAACTTAATTATTTTTCTTCTTTTATTCTTCTTCCGGGATGGACCCTGTCATGTTGGTGCTATTAACCAAGCTCACAGCACGATGAGCGAAAGCTTGGTTAATAGCACCAACAAGACATGGTCCATCCCAGAAGAATATCAACAACCGTGGAAGCCTACATGAACATTAATTCTTTTTGTTTTCACTAAGCTGTCAGAAAAATTGCGTTGATGATACTGGAAAAAACTTCCAAAAAAGGATAATCCTACTAGTCTGACTGTGGAAAACTTTCAACCTTACCTGTATGGTATAGTTGTTTAAAAGTAACAACTAGGGTTAAAGTGAAAAATATTAAGCTCTTAGAAGTTATATTTAAAGTGGGTGCTTAAGTTTCAGTCTTACCATTATAAAGTTCTGTATAAACCTAGAAAAAATCCCTTGTCCAGTGTTTAGCATAACAACCTACTACGCCCAAGATCGCAGGTTCACAGCCCGGCAGGTGGCCCTAGGATTTTTTAAAAGGGAGTAAAAAAATCATTCGTAATGCCATCCTTTGGAAGGGGTGTAACATGAGGGTCCTGGTCCTATGTAGTGTCAGGTACTCATTAAAGATCCCTATCCTAACTATAGCTGAATAGGAAAAATTTAGGACTTCTACTAGCATCATCCAATTAGCAATAGCAGCGAAAAGAGATGTAAAAAGAACAAGCAAAGAAAAAAGAGGAATATTCTATTTTAAGGCCATTTTAGAAAAATCCTGAACTTATTTTCATGAAGGATAATAAATGAGAACTCCTTGAAACATGAACAAAAACAGTTTTTATATGTTTATAATTGTAAATATTATATTACTGAACTGAACTTTTGCGGTATTTGCCCCAAAAGCCTAGGGTAAAATTCCAAAACACAATGTATGGTAGTTTTATATAAAGGTTTAAGGAAGAAATGGAAATCAAAGGAAAATTAAAACTACCTTACGTTTTTTAACACACCCAACTGGCATATATCAGACATACTCTTTAATGAAAATCATCCAGACTATAATTAAGCAAGACATTGTAACAATAATTTTAATGTACATTGTAACATGATAACTAATTCTATCAAATTTCATATAATTTTTATCAAAGATAATTTAAAGAGGAAATCATATTAATATATTTTAACAGTTAACATCACTATTACATAATGTTTATTATTAAACTATTTTTGAACAGTTTAAGAGTATTTGTGAAGAATTTTGTACTTTTTTTTTATTATCAATTAAATAATACAAATGCATAAATAATACTAATACATAAAAGATAAGTTTTCTGATACTAGTAAACCTATGTTTTTATATATTAATAAAACATAATAAGTAAAGTGAATCTACCATTGGAACAAAAATAAAATAAAAACAACAAACATAATAGTTCATAAATACATGGCATAGTACAACCCAATTATAACAGAAATAGCAAGGACAGAAACTGCTGTTATAATTTTTACATTAGCAGCCAACCAGGATTCTTCGTTCGTGTCTACAGCTCTCCTTCGTTCTCTTCTCTTCCCTCCTTGCGTTCTCTTTTCATACTTTAAAAGTTCTTCTTTATTCTTGCTTTCTTCTTCAAGCCTCTTCATCTCACGCTCAGCTTCTTCTTTCTATATAAAACGATAAACGATATTTACGATTGTATTTTCAGAATAAACAATTATTCAACAAATTTAATTAATGGAAACCTCTGACCCATTCTAAGTTGATTAAAAATATAAACATTTAGGTACTTGTGTATTAGCCGGTCTGCATGAAACATCCCTCCTTATCTCGAGTAACTTCTTTTTATCACTTGTCTCATTTCAGCTTGCATTATTCAACTGTTTTCTGTATTGTTTTTTTTACTGTTTTTGTCTTGTTAATTTTATCAATAGTGTATTTAAATTTCTTTATTATTTATTATATTTAATTTTGTGTTTTTGTCTTATTCCTTTTGTTACTGCCTATTTAAAATGCTTAAGGAATAACAGTCTTGAAAGGAGAAGCTGTGAAATACTTCCAGAGGTCCAAAGTTGAAATCATGTGAAAAAAGTCATTAAATGGATTTTAACAAGAATAGAAATAGATATGTTTTTGTGTAGGGAAAACATTTATGTAAGAGGAACATGGCAAGAGGGGTCTAGAATTAGCATTTTACGAGGGTGGTTTGAAAAGTTCTTGGAATCACCGCTAGATGTCAGTGCTAGACCAACGAGGTTCCCGCACAATAATCACACATTCTTTGTGAGTGAACACGTGGCGTGAGTGGTAGTGACGACTCTTTTTCGTTGTTTTTTTCCGCACACAAGTGCTAGTCCCATGGCAAAACTTCATGAACTGAGGTACAAATTGTTGCCACATCCACCTTATTCACCTGATTTGGCACCGGAAGAACTGGCAGCCGAATTGGAGAGGTATTTAGCAGGCCTGGAGGAATCTCATTTTCAAGATGGGATCAAGGCATTGGAACATCGCTGGGCCAAATGCATTAGACTATGTTGAAAAATAAAAGCAGTTCCACCGATGTAAGACACTTCTTTCTAGTACATTTCGAGAACTTTTCAAACCATGCTCGTATTATTACATTTTGTATATTTCAATTTCCATTAATATGAATAAGAAGGTAGGTGTTATAAGCACTTGAATTATTAGTGTTGAGGTTATAAACAATGATGGATAACAGTCCCTCCAGATCGGCTAATACACAAATACCAACATCTGGTATAAAATTAATAGGAAAGAAAATTACATACTTTCAATTTTTCAGCTCTAAGTTGATTACAAATATCATCACAACTGAGTTGACGTGAGAGATGACAGGGCAGCTCCTTCTTGAGACGATGACAGGCACAAGATACCTTTACCTTCTTACGACAAGGAGGAGTAAGAGAGCATTCTCCACTGTGGCACAGAGCAACACACCTGTGCCCGCATTCATACTGTAATAGAACAAAATTAATTATTAATAATTAGAGAAAATCCTATACATTATTAAGGATAAAAAAAAATGCTATTACATTCTTAGGACAACGATTTCCACATGACTGAAGAGCTTCTTTGTCCTCTGCTGATGTCCAATCATTGCAGTTAACGAATAACTGTGTCAAACCACAGAGGCATCTGTAATAAGAATAAATGAATCAATAAATTAGCAAACGATTCCTACTGTTGCAGCATAATATATTGCAGAAATACAGGTTGTTAAAATTACTACCATGTAAAAATTAATTGAGAAAATAGAATATAAAAAATTTATTTAAATATATTTTTTTTGAAAAGATATTCTTCACAAATTTGACCAAAAAACTTTCCAAAAATACTTTTAAAGACTGCAGTTTATAGAAGAGATAGCGAGTGGACTAAATTATTTTAACTAATTGGTCCGTTAAACAGAAGTAAAAAGTAATAAATATATTTTAAAACAAAACAATTGTTAACAAACACTTTTGAAAATTTTTCTATATAAATATTGAATGACAAATACTTATAAGACTTTATCAAGAGGTGACATAGTCCCAAAGACCTGTTGATGAAGATTGATAAAACGGTAATTTGTATTCCGAAACTACAAATCATATTAACCGAGTACATGCTCTGCATTGCCATATCACTTTTACTACAGGTTTCTTTAATTTAAATTAAAGGAGTTGAAATAGCCACTTAGTATGGAGACGTTTGCAATTAAAGTACAGGTTTTTTAATTATCATAATTTAAAATCAATTCATTTTGACTATTTATAAAAAATCACAAGGGAATTCTTAGAGTCCGTGAATCAACACTAAAAATTTGTTCAAAATGCCTAAACTATAACTTGGAACACTTATCAACAAACATTTGACATGGTATTATACAAAATATAGGATAGAATAGAAAAATAATTTGATTCTGGGACCAGGTCCCTTAATAATAACTGATGTGTACAAAATTAAATGTTATAGATGTCCAAAGGGGTACGTTATAAGAGTGATACAATATTTACAAAAGTACATGAAACTAAATATTTTTATTTGAAAAGAAAAGATATGTCCAGGACAGGGACTTGAACCCACGTGACTAGCGTGGAGCTCTGCCAACTGAGCTATCCTGGCTCGCTTCTCGGCCAGACATATCTTTTCTTTTCACTGATCCCATATCCCCGCGTTCTCCTCTTCTTCTCCCCCGTCTTCTTTACAAATAAAATTATTTAAAAATTAATACAATCAATAATAAAATAAAATAAATTATAAACTAAATAGTATGTTCTGCTAAAGAAAAAAAATCTAAAATAACAAGAATTAAGCTGAGAGGAAATAAAAAATAAAAGCACCTAACATTATAAAAAATAATATCGTTATAAGAGAAGAAAATTAACAGTAATTCATCTATCACTTCTGATGGATTTAAGCTATTCATTATCACTGAATAGAGAGAATCTGTTAGGGAATTTAGGATATGTAGGTTAAGTTTGTGAAAAAGAAACAATACACTTGAAGTGTACAAAATTTTGTTATCTTTTGAAGTTCATACCTGCTCTTAAGTATTGCCTTACAAGGATCACAATCACCAGGGTGGCAAGGAAGAGGACAGGGGTGGCCACACCCCCGTTCTACGCTACAATCCTGGCTACATTCTTCGCAATTTGTTCCACTTGTCTTGAAAAAATATAATAAAATAAAACATTACACCTAACTCGAACAGATAGTTGCTAGGTAGATAATAAACATAAGGATAGAAAAGCTTACAGTCTTCGATGAGGCATTTTCAACAACATGGCAGAGATAAGTGCAAAAATGGTTGGTGCATTGCAGCTGTCGTCGACACTCTTCCCCACAAGATGAAGGTTCCGCCCTATAGCAAGGTAGTTTCAGAATCAAATGGTCACCAAAGCAGGGCATTTCAATTGGAACTTCACACCTCGGACATGGTAATCTCTTGAATTCGTACGGGGTGTTTACCTATCAATGGTAAATAAATTTTTATTAATTGGCAACAGCTTATTTGTTCACTAAAAATTACTTTTAATTTACAACATTGAAAATATTTTATATTACAGAGTAAAATAATTCATTACTAACACCCCCTCCCCCAAGATGGAATCCTTCCTCACTCAACTCTCTTCCATATTAATGGGTAGGGTAAATTTTTGAAAACTTGGCTTTTTTAATGAAATTTGGTTCATCTTTCTTTACCAGAATTATATCAAGTTAGCATTGGCAGCTGACTAGACAAAAAAAAAACACTAAGAAAAAATGGCTAAAGAATAGAAGGTATGATAATGAGTCAGCACTGCCACTAGTGAATAAAAAAACTGTATCAAGAAATTTCTCCAGCAAATTTTAAACTTTTCTTTATTTTTTTGTGTGTTCTCAAAGAAGGTAAGAAAATTTATTTATTTCACGGCATAAATCAAGTAGCACCGTAGCAAGTAGAATTTTTTTTTTTTTTATTGAAATATTATTACAATCTGCCACTTGTATGCAATAAGTAATATCGCTAAGTAGCTATACAATCATGCATTAAAGTGAGTGGAGAATCTGGTCAGTGCCAGTACTCCAAATAACATTAGCAAGTAGAATTAATATCAGAGCCAATCTGTTTCAAGAGGAGTCAAAGAGATTACATCTGATCACATCGCTATGAAGTTTTTTGTTTTATATAACATCAATTTTTTAAAAATTTCAAGATTTTTATGTTTCATTTTACATGTACATATATATTGTGGAGGAATAAATATAATTATTTAGAATAAATTAAAATAACACTGTTCTGCACGAAAATCCTCCTTCAAACCAAAGCATGCTTTCTTACTGTTATCAGATGTGCTGAACACGAATTTGAAGTCAGATTTTTTCTATCACGCACAGTTTCCTGAGAAATTCTAGTTTTTTATCCAAAAAGGTGAGTTTTTTGTGGATTTGACGATTTTTTTTTCGGCATCAAAACATAGTGAAAAAAATTCAAAAGCCCAATGATTTTGAGCGCAATGAAGTATATTTGAACGAAAAAAATTTGATGGGAATATTACAAGTGGTTAAAGAAATATGGCTAAAAGTGTTTTTTCAGTTTTTGAGCTTGAGGCAGGGATTTGGTCTCTACCTGGATCTTTAGGGGAATGACCCTCCTTTATCTTTTATGGTGGTACCCTTTTCATTCAAATCCTTTGCTATTTTTGCATGACCACAATCAAAGGTTTCTCGTTCAAGAGCAAAAAGAAAATTGTTTATCCCAACATCCCCTCTGCCATGAGACCAGCTCCACATGATGCCTCCATGCCCATCCCACCAAATTCGAGTAAGTTCCGTCTTAGTTCTGAGGAGTGCAGCGATTCTGAAAGCGTTTCACCTCAACCTGGAACCAGTCAACAAGAAGAAATTTCAAGTTCGTCCAGACCCTCTGAAACTCAGCCACAGCTCATAAATCAGAGCCGATTGAATGATCTTGTTCGTAATTTAGATCTCCCAAAATCAAAAGCTCAGCTGCTTCGGTCAAGGTTGCAACAATGGAATCTCTTGGAAGGAGGCGTGAATATATCTAATAAATAGGATATTAAATAGGATTCAATTAATTATAATTTATCGTTGAAAAATAAAAAAAATCTGTTATAATAAAGACAATAATTTTCAAATACAATTTTTCATTTTTTTCAAGTTTCACCTCTTTTCTCTCAAAATCAGAGGGTGATAGAATTTTTCTGAGTTCGGATTCGGACTCAGCACACCTGAAAACATTAGAAACAGGCAAAATTGTTCAAGGGAGGGGAGACAAGTTTTTTTTTGCAGAACAGTGTAATTATCGATGTTTAGCGTATCCAAAGTGGAACCCCATAAATTTGAAAGGAATTTATTAAATAAATGAAAAATATTCTAAAAACTCATAAAATAATCATTTATTAATTTCATAAACGGGGTTATTCAAAAATATAACAATTTTTATATACATGATTGATTTAAATATAACACAAATGGCATGGCCGCTCTATACCCGCAAACTTCTGCCATATTACTCTCTCTCCGAATGGGGGTGCGGGTGAGAGGAGCTGGCAAACGAGCTCTCTCTATGAATGTGGGTCCTAGTGAGAGGATCTCCCAAGCGAGCTCTCCCTGAATGTAAATGTGTATTGGTTGATGGACCTGCTTCCAGTTCTCAAGAGGAATTAGTATTGTATTAAGACTCAAGAAGCTTTTATCAAGAACGAGGTTGGGTACAGAAGTTTGAGGACCCTAAATATAAGTATTTATTTAAATCTTTGTGCTGTAGAAATTGTATAAATCATTTGAATTTGCTTTTATTGTCCCGAATTAAATATAGTTTTATTCAATTATTGTATGTAAGCCCTTCTTATTTTATTTTTTTCTAACCCTTGCACTTACAATTCTTTTTGATCGACTAACGTAGATGATTTTATAGATAAATTGCTCAAATATGACTTTATACACTCTCACTCATACTGTAACTAAATAGGTGTTGTTCAATAATACATTAAAGTTTACTACGTCACAAATGTTTATAATACAATAGAACAAATAAAAAATATATACTTACAACATCCCATGGCGTAGCAGCTTTATAATCTTCCTTGGGAAGATACAACGCAGTATGACAAACTTCAGGACAAGAATGCCCACACTCCTTCTTACTGCCACAAATGAGCTTACATGGCGGGCAATCACCAAAATGACATTTATGTTCTTCCCTTTTCAAGTGATCACATTTTGGTGGATTTCTAGAAGATTAGATTAATAATAAAGAAGCCATCACAATGAAAACACTACTTTAATGAGAACAATAATTCTAGTTTTAGTACCTGTAACTTGATCAGTACAAACATTCTGTTATTTAGATCAGTAAAAGGGGTAGTGAATTAATCAAAATATAATCCATGCCACCAAATTATAAGATACACATTTTTAATTATTCATAAAGATTAAATATTAAAATATTTAAACCACATAAAAATTATTAAAAAATAAGTCTTAATTTGGCTAAGAACATTTTATAATGTATTGTTTTTCGACTTCTAGCATAAAACATTATCTAAATTTGATTTTTTCTTTTTAATAATTTTGATTGATAAGAAAAACTTGTCTTAAATAATATTAGTTGGCCTTAAATAAATGGGGTGGCGTATGGAGTTGGTGGCCCTATGGCCCAGTCATCTGACTGCAATTAGCCACTTGTCCTCCAGGTTGGGGGAAACCCAGTACCCGGTCACCCTGAGAGAACATAAATATTCAGAAGAGACCAGTTGTACAAAGGATGCGGGGCCTCCATTGCTGGGCTAATAACCCGCATAGCAGAAAATTATTCAAACAATAAAAATAGCCTACAGGCTCCTCGATGCTAGAAATGGCATAAGAGGAAGTAAAGGAACAAAAATAAAAATAAATGGGGAAGAAAATGGTCCAGGTTCTTTATAATTCTTATTAGTTTGTATCTTGTTCATATAGCCCTGAAGAAGAGCTACAATGTGGGTCGAAACCTTGGCTTTGAAATACACAGTGTAACCCTATTTATGAAATTATTTCTTTGACTTCCATCCGGACCATTTTCTTAACGATAGGAAAAAAAGATTGTCTCTTTAAAAACTCGATGAATTGATTGTACTGAAACAATTAATATTTATAGTTGATTAGTAAATAAAGCTTAAGATATAAAGATAGAAATTTTTTTCTGTGTTTGTACAAGGTCATGTTATATTTCTATGTTTCTAAAAGAGTAACGTAAATACACCAGGACTTTTATAAAGTCATCAAAATACAGTTCAGAACAGAAAGAGTGGCAGCTTTGTTCTCAAGCACCAATCTTTGGCAATTGACCAATGTTCTAGGCAATGAACTTTTCAAGATCAACACCTTAGGGGATTATTACTCCAGAAAAAAGATATATACACACATGCATGCAAGCACGCACACACACACACATATATATATTATCAGAAAACCTGATTTAAATTCCTTAATTAAATTCAACTCTATAAATATAACAGGAGTAGAGTATTGTCGTATTCCTAAAATATATAGTCCACACTGTATGTATCCATGACAACCACTGAAAACACATAGCCAGAAGTTTCCAGCTGTTGTTAGCTTTTTCTTCAGTTACTTATAACATAACCTTATTACTTCATAAGGAAGAAAATAGTTGGGGGTGCAGTCAAATAAAAACACTAAATAAGCGGTTACTTATTTAATTATGTGCCGACGTTTTGACCCACTTTGTGGGTCATCTTCAGTGCTAAGAAAGAAAAACAGACAAAATAACAGAACTATAAAAATACATAGCAGTACTAAGTATATGATAAAATAGAAAAAATATATATGTAGAGAGGTAGAAATTTAGAACAAAAGTGAGGGATATATATGAATAACAAAATTACAGAGAAAATGTACAGAAAGGTGGTGATGCAAAAAAAATTTGACTGTACCCCCAACTATTTTCTTCCTTACGTCTATCTTCCAGTCAACCATCCCCCCGCTTCTTATTACTTCATGTTTATGTTCAAATGTTAAAAATTATTATGAATTTAATATACTGTTCAAAGTATCTACTGTTCTTATTATTTCATAATATAAGTATCTTCTTGATTAAGCAGATAAGATACATTAATAATTACTTAAGATCTACACCGTGCCAAAGGTTGAGATCACTTGCCAACAGCTGGTGCATAATTAAAGAGACATAAAGAAATTAAAGTAATAAATTAAATACAAACTTGCATGGTTTATTGCATCTAGGAGGATTGGTTCGCCTAGCAGCTCCACAAGGGACCGTGACAGTCGTGCTTCCACACTTGCAAGACACCTGCTTCACTATATTACAGGGATAGCAAGGACCACGGTGACATATTGAAGAACACTTATGGTTGCCACAGGACAAAGTTTTGCCACAAGGACGTTCGCATGGTGGGCAATTACCATCACAACACTATAATAAATAGAAAATCTAAATAAAACTGAAGATCTCATATTAAATAATTTTCAATTACGAAAAATGATTGGTATATTATACCTTACGATTGCAAGGATGTATATTGCAATCTCTCATTCTTTTGCACTTCGCATCGCAAAGATATGCCTTTTGATGACAAGAAACCTCTTTTTGACGTAATCCACATTGACATGTCTTTAGGACTACTTCTAGGCACTAAAATTAAAAAATATAAATGTTATAGAAGCAACATGGCACACCAGAAAAATAATATGACTGACAAAGAGCCCATAGAGAAATAATTATATTAGTTGGAAAAGTGCCTAAATCTTTCAACATTGCTCTTATTTTGTATTTTTATAAAACAATGTTAATTTTCATAATATTAATTTTATTTAACATTGTATATTTAGAATAAAAATAAAAATTGAGTTTGATATAGGGACAAACTATTCAACAGCCTAACAAAACATTTGTAACATAATACACTTACAAATAATAACTTTGTTTTTAAATTTATTTATTGAAATTAACAACTGTATTATAGCAATACAACAAGTAAATATAATAGCATGAATGATACTTAATGGCATGGATAAAGTTAAGTAGAGAAACAACCCAGTGGTAGTACTCAAATAACAAATTCAACTTAAAGGTCATGAGGCTATCTTCTTTTCAGATCCCTAGGAGGATTATCGGGAATTGAAGAGGTTGCTAAATTTGAAACTGGTGGGTTTGAGTGGGAATAAAACATAAAGTTTTTCATTTAAGGACTGGTATCGGGTTCGGGCAAAATCAGCAACAAATGGGACATTGAGATCATTAAGGATGACTTTATTCATAACAAAGTAAGGAGCATTAAGGATTTTGGATTATACAGATAGGGCACCAGAGGAATTCAACGGATTTGTCAGAAATAATAACTTTGTTTTAACTTTTAAAGTTTTACCATACTACCTTTTGCCATCAAATAAAATCTTTTGAGAAAAATTTGTAATTATTTTTTCTGAGTTTTTAGAAAGTAATTAGAATAGAAAAATGTATTTTTTATTTAATAATTGAAAAATCATCAGTGCTCCAACGTTATATTCATAAAATGGACTTTGGTTAACTTAATGTTTTTATACAACTCTAATTCAAATGTATAAAAGTTGTATAAGCAGTAAAGTAAGGTGCAATACAAAACCTGTCTCATGACAAGATTAGATCCTGATTAAACTTTATCCATTAGAACTCCTTTGAAGTATTTTTTATTGATGATTTGTAATAAAGTATATGAAAAATATGCAGCATTACCATTGGGCAAGCTCCCCTATGACACCGTTGATGACACACATGCATGCCCGCTTCGCACAATTTTCCGCACGTTTCTCCGCAAGTCATTACATCTTCAACACATGGTATAATTAAGGTGTTTCGGCCACAGGGGCAAGATCTTGGAAGGCTACGGGGGCAGTCGCCACATTCACCTTTATGGCAAACTTTTTCACATATGTGTTTTCCGCAACTCAAAGGTTTTCTGCACATCTAAAACATTATAATGTCATAAATAAAAATCCAGTTATTCTAATATTTTGTAGAAAAAACAAAAAGAATATCAGAAAATCTTTGCTATCAATTAAATAGGAAGTTTGATTCTGTAATTCCCAAAACTATATAACACACAGGTCCATAATACTATTGAAAGACGAACAGAAAATATAATTAATGTTTTTTTTCAATTACAAATTCATCATGCCTACCTTATTACAATGCCATTGGAGTTGAGTACAAAGCCTAAGTGACTTCTCAGCACCGCAATCACAACTGACCAGCGAGGTCTTGCCACACGGAGGACACTCACCCGGATGACAAACTTCTGGACAGGGATGTTGTTGACATTGTAGTATCTTTCCACAAACAGCACCACAAGTCCACTCTTTTTCACTGCAGCGCACAGTTTTCCTTCTACCTTTCTTGCAATAGCAACTCATCGAGATGGTTTTGGGACAAGGAGGGCATGGTCCTTAAAAGAAAAAAAAATTGTAAAAAATCAAACAAAATTAAATTATCAATATACATAAATCAAGTTAATAAGAAACTGTCACTTCATCCATTACTAAAGTTTAACCTGTACCACTACAACCCGTGAACGAGTCTGGGGGTTCAGTACATGGTTGAGACTGAACTGTTTCATGGACAACGGTTCTGCAAGGAGGTGACTTGTCCTAGGTCACGCTCAACCACCAGGTTTTTCCCCCTTATTATTGGTACCCTATTTTTATAATATTTTATAGAGGCTGGGTGAGCCCCAGGAGGGTCCTAGATCCTATATGAGCCATCTCCGGCTACAAACAGACTAAATAAAAGTAACTGCCCGCTGCGGGATTTGAACCAGGATTTCCAGCATGGCAACTCAGTGCTCAACCACTGAGCCACTCTGCTCCCACTGTTACTAAAGTAATAAATACAATTTTTGATATTTTAGGTACTACTTTCAAACTCCTAACGATGTTATTATTATTAAATTATACTTATGCTGATTAATTTCGCTGATAAGAGAGGCTTTGAATCATGAAAATTAAAGTGAAATTGATT
This sequence comes from Troilus luridus, assembly GCA_964056705.1. NCBI lineage: Eukaryota > Metazoa > Arthropoda > Insecta > Hemiptera > Pentatomidae > Troilus > Troilus luridus. The sequence continues at coordinate 19,114,612 of OZ057413.1, forward strand.
GTACCTAAAAAGTGTACAGTATGGTATACCTTTATAATATTAGTATTATAGTATTGTTCAATAATTTATAAAATGAACTTTTGGGAATTCAGAGGCGGGGCTGGGGAGTTGCCATTCATTACCAATGTTATAATGGATTATTGGTTATGTAGGTTATACTCGTGTATCAAGAAGTGGGCTGCCAATGTTAATTGTAGCCTTGATGAGGGCAAGTGAAATGAGCTAAGTATGGGGTAATGGGTGTTGCTTCCCTGTGCACAGCTGGCCTGAGGGGACTTCTGCTCAGATTGTTGTCAAAAGAGTCAGGCTGTAGTGAACTTTAACTGACTTATTATAGCAATAATATACTTTCACTTCCTTATTCCTTATGATAAACATAAGCAAGACAGTAATATTCAAAAGTCTACTTGACATCACTGGTCATATAGTATTCTTCATCATCAGCAGTTAAATATCTAGGTTTTAGTAACTACTGGAACAGTTTTTTTTTCTCTCAATATAGAATAGAATAGAATAGAATAGAAAACAAACTTTATTCTGGGACCAAGTCCCTTTAGAATAACAATAAAGAACAAGTAAAATAAACATAATATTCATCTGTCCAGGAGGCACATAATGATACAAATCATGAAGTAATCATGAGTGACAAAACATAATAGAAATAGAGAAAGAAAAAAAATAAAATAAAATAAATAACTGATTAAAAAGTAAGAGACTTTACGGGATTTTAACTAATTTTTTAGAAAAATAAAAATAAAAATAAAACATATATATAAAGGTTTGATATTAACAAAATAATAATAAATAACATTAATATAATAGTTAATAACGGAATTGCTAAATAAAGCAAATAAATTGCATAGCATGCGATAAAGTATTTACAAAGTTTGTATCTTCTTTGTTGTTGGAAAAATAAACACGTAGGTAACGAGATCGAGTATTCGACACACATTAATTCAAGCGGAAGATTGGCCTGCCTGGAGAGCATTTTTTTGGGGATGCCAAGAGATGATGGAAAAGCAGGGATTTAAATGAGGCCAGTGAAGATGAATGGCGGATGAAAGGAGGGATTGAGTTCCACACAGTGGTGGAACAGGCGAGGAAGGAACGGTCGAATGCCTTAGTTCTATGGGATGGGATGTAGAGATCGGAAAGGCGGGATCTTGTTTGATGGTGTTGGACAGTGGATTTGAATTGAAGGAGACTATAGATATATGAAGGGTGTTGCGAGTTAATGGATTGGTATAGAAAAACACTAAGGAAATAATGTCTACGAATGAGTGGGAAGAGCCACTTTAACTCATCATAATGATGTGACACCCGGGACGCTTCGGAGTACCAAGGACAAATCTTAAGGCGCAGTTCATAATTCTTTTTAAGCGATCCTCTAGCAATTTCGAGAGGCCCCCGTATACCACACAACAGTAGTCAAAGTGGGGGAAGATAAGGGAAGATACAAGAAGCTTCCGGGTAGATTGTGTAAGGAGATGCCGGGATCGATGGAATAATTTCAGGGAACTAATTGATCGTCGGGATATTTGGGCGACATGTGGTTTCCAGGAGAGGTTTTTGTCCATGGTAATGCCTAGGTTTTTAACGGAGGAGTTGAAACTGATAGGGTTGTCGTTTAGGATCAATGTTGGGAGGGTAGGGATAGTTGCAAGAAGGGAGTTGGAACCTAGAACAATGGCCTGGGTTTTCATTGCGTTCAATTCCAATTTGTTCAGCTTTGCCCAGGCACTGATCCTATCGAGGTCTTGCTGAATACTGGCGAACGCGAATGAATATACTATGCTTATCAGGATATTTGAAAACTAGGAGGAAAACGCTGAGGCAAAGATCCACAAAAAAAAAAATAATAATTTTTACTTAACATACACCTAAAATTATGGTTTAAATTACAATAATAATAAAAATTGTACACCTACAATCCATAAACATTACAGAGTTCAGTACATGGAAGGTGCTCAATTGTTTCTAACCCATGGTTATGCAGTGAGGGGAATGATATGATATCACACCCAACAATCAGTTTTTCCTCTCACTTTGGGATGCAAGTACCTTAGATCCCATATGTTCAACTATCTTCAGATCATAAATAACGCTGGTCAACAAAAACAAAGAAACTGTTTGTTTCCTGCGACTATTTTGTTGTTTCTAACTCAATTTGAAACATACATATTGTAAATATGACAACAATGTTTCTCTAACAACTTTTGTTTTTGAATTATAGCTTATTGAACTTATTTTGTATTTTTACTTAGATTTTCAATTTTTGTTGGATAGTAAAATATATTCTGTTGTTGTTTTCGATATGCGTTCGTCCAGACAGTGTTGTGTGCTTAATCCAGATTGTTTTTGCTATATTTGTGGCGAATATATATTTGAAAAATATCGAAAACCTATATCGGACTTAGTAAAAACTGCATATCATCAATACTTCAAAATAGATTTGTACAATTAGGACAAGCCGTGGGTTCCACATATTGTTTGCAAAAAATGTGTTGTGTGTATACGGTTATGGTCCAGTTGGAAAAGAGATGCAGTGAAGTTTGTAACTCACATGATTTGGCGAGAACCTGGCGAATAAATGGAATTAACCCTGGAAATCGAAGTAAGTGGTCATATCTTAACTTATCTTCTGCTCAACGACCTCAATTAAAATCAGGAGAGGTACAATCTAGCACATCTAAATCCTCTGATGATCCAAATCTCTGTGAACGTGAACAAAATATATCAAGTGATGACGCTGATCCAGATTACAAATGTAGCATTTCAGAACTTCAACCATTTAATCAGAAAGAACTAAATGGCTTAATGAGGGATCTGAGCTTAGCGAAAGAATCTTCTGAAATTTTAGCATCTCATTTAAAAAAAAAAATTTGCCAACTTCACTTTTTATCGTACCCGAGAAAAGAAGCTGTTACCGTATTTTTCTCAAGAGAAGGATTTAGTCTTTTGTAAGGATGTTGGTGGTATTTGCAACAAATGGGTTTAAAAAACTACAAGCCTAGGGATTGGCGTCTTTTTATGGACAGGACCAAAAGAAGTTTAAAGTGTGTTTTACTCCATAACGGTAACAAGCACGGATCCATACCAATTGCACATTCGACGACTTTGAAAGAAGAATACACAAATATTTCTAAGGTCAACAAACAAATTAAGTATCAAGACCACAACTGGGTCATTTGTGTTGGCTTAAAAATGGTTAACTTCCCTCTCTGTCAACAAGGTGGGTACACAAAGTTCCCTTGTTTCATGTGTCTCTGGGACAGTCGTGACAAGCAACACCATTGGTCACAAAAGGTTTGGCCAGTGAGGGAAGAGCTGAAAATTGGTACAAAAAATGTTATAAAAGTGCCTTTAGTTAGCCGAGACCACATCATACTTTCACCAATCCATATTAAACTCAGCATAGTGAAACAATTTGTGAAGGCGCATGACAAAAGTTTCAATATTCTTACACACAAGTTTACAGGGTTAAGCACAGAAAAGTAATAAAAGCCGGTATTTTTGATGGGCCACAGATTAGCCAACTCGTGAAAGATCCTGATTTTGTCAAATCAATGATTGAAGTCGAGTCCAAAGCCTGGAATTCATTTGTTTTGATTATGAATAATTTTATAGGCAACAATAAATCTGATGACCGCTCGTTGAGTGTATGCTATCAAAGTTACAAAAGCTAGGGTGTCAATGAGCGTAACAATCCACTTCCTTTACTCTCATTTAGACCGATTCCCAAAAAATGTGGGCGATTTTAGTGAGGAGCAGGGTGAAAGATTTCATGAGGATATTCGGACAGAGGAATAGCATTATCAGGGGAGGTGGGACTAACACATGACGACAGACTATTGGTGGAGTACGCAACGAGATCTACCTAAAGTCATTTATTCAAGGAAATCCAATAAAAGATCATTTGATAATAATGTTCATTAAAATTTTGTTAACATTATGTATTAATTTCCTTACATTTTTTAGTCAAAACAGTAAAACTTTATATTTCACAAAATAAAGCTGTTAGCAATCTCTCAGTATTTTTTTCATGGTCAGGGCCTTTGAAATACCCAATAAAAAAAATAAAAAATGAAAGAAACCAAAATTCTGTAGACCAATGTAATTTATCTGCCACAATCAGTCATGAACGTGGTATCATGTCATTACCCCCTACCCCTGCACCATTCCCAAAAAATTATTATCAAATCATTTGAATTGAAACAAATCTAAAACAGGATAAATCACAATGTGGTCAGTGGATATTAAAGTAAAACAGTGATAATCCAATCTTTAAAAAAGTGTTATTAGAGAATTTAAAAGTTTGATTAAGAGACAGTTTTTAATGATTTTATTTTATGAAATCATAGATATGAAACACATGTGAAACTTGCCCGCTAACGCTGAAGGATGAACAAAGTCTTAAGGTATTCAAAAATAAGGTGTTGCTTCGAATATTCGGTCCAAAAAAAGGATGAGACCACTGGGGAATATTGGAGATTACATAAAATAGATTTGTGAAGCATGCACCCAGTTAATATTATTCAAGTGAGAACATCACGAAGATTAAGACGAGCTTGTAAAGTGGCTGGGCTTAGTAACAAATGAATTCCTAAGATATTAATAAGCGCTGTGCCGACTGGGAAGCATCTGAGGGGTAGACCAAGGCAGAGGTGGGAGGATTGCATTAAGAATGATCTGACGGATTTGGGTTTGGGTAATGATCCGCGGACGGAAGTTTGTAAGAAGAGATTGGTGGTATAGGCATCGAGCCTTCGGGTTCACTAAGCCTTATTATTATAATTATTTTATGAAAATGTTAGACATTTTTAACAAAAAATGAATCTCAACTATAAATTAAAATAATAATAATTTCTTCAAAATGAGCATGTACTTTAAATGTAAAGTATACAATAAGAAAACAAATTAATAAAATTACCTGGATGGCATAACAGTAAACAGTAGTGACCACATGAAGGAGACAGGCTTTTATTACAAACTTCGCCACATGAATGAGGAACTAACCATGGTTGAAATTCTGGATTATGTTTTTGGCCACAGAAGCATACATAAGCATTGGGAATTGAAGTTTGTTCATAGTCCTTACGACACTTTGGGCTAGAAAAAAAGTATATATTTAATTCACGTATTAGTGAATTGGTTATAGATAGGTTTTGTGAAATAAATTACTTCCATAAAAAAAAATTTATTACACATGATTCAGCTTTTTGAAGAATTTCTCCATTTATAGAACAAAAACATTGATGTATCATTCCTCAGTGTTATAATTATTTTCATTTTTAAATTAATAATTTATAGAATCTTTCTACATTTTTTTGTAATAGTGATTTCCTCCAGCATTCAACAGCACGATAAACCTCTCTTGCTGCTCCTGCAAGCAATATTTTCAAGTTGATGTCTGTAAAATGGACATACCGCACAGCCAAATATCTTCATAATATATAGCCAAAAAAATGTAGATATCTAAGATTTCCCAAGCATTCTCCCACCCATCAGATTTAGGAGGTCCATCAGCCTACTGGAGAAAACGTAGGAGTGATGTCCCAACTCTATGTGTTATTTTCAGTAATCATGTTGTGGTTTTCAAAGATGTCAATAGTCACCTGGAGGTTTGGTCTAGGGAAAGTCTGCTTCAGTGAAAGAAATTAAGGTCCTCGTTTGCCTGCTGACCCTGAACAGCTAAGAACCATATTTAAATTGTAGAAGCATATTGGTAAATCGGCACCAAAAGGAGCTGTTAATTAAAACCATGATTTCCAACAACAATGCGAGTGTTAGATGTCTGTACTTCTGCAAGCACCTATGGATCTAAATTCGGAAGCTGGAGGGGAGAATGAACCTTCTTCAAAGGGGGAACAAAAATAATTTTTTCCAGGAAAAATTGTAGATCTGTAGAAGTAAAGCTAAATCTAAATAAATATTATATTTCGGTAAAACCAGTTACATAATGACAACATACCTGGTTTTACCAAAGTAGAAATAACTTTGATAAACTAAATTACCATTGCCATAAAATATTGTTTGTTTTCAAATTAGGCCTTTCTTCAGCAGCAAGTTTTTGATGAGCAATACTATCTTTAGCCCATCTTTGAATGCATAATAAATGGAAAAATCCGAAACAAGATGAACAACTCCATATCTGAAAAACATGAATCCAAATTAATGACAAAATATATGAAACTACATGCATGAGAATTAAAAAAAAAATTACTTGATCATTTCGTTTAACAGTAGCTATACATATCAAACAAGCAGCTGCACCAGAATGGAATACATTTTCTAAAAAATTTTGTGTACGCTCTAAATCTTCATTTTTTCCACCATAATGGGAATAGTTTTTTATTACTGATACTGAAAAAAAACAAAATAATTTAGTGATTATTAGAGGTTAGGTTATTGAAGAGAATTATCTCTTTTCCTAGAGGACATTTGAATCATGGATCATCAATACATCTCTGGCACTCAAGATCATCCTTACACAACTTAATGTCCACAATCAGCTTTTACAAAACATGATATGAGTCCCAGTCATGTAACATTATAATACAGGTCTTCATAACAAACTAGCCTGACATTAGAAGATAGTATCATTAGAAAATTAAAAGAAAAATTGGTAAACAGAAGGTAAAAATTGTATTCAGCTAATAGGGATAGATTAATTCAAACATTTATTTCATAACATATCAGTTAAAGAAAATTAAAATGAGGAAAAATTAAAACAATATTTATGCCTATCTTAAAATTAGGTACATTTATATTTATAAAAATGTTTTTAAGAATGAAGTGATGGATGTCAATATTAGTAGGTAACTATTCCGCAGATTGTCGCTTCGAGTTGATTCACAACATATTTTAACTGTTTATTCGTTTCCCTTTTTATATTTTCCGAAAATACAAGTTATCATAATCTTTAGTATGGAAAAGAATGTCATTATGAGAATATATATACTTTGGTAATCATCTGATGTAGAAATGAACATATAACAAAATTATCTAGAAATCAGATCAATAAGGAACTTAGGGACCTATGCTAGGATCCACGCTTAGTTTACTGTAATAAAAAAAGGAAGAATAAGATAGTTGGGGCACACACAACATTTACCATCAATACTTCAAAATGTCAGTTGAAACTTTTATTTCTTGATGAAATGATTACCGAAATCTACTCATATTCCATAATTACATTCTCTTTTCCATGCTATAGGTCATGTATTTTGGAAAAATATAAAAAAATGAAACGAATATACAGTTAAAACTCATTGTAATTCGACTCAACGCGACAACCTGCGGAACAGATACCTAATAGTTTAACAACAATCAACCATGGAAATGATGAATTGACCTCAGCGATTACATTCTCATGATCCATCAGTTACTAGACTGTCTGACAAATTAGCGCTTGTACTTTTAAGAATAAACCCATAAGTTAATATTTCAATGAAGTGTTAAACATACCCAGAATATTGTTTGTTTCTAATTCCTCTTCCTCATCGGAAGAAGATAAATTTTTGTCTTCCAAATGTTTCTGGACCAAACATTGTAATTTCCTTTGGGCTTCTTTAAACTTGGCTTCTCCTGTTTTGCTTTCTTCATTTTTAAGATTAGGCTTTTTTGCACCATCATTTTTGGACTTTTTAGATCTTTTGGAACGGTTACTATCCATATTACTGTCATTAATAAGAGAAATTAAGATAAAACGAGCAACATTCTCAGGGAAAGGATCGGTTTTGTAGAATCAAACTCTAAAATGTAAGTTAATTCAAATTGAGAGAACAGACAGCAATATTGTCAATTGACAACCAAATTTTGAAGACGAACACAGTTGGCTGTCGATTTGACTGCAATAAAAATTTCCAACGTCACTGGTATCGATGTTTCACTTTGTTTTAATAGACTTTTCTCTTTGGGGCTCTGAAGGAAGAATATTTCCGACCGAAGAATATTCAAGATAGCATTAAAGGTATGTAAATAAGCAATCTGATATTGATGAACAGTTTGAAAAAAAATCTGTTTGATTGCGATGAGACATGCTGTATATTCATTATCTTTGCTGATTTAAACCGCCACGAAGTGAACGCGATGACAATTTAACAATTTAATTACGCCTGTATTGGGGCTCTAGTTCTGTCTTTTTAATGAAATTATTGCATTGAACAATAATTATATAGAGGAAGAAATGGAAAAGCGTCTCAGGTCTGGTCGTTTTAAAACAAATTCATAAAACGACAAGGTTAACAGCCATAGTTCAGGTACTTAAAATAATTTCTAGAAGAGTGCTACAGGATCATTCTCCAGATAAAAATAAAACTCTAACTAACTCTATCATCCAATCTTCTTCTCTTTCCACTCGGGCGTCCTTCCATTATTGGCTTTGGGGTTCTTCCTTGACCCATCCTTTGTGTGTGCCCTAACCATCTTATTCTTCCTTTTTTGATAGATTAAATTAAGTCTGGTTTCTCTCAAGTTACTTTTTTACTTTTATTCGAAAACTATTTGTATCTTCTCTGGTTGGGATGCACATGTTTATTTACATATTGCTCTCCCATGCGTCAGAAGTCTCTCTTGCTGGTTTGTAAGGACCCACGTCTCGCTACCATACATCATCACTGGTCAGAATACCGTCTTATGTTATTTTATAATAACCAAACTTTAATGACGCTCTTGTGGTATTTCAAGGTCTCTGTGTTAAGCCCAAAATATTATTTATTTTTTTTCATGTCAGGCTCTTGCTACCCACTGCCACGAACCAGATGAAATAGTCGAACAATCAAGCAGTCCTCTAAGAGAATTGAGAGAATCGTTCACTTTCCAAATTGCCAGAGATCGCCCAAATAATAATAACTAAATTCGTGGTACAGCAATAAGAGAGTTACTGTCAGCTAGGGTACGTAAGGTATTTTTGAACACGCAGCATTGACGTTAGATGAAGCCTTCGATTACGATATTAGCTCGAATCGGATCAGGGAAAACTCCTTTTCGATCTTAAAATGCAGCTTTTAAAGCTTGTCTTGTATGAGATAAAGAACTATCTAGCTCTAAGATAAGTCTGATTAGGCCTAATTTAATTTTGGCTATTTCACTAATTTTGGCTAAAAGTGCAACTTAATATCCTTGGTACACAAAAATTACTAGTTAATTTTAATAACATTTTTGTTCTCTTGAATTAATTATTTTCAAGTAAATATGTAGATAATTATCCCTGCAGCCCTGGTAAGTGGTTCAGTCGAATTTTGTCCAGAATGAGTTAATTGTTCTTGGAATAGGTAATTGGAAGCGGAATCGTATCATTCACGTAGTTTTTGCTTAGAAATGGAGTTGCAATATATGCAGTTACTCCATTTCAAGCTAATGCCTGACTTGGCTACTTATGCCCTATGAGAATGACGCGTTCTTCCCTCTGTACAATTAAATCATTTTGGACAAAATTGAACATAACTAATAAATCATCGGGGCCGCAGATATATTGTGATAAAACTGATTAAAGGATATGTATTGATTAAGCAAATATAATTATCAAATGTTAGAGTTCATATTTGCATTTATGAGTGATATATCTACAATGGGGCCAAATAAATCAAGTTTTCCTTCAACCCCTTGAGTCACTTATTAATGCTTTTGGAATTTTCTTCCACCAAATCTCAGAGAACATAATAGCCAGGACTGAAAGAATGAAGAAGTTTTGGGAACGGAAGAGGAGGGCACAAGAGCATCACAGGTAACATTTTAAAGACTATAATGTACATGGATTGATTCAAATGCTCCAACGTGGTCGTGAACCAAAAAAATAATATTTCATAAAAAATAAAGCAATTTTACAAAAGAGAATGAATAAATTGTAATTAAAAATATTATAATGTAAAAACTGTTTTAAAAATATATAATATTCAGTATGAACAGGAAGGACATCATTGAATCTACCTTATTACAATCATTGGTAATCATTCTACAGGTTGTTGTTTCGAGTTGATTCATTGTTATCATGAGCATTAGTTTGGAAAAGAGAATGTGTATACTTTGCAATCATTTTATCTAGAAATTAAAAAACATATATCATCTATATTTTTATTTTGAAGAGAAAAGATATGTCCAGGGCCGGGATTCAAACCCGGGTCTCCCACGTTTCCGTCGTGGTGCTCTACCACCTGAGCTATCCTGGTTTGATCCAACCAACAAATCCATTCTCTTCACTGATCCCATATCCCCGTGGTCTCGCAATTTGCTATGTATACAAGGGAATTATGTAAGAACAACCTCCTCCTTTCTGCAGTTAATAGAATTTGAGCCTGACCTCTGATGGAATTGATCCTGAATATAATGGTAATCTGGAAGGAGCCCATAGAAAATTTAAGTTAAACAAGCCAACTTCTTGGGCAAAAAAACCTTATGAATAAAATTTAAAACATAAGACATGAAGAATGCATAAATCAGGATCATTAATTTTTTAATAAAGAAACACATTTTTTAGTAATTTATTTTTAATTGTTACAATAGATTTTTTTTGTGAATAATTTATGATGGTATTTGAAAAATTACCTAAATAAACTTTTTAAAATCACATCATAACCTTTAAAAAATAATTAATACATAAGACTTGTTAAACAATTAATAAATTAAAATCAAAATGATGAAAAAGAATTCTTTGAATTGGGAATGTATTTTTTTTAACAGTTAAAAAAAAGTTATAATATTCTTACTTATATCCTACATTCACAGTCTTTTATTGTTTTTCTATATTTTTAAATATAATAGAGAGAAGAGAGTAAAGGAATACAATGGTTCTGCTACTATTTTTTTTTCTTCATTCAATCTTGATTGTTCTACCGTTATTATTTTTATTTTCCTTTTCCTTTCCCATTTTGAATAGGCCATTAATTACTAACTCTTTGACAATAAATTCTTATTTAGTAGTAGTATTCATATTTTATATAAATACTTCTTAATTTTAAAACTACACAACATGTGGTAAAATATCTGAATTAGTCCAGACTCTCATTAGATTCTCTTTCTTTTTTTTTTTTATTTACTTGTTTTGAGGGTTTAATATTATTATATATATTTTTTAATAATTCACTTTTTCTCATAATTTTAAATATTATAAATTACAGATGACTATAATTATATACAATTTAATAGATATTTACATTTTCTTCAAACCTAAATAAGGATGTATGATCACAATTCAGATAGGTATATGATAAGAAGAAAAATGTAGTAAGCAATTAAGAAAAATAAAAAATATAAGAAAATGAAATTACAGAGAGGACCACCATAAAAATATTTTAACAATAGACTTATTATTCATCATTGAGCACTTTCTTCTAGATACTGAATTGATAACAGCTTAGCAGCACCAAAATAACTTATCCTACTCTTTGCTCACTCTCACATTGATAACAGTGATATTTCACTGAATACAAAAACATTAACTGACCAGATATTTGTTTCAAATCACACATTCAAAAATAATTACAATAATATAACTTATATACAAGGTAACTTTTTTTTTTATAATTTTTTATTTTTATTTTTATAAAGGTGGGTCTTTGGCATTGATAAAATAATGAATGAAAAAAAAATGATGGGAAATATGGATTGACTACAAAATAATTACTAGAGTAATGTTCGTTAAAGAATACACCAATAGTAGTAAAAAGCCTTATCAGTAATGGGTTATCATTAATAAATTTAAAACTAAAAATGACACTAAAAAAAAAAAAAAAAGATTTACCTGATATTTAAAAAAAACTGAAGAAACATGTTTCAAATTAATAGTGAAAATTACAAGTATATTGAAACGAAATATTTATAGCATGAATTCGGCCACTACTATTGAGTCAGTCTTTTAAAACACTACAAAAGGTGTTCACACTGCCTATCACAAGAAACTTATCTAATAAAAATTTTATCCATTAAGATTTAGAGTAATAAACTATAATAGTATTTATAATTACATCGAAGGGACACTTAGTATATTTTTAATTTCATATCTTTTTAAATAAGTAGTAAATTTTTAATACTTAAGTTACATCTTACTACTCACAATATTATTATTATTTAGGAGCTGAATACTCCGTTATAAATTTCTTTAAGAACCTGTTCCCTTATGTTATTACACAAATTGTATAACTGCTAATTAATTTTGTTTATTTACATAGGCAGGTTATTTTAGACTGAATTAAGGTTACTACAACCATCTAAAATTTTTAATACTCTTATTTTTTTTTTTTTAATGTTACGAGTAAAAAATTGGAAAATGCTTTGTAAGTGTTGTTAGCTGTAAACATTTAAACATATTTATTTGCCACACAATTGAAATGCTAAATTCAGCCAAACATCCTGCATACATAACGTTTTATTTATTAATATATATAAATACATTTATATATTTATACATATTTATTTAACTTAAAAAAAACATTTATGCATACATTGATACGAATAAAATAATTACTGTTTAACAATCCCAATAGGGCCAATTATGAAATTTTATACAAAACAGAAATGCATAATCAATATTCATTTTCACTATTGTACAATAAAGAAATTTTAGTGATTAAAAAGAATTGCAATAAAATGACCCGAAAAAATACCTGTGCTTTAATTTTTCTGTACATAATCTAAATCTAATTCATTTATAGCATTTCATCACATCAAGACTATAGCATTTTTTGAAAGAGTGAAATATAGACACGAATCTTTGTACATTTCTTCAGAAATATATACCCTGAGATTCCTACACATAAAAAACTTCATAAATTTCAGGAATGACTATAAAAACATGATTGAGTAACAAATTTGATTTTTCTTGTTCGATGTGCTCAAGGCTAATTTGATAAGCCCTTACAACAACAACAAAGTATAACAAGAACAACAAACTATATAATAAATATTTGATCTTGATTAACAAGCACAAAGTCTGTAAACATATTTATCGGAGAGATGGCAGAGAGAGAAAGTTGCCCCGATTGACACCATATAAGATTTGGACCAAAAACCACCGCCAAGTTTGAAGATGTCATTTTGTTGAGGTCACACCTATCGATTACCTAAAAATAAATACCACTTATTTATCTTTATAATGAATACTTAATTAAGTATTACTTATTTTAGCATAATGCTTCAATACAAAAATATATACCAAGAAATGCTAAATATATATAGTATTTATGTACATAACAATGTGTATATGTATATAGAATAGGGCTTCAAGACACTTAAAATAGAAATAATAATAATATTTAATTGCGGATGTATATACCTTTGCTAAAAATTGAATAATATACTTCAAAATTTTATAGTTGTCTTCAGGAAGCTTTTCTAAAATTAATATTTTGACATGCCTCGGTCTTTCATCTTTTGATATGCCTATAATAATAAAAATGTTCACATTTAAAAAATATTTTTAGCTTGTGAAAAAAATAAAAATATAATTATAAAATAACATACAAATTTTTTTTAATTAATTGTATTATATTAGTTGTTGAATTTATTAATGTTTAAATATTTTTATTTGAAAAGAAATGATATGTCCAGGACCGGGACTCGAACCCCCCTGCGTTCTCGCGAGATTTGCGATGTATACGAGGGGAAGAATGTTCTTTGAACATTTATTTAATTTGGATAAATGACGTCGGATCAGTGAAAAGAAAGGATATGACCATGACCGGGGAACGAGCCTGATGTAGTCAGGATAGCTCAATTGGTAGAGTCCCAGACTAGCAATCTGGAAGACCCGGGTTCGAGTCCCGGTCCTGGGCATATCTTCTCTTTTCAAATAAAAATATTCAAAAAAATTTTAATTTCATCATTATTTAAAAAAGCAAGTATCTATTACCATTTGGCATCTCCTGAGACAAGTAAGTATCTAATTAGTATTATTATTATTTTTGTTTGTATTCTTAATGTTCCACATTAGAATCAATTAATTTATATTTAAAAACCTGAATAACTCGTTAAGCTTCCGATCTTAAAAATAACCAAAATCAAACAGGAAATCATTAATAAACAAAGACATACTTGGAAACTGTGTTATCTCATCATATAAATCAAATGTCATCAGAGGTTCCTCGAGTTCACGAAGAAAAGTCTTGAGCAGAACAGCAGCTATGTGCGCATTTCCCTGGAAGTCGATGGGAATACCTTGATTCACTTTTGCTTGAAGTTCCTTTACCACAGCAACGTTTGCTGAACGTCTAAACAGACCTTCTGTTTCCAATGCTAAAAATATTCATATCAAAATTATATTATATATAATAAAGTTGTCCTTTTAAATATAAAAAATAAATGTAATATAATAAATAATAAACTCTGTAGACATATACTGAGAATGAATGCAAGTAGGCTTACAAAAAAATACAGTAGAATCCCGATAATTCGTATGGTCAAGGGACTGAAGATTTGGTACGAATTATCGGGAATACCAATTATCGGGAGTACAAAATAAAAAAAATTAAAAAACGTATTAATACAATTTTTTGAATCTATCGAACCATCCATCACTAGCATGAAAGTCTTCAGTTCCCATTTTTCTGTGAAAACTCGGGCTTTTTCCTTTCAAATATTACCTCCAACTGGTTTGAATTCCTTGCATCTACGAACAACTTTTTTAAGTTCTCTACAAGAAGGGAAGTGATTTTGTCCTTGTTCTTCACAATTGATGTGATCGTGGAACCAGGGACGATGAAATGCTTGGATACGTCAATTAGCTTACAGCCACTGGTCACGGCGTTTATGATTTGTTGTTTCTCTTCAATAGAGAGGCTAACGTATTTTGGAGGCATGATAACGTGTCACAACGGTAACAAAAACGAGACTGAATTGTCAATAAAAGTGTGATTGTAAGAAAAGCTTAATACAATTCCTAGAACTCCCCTCATTTTCTTTGAATGAAAACATTACTAATTACTTATGAGATTTCTAAGAAAACTTGTCTCTTTCACTCGCTCTCCCGTAAAAAACGATAGGATCTACTGTGCCTCTAAACAGTACGAACATACTTGTGTCTAAAAACAATACAAATTGAGTGATTTCCTAGAAAGGATTTATTCTCATTCTGCTCCTTGGCATATCTGTTTCACTGTTCTCTCCCTCCCTTTCGAAAACAGTACTAAGTAACGAGATTTTACAGCTGGAAATACGAATTATATGACGTTATAAGTGACCTCGAGCATAAAAATAATACGAATTACCGAGGGGCCTGAAATGCATTGATTTTATACCATTTATCGGGATTTTCTCTGGGGACCGGCAAATTTGTACGAATTAGCCGGAAATACGAATAATCGGGATACGAAATATTGGAATTCCACTGTATTTGAATTCCTTAGAAATAAAAAAACTAAACCGAACTGATTGAAGGAAGCAGATAGCTTGGTGTTACGGTGCATATGCTAAGCCATGGAACTGCCAAGAATATAACCCTTTACAAGAGGATAAGGTTTGAGTGAGAACTAAGCGAACAATCAAAATCTGCGATGAGGAAAGGAGTAGGTCAGAGAGGATGAAGCAATACTGGGCATAGAGAAATTTTTACCCTTATTTTTGATACATTTTTCTCAATGTGTTATCAAATTTTCATTCCCAAAAACGGAAAAATTCATGGTTTTAAATAAAGCCTGAAAATTCGTTTTTTTACTTGAGGAATTTGTCAGGTAGGAGGATTGCGTTAAGAGTGATCTGGCAGATTTGGGTTTTGGTAGTGGTCCATTGACAGAAGTTTGCAAGAAGAGATTAGTGGTATCGACATCGAGCCTTTGGGTCCGTTAACCTTTAGTATTATTAAGGAATAAGTCCAAATTTCTGAACAGATAAAAATCTGTTGGAGATAAGTTTGGAGAATAAGTTGGGTGTGGGATGACTTCGTAACCCAGTTCCTTTAGTTTCTTCATTATCTCCCGTCTAATATAAGGTCTGATTTCCAGTGTAAGAGTATCCTCTTCCAGTGTAAGAGGAGGGTCCCTTCCGACTAACTAATTTTTTAAAAGCTTTTGTTGCATTATGTCAATATCTAAGCAGTCCGTTGTGGATGTGATGGTTTCACCTCAGGGTAGAAAGAGAGAGAGAATGAATTTTTTATGAATTAATTATTTGCTTATAAATTAATCCGCAAAAATTTCTCAGACCAATGGAGAATGGTCCGTTCGTTACAACCTTCCCCAAACGCGATGGTAATGTTTCTTGCAGCTTTGGCTCCTATTAACTCATAAAAAAATTACACGAAAATTGTGTGTATTCATGGCCATATATGATGGCATACTAAACAATGTTTAATTGTAGAGATACAAATATTATCAAAAAATACAGGATTAATAACAACTCATTACAATCTGTAAGCATAAACCGCATTAAACAACAGAAGTTCACCAATTCCACTTTGAATATTAGTAATAGTAAAAAAAGATATTTCATATTAAAACGACTACATACTTTTGGCCTATAGAATAATACTAAATCATAAAAGTCAATTAGTAATATTTAAAACAATAAGATAACTAACCATCAGGACATTCCAGAAACTCGATGCATTGTTTCACAATCGGAGGTATCACTTCACCTTGATGATTGTCTTTTATGAACTGCAAAGACACACCAAACTGTTGAGTGGGAAGGGGGGGAGGGGGAGCCTTCACTGTCCGCCGAGGAGGTTTCCGCAGCTTAGCGAGCAGCCTCTCATCGTGTCTGAAAATGTCACAAAATTAGGTATAGCAAGCACATTATTTAGGCTCAAAGTAATTTTAAAAACAATTTATAAAATTAATCTAATAAAAAAGCCAGTTTGCATTTTCTTCAGAATTCAATTAATCTAACAAGAATGTCACTAACATAAATAAGAGAAAGGGATTTAACAAATTAATTTAGCCTATTAACTTCTTTAATACATTTATTTTTATTTTTAAAAACCAAGATTCATATATTACGAATATATCTAGTAAATAAATTTATTTTAAATTTCATAATAAAAAAGAAAGAAAGGAAAACGATCCAATTTATAAATCAATACTTACTGTAAGACAGGGTCTGGTATAGTTATTTGATCTAAATTTAAATGCTCGGCCAATTCATTAAGGTAGTTAACATACATAACCTTACGACCAAATTTGACACTAGAAAGAACAAAAACAATCAATCTTTGCTCATAAATAAGAACAAATTATAATACATATTATGTAACATCAAAACAAAAAACTAAAATATATTAATAAAAACAATTTTAATTGCAGCAGGTCTGATAACGCCTTTCAATAATAAAGAGAAATTTGAAATAAGATAGTAAAATTATTTAAATATATGTATGAAGCACATTTCAGGGTAGAAACAGCAGTGACTCATGCCCAGGAGCGAATAGTGCACTACCTGTTATGGTCCAGAGATAAATAAATAGTTCTTTGGGTGCAGCACAGTAATTATTGCACAATATAAAACACTATTAGATTTGTTGCTTTTTAATAACTTTATCTTGTTTTAACTATCTTTATCTTATTCAAGGAGTTTTGAGGCCAGAATCACGTGAACTTAAACCCATGACCAGAAAAGAGTAAGAGGTGCGAAAAGTAGAATATTACAGCTTTGGAGAAAAATAATTCTGAGAATAAGAAGTGCGGTGTCCCTGGTATGAACTGTTCCACTTTACTACTGTAAAATAAAATATTACACGACCACTAAAAACTTACTAGGTATATTACTTACTTTAATATTCAAATTTTATCATTTTCTTTTTGGAGTGCTACCGATGGGCAGTTTCTCCACAAGTGTTTTTCATGTCATAATGTACATATGAGCAGATTTACTTGTTATAATAATATTATAGTTGTAAATGTCAATAAATTAAATTTAAAAATATATATATATTTTCTTTGATATGAAAATGTTTCATTAATTTTAAAACTCTATGTTTATATTTAGTAAAATGTTGCCAAAGCAATTTCCTCACCTGATTACAGCTTTGAATAATTGCCAAACAACCCTGATTAAGTTAGTTGGATGTACTAAATACAAGGCCTTCAAATTCTTTTTATATTTCCTATCGAAAGCTTTGTAAGCTTGCCAAAGCCATGATAGTGTTGGTTTATTTTTACTGTTTAAGCCATAATGAAAATAAATTAGAGTATAATCCTGCTCAACGAACTTATCCAAAGTATACATCAGGTACCTGCAACACAACCAAAAATGCTAATAAAACAATTACTGTTTAGAAACTAAGTTTTATAGGAGTGGAGAAATAAAATAAAATTTTAGAAATAATGCAATGGCACATTATCAGAAAAGCCAGTTCGGACTGTTGATTAGAGATGAGTTACATTTAATCTTCGTTGATGCTAGTATATTGGCATAAGTCCTAATGATAGCTGAACTGGTGAAACCTTGATTAGTTAGCAATTTTTATCGTATTTTAAGTTGATTCGGTACAATAAAGGAAGGAATCGATTGATAGTTCAGTAATCAAAAACTATATAATATTATATGGGTTATTCTCATTCTACGGACAAGGTTCTCATGTTACTTTAGAAATTTTTCAATGTGGATTAAAAAAAAATAAAAAATTCTACATGTATATGGAACCACCCACCCACAGCTAATCTAGCATTATAGCAGCTCATGACCATTGCTTGAATTTTATCAAATTTCATGGCCATGGCAATGATTTCATGGACCATGTCAATGACGATTGGGGTTTAAATTGTCAGACTTGCTAGATTGTATCATGTATTGTTTTATTATCATTGATTTATTCCTAGGATAAGACAAATACACGTTTTTAGTAGGTAAAAAAACAGTAGGTAGTAAAAAATTGGCCATGACAATGATGGCGGGAAATATCCACGGCAATGACGAAATGGCATTCATGAATTTCCCTATTAAAAAATATATCATGTACCAAAGAACGAATGTCATAATTTTTAACAGGCAAACAAGGGGGAAAACAAGAAAACATTTTAAAGTTTTAAATTCACACAGAAAAGCGTTAAAACTGATACCATGACAATGATGGTAATAAACATAAACTAGTATTAATGATGAAAGAATATGTCGCCGTGAAATGAATTACTGAAGGAACGTAATGAGGGAGGGTAACATTTCACTCGACAATGTCGCCGTTATTGAAATTTGCTCTTTGGATGACTGAATTCCCACTAGGTGGATGTACGATTCGAATATTCATTAAACCGAATCGGAACCAAAAGGATTAAACAGAGCGTTATTTTCTTTCATCTTCTTTAATTTTACGATAAAGGGAAAAAAAAAAATTGTCAAATAAATAAATAGTATAGACCAAAACATCTAGTTACAAAGAAAATCGTCATTTGTGACAACCCATGACAATAACGAATAAGGTAAAAATCAATCAGATTCGATCACAAAATTACAAAAATATGATATAATTTTTATTTCGTTAGTCACAGTTCAGACCACAAACAATTTGTATATCTAACAAAAGAGGCACCAATGCCAGGTTTGTCACTGAATAGTCAGTGAGAAGAAGTTGCCCATAGTTTGAGAATCGCCCACATAACTATAAAAATATATACACTATTATTTCACTTTTCAATAGATGGTCACAAAAAGTTAATCATACATTCATTGAATTTTTTCTCTAAGGTGTTTTAAGGTCAAGTAGCCAAACTAAAATTTGAACTAATAAGAACCTCAAAACAAGAAAAAAAATTCCTATGGAGGTATCTCCGCAAACGTTTTTTTAAGGAAATATTCATGCCTAAAGATTTTGATTATTATGAATTATTTAGGCATAGTAAATAAATAAAGCTTCTTTTATTTGTTCCAACCACATTATTCATTAAATGTAAACATTAACATTCATATTAAATGTTCAAAGTGATTCCTAGAGCATTAAGACAGGCTCGGCATCTTATTTCAACGGCACTAGATAAGTGTTATTAAAAGGAAATATTAGATCAATAGATGAGGAGTTTCGTCTAAAATCACATTGGTAATCATTGACAATTTTTTCTGCATATTAGACTAAGTAAGGGTTAATGAGAACAAGTGATATAGTATGCCGATAGCAGAGAGATTCAATCTGTCCTCGACTCTTTTTTGTGATCCATCAAAATGAGTGTATATTTTTTGGGCATTTTTAACCAAAATGAGAGGAACCCCAGCTTTTACACACACTTTTATTATCCACTAGAAATGTAGTAAATTCCTGCTACATTATAAAATTTTCCATGGATGTTTCGACTTCTTGATTACTTGGTTCTTCTATTAATGTTTCAGCACTGTGCTATTCAGAAGAAGGGATTTGACCATTATTCACCACAATCAGAATGGTTTTTAAACTTATTCAAAATGGCCATCAGATCAGCCAATATTTTCATCTTCTATTCCACTCAATATTATATGATCGGCTTACACCTTTATACTTTCTTCTTACTTTGGGTTCAATTCAAATAGTTTCTATTCTATTAATTTGTTTTTAAAATAGTCCTTTTTTAATTTTTGAGAAATTTAGACATTTTATTTTGAAGGCTCATAAGTTGGCAAAGTATGAGTATATATATGTTTATATATGGCAAAGTATATAGCTGGAACTATTTAGATTTTTTAATTTCACAGCTTTTCTTTCTTTAGAATGTTTGGGAACTCATAATTGAACCAAGGTATTTTCATTTTAATCTCCCTTTATAAAAAGCAGAAATTACTGAGCTATTTAATTATATCTCAAATCACTGCCTGTAACTTATCTAAAGATTTAGGAGCATTATACGGCCATCTGTTCAGAGCAGATTTTTAGATGATATTAAAATGATACCATTAAAATTACTGTCATCTTGGATTTTAATAAAATTGCTATACACTAACTTTCAAATTTCCTTTCTTTTACTACTATAATATATGTATACTACTACATTATATATATTATACATTCACTTTCTTGCCTACGTAAAAACTGAGAAAATCAAACAATTTATTTAATTGTAATAGTATAACAGATAAATAAATGAAGTACAAAATGATCAATGTTTTAATCAACCAATGTAATTAATTCATTAATAAGTACTTAATACAGGGTTATTCAGAGGAATCGAATGTTTTTGAAGCACGCAGTACACAACGACTAGAAGAGTGGGGGAAACCAGCACAGTATTATTCATTTCAGCAGGCTTTGCCATTTTAATCCCCATGTCGCTATGTTAAAGTGGAACACCGTGTGTTCCTGTGGTTAGGTGCCAGAACTACAGAGGCGGGGAATAAACATTGAAAGTGTTTGGTTTCAGCAGGATGGGGCCGCAGCCCATACTTAGAATTTAGTAGGCTTGAACTTTGTATTGCAGAAAGAGGACATCATTTAAGTGATGTAATTTTCTGTAAATAGTAGAATTAAATATTTTTTTCAATGCATAGTAAATGGCATTATGTAATTTCATGTTAATAAATAAACTATTCATGTAAAATCAACCGAGTACTCATTATTTCAAAAACATGCGATTCCTCTGAATGACTCTGTACATCCTCAAAATACCAACCAATCAAAAATGTAATCAACCTAATTTAAATGAATGAAGATAATTAATATAATTGCTATTCTATTAATAAACTTAACATTGTGAAACTTTTTTTTTTTAGTTTATAAGCATAACTTAAACAACAGAATATGGACTTTAGAAACAATAAAAATAATATATTTAGGTATTTACATAACAGTTTTAGAAAATAATAATAAATTGAATTAAAAAGACCAAAGAGTTATTGAACAACCAGTTTTCAATATATTTCTTGTTTTTAAATTGAAACACACCATTTCTGCTTTTTTAAACAGAATTTTAGAAATTTATGATATACCATTTTTAGCATTCTCATTCAAAACTTCTTTTTTGACAATCTCGAATTATTTACATTCTTCTTATTTATAAAACTAAATTTTAATTAATAAACATAAAATTTAGCAACTTTAATAATCAATTAATTAATATACTATGCAACTATCAATTTACGAATTCATAAAACAAATGATTTTAAATTTTAAAAGTCAAATATCATAATTAACTTTTATAATTGTTAAAAAATTGAAAAGCCATACCTCAAAAGTTTTGAGTGATCCAAATCCTTGCTGGATGGGAGTTTACAAGCAGAAACAACAATGATTCTTCTGCCTGCAGTGTCGTCTCCAAAAACTTCAACAATACCATATTTTGCAACATCACTGAAAGCATCGTAATCTTCATCACCGTATTGATATGTTAGACTATCGTAACCAGTAGGTGCATCGACCAGTTCCTCTTCAAAATTTTCTTCAATTGTGCCATCGGAAACTGGGGATTCTAAATAATCATAACTTGCAGCTAATGCTTCAACTTTGGCATCAAGTGCTAAAAAAAGAGAATTGAAAATCTTGTCCAAATGAAAACAATTCTCTTTTCATTACACATAAATTAAACATGCAATTTAAAGCAAAATTCCAAATTATATGGATCTCAAATTCTAAATATTATTTTTCTAATTAAATAATGTTTATGTTCTTAGACACCAGCAAATAACCACAGCATGTTTTATTTACTGTGCCAAATATGTATAAAATACAGAAATTTATTGATTCAAATTTCAAATATTATTAAGTCATAATGAACTTTATATCTGAAATAAAAAGCAGGCTCTAATTATAAAAAATCTTCAATGGTAAATCATAAGTTATGTCATGATTAATTACAAATACTAAAAGTCTACCTTTCCCTAACCATCCCAAAAGTCTTTTCCTATTTACATAACTAAAAAATAACAGTTTTTCCACAGGTTGCCACTTCGAATTGAGTCACAATAAGCTTTAACTGTTTATTTGATTTCCAAAAAATACTAGTTATCATGATCTTTTGTATCTTAAAGAGAATGTAATTATGGGAAATGTGTATATTTCGGGAATCGTTTCAATAAGAATAATTCATTTCAATTCAATAATAGTTTCCACTAATATTTAGAAGTATAGATGATATATGTTTGTTGAAACATTCATTTATTGATGAAATGATAACCAAAATCTACTCATAACCCATAATTAAATAATTTTGGTTCCACAATAAAGCTCATGGTAACTTATAGTTTTGGACTATATTAAGAATGAAATGATTAAACAATTAAAAGTTGTTGTAACTCAACTTGAAGCAACAACCTGCAGAACAGATACCAACAAAACTAATTATAGAATATTTTACTAACATTGATGAGTTTATCAAAGCTCATACAGTATTCACAATCATACAGAAGGGAATAATCATGAATTAATGGTGTTTTATATTCAAGTAGACTATTTAAAAATACTTTTTCCAAAAGAGAAAACTAAAATATTTTTGAATTATTATTGCTTGGTTTCATCTGTAAAGCAATAATATAATAAATACTAAATCAAATACAAACCTAGATCAACAGAGGCGGTCTGAAGTTCTGTGTCATCAAATTCTAAATTAGGTTCATAATCATGAAAATCTGATAAACTGGGATAAGGTTCTTCAGTATCATTTTGTACATCTGTCAATCAAAATAACCATAAAATTTAAAGATGTAATACTTATACACGGACTAAATAATTAATTTTAAACCAAAATCATAAATATAAATTGCCATAAATCAACAGGAAATATGAAAAGGACAAAAGTTAACTATAGGGATGTGGAAATATTAAGATTTGTTCCCTACTTGTAGCTTTCATCAATGGTTGGTTCGTGATATGTGGTTCAGTCATCCTCAAAAATGATTAGATACATCAACGAACAGATCCTACCCTCTGTCGAATAGAATTAACTGGAAAACAACTAAAACGATAATACCAAAACATCACATCACCCCTCAATTGGCAGTTTCAGCTGATCTACTACCCAAGCCACTTCGATAATATCCAGGTCATGTAACTTATAAAATGATTACCAACATAACTTCTTGTTATGAGCTGTCAAACGTCGATTCAAGTCGGGAATTACCATCAAATAATTCCAACCTGACTATATTTTTACGTTGATAGTATCCTTCTATGCGTCACTTCCTTAAAATGACGCAGAGTCGGTGAATGAAATAATAATAGGCTCGTGCGTCATATATCTTCCTCTTGTCTCACTCCTCAGAGTCTCGTGAAATCAGTTATCAATTGATTTCACTATTCCTAATTAATCTATCCTTGGTCAATTCGATAGCTTATTAAAAGTCATCCAAGAGTGATTTAGAATTTTTTATTTAGGAGGGGTCATCACAATACTAAGCAAATGTGCATGCAAGAATTGCTGCGGGAAATAGATGCCCTGAATAGAACCCTTACGTCAAAGTGCTTATCCAGGAAAGACAGTCATCAGACCAACGATGACCAAAGGGAGTGAGACATGGGTATTCACTCATCAACAGAGATGAGAACGAAAGATATTTGGCCCAATTCAGGAGAATGGGCAATGGTGGATAAGGAAAAATATAGATCTTCAGAACATTAATCAGGAACCCGCTATTGTCAATATAATAAAACAGGGAAGGTTGAGATGGCTCGGGGATGTGGAAAGCATGAGTCAAGTGGAGGAAGACCACGTCTATAATGGATCGATGATGTAGAGCAAGATCTGGAAAACATGGGAGTGAAAAGGTGAAGAGAGAAGGTTAAGGACCACTAGGCGAGGAGGAAGCTCGTCAGGGAGCCCTAGGTCCTGCAAGGACTAATGAGACTATCAGTTATTTAGCGGAACAGATACCCACTCCTGGATTTAGCTATACAACCACTAGTTACTAGCAACTGAATGACTCAAATTGTTTTCACACATTTTTTTACCTGCTTTGCGCGGCCCATTGTTTGGGAACCATTGATTTAGCATAATCTATTCATTGTTTATTAATAGAATTTATGAAGGATTTTGAAAAGTTCTTTTCCGCCATGGTTGCATATCTCAACGGGAAGGCTATATCTGCAGCGCCAGTGAATCTATGGTTAGGTCTAATTTTATCGTGAGAGAGTTAACTGTATTGAGGAAAGCGGAACCATGTCATTCCTTTTGTTTTTAGGTTGAAATAGAGTTGTAATATAAGCAGTAACTCTTTTTCAAGCCAATGTGTGACTTAGCCCCTTATTCACTACGAAAATAACGCGATTCCGCTTCCTCAAGTACAACTAATTTTGGAGAAAGTGCGATTTAACCAATTATTCACCGGGGCTGGAGATATATCTTCAGCGTCTTGTTATTTCTTAGCCTGTTGAAGGCACGTGTATGATCTTGTCTTCATCTGGCAGCTTCACGTCTTCTGCTTTTGAGTACAGGAGTTGTGGCTCTAACTGTCCTTCTACGTTTTGGCCATTTATCAGATCCTCAAAAAAATATATATCCATTGTGCTAGGCAGGCTCGTTGGTCAGGTAAGAAAGCTTCCTGCTCATTTGCACTTTTTGAAGACATTTAAGTATCGCTTCGAGTTAGATCACTACAACTTTTAAATATTAATTTTATTACCGACTGTATCTATACATATTATAAAACAAAGTCCTCGGCCACGTCTGTTCGTGATAAACTCAATAACTTCTGCACTGATTTTCATGCGGTTTTCACCAATAGATAGAGTGATTCACCAGGAAGGTTTAGGTATATAATTTGTCGAGGTTTTGTAAATGGGTTGGAATATCGACGGTTTTCACCGAAAACGCTGCTTGCCTGATCCCGTGCAAGATAATAAATTCGTATATGAAGAAATATTTGTTTTTGTTTTTATAATTTCTATATAATAAAGTACCATAAGTTGAGATGGAAAGAAAGAAAATCAAGACTCCCAAATAAGCCAATGATATTAACGCGGGTACGTGATAAAAAAAAACATTACTCAGACAAATTATGTAGGCATAATATGCCTTATTAACAGAGCAAAGCTGGGGTTGTTTGTTCATTTAACGTCACTTTATGCTGCTATGGCTAATCGGACGATACTACAGTGGGAGCTCTAAATTTTGCCTACCCAGGTAAAATTAGGATAGGGAGTACCTGACATCGTACAGGCTCGGGACCCCCGTTTAACGTCCCTTCCGAAGGACAGCGTAACTAAGGATTTTTTACTCCCTTAAAAAAATCCAAGGGTCACCTGCCGGGCTACGAACCCGCGATCTTGGCAAAGCTGGGGTTGGTCGCTAGTTTAGAATAAAGAACCCGATTTACACAGTTAAGGTTTTATCATCATCTATACTTCGAAATTGTCAATTTGTTTATTTCTTGATGAAATGATTACCGAAATGTACACATTTCCAATAATTACTCTCTTTTTTAAATACTAAAACTGACGATTATTTTTATTTTCGATGATGATAAAAAGGAAACAAATGAAAAGTTATAAGTTGTGATCTAACTCGAAGCGACACCTGCGGAACTGATACCCTTCTTTATCTAATTTTTTTGCTTTAGATGCTAGTACTTTTCTTCCCTTAATTTGGACCTATATTCCTCAAACGTTTAATTTGTACACTTGTACTGATCATTAACTTCTGTAACAGTTTAACAATCTACACCAAACCATAAATTCCAGGAATTATTTTTCAATCATCTCAGAACATCTTCGTCTATCTAAACAGATATCCCATGTTTTATCTTCTGTGGTTTGCATGGATCTTATCTGTGAAGTTCCTGCAAATGTCCTGAATTAAATTTCTTTATTTTGTACTGTAATCTGTAATGGCTAATAGCAATTTTTGTTGAACCAAAATCAAGTCCTGTTCCAACATTGCTAATGCTACAAGTGTATCAGTATAAGGTCTATTTAATTGACTATGAGTCCATCCTTGGTTTCCAGGTTCCCTTGAGTATACTTTTAATACTCCAATCGTGTGATGACAATATTAGGAGATTTAAGATATAACAGTTTATAATTTGTGGACCAGTATCGCAGTTTTCTTCATGTGGACTGAGTATAAATATCTAGTTTAATACAAAAATATAAATATCTTCCCGTTCGTCTCAAGCAATGACTTTCATATAATTGCGAGTAAGAGAATCTAAAGTAGCTTCAAGCAGACAATAAAACTCTTCTTTTTCGCCTTCAGTTGAGAAGTCTATGCTCAGAATTCCATCAATCTGTCCAGACGTGGAATTTTGCAGTTAGTAAATCTTTATTTTTCGATATATCGAACTCCAATTTCAATAAATTAAAAATATATCGATGCTCATCTTATTCTTTCTTTTTTATCCATTAAATTGAAAATAATAAACAAGTTAGTTTTTCTTTATAACATAGAAACATGCCTTCTATTTCCATTTTTTCCCCACTTGGATTCTCCAAGATATCTTCACCGAGTGTTAATTCTATTGAAATCATTAGTCTCACTAATCTCATTCATATCATCTCAGGCTCATTTAAATATTTTTTATGTTTCCTTTTGTCAATACATTTATTTTTTGATTTAACAAGAGCATCGATACATTAATACATGACATCTCTTAACATAAAATCTTCATTCAGTTGCAGTAAGTTTCAACTAAGTAACTCCTTTAGTTCTACTTCACACAGACGAAGATTAAATTATTGTGAAAACCAAACAGTTTATCAGGCTAATAGGCATGCCAGAAAGGTAAACTGTTGTATTCAACCTTGGTCACCATTGTAAACAATATGTGTCAATAACATTTTTATTAATGTTGGCAGAAAATCCATTAACTTTGTATACATAAAAAAAAAATTATGAATTGAGGACATTGACTTTTAATATACCCTTTTAGCTCACCTACATTAATATGATTAGGCGATACTTAAAAGATATAGTACAGTAAATAAAAAAAAATGTATATTTATGATCTGGGTCTAATGTATACAAGATAGGATTTTATTTCTAATGTATTTTAGATAGGATTTCAATTGTAACAAAATAAATAGTGCTACAAGATAAACTTTTAAATTACCTCTTACGCAATGTGGTATAAATAGAAATATATCACAACAATTTTTATTATTTTATAGTAATTACTCGTATAACTATACAAAAAACTGAGAGACGGCTAACATTTTATAAAACTTTTAATTTACAACAATGGAATGATAGCTGATATTAATTAAAATAATAATAAATATTTGGTAATGGTCAGCTCAAAAAACTCAAGCTCTTAACTATACTGACTTTTATTAAAAACTGGACACTTAGATTTTTGGCAAACTATTATAACATTTATATTTTAAAACAATTAATATACTCAGTGTGGATGGCATGATCGCTCACATCATTTTAAGTGGAAGTTCTAGTCTTCCACACTGAATGTGTAAATGGACAATTGTCGGAAACAAGTATTCCCATTCGATAATTAAAATATGTTATTACTGACTGTATAAATCAGTAACCATGAGTATACTCCAGTCATTTTTTGGAATGTTTCATTCATATAATCATAAATTAAGTTTTATTTAGAGATTCCCAAGCTTCATCTTCCCATTTGTTTTCCCAGTCGTTCTTCGAACTAGTTTTAGTTTTGTTAAAATTAGAATTATCTTTCCAAGAGTCCCAGGTTTTTAGAGGCTCATTTGACGGTGGTGACCTGAAATCATAAAAACAAAAAAATATTTACTGTTTAATGAAAATAACATATGCTAAGAATTAAACACAGTCGAATCTTCATTCAATAATATATTGAACTTGTCAGTTTTATTCTATAAGAACTTGTACAGAAATAAAAACTTTAATTGTTCTTAACAACTGAACTCCTAAGGGTATACAAGGTAAACGTGAACTAATCTTCCTTAATATATTTATATTAAATATTCACTGAAGAGGTTGTCAACTCCGAATATGTGTACAATATGTACTTAACAGAATTCGAAAATTTGATATTGAATTAATAATTAAATTTATAGATTTCTCTCTTCTAGACTAAAGCCTCAGTTTATGACAAAGTAGGGAAAGATTGATGCTATTTTAAGACGGTTTTCGACCATAGCATTTAATCAAATAACTATGATGTGGTATTTATTTGAACCAGAATTTCATAATTTTAATTAGACAATAAAATATCATTTCTGATTTAATGCTTTTGTAAGTTGAAGTATACTTTTATATTTTAATCTACTTTAATTATTATAGTTTAATTTTTTAATTTAATATTTGATCAGTCTAATACATTTTGAATCATTTTTTTTTTTTTTTTTACCGAATATAACAAGGTAACATATAAAACATTAGATTTGTTTTTCCTTGCACTTTTTTTTCCCCCTTAAGTATTCTAAGATTAAGCTAGGAAGTTATACACTGACCTACTAGATAGACTGTTTTTTTAATTCAAACGAAAATATACTCTAAACAATCCAATTTTAGTGGGTTACCATATATTTTTTTTTTAAATCATAACTCCTATGGATTATTTTAAGTAAACTCCCTATATCATAAAAAAAATTAAAAATAAGTTTATTGATCTTATAAAATGTTTATGTGTGTGTGTGTGTGTGTGTATGTATAAAGGTATAAGTTCTTATTTTTATTTTATTTAGGTTCTGTTTCATTATCATAAGAAGTTATTTTTTATTTATTATTATTTAATCAGCTTAATGATTGACTTTTCTGCTTATTTTTTTCTTTGTACTCTAAGGCTCTAAAGCCCGCAAGAATGTACAGTTATGTTATTCTAACGGGACTTGTCCCAGAATAAATAAAGAATTTATTATTATTATTATTATTATATTCATTTTTATTTTAGTTCTCACTTTGCAATGAGTTTTAAATTTATAGGTAGAAGTAGATGGTTTCACCTCTAGGTAGAAAAGAGAAAAGAATTATTTATGATTAATCTGTGTCACCAGCTGAAAATTTCTAAAATTAACAGCAAATGGTCCATTCACTACAACAACCTTCCCCAAATCGGTGGAATGTTTTTTGCAGCTCAGGCTCCCGAGTGTCCAAGTTTAAACTCATAAAAAAATTTACATGGAAATCGCGAGTTTCAATGGTCATTTTTGATGCCAAACCACTATACAATGTTCACTAAATTGTCATGATAGTAAATATTATAAAAAAAAGAGAGGTTTAATAACTGCTCATTACAATTTGTAAACAACAGAAGTTTAACTAATTCCACTTTGAATTATAGAAATAATAAAAATGGACATTTCATATAAAAAAATAAACAGCAATAATAATAATAATAATAATAAAGACTTTATTTGTTCTGGGACAAGTCCCTTCAGAATAACATTACAGGAATAATTTATAACCAAAATGTCTTAAGAGTAAAATAGATTTCATTTAGTTAATTAATTACAATTAAATTAATAAATAAGGAATAAATAAAAAAATGATCAATTACCTCCTAAAACAATGTTTAAAGAAAACTATTTTCTATAAAGGAAAAATAAAATAAAAATAAGATATTAAAATTATAGAGAGAGAAACAATTGATAGTCAT
Organism: Troilus luridus; assembly: GCA_964056705.1. Taxonomy (NCBI): domain Eukaryota; kingdom Metazoa; phylum Arthropoda; class Insecta; order Hemiptera; family Pentatomidae; genus Troilus; species Troilus luridus. Next base: position 19,144,954 of record OZ057413.1, read on the forward strand.
ATATATATATATGTATACAATTTTTTGAAAAACAAGATAACAAAACAAGGAATAAAATAATGAAAGAAAAAATATAAACAATACTAACTATGATAACTATTAAAGCTATTATAAATAAGTAAATATAAAGATATGTGTCGGGAAGTGTGAACAGCCAAATTAGCATAGAAAGCAAATATATACATATGCACACCTCAATCACAGGCGTAAGCACATATACAATTAGGCAGATACACACATATAAATAAAATAAATCATTCATCCATCATTAGAAAACCTTAATCTCAAAACTAAACGTACTATTTCTGATTTTTTTGGGATTCTAAGGAAATTAGGTGATTGAATATACGGGATTTAATATCGTTCAGTGACTTTCAATAGGTTTCTCTATCCTGACAGTCTGAGTCCTTCAGTCAGGCTGAATCCATGTCGACCCTGATCTCCTTGAAAAACCCCGTCCTGTTTTTGCTCTGGTGGAATTGCTGGAAGATTTCCCGATTTAACCTTTCAGGGCTCATCCTCATCACATGTCCATAGAATTTAAGTCTTCTTACCCTGATGTCGGTCTCCAGGGTTTTGTTGTTACTGTATATTTCTTTGTTGGACTTTAGCCTGTATCCTTCGGTTGTCTTTTTGGGCCCTTAGATTTTCCTAAGGATTTTGTTTCTACTTTCACAAGCTTTTCCACGCAAGGGTCTCATAGAGTATCACGGTGTTATAGTGTTGGACTTTGGCTTGAATGGATAAGTTCTTTTTGTTGTAGAAGTTCCTGAGGTCGAAACACAATCTCTCCAGACTTTTAGTTGATTATTGTACAGTTTTTATTTATTTATATAACAGTGGTAAATCCATGAGCAACTTATCCCCAGCTGTTCTGTTGTGTTACTGGCCGAGTGCAGAGCAGTAGTGGCGTATCTTTCTCTATTTTATGACTAGTTATTTTTACGTGATTATGACCTGGATTTGTTATACGGCTGCTAATTAAACTGTTCCAAGTAAACAGGCTATTATTTATAAGAACTTAGCACCTCAATCTATGAACTCTGATAATCCTTAAACAAAAACAGTTATTGAAATAATATTGACTTATTTACATAGAGGTTGCAGAAGGCTCATAGAGAAGTGATGACTTTTCTGTAGTCGTACCGCTTGGGGACTGCGGGCTCTGCTGAGGTGATGGGATGTTGCTCCCTGCTATGTTCTGCCACCCGCTTCTTCCGAGATCGCTCATCTGGAAGAATAATGAGCTGAATAAAATTGTATATTTACAAAACTTATCTGTAATATTCACTAAAATTATCATTGATTCTTGAGGAGAATAAACAATATACCAGTATTAAATGCGATTATTAATTTATCAATAGTTAGTTAATGAAACTATGAGAGGTAGAAACAAGAGTCCGTAAGATAAATCTATGCCTAACTTATCTCCCACCAACAATGGAAAAAAAATTTGAAGAGTATAAATATAAGAAAATGTAAGTAAGAATGTAAATATCGAGTAAGAGGAAATATTAATGATGAAAATGATTCTTGAACAATAAAAAATTTGATCTACACATCATTCAACTTTTACTAACCATGCTTACTTGAAATAAATCTTTAAGTTTCCGTAGAAATGTATATTTTTATATTGTTAAATATAACAATAGAAATTTTATTACTATTTATTAATTTTATATTTTAATATTAATTATATTGCATATCTATGTTATTACACTTATTTCTGAAAATATATTTCCTGATAGAGAAAATATTTATATAGAAAAATTAGCAATTAAGTCCTTCAGTTTGTTTGAAAAAAATATATAACAACGTTGTTTTACTCCTTAATTCTATCCTTGTCTTTCCCTTTATTGTAATAATAAACTTTAATAGGACATTAAACAGCTGCATATCACACTTTATTAATTGATTTCTCATATATTGTTTTATTATCTTCATAGATTTCATTTCACTCTTATTTTTTATAATTTAGTTTACAATATATTTCATTCTCATACTTTCTATCTATATTGCTCTGAGGTGGTGCACTGTCAGTGTTATTCATTTTATATTTTCTCAACCTTTGACGATGAACTACAAGTTAGACCGAAACATTGGAACATTATAAATAAGTTTGGGTTATTTGTGTACAATTCCTTGCTCAAACTAATGACCGTTTTCTACATTACTCAGAAATTAAATTTAAGGTTTAATAATTTAATGAGTAACTAAAATGCCAATAATACATTTTTATAATTTTAGCCTATTCCTTGAAATTATCTGCAACAAGTGAGGAGACTGAATATCATATTTTTTTTTAAATTTATTTAAAAGAGGATATTGCATTTCAGACATCAATAAAATTTAACATTCATGAAACCACAGCTCGTATTTTATAGGTAAGTGAAAGTAATATGAAGAAGACTGAGAAAAAAAACAACATAAAAGCAGAAATACATTATTATTTTCTCATCTTTCTTCAATATTTTAATTATAAGATATCTAATCCCAGAATCTAAAACTAAAGACCAAATCAGAAAAGCTGAATTGGATATAATTATTTAGTAAAAATAGGTTAGGAGATAGTGGGTAAGGAATGAAGAAAAGCAAAAGGTGAAATACATTAATATCAGCTATTTTTTAAATACTTCAGCTATAATTAATAAAATAATGTTTCTTCTTGTCTTATTTGGAGTAAATAAGTAAATAACTAAATCAGTTATGTAAAAATAAAAAATTTAAAATAAAGCCAACATTTAAACAAAATTAATAAACAACTAAAAATAACAAATGTTTACCTTAGATGCCAAATCAGTTACTTGAGTGCTTACTTCTTCTAATAATTTTCCTTCTTTAACCTGGGTTTAAAATAATAAAATAAAAAATAAAAGAAACAATAAATAAAATAAAAATTAAATATACATAATCAAAAATCAATAATGAACATAAAATTAAAAACTAAATAAATGATAAGAGTAGGGAATATCGATCCTACCAAGCATTGGTAATACATAACAGTTAAGACTTAAAATTCAGAGCTAATTGAAATGTTAATTTAATACCACAGGATTTGTCATGTTTATGGTAAATTCATAAATGTTAAAAACCTGTAACCACTGTGACCAGTGAACGAGTCTGGGGTTCAGTACATAGTAGAGACTGTACTGTTTCATGGACAACGGTTCTGCAAGGAGATAACTTGTCCTAGGTCACGCTCAGCCGACAGATTTCCCCCCCTTTTTTGGGTACCCTACTTTTATATTTTATAGAGGCTGGGTGAGCACCAGGAGGGTCATAGATCCTATATGATCCATCTCCCGCCGCAAACAGACTAAATAAAACTAACTGCTTGCAGTGGGATTTGAACCAGGATTTCCGGCATGGCTACTCAGTGCTCTACCACTGAGCCGATCAGCTCATAAATGTTAAACAGAAAATAAATTTTCTACCATAACTGGGCTTGAACGGGAGTTGAGATTATAGTTAGTACTTTACCCGTTGAGCTACACCACACAAATCCCAATTCATAACATAATTAATTTTTTTAGGGATCTTTATAACGTTAGTTTTATACAAATTATTTATTTTCCAAACACCTTTTATATTTTTAAATAACTTTTTAGAGCGCTAGTCCCATCTTTAAGAACTATGTTAACTAGAAAAAAAATCAAGAGAAATAAATACAGGAAATGCCAGTTAAATTTCAGTCTTCGTATTAGCTTGTGTTTGTTTATTCATTTAATGACACTTTACGCTGCTACGGCTAATTGGACGATGCTACACCAGGAGTCCTAAATTTTGCTTATTCAGGTATAATCAGGATGAGTATCTGGCACTGCAGCGACTCGGCCCCCCTTTTATGCCCCTGCCGAAGGATGGATTAACCAAGAATTTTTTTCTCCCTTTAAAAAATCCAAGGGCCAACTGTGGGGCAGTGAAACCGTGACCTTAAATGCTTGTTATCCCAACTACCACACCACAGATGACCTCACATTAGCTCTTGTCTTCTATCTCCAAAATTCAAAATTAGAATTTATAAAACCATAATTCTTCCAATTATTTTTTGTGGGTGTAAAATATGGCCACTAACTTTGAAGGTTGATCTTACGGGTTCCCATGAATGTAAGCAGCGATTGGCGATATCCGCTTCAAGCCTTTGTTTTTGGCAAGTCTTAGGATAGGATACATTTTATACTATCTTTAAGTAGAATTGATTATTGTATAGTACAATCAAATCTAAAGAACTCAATTCCCATTAAGTATTATTAGCATTAATAGTTTTTAAAGTATGCTCACGAAGGACAGAAAAAAAAGCTAGATAGTGAACTCTATTCCCAAATAAAAAAAATAATAAATATATAAACAAAAACAAAATAAATACTATAAAATAAACTGCAACTAAATACCTTATCCGATACTGTACCACCTATTTCTGCTACCTTTTGTGTTGCGATGCTCCCAATCTTCATAGCACTTTCTGTTGTTTTACTTGCTATTTTTACAGCTGATTTGGAAAATAGGGACCACCCCTGAAATGGAATTACAAATCAATGAAACATAACGGTTTTAATCATCATTAATGGGCAAATAAGGAAAAATTAAAATCTCTATCATATTATAAGCGGATTTTGTATTCAGTATTCTTTAATACAGTAATTAAGGTCCCTCTGGGCTGTAGAGCTCCACCGTAAGTAACTATCAGTTGATTGTATCATATCGAATTATATATTTCTGATGCTACAGAGCTTCCTGTCCTCCTCAACAATAAGGTCCAGGCTCCCAGGTTCTTTGCTTCTCAATCCACTCCATGCTTCCATTTTCCATTCACATTGTTGTCACAGGAAAAGGAGGGAGGGAGAGATTAAGTGAAATGAGAGGCACAAAGAGGAGCTCAAAAAGAAAAGTATTCCACCACAAGAATGTGTTAGTTTGACATCAATCAATATAACTATTCTAATCAATGTTTAGTGACATAAAACTATTACCAATCCAATACCAACTATACCAGTCCATTAACTCTCATACATACATACATATACATCCTTCATATATCTACAGTCTCCTCCAATTCAAATCCTCAGTTCAACACCATAAAACAAGATCCCGCCTTTTTGATCTCTATATACATTCACACAGAACTAAAGCATTCGAACGTTCCTTTCCCGGCTGCTCCACCAAAGTGTGGAACTCAATCCCTCCTAACATCCGTCATGCTCCCTCATTATCATCATTTAAATCCTTGCATTTCCAACATGTCCTAACTTCCCAAAAAGATGCTCTATAAGCAGTTTTGTCATTTACTGAGAATGTAAGGTATATAATAATTGACTGTGTATTTAGATATTTAAGTATTTCCTTTTAAATTCTTTTCTGTCATTTTTTACCCGCTTTATAATTTGTATCATGTAGCCTTCTGGCCAGACATATATTATGTTTCTTTTTCTGTTCATGTTTGTTATTCTAAAGGGACTTAGTCCGAGAATAAAGTTACTTTTCTATTCTATATTAATCATTTCAATTTCAAAATGGCATAAAAGTATTATTTTTATTCTTACAGATTGTCCAAAGCTGCTAAGAGAGGTAACAGCAGAGTCAAAGAGCTCTTGTGATGTACTGCGAGGTGGAGGGTCCATAGTATAACCAAAACCTGAATATTTTCCTCCTTGGCTAGGAGGGAGATCACTAAAAACAAATAAATACATTTATTTTGGAGTTCATGAAAATGCAATATTAAAGAGCAAATTTTTAAGTTTTACTTTACATACTTTGGCCTTGAAGAATTCTCAACTTGCTTTCTAGCGAAAAATGCTTCCTTTTCATCTTTAAATTCTTGAGAATTGAAGTTTTGATAACTTCCAGAATGAGAGTAGGATTGCTGATCTCCCATCTGATATGAAGACTGGTTTTCAGAACTTGAATAATTATCACTACAAACATTATACATGTTAAAAATGAGCACAAATTATATACTTAATTTTAAAATCATACTTGAAGAAATTAATTGACATTTTAAGTTAAATACTATTAAAAAAAGGAAGCTAACAAACTTCATAACATAACATAAGTAGTTGGAAGAATGGAAGAATGAGAATCATTGAATAATATTAAAAGTTTTTTTTATTATTTATTTATTGATATATAACTATATTAATAATATAACAAGTAAATAGGCTAATTGATACATAATGACACGATATAATGACAAGTAGAGAAACTACCCACTGGTAGTACTCAAATCGCATGATCAACTAAGAAGGGCACGTGGCCATCTTCTTTTCAGACGCCTCGGAGGATTATCGGGAATTGAAGAGAAAGCTAGGTTTGAAACTAGAGGGTTTGAGTGGAAATGAAGTTTGTTATGAAAGGATAAATACCGTGTTCGGGCCAAATCAGCAACAAATGGGACATTAAGGTCGTTATGGATGACTTTATTCTTAACAAAATAAGGAGCGTTGAGGATTTTGGATTGTAGGGATTCGATACAATAAGAATTCGATGGCTTAGTAGAGCCCCAAAGCTCTACTCCGTAAGTCCAAATAGATCGTATGATGGTCATGTAGATGAGTCTTTTGTAGTTAATTGGGAGCTTAAAGCGTTTGTCTATTAAGTGTTGAAGTAGCCTGAAACGTCGAGCGGTTTGTTGTCTTTTCAGTCTTGTATGAGGATTTCAGGTTAATCGTTTGTCGAGATGCAACCCTAAGTATCGGATCTGTTCTACAGGCACAAGTGGGATATTATTACAGGATACTGATGGGCAGGAAGTCATTGGTTTACAACGTAAGGTAAAAGTGATGGGATTTTAGAGAATTTAATTTAATTCTCCAGTTTTGACACCATTCATCAAGATCAGTGATATGGGTTTGGAGGCTTTGGGATACAATAACTGGATTGGTGTTGACTGATAATACACATGTATCATCAGCATACGTGGTAAGGATAGTATTAGGATGAGTTGGGATGAATATTAAAAGTATTTATCTTTCAATACATAATCCAACATTTTCAATGCTATCAGATTATAACTTTCAAACTGAAAAGTTAGATAAACTATGAAATAAATAAAGTAATGCTGTAAAATACAGGGTTCTACCTACACCATCTGACAAACATGACCTGTTATTTATAAGCATATAGAATACTCTTTAGTATTACAATTAGTACATTCTGTTAGGCCAAACTTTGAATCTATATTCAAGAGTATAATACTGTACTCATCACAAACTAAGAGATCTTTTTTCTATGAATGAATATTACTATTAGAATTATAATAAACTTTTAAAATTATGAAAATATAACCTAAACTGAAATGCTTTCAGAAGTAATAATTCTTTCTTATAAAAGCGTGCAATTTTTACTCCCTTAAAAAAATCCTAGGGGCATCTGCTGGGGTACGAACCCACAATCTAAGGAAGTGAAGCCACAACACAGACAACCCATATTGCATTCGAAACAATTTATTTTGTGGTGAATTACTTTAAATGTTTTAAATTTTTAGGTATACTTAGTTTTTCTGAAATGTGTAGAGGGAGGTGTTTGATCCTGTTTATTTGGGTTTTCTATTATCTAATTGGAACATTATTTATGCTGGTACACTTTATGTTTTAGGTATTAATTTAAAGTATAAATCATTTTAAGAAATTGTAGCCTTAGTAAAGTCATTGTTTCTCCTAACGTGTGATAAGTAAACAAAATTATCTTTGATTAAAATGTTTTAATATGATGATTAAATAATTCTAAAAATCAAAAAGGTTCTCTCATAAGACATGCAGTCCTTAACTTTATCATCTTTCTTAAGTATTAAGAATATTTTTTATTTTACCCAACACCAATAATAATAATTTGCATGGAATCAATTGTTGGAAGATTGAGTTTCTACTAACAACTATGTTATGACAGCAGAAAAACTTAATTTAATTAACTTAGGTTAAACAAATTAAACTTACTTTTGTGATTTGCTTGAACTATTATAATTTTGAATGTTAGCACTTGCAACAGACCATTCTTTTCCTTGAGCTAAAGCTGAAATCTAACATTAAAAAGTAATTGATCAGATAATTAATAATTAAAAAATATCTTTGATTAATATAATGAAGAGAAGACATTAAATTAAAGTGTTAAAAAAAAACTGACCTTATCACGATATAATGCTGCAGCTCTGCAATTGTATCGGCGGTTTAATGGAATAGTTTCATCCCAATCATCTTGTGAATCAAAAAATTCTCTAGCTTTCCTGTTACCGCCCACCTACATCAAAAGAATGTCAGTATTTGATAAGAATTAAACATCACTGCTTAGAAACATCTTGTCACCTTCATTTTTTCTAGCTCTATATCTTTCCATTTATCCATTGTTATAGACCTGACAAATGAAATATGCACTCCAAGACCCCGATGTTTTCCAGAGCATTCTAAGCAAATCCAAATCCCATAAGTGACAGATGCCCATTGTGGATTATGGGTTCCACATTCAAAACATTTCTGAAAATTAAATATCAATGCTTACAATACACTTGTACAAAAATATAACAACTTCCAATGTGAATTTAATTCATGTTGAGAAATAAATATGGTTGGAAAAGTTTACCATATTGTCATTTTTTGTCATCAAATCTTGAAGAACTCTTTTAGTTCTAGGGCTAGCCATGTTTCAATTGTGCATATAATAATTTTAAAAAATCGAAACAGATGAATTAAAAACACTAACAATAGGTCAGGTTACAACAGCCACCAGAAACCCAAGGCATCTATTCTTTACACAGATCATCTGATGAACGTGTCTTCACTGTCAGTTTGATATCTAACCTACCGTCCCGGACAGACGCATCAGAATAAATTAGAAAACACTAACATATATGGATATTTTAGATTGTTTTCATATACTTGTGATTAAAATTATGAATTGTTCTTAAAATTACAATTAGTAATGCTTTAATTAATTACAATAATTATTTATAATTTTTTGTTAATTGTTTTAATTATTAAATATTTTTATTTTGAAGAGAAAGGGTTCGAATCCCGCCCTGGGCAAAATCTTTTCTCTTCAAAATAAAATTATTTACAAAAATTATTATTTAAATTTTCAGAGGTAAGAATAGGGATGTGAATAGCCGTCATATACCCAAAACGGTGTTTTTTGTTTTCGTCAATTGGTTTTCTTTTCAGTTACTTTTGGCATTAGTTTTACAATTTTATAGTTCTCATAGGGTTTAACTGGTTGTTTTTTTAATAATCTGATAACAGGGGATAACTAGTTTTTGACTAGAAAAGAAGTTATAACCATTTTATATTCTCTGGAAATTGACGGGAAAATTTTTTTTTGTTTACGTCATCAAGTTCTTGTTAATAAGTTCTTATTTTTATTGTAACCACTGTATTCACTAATGAAGTCAGCTTGTTATGATGCTGCAGTGGCCGAGAATGTAGCGGGGTCTCTTAAATATTTCTTAAATGTTATTTTAATACCCATTTCTGATTAATTACACCACAGAAAAGTTGCAATCAGAAAGTGACCAATACGATATAAATATTGAATACTCGAATTTGCTTCACCTCTTGAAATAAAAGACACGAGACAATAACTAAATAGTTCAAAAATGTTTCATGGTCAAATTTCATGTTGTTTGGACGACAGACGGTCTAGTCATTCTATGTGGATTTCCTCCATCCGTTTTATTTTTGTTTGTTCTATAATGGGGTTTTTTTGTTTGTTATTTTGTTAACCAGTGAAAGTTAGTTATTTAATCCTCTATCATCTAACATTATACAACGTGATGTTCCCTTCGATAGTACTTGATTCCTGGAAACTTTCTCCCGAATCAATTGTTTGGACGTTTCGCTACCTCCAATAAATTAAAGTAAGTTCGACATTATCAAACCTTGGACACCTGCAACACACTTCAATATTTAATGACGTCAACAACCCTTGAGTGTCTCGAGATAGATATTAATTAAGTTTTGTTATTTTGGAGGGCTAGTGCAATAGATACTGATTATTTCCGCTTAATCAACGATTATTTCTGCCTAATCAACGATTATTTAGTGTATATTCAATTTTTTTTCTTTCTCTTCCTCTTTCTTGCCGTTAAGCGTAGAGGAGTCAATCCAATGGAGCCATTCTTCCCTATGCCGACAAATCCTCTTCATTCAAGCCAGGGATTTCCCCCTCCTAGCTCCAAATCATTGAATATAATCTTCATAAAAGATTCTCGGGCGACCTCGAGGCCTTCTGATGTAGGGGAGACATACAAACGGAATCTTGGCCTGTCGTAAATGACGAGTTAAAAAAGGGGCCTATTGTCCATAGGTTACGGGGCCTGTTGCATGTAGGCCATTCACTTACGCGAGAGCAAAACTGATTCAAAGAAATAAAATATATATTTACGTAAGAAAGAAAAAGTAAATAGGAGTTCTTTCATTAATAGAATAATTTACTGGAACCAATAACACTCACTTAAAGGAAGGAGGATTACTAAGAGCTAATATGAAAACAGTTCTGAAAGAGTGTATGTGGGGTCCCTGAAACGGCGGAGCACGTTGTCCTCGCCTGCACCGCGATGGAAGGACACCGTGCCAGATTGTCTAGGAAAACCGGTATCTTCGCCCTCGCCGAGGATGACTTCCACCGGTTGATGGAAAAGGAGAACTATCCCTTCTTCAGAGAGTTCATCTACGGGTGGAAGGAAGTGGTCGAGCCTGCACATTTCTCCATTAGTAGGGTCCGGCCCCTCGGCGAGCCACCGCAGGAGGAGAGAGAAGGAAAGGACTGGCCAGATGCGGCGGACCAGGAGGGCTGGACGGGATCCGGACGGATGGAGACCGCCCAGGAGGCCTAAAGTAAGGTGCACATGCGTGCACCGGGCACCACCACAGAAATTTAATTAATTGTGCCCAATAATTAAAAGGCACCCCCCCAAAAGATGTAATATTTTATAAATAAAGTTGTTGAAAAAAAAGAGTAGATTTTTGGCAGTTGCGGGCGTGCGTAAACCCAACGCATTAACCCGCCACTGCCGAACCCCGTATGCCAGAAATGGCAGGAAGGGTGAACAAAAAAAAGTTCTGAAAGAGTGAGTGGAGCTGTAACTAATACTCAAAACTCTGAACTTATGCTGAGAATTCAATAGATCTGCTTTAACAGACAAGTACCAATTTTTGTAACATAAAAGTATCAATTAGATCTTCAATTATTATTAATTGAAATTAATCACATGTGTCTTCTATTTGATCCAACACATTAAAATCATATGTTTTCCATGGCATTTATTTAATTATATTTTAATAAACTTTTATTAACACAACAAAAATAATTGGGAACAATAGGGGGATTAAAGATTTTCGAGGAAGAATTGAACATTTCATAAATATTTGGATGGACTGCTGGCAGGGATGTGACTTATTTGAGATACTAGTATCTGAAATATAGATACAAGATACAAAATATGTATTTTCATCTTGTATCTAAAATACTTTTTAAAAATTCATTTAAATACCTTTTGTTTGGTATCTTAGTAATTTGTAAATACTTTTAAAGTGATATAATAAAAACAAATCAAAAGATGAATTTTATTACGTTTTAGAGGGTTCTGATTCCTCTATTGCAAGTAGCGAAAACACAGGGTCCACTGGCAGCACCGCTGACTTAGAAACACTGCAATACCTAAATTATAAAGATACCAGCTTAAAGAGCTTAAATGCTTATCCTACAATAAAAAAATATTTTTCAAATATAACACCTGTTGTCAAGTAACACCTGTTCCCTGTGGAGCGACTATTCTCTTTTGGAGGTATTTTGTCTTGTCACATTTGCCCGACCAACGCGACCTATTCGTAAATAATTCACATAAAACGAATAAACTTAAATTCAATAAAAAATTGTTTTCTTACCAAAGTTTTTTATCTAAATTTAAAAAGCTTTTAAAAGATACATATTTTGCATCTAATATTTCAGATAACATTCCAGAAAGTATTTTGTATTTGGCATCTGAAATACTTAATTTAAAAGTATCTTGCATTTTGTATTTCAAATTCTTTGCATAGGGTATCTTGTACATCTCTGACAGCTGGTAGTATAACCTATTGGCTATAAGGAGACTACGCCCCCTTTTTTTAAATCAAAATGTGACATCTCTCTACTGTTAGGAGACTCCAAATTTCACCTTTCCCGATTAATTAAAGAATTTAGCTAATAAAAACATGAAAAGGTTCAATTTAATTACTTTTGATATTCATGGAACACTATTAACATTCAATAGGCCTCTTGGTGAAATTTATTCTGATACTGCTAAAGCTTTTGGAATTACAGTTGATCCTGATGTTTTAACTGACAGGATTCGGAAGCGTATATCTGAAATGAGCATACAACATCCTAATTTTGGATCAAATTCTGGTCTTGGATGGCAAAAATGGTGGAGAATGGTTGTGTCCAAAAGTTTTGATTCCATAGAAGATTACAATAAACGTTATAAAGATTTAGAGCAGCTTTCAGATGTTTTAATCGAAAAATTTAGCAAAAGCCAGGAATGGAGACTGATTGATGGTTCCACAGATCTCCTTGAATATCTTAAAAAAAAAGGTGTACACACTGGTGTGATATCGAATTTTGATCCAAGGCTCCACAAAATAATTGAGGACATAGGCATTCGAAAATATTTTTCTTTTGTTTTAACATCCTATGAAGCAGGTTTTTCGAAACCTAATGAACATATTTTTAAAGAAGCCGAGAAAAAGTTTATCAATTTGGGTAATAAATTTGACAGAAGTACAACTGTACACATTGGTGATTCGTTTAAGTATGATTATTGTGGTGCCAAAAATGCTGGATGGAATGCAATATTAATAGATCCCAAGGGAGAAAAAAATAATTTTGGAAGTAGTTTATCAACCTTTAAGAATTTATATGAATTAAAAGAACACTTTGAAAGAATTTGTTTATAATTAAGCATGATTTTTTTGTTATGTATTTTAATTACTACATTAAAGTATTTTTTAAAATGTTATATGACCTATGATTCATGAATGGACATTAAAGTTACTCGAAAATTGAGAACATAAATTGTGTTTTATATTTTATGATCTGTGTGATAGGTTTAATGAATTACAAATGGTTTTATCAGAATGTACTGACTCCTCAATGCTGTATATAACAATCTCTACTTACCTCTTGTTCTATTCCACGGATGTTTACCGATCACTTCAGAATTAATTATTTTATTATTTATTCCTCCATTATAGAGACCAACATTAATTGTCCCTTCTCTTCATTCTAATATTATTAACTTCAACCATGTTCAGGGATTTTCGCTCATAATTTTGCATTTTGCTGCTTTTAAAATTCTAGGTCAGTCTATCTTTGGGATAAATATATAAGAAGCATTATAATAAAAAGAAATACTCTTGAATCATCATTATAATTTATGATATAAGTTTGTTTATTGATGTGAAAATAAGGTAGGGTTAGTACACTACAGTGTAGTGGCTTAAAAAAAAATATTCCACAGATAAATGAAAGGTGAAGGATGGCAGTATCTTTATAATTCTTTTTGAGTTTTGGTTTAAAAAAATCATTTTGTTATGTATTTTCCTGGCCATTTATTGCATACTGGGTTTCATTAGCAGGGGGTTCATGAATAATAAAAATTCATTTATTAATCACTCTCTGTGATGAAAATAAAGGATGAATGATTTACCCTTGGAAAGGTTTTTATTAGCTCAAAACAACAACTGAACAAGAATAGTGAGTTTACAAAACATATAAATGGTTATCTGTCAGGTTAGACAATGGTAGGGAAAGTTTCCCTCACATGAGTGGGATTAAAAATCACCACACTCTCATTTTGTATCTTATGGGATTATGAATATTGGAAAATAAAAGAGAAAAAGTTTAGCGCAGCCTGTTGTGTAATTGCACACTTTACTGATTCCTCCTTTCCTTCTAGTTACTCTTTAGTCACCCTAGGGCAGTCATCTTTGAGCACACTCTTGTTTGGATGGGGAAATGGTATCATCCTGTTCTAGCAATTTCGATGTACACTATAATATTTGGTTTATTATTCATTTCCATTATCTCTTGATTTTTTATAGGTTGCAATTGAATCCTGTTTCATTAAATAACCCTTAATATCACCTTTCTTTCTTACGAAGGTCTTATGATTTTTTAGGTCAGTTCAGGTGTCACCATTGGCCTGATTTTCGACTTTAATTAATAGCTTGTCGTCGTAAGAAATATTTCGAAAACAGAGCACCTTCAGGATTGTCCACAAACATCTATTATCATTATTTTTTGCTGTGGCAACTTACCCATGATATTTTAAATTGTCTGAATTATATAAATCTGTTCGCGAATTGCAGGATTTCATTGTCTTTTATGTGTCAATTAGTGCATTGTTAATTTAGTTGCTACCCTTTCCATCTGTTGATAACCATGTTTTGAGGATTGCTTTTTGCTTAAACTATGAGTTGGTCATATTGATGAGGAAATGGTTGACCATATGGATACTGAGCAATGTTGCAAATTGTTGGGAACGGAGTCAAAGAATGAATTTTACACAAATAAATAGAACTTATTTATTTTGTGATAATTTTCTGGGCTAATTTATACGCTTTCATGAGGGCTGAGAATGAGATAAAATAGAATTACAAAATGAACAGTGCAGCACTAAAGAAAACATAACGCTTTATAGACAGAAATGATAAGAATGAAATACAATGAACAAAATTTCAAGTTATTAAATAATTAATGATAAATCAGAAAATAAGAAGAGAGAAATGAAATTTATAAAGATAATAAAACATAATCTCCTAGGGTCTATCTGCAACAGTTTAGTTAAGGCATAGGGATGTTGGTAAAGAAACAAAATGCACATACACAAGTCAGTCTACCTCCCAACCCTCCCTTATGGAAGTGACAAGCAAACTAAACAGCTAAGCAAGCGTGTGACAGCTGCGGAGAATCGTTGGAAAGACCAGGAGAAACTGCATCAGGAATGGAAACATAAAAGAAGAGTTGGAAGTAAAAAAGCTTCCATAAAAAACTGACAACTAAAGTGGTTTGGCCACGTTTGTCGGATGGAGTAAGAGAGAGACCCAAGAAAAGTCAGGGAAGCTAGATCCTCTGAGAGGAGACCAGAAGTCCCAGAGCTTCCTATCGGGAATACATTCAACGCATCGAAGGGGAAAAAAAGAAAAGAGTAACACCCCAGGAAATGAAGCAACTGAGTAGGGGCCGAGAGGCATGGCTGGATTGGGTGGAGGCTCCTCGATGCAGGAAGTCAAAGAAGAGAATCTCTTAACATTATTTTTGCATCTTATTTGTACTGCCTATTATATATTCTTTCTAAAGGACCAAAAAAACATTTTTCTTTCGATCGGTTAAGGTTTAGGGACTGGCGGAATATTTCAAAACTTTTCTTATATTCTTATTCTATATTTTCTTTAATCAAATATACGATGAGAACATGTAGGGAATATTTAACTATGAATCCTGTCTCCAGAGTATTTCTTCTGTTAAATACAGAGAACTCTTTGGCTTGGTTATTTCTGTGTGTTTTATTTTATCTACTTCTTATCTTTCTTGCCATGAACCAAAGTAATTATATTTCTAATTTCTTCATAGGACCAGGTATTAGTTAACTCCTTATATTTAATGCAGCCAGATAATTCAGTCTGGAACCCAGGGTCGAATCCCGGTCCTGGACATATCTTTTCTCTTCAAAATAAAATATTTAAAAATTATAATAATTATTAAAAAAATAAAATAAAATAATGACATAAGTCAACAAGATCCTTTTTAAAGTAATGTTCAATGAACATTCTTCCCCTTGCATACATCGCAAAATGCGAGAGCACGGGGATATAGGATCAGTGAAGAGAATGGATTTGTCTGACTGAGATGTGAGCCAGGATAGGTCAAGTGACAGAGTACCATGATGGAGACATGGGAGACCCGGCTTCGAATCCCAGTCCTGAACATATCTTTTCTCTTCAAAATAAAATATTTAAAAAGTTTTTACTTATAGATAGTACATATATTAATAATTGTTCCACAATTTAACTGCTCTTCATGATTTTGAAAAATCCAAACGAGATTTTTATTTTCTAATCCAAAATACCTAATTTATTTTGACTAGAAAATAATATGTTTGTAAAGTAAATAATAAAAGCTGATATTTACCTTATTTCATAAAGTTACAAGGAAATTAGTCGTTCCGATAAACTTCAATTTAATTTAAAATATATTTTGTAGAGCTATGTTTAAAACTTTAAAAGAATTTTGAAGAAGACACATTTGTAATTAGTTAATAATATCAGTATTCTATTAAGGAAAATACACTTACCTCAAAATTATTCAAATATCTGTTGCAACTGAAGAAGGTTTTTAATTCAACTTTGTAACTTTATTTTACAAAATAAAAATTACTTTTAATTAAATTTGTGAAAATAAGAACTAAAAAAAGAAAAAAAATGATCATTGAACAAGTCTTTCTAATGTATATTTTATCTCTGAAGGCCAAGAATATTAATTCATTAGTATAATTATCTACCACAGAAATGTGGTTATTTTATACCGTTTTACAGTATTAATAAGAAAAAAAAAAAAACCTGCACCACTACAACTCGTGAGGGCTCTGGGGTTCAGTACATGGTAGAGTTTGTACTGTTTCTTGGACAACAGTTGTGCAGGAAGGTGATTTGTGATTCAACACCAGATTTTCCCCCTTATTTTGGGTACCCGCTTTATAGAGGCTGGTGAGCCCCAGGAGGGTCCAAGACCCATAGGATCCATCTCCTGCCACTAACAGATTAAATAAATGCATGTCAGGGAGTGGGATTTGAACCCAGGACCTTTGGCATTGCAACTCAGCATTCTACCACTGAGCCACTCCACTCCCGCAATATAAAAAATAAGCTACATCATATTTACCAAAATAATGGATTATACTTCTGAAAATGTTCTATTTTAAGCTAAGCCCTTTTTTGATGCCTTCAGAAAAGAATTTATAGGAAGGTCGTCAAGGACTTAAGGGGATTTCTATGGATTTAAGGTTAATTTTGGAAGTATTGGTACTGTATAACGTAAAGAAGACTCAGTATTTAAGGTCATCGAAAGAAGAAGTAATCCAAAACGTTACAAGAACAATTAATTAAGCACATTTTCATTCATTAGTTCTACATTCATCTAATTGGATTGAGTTATGAGCTTAGGACACCATATTAAAACCTTAAAATTGTCTTCCAATCCCTTCAGTTGAACACAAATGTTTTAAGAAAATAGTCGTGAATTCTAAAGAAAACCTTTCTTTTATACATTACATATAAATGTATTTTTTTTATTTCAGCAGCCTCTAGATAACTAACATAATTATTAGTTCAATAATAATGTAAAAGGTAAAAAATATATGTGAATTGCAGTCTTTATCTCTTATCTTGAAATATTTAATTACTGAGTGGTGTATATAAGTGCAATATAAATAAAGGGTACAGCAGAAATCAGCATAATTGACTTTTAAGATTATGTGCTTTTGTCCAATATTGTTTATATTGTATTTTTTTTTATTCATTACATAGTTCATATTATACTTGCCAATGACAGAATATTCAGAGGAGATACTCCTGTCACCTGAATCAGAGGTCATAGACTTATAATTGGTACCTCTTAAACGTCATACATATATTTCTACACAAAACATAAAGTCTAAATAAGCAAAACAGGGATGACTGGTGGTCCTGTCTACATGTTGGATGTAATATCACATATGAAGAAGAAGAAAGCACTGGTTGCCCAGAAAAAAAAATCAAAAATATAATTTTGTCCTTCAGAAAAATATTGTGAAAAAGGAATTATGCTGGTTTTCCTCTGTACCTTTATGATTTCTCAAAATTTTTTTTTTAGTTTTCTTTTATAATGCTATTTTTATCAATTATTGCTTGGTATAGTTAGCATTAGGTCAAGTAGCTGATGCATTATTTTCACAAAAGATAACCAAAAGTGACCCTTGCAGAAAAACTCTTCATCAATGCGGTTGCTTTATTTTCTTGCTCAAAACTTCACAGCAATCAGTATCACTTTCAATTATAAAATAAATCGTTGACGTTTTTCATCTTTGCATATGGTTTTCCTAAAGGTAAATGGTTAAAAATGGTGATGTAATAAAAAGGAAGAAAAATTATATAAAGAGATAGAATAATTTTTATTGCATTCTTGAAACATTCTATACAATCAAGACCAATATCAGTCAAGATTTACATATTTAATTGCTATTAATGGTTATATACTTAAAAGTAGATATATTGTGCAATTTGAAATTTGAAAAGCAAATGAACAAAATTATGTTAAAACTGTACATTACCTTGTGTCAAGATAGAATGTCAATAAATTATTGAGACAGGAATTAAATTTGTTTACAATCAAATAAATAACTCAATTATCATTTTTTTAAATTCTATTATTATTATTTCAGGTAAGTGTCTCAATTCTGTTGATAGTGATTATCGAACAATATAGAAAAAATTTAGAATAAATCGCTAATTGATTATTGACAATTTCTATAACAGAATAAAAGTCTCATCAATTTATAAAAATTAATTAACATAAAACCATTCTTACACTTTTTCAAGGAGGAACACTTTTGAGTAATCCTCAAATAGATAGATATCCCTACGCCTTTTGACTACGTAGTTGTTATATTATTTGTTTCACTAAATTACTTCATACATACATTACAGGTTAAAAATATTAACTTATAAAATGAATATTAATGCTTGTTAAAAGAAATATTTCTTTATAACAATATTTACATTTTAGAATAACATTTCACTTCAGTAAAAGCGTCCTATTAGTATAGCAGTGCATTTCACATCTGCATACGATGTACAAACCTCATCATGTATGAGGTGTATATATATTTGAAATCACAATTGACTAGAACTTGAGTTATCAATTAAGCCCTGATAGTCTATGTAGGCCTAACTGCTAATTTACAAATCAGCAACCTTTTTTTTTTTTTTTTTTTAAATTTTATTTCCTGTTAATCATAAGTCTAAGGGCTAATGTTATGCACTTTAAAAACTAAGATCATAACAGAAATGATAGTGCTACATGTTCTTGTTGCAGGTGCAATATTTTCCTAGGTTTATTTTGAGTTTTTTTTTCATAGCAAATAGGTTCTTTTTCTCTTAACTTCCATACTTTTCGAATAAATTGCAACGATAACATGAACATGCGACAGTACGAACATGCTTATAAAATGTGTACTTTCAGTATGGAATAATTTTTTTTTCTTTTTTTTTAGATTTAGTTAAAAAAATTTCTATAAACTTTCAGCTATTTCACTTTGTTTATTGCAAGTATTAGAATATTTCTGATGGGCTCCAATAGCCATAGTACATAATAAAATAAAGTTTACATTTTGTTCCAATATCCATTGGTTCAAATTTAGAATTTATGTTAATGAAAGTTGAATTAATGCAATTAGTGGATAACAGTGGGAAAATTAAATAAGATTCTTAATAATTAATGGTTTATCAAATTATTTTTTTTTTTTATGATTGCAGTCAATGGAAAAAATATTTTAACGTGAATATTACTTTCCATTAATGTATCTACAATTTGAGCATTAAGACTATTTACAAACAAATATCTTAACAAAAATTTGGAACCGAGTGCTTTGATTAAAAAAATTAATTATCGGACCTCCATTAATTTTCTCATACCCTAATAGCTTTAAACATTTTACATAGCAAATTAATTGATAATTATTTCAGTTGCCTGCAGTTTTTATCATTTAATAGAACTAAATATATGAAAGATGGTTCATAGATAATTATTAACAACAGTTCACAGTCGATCCTCCATGAGGTAGTAGAGTTGTACATAACACAGCAAGAATCAATTAAAACAAATTGAATTTTAAATTTTTTATTCAACTCTGGCAGTGTTTTTTTTTTAGATTGTAGTTTATTGATAATTATAGAGAAAATAAATATATTTTTAAATTGAATAATACCAATATAAATAATTAATAGTAAAATATAAATAAATTATTTTAATTGATTTCTAACTGTACTATGTAATTATTGACAGAAATATATCCGTAAGCCATTACAACCTCATTTTAAGGAGATCTATTATCAAATATCAATCAATATGAATCACAGTATCTTTTTATTGTTGGCTACTTTTACTCCTCTAGAAAGGATTATCAATGAATGAAAGCCAGCTGTTGGTATAAAAGTACTTAACATTATTATTTTGCATATCGCTTGTAAATCCTTCAATTATTATACAAAACAGTGAATAATTACAAACATTGGTCGAATAAATAAATAATTACAATTACACATGCAAGAAAACACAAAATTATCTTTCCTTTTTTTTTTTTTTTTTTTCTTTATTTATTTTAGAAGGAAATGTTGGGCCTAAACGTTATATAAAAATAATATATTCAATGACAACCAACTAAGCAGGCAAGAAAATCAAACGGACAATTTTTATTTATACATTATATATATAATATATATATATATTGCATTATCAATACAATCTTCAATAAGAATTAATATCACATATCACATTACCCACATAAGACAAAATTATATAACATTGCTGCAGGCAACTTTTAATTGGTGCATCCTTAATTTGCTGAATATATATTACAGAGTATTCACAGTTACAATAAAAATACTAAAAAGGTAACTGTATAAACAAGATATACATAAAACTGATATCTTGTAATTGTATTTAAAATTATTTCAAGCCTCGATGATGAAAATATACCAATTCATGAAGAAGTATAAATTGTATCTGTTGTGCAAGTTGTGACTCAACTTGAAAGAACATAATTACCGTACAAATACGTGTCAAAACAAGAAAAAAATTATTACGTTTATGTTGTTCTTTTTTAATTATGAAATCATCGGATTAATATAAATCATATATTTTCATATCCAGGCTTGGATTTTTTTTCAAATTTATTTATTTTATAAAATAAAACATTACCCTTGATAAATGTCTGAGGCCTACTTAAAGGAAGAATGATAAAATGTCTAATGTCATTTGGCAGCTGGATAAGTGAGCAAATGGTGCCTCTGTGAGAGCTAATAGGCAGGGGAGAGGTGTGTTGCCTGATCCCTGGGGAAGTTCCACCTCGCCCGTGGGTATCCCTCTCCCTCGCCCTGACTGCAAACACCCCAACCATCACACAAACCAGTACATTACAAACCACCTTCATTCTTGTCAGTCAGTCTCACTTCACGCTATTGCTCAATGCATTATATATTATAACAAAGGCCTTTCTCCACTAAATAATCAATCTTATAGCCCATATCATTTAGAAAAAATGTTAAATAATATTAGTTTACCTTATATATATATATATATATATATGAGGAAGAAAATGGTCGAGGTAGAGGTCGGAAAAAAATTCTCTTTAGTAAAAAGAACTTTTTATTTTTAAAGCCAACATTTCGAACCACCATTGCAGGTCTTCTTCAGGGCTAAATATACAAGATACTTAAATGGGGAACCCTTTAGGTAGCACTAACAGAAAACAGAATTATTTGCCTACAATTATATATTATACTAGTTTTATAATTCTATAAAATTTCTATAATTGCTAATATTTTTATAATTTTTCATTTGTTATTTTTTTGGTTTTAAATAGTACCTCTTTGTTATTATATAATTCAATCCCCTCTGGTGTCATTTCTCTATATTTTATCTTAAATAATGCCTTTATGTCATGTTATTATTCATTAATTTTTATTACTTCATTAAATTCCTTATCTCATATCAAATTCGACACTTCTCTATTACTATTCCCTCTGTTATATGTTAGATCTACCTAAAGGTTGCCCCATTTTGGTTCTATATTTTTTATCACTCATATCCTTATATGACTATATATTTTGTTATTAGTATATGTAGTATGTTGATAGAATAATAATATATGTAGTAAGTAGTAGATATAAAAACCAGAGGGAATTGAATTATATAATAACAAAGAGGTACTGTTTAAAACCAACAAACTAACAAAAGAAAAAAAATATATATATAATAAAAATTAGATTAAGAATAAATAGACCATTATAGAAATTTTATTTAGGGAATCACCAATACGAATTTTATAAAAAATAACTTAAGAAATTTTATAAAGAATAAAAAGAAGTAATACAAATGATAAATAATAACATGACATAAGATAATTTCTCAAGTTATTTTTTTATAAAATTCCTATTATTTATTTCTCTTCTAAAATTTCTATAATGGGCTATAATTTCCTCATTTAATTTTTATAATACTTTTTTTATTAATTTTTAATTTCAATAATTCTGTTCTAATTTTTAATTTGTTAGTTTATTGGTTTTTATCAGTAACTCTTTGTTCACGTAGGCTTCCACTACATATATTATTATTCTATCGACTTACTACATATACTGTTATTCTTTACCATATTTTATTTTAATTTATATGTATCTTGTATATTTAGCCCTAAAGAAGGCCTCCAATGTGGGTCGAAAAGTTGGCTTTCCTGTAGACAGTTCTCCCTATTTAAAAGAATTTTTCGGACCTCCACCCAGAGCATTTTCTTCCTCATTTAGAAAAAAATTCACTTTCTGTGAAAAAACAAAACAAACTAATAAAGATAAACAATTTATCACATTATTTTAAAGCTTTGTTCACATTGCACTCATTCTTAATCATATTTTTTTTTTTTTTACAAGCTGGAAGATTTTTTTCCAGACTGTAGTTGAAGGAAGGCCTTTAGTGACATTGCCTACAAGGTGTCCTAAGATTTAAAAAAAATAGTGTAGTGCAAGTGCATAAGTGATTAATGAAAAATATTAAATATACTGTTTAAAATAAAACATACTTTTTAAAATTGAATTAATAGGGAATAACAAATATATATGGTAACAGTTCCACAGGTTGTACCTTAGAAACTTTTCATTTCTTTCCTTTTTAATATTCTCAAAAATAAACTATGTATATAGTATTAATTAATTAAAAAATCGACTTACGCATACTCTTTTGGTTATACCATCATCTTTACTTTGAAATGTTTGTTGAAATTTGATGAAATGATTACCAAAATATACAGATTCCCCATAATTACACTCTTTTTTTTTCATAATAAAACTCATTTTTATTTTGGATAATATTAAAATGGGAAATAAATGAAAAGTTAAAAATTGTTATGACTTAACTCGAAGCAACAACCTGTGGAACTGATACCATAAGATAAACTATATTGGTATCCACTTTTCTTGAATGTTAATAAATAAGTTTTACTTTTAGTTCTTAAGATTTAGTCTATTCATTAAACTTCCTTTTGACAATGTTTCAAGACTGTACTGTTCGAGACTAAATATTTATTTTCACTATTTTATAAATATAAAATGACAATTGTAAGATCTTGATACACAAATGGTACTTCAAAATTGATGACAAAATATATTACATCAATCAACCAGAATACCTGTTCAATATTACCATGTATTAATAGATTATAGTGGTAATAACATTTCGCAATAAATTTGTAAATAACACCTATGTATTAACATTTTAAAAGTGTCAATTTTATGTTTAGACTAGTGTGGTATTTAATATAATTCACTGATAGCCTATTTTCTCACTATTAGGAGAACAACTGTTATGAGAACAATATAGTCTCAGAACATCACCATAAGGAAGTTTAATGTATAGACTGAATATCAAGGACTAAAAGTAAATATATATAATCTTCAGTTTATTGGTGATGAAAAGCAGTAGGTTTAATGATCATGTGATAATTCTAGATTATAATGATTTGAACAAATTTGAAGAGCAGGCAGGATTATTACTAACTGCATTATCTTTAAATGATCCAAGTGACAGTATCCTTGTGCTTGTGGATTAAACTTAATAATAAAATGTTTTAATTTTTTTAATAAAACTTTTGAGTAGTTATAGGAACACTTGACACAAAAAATAATAATAGATTCCATTATAACCAAACAAAAATTTTTCAACATATTTAAATGTTTAAATAATTAGGTTCAGAACTTTGAAACTGATCTGTTTCTAAGCCAACAGTGTGTGGAGAAAAGGGATTTGCCCGTTCCCATGCTAAATTTATTTAAATTAGGCCGAGTAATTTTGAACAATGATATTCTTCAGCCATTCCTGTGAAGAGAGTTTCTTCCTGTGAGTTATTTTATATACGTTCTATACCCACTTTTGCTAAAAAAGTCATTAAATTTCATTTTAGTATAATGCATTTAAACTTCTTCTTTGCTCTATAAATAAAAACTAATTTCTAACCACATTGATGACATACATCCCACAAAAGAAACCTTCACCTTACATTGTAGCTGAAAAATGTTTAGTTTGAATTCAATCATTTTGGAACTACCATCTGGTCCATTGGTATTAAATTTTTTCTAATCTGTTGTTTGCTGAAATATTGCATAATTCCAGTAATCTGTAGATTTAACAACTCTCTGGCATAAATTAACCTATTTTTTATTCCTTAAACTTAATATTAGTTATTAACAAATATCAAAGTTTTTTTCTACTTACTTTAGATCCGTATTGTTTATTGTTTCCGAAATCATGCCATGTTCAGCTTGTTATTACTAATTTATTTCTTCCATTAATTTTGTAGATGTTTACAGCTAATTAAGAATGGCTGTTATATTATTGTCCAAAGTACTCAAAACTCCTCTCTAGAGTCCAGATTAAAATTAAAGCAAATATTTATGCTCTTATGCCTTTTCACAACTGCGGAATCAAAGTATTGTAAAACTAAATAGTTGGAAAAAAGGGGGTTGATGCACAAATGACTTAAAATGGGCTCACAAAATATAAGACTATATTCAAAATATTAATTAACTATTATGTAAAACTTTTGCTGCATTAAAACTGTTATCGTTGAAAAATATTTATTTTATTTTTTTGTAAATAAATTAAACAGTTATTTTGAAGTTATAAAAACGTTTAGATAAAAGAATACCTAGTCAAAATTGTTCTATTATTTTTTTGTTTCAAACCATTATGAAAACTTCTTATTAGTGACTGCATTTTTCAAGAAAGCTCTTAAAGAAAATAACTATTCAATAATTAATTCTTGAATTTTTTTATTTGGTATATCATTCATAATTATAAATAAAATATTGTAAATAATTCTACAGGCTATTTATAAGAAAGATTAAGCTGATTGTTTAATGAAAAAAAAACAACACAATACTTATAAAATATGTAAAATTTAAAGTAAAAAAAAGGAAATAATAAATCTTTATCTAGCAAAATTATTTTTAAAAAAATACATGAGGAATTATTCTGATGAAATTATGATCTAAATTGTTAACTACATCGGCAGGAAGGAATGAACTATCTGGAGTAGTGAACAAAGCTTTATTAAGATAAAGAAATGTTTTCACCTTTCCTATAATATTTTCAATATATTTTTGCAACAGACTAGAAGACCAGTTGCTCTACTGTACTATTAGGCTCATACATTGCAGTCCTTAGAACATCTATTACTTATTTGTGTAGTTTTTACGTAGAAGAAAGGCCTTTATAAATCTATTTATATATTTACATGGTAAATATTACCCTATATAATAATTCAATTTAAATATCTCACACCTAAACAATAACATAGTATTAAATGTTCACATCCAATTGTCCACAATTGATACTTTTGAATGGAACTTGATGTTATAATAAAGTTTGTATAAAAAAAAGTAAATGTCAAGTGTGTCTCGAGTGCAGAGTGAGCAATTTACAGATAGTCCGATGAGGGGAGAGGGCACCCTATCAGGACAGGCTAAAGAGCGTTGAATAGAAGATAGAAGAGGTGAAGCGAAGAGATGACATAGTGCCGCTGTTAGGAGGTTCCCATTGTCAAACGGCGCTGTTGGGAAATCGAGGTGGTGGGAGGGGCGGAGGGGGGCGCACTGGCTGAGCCAGGTCTCGGGAAAAGTGCTCGGAAGCAGCTGCAACACATAGTCAAGTCCCTTCACTTCCTCCACTCATAAAAAAACAAACTCCAAACAGTTTTAAAACAAAAAAATTCCTACCATTGCTATATATATTGGTAGTGTTTAGGTGCCATTTATTGTTTGCAGTATAAATGACTCATATTAGCATATGAAGGGTTACACACAACATAAAATAAAAGAAAGAAAATTCAGGTGCATTTAAATCTATTTTCTCTCCTTACACATTTAAAGAGTACAATATACATTATCTATGCTTATTAAAATGAATTGTGACTTCAAATATTCTAAATAAGTATGATTTTCTCTTTTCCCTAAGTAAAAACTAATAGTCTAAGTTCACAATATGTAAAATTCCTGAAAAAGATAATAGCCATAGAATAGAATATATTGCACTCTCTATGGTGCTATATGTCCAAAACAAATTAATCCCTCCCTTACATGACTTAATTAGCACATGCAAACCAAATTTCATTATTATTATTATTGTTTATTTATTTATTTTATTTTTTTTTGTAATTTTAATTGAAGTAAGGTAAGCTGAATAAGATGATAATGAAATGAATAGTGAGAGAAGCGGTGCCAATAGGTAAATAGATTTTCGTGCCATTTGGTCGAATCGTACCTGTTGGCACAGAGGCACACGCTGAATGTCGCCTTCGATTCTATTTACTTGGATAACAATGCTCTTCTCTCAAACGGGCTCCCCACTGCATATCACAAATAAATGTATTTTCATAATATTTTAAGTACACAATATGCTACAAGTATAATTTAACTTTCAAATGTATTAACTACTAAGCACTTCAGTAATAATTAACAGAAGGTAATTATTATACCTCATAATCATTTTAATTAACAGAATATTTTAAATTAAGCTTGAATAATGTCATTGCTCAATTAGACCAAGAAATGGAACTAAAACTAAATTTGAAAACATTTATGAACATTATATCAAGCCTATTTGTAAGGTTAGAAGTATTTAAGTAACAAAATGTATATAAAGAGGAGTGTTCATGCCAGAATACTAGATCAAGGCTGCATTAGCTTCTAGTGGTGATCTCTTCTAGTTAAGCCATAGTAGACTAGATAAAAGTTAATCAATTTTTTAGTGAGCATGTGTTTATGCTTGTTTATTATTTAAAATATTCATTTATAATTCTTAGTTAAGACATAAACAATTTTATATATATAAAAAAAATGTAAGTACTTAGAAAATAAACACACACTCAAACATGTCATATATATATTTTTTTATTTTCAAATAGGTTTTTAAATGTTTGATCAACTGACATTATATTCGTGAAATTTATTAGACTAAGTTCTTAAAAATTAATTCATTTTGAATTGTTGTTATAGAATATTTTATTTTTAAAGTTATATTTTAATTGAAGCATGCAGTCTGCAAAGCTTTCTAAATGCATGCATTTTGGAGGTACAGTGGTATTTCAAACATTATATGTACCATTAAATACACAGCTACTTCAAATTGATAAATAAAGAAAATAATCCAATTTATCTATCATCCTTATTACATGATTAATATTATTGTTATGTAGTGTAAAAATTTCCATTACCTACGTATCAAAATTAAGTGAAAAAAATAAATTAACTTAAAGATGCATTTTTGTAATAGTGTGTAAATTAGGAAAAAAAATATTATAATTTATCAATACAATTTGTTTAAGATTTTTTAATCAAATAAATAAGCTATTATAATAATAAAAGGACCATGATTTAGAATTATTTATGATCAACTTAACTGGAAAGGGGCATAATTATTAAAAATTACTTAAAAGGATCGGCTTAAGAATTTCATTATAATAAATATTATAGTTGTATAATTTTACGAATAAATTGATAATGGCCAAAGACCATCCAAATAAAATTAGTGTAATGAAATTGTATTTTATTCTACATGCTTCAGAGGAAAATGGATAGAAGAAAGAATATCTGTGGGCTTCCTAATTTTTTTTTTACTAATGCTGAAGCTTTTTTTCTTTTTTTTTTCATGCAAGAACATATATTTACATTCCACACAAATCATTTAATACTAATTCAACGAAACATCAATGTTTTAATTATATACATAATTTAAATAATGATAATAATTTAATTTTGTTTTAACCACACCCGGTTAATATAAGTATAATAAATACTCTTCATTGCAAATTTAGTTTCTCATTACACAAAACTAAATGTTGAAAAAATACTTTTCTTTATTGAAAAAGCTTAAGCGAAAATTTATATTTTGTATTCCAATGACATTAAAATAGTTCCCAATTTATTTTTTGGAAATATATAGGTTTATTTTAAATCAAAGTATATTAATACAGGAAAACATGAATTGTGATAGGTATAATTAACTAGAAATCTACTCTTTAGCCATCAAATTTTGTACTCACTTATACATTCAAACATAAAGAGTACAATCATTGTACATCATAAATCATAAAAAGTATAAATTAATTGAGCACTTGGTGTTCAAAAAACCATTCTATGAAATATATATATTCTATAAAAAATACTCATCAATGACATTTATATACTTATAAATAACAGACAGAGTTATATATCCAAAAACTGATGTCTGAAGAGAAAATTACAAAATGAAAAATCGTTTAGAAACTATCTAGAAATGTATGCAATCTAAACATAAATAGATCACCTAACACTGAACACATATATGTACAAAGCATAGAATACTAGTAAACACATTCTTTAAAAAAAAATATTACTTTGAATTTTGGAGCATTAGACAAACTTAATTGAGATAATGATACAGATCAATACACGGACACACTCATGCATAAGTTTATACGTACATGAATGTATGTATGTATATTGATTTGTATATTTGTCTCAATGGAGTTTGCCTTAAGCTCAGTGTATATACCAGTGGTATATATATATATATATATATATATGTACTGCTATTTACAATATGACAGATAGACTATAATTTATACATAAGTTACTATACAAACAAATCATGCTCTGACACTAAACATAAAATTTCATTTAAAGCAGAGTTATTAGTATTTATAGATCTTTAAACTTTTTCTTTTTTGTTTTTAGTATAATCCATGTAATTATAAATGCATTTATTGCTCTCGAAAACTTACTGACATACACAGATAGTCACATATATGCTGAAATATACTATAAGGGTAGAATTCGAACTAAACCTTAAAATATCCATATATCATGTATTTATATGAACCTGGATTTGTACTCACATACAGGCTAAAAATGTTAATTTGGTTTCATTTATACCATCATTTACAATGATGGCATGCCCAAAAAAAATTACGAACGAGAGCAATCTCAAGTTGTAACTAACTTTTTTTCCTTCTGATTCGATTTACAAATGTATATATTTTTTTATTATAATTATAATTTTTTTATAATATAAGGTTATATTATCACTTCGTAACATATATATATATTTTAGTAAATAAAATCAGAGAATATATCATATTTTATTAATATTTACTTGATGATATAGTTGGAACATTTAGAGAAAATGATTCTTCAAAGATTTCCAAAAAAAATGCTTTTTGACAAGATATTCAAGATAAAACCGTTTTTGCATAAAATTGATTAAAAAAACATTGAGAATCGACAACTGAGCAACTTATGGCAACTGACAGAGTTGAACAGTAGAAGTTCCATAATGAGAGCTTGAATCCTCTGTAGACTTGTAGAGCCAATAAACATAGCAATAAAGAGTCTATTTTCTATTTTTTTATATCACATGTTGCCTCATTATTTTAAATAATTAAAGTTGTCTTCAATATTTCCAAATATTTTATATTTACCAAACGGTAGTCCCTTTAGCATGAACCAGGTAGGAGACCAAATTCCCTAATTCTTGTTCAAAAACATTCATATAAAATACATTTTTAAAAGAAGAATAAGTATTTGATTGATCAAATTTATCAAAACATATTTGTTCACATATATTCAAATGGTTAAGGAATTGATTTCATAAATTTTGTTTTAAATTTATAATATATGTGAGGAAGGAAAGTATAAAAAAAAACAAAAAAAAACATTAATTAAAATTTCTAAATCCAAATAAGCATTGAAATTAAATTGTATATAATTATGTGTGTGTGTATATATATATAAAATTTATCTGTTGTAAAAGGAGGATCACACAAATCATTCTGAAATCGTTTTTTCCATACTTCATTTTTTTTCCATACATTCTCTTTCTATCTGTTCATTTTGTTTCTGGTTTCTTTAATACTTCCTTCTCTGATGATCTATCCACGTTTCTACTTTGTTTCCAATTTTTTTTTTCGTTTATAACATCACACGGTTCTCTTTTCTTTCACTTTTTGTAAATCTATTTTAACTTGGTTAATCCATGGTGCGGTTTATTTGACTTTTTGTATGTAATCAAGAATTCTATTGATGTCTTGTTGGTGGAAGTCTAGCAATATGCATATAAAATTTCATTTGTCTTTTTCTTATATCTGTCACCAGGTTTTGAAATATTTCTTTTTATTGTGCTCGATATCCTTCTTAAGTTGATTTGGGGCCTAAAGTTTTTCTCATAATTTTGTGTTCTTCTTTTACTACTAAAAGAATTGGTAATTGGCTAATAAGTATGAAATTAAGTCTGTGATGTGTGGTAACTGGGGATTACAGAAATTCACTGTTTTTTTTGGGGCCATAAACAGAAATTAATTTATATGTTAACCAACTTTGTGGTAACTAAAATTACTCAAAATCATTTTGCCGTGGACATAAATTTATTTGTTGTAATTAAGTAGAAATAAAGACATAAGAACCAAAGTTAGGTTACTCCAGCACCCTAAGTTTTAGATGGCCTTGGAACTAGATAAATTAGAACTAGAGATTAGACATAGAAATAAATTTATTTTATTAAAAAATTGTTTGCCTTTCAAAAGAAAATGTTATTATGTATTAAGGTTACACTTATAACATTAAGATAACAATGAATTAATATTGAGAAATCATTGAAATAATGAGGTAATCTTTTGCATTGAAGAGTATTTCATACGAAAGGCAACAGAATGAATTTTTCAATGAGACAATCAAAATAAATGAATTTTTAAATTGTCTAATAAATAATTTAATAGGGGTAATTAGGTTAACAATGAACATTTTTAATAGATTTTGTGTTTCCAAATCATGATTTTTCTTTTAACAGAACTTTAGACTACACAGAATTACAAAGCTTTAATTTGATAATAAAAAAAACAAAACAAAAAAATAATTAATAAATACAAAAATAAAATAAATATATAGCAGTTTACAAAAAAAATAAATAAAATTAACAAAGGAATAAGCTTCTCTTATCCACACTTACATACAAAAACATTTTATAAATTATAAAAATAAAATACATATTTTATAATAACTGAGGACACAATAAAATGAATAACGCCCAAATCCTTGGGCAGTACTTGAAACTACGAAAACTTCGAATGCTTACATGTATCAGGAAGTGGCTTTTCCTCTGCCACCATTAAAGCTGCACGTTCAGATGGAGGCATTCGTTGCTCTAATGCATTCACACAGTTAAGCGTGCTCCTGGAAAAAGAGGCAGCGCACCTTTTTTTGTTCTCATTATTATTACTAACAAATCTGACTCATACTCATTAATTCATTAGTACTTTTCTTATCTATCATTAATGAACTTTCAACTAAGGAATATCTCATCATTTACTTCACAATAATTATCAAACAACTCACTGTATGTTTCTTGAAAATAATAAGTATTCTTTTCTTGAAATATTAAAAAAAAATAGGCTAGAAAACAACATTTTTTTATTTTGAGAAGTAAAATACACTATTCTACAGAAATATTTTTTTAAAGGCCACATATTAGCATTTTTATTTTATTGAAACATTAAAGATCGTTGACTGGCTGGATGAAGATGAAGTTATTTATTCAGGAAAACAAATAAGCAAGAAAGGAGTGTTATCAATATGAAAATGGGTTAGTATTACACATCTCTTTCAATTCATCACACAAACTACTGAAACCTTTCCTTTAACAGTTAGTTGATTAACTTGAAGATATATAAATCAATGCAATTGATAGTTCAAATTTTATATTACAACTACATATTTTTTTCAAAGTAGATACCTAATATATTATGGTGATATATACTGCAAATAATGAGTTGGTGATTTCATGTTAGAAACATTTGAATGTTAAAATAGCAATGGAACCACAGCTGGGGATAGAATCGACATTAGTGGTAACTCAGTTTACACTGAGGTTCTCCTAAACACAGAGAACCTGAACATTGAGGACATCTTCAGCTGACCAAGAGCCTGTCTTGTCGCAATGGGCAGCCTTCCCTAAGCATACTCATCCTTATAGCAAGGACCAGGCAATTATTCCCAAAAAACATTCATTTAAATTAAATATAGAGCCCATCCCAACACATCGGCCATCTTTTTTATTTTATAACCACAATAGTAAACTCTCACTCCGCTTAGTTACATAAAGTCTTGTCAAAATAAGTATTGTTTAGTGTTTCAAGTCTTGAAGTAGTCAAGTGATCATGATTTTTTGTTCCTCATAGTGCTAACAGTCTCAAGTACTAAGCTTTATAATGTAAACTTCTGCATGGGCGAAAAACCCATATTACTTTATTTAAATAGCAAACATATTTAGCCAATATAAACAACAGAGATATATGAAAATTTGCAAGTGATTATAGCCATTGCAGTGTAGTGAAGTAAATTGAGTATGTGCATGAAACAAACTCTTATCATAGGTGATGAGTGAAGAACTATAAATTATGTGCATGCATTAGCCAAAATCATGCAAACCATTTTTGTTATAAATTTGAAAATAATTCACTTACCCGTATAGCCTACTGTCTCGTAAACTTCCTCTTTAATGCCATTCAAGATGAAAATTAATATTAAAATCATTAATTTAACAAAACATTAAAAAATCTCTTTATTTTAAACTTTATAAATATACAACAAATACAAATAAAAATAAGAGTAAAATCATAGCTTTTAAAATATAAGATATCAATATAATTATTAAATTGTACTATAAATTATAATAATTTATTAATTTAAAACAGTAGATACAAGCTTTCATTGATAAGAACTTATAAATTCATTACAATATAATTTGATTGAAAATATCTCATAAAAATATATATATATAAAATAGTGATTTTATTGTTAAAGTAATAAAATAAAGAAAGAGTATTATATCTTTTATTACTTGTAGCAAAGAAATATAAATATCATTCACATTCCAAAACAAAAACAGAAAATGATCTTACCTTCCATTATTATTTCTAAATAATACGAGTATTTCTTCAAAAGTTTTATTTTTTGTTTCTGGAACTCTTTTATACGTGAAGATCCAAAATCCGGCTAGGAGAACACTAAATGGGAGGAATGTATAGTTTTCTAGAGAGGCCTAAAAAAAAATAAAGATAAACATTAAATAGATTAAATGAAATTATGGACTTTTATTCTTGCAACTAAAACATATAATAAATATTAAACTAGATTCTAAAATAAAAAACAAATGTACTCTACACAATTTAGATATAGTACTCTTTAACATCTAAGATACAGATTATTTGTTTACTTGGAATTTCAAGGCAACCAACCTATTCTAGCCAGAGTGAGGTTGATAAATCTACAGCCCCGGTGAATAAGTGGTTAAGTCGGATTTTGTCCAGTGTGAGTTAACTGCTTTCAGATAACCGGAATCGTATCATTCTCACCACTTATACACTGGAGCTGTAGAAATATAATATAAACAATGAGCAGTGATAATTTTAATAGCATATTTTTATTGAAGTTAATTTTTCTCAATTATGTATCTTTTAAGTGAACAGAAGTTCATAAGAAATAGCAATTGATGGTATATGCATCAAGCCTTTTTGTTTGTTTAGCTATTTCTTATTACTAAATAAAATATCCAATATTTCATTGTAATATTTTCGTTAGACTATTGGTGCAATGAGTAATTCAAGGAACATCCAATGTTATTTATTATTTAAAGAGATATGGAAAATAACTGACCTGCATTGTTGGAAAACCAATGCCGACAAGGAAGTTGGCGAGCCAGTTGACGAGCACAGCAATTGACATGGCTGTAGGTCGTGGTCCCTGCGAGAACAGCTCTGCTGTTATCAGCCAGGGTATTGAGCCAGGCCCGAGGGCGAAGAACACAACAAACATTAGCGTTGACACAACTGACAGGTATGACATCCAGTCGATCATTTCCTGGACGTAACCAAAGAACTCCTATCAGGCGTAGTACAATGTTCGATCTCCCTCAAAATGCTTTATGAGTACTCCTTATCCACAGCCAAATAAAAATAAAATAAAGAGGGTATCATAAGGCAGGGCTTAGAGTACTCGAGTGGCACAGAGGAAGATCTCAAACAATATTTAAAGGGAAAGGGATTTAAGAAGCTAAATAAAAAATAAAAATTGTACCATGCAAAGTACTCAAACAGAAGACAACCATTATAGTAATTTATAGTAATTTATTCCTATCGATTCCATAAACTTTATTATATAAGCTCAGAGATGTAATGCTAGAAAAAAAAA
This sequence comes from Troilus luridus, assembly GCA_964056705.1. Taxonomy (NCBI): domain Eukaryota; kingdom Metazoa; phylum Arthropoda; class Insecta; order Hemiptera; family Pentatomidae; genus Troilus; species Troilus luridus. The sequence continues at coordinate 19,179,495 of OZ057413.1, forward strand.
TGATATTGATGATGTTCAAGAAAACTACAATAACTACTCTGGATTATTATCTTGTTCCCAGCCTACTATGAAAATTCAGAATAGTTTATTTTAACAATATACAGTTAGAAAAATCAAATTTACTCATGAAAGGAAATAATGGAATAAATAGTCTAGTTATTCCAACATAGACTTTTAAGAAGTTAAAATAGAAACTTTAAAAAGTTTTTAGTCATTAAATTAAATGAACTTTGCATACTTACAATTTACTTCAATTTATATAAAACCGGCAATTCAATAATACAATATTTTTAGACAAATTAGAGTTTTAAATGGTCACAAAAGTACAACAAAAAATGGATTAAAGGCATGAAATGGTCATTAGTAAAATTGGAATAAATGTTTGAAATATAATAATCTTTGTCAGCAAGGATATCATTAGAACATCAATTGAAATAAATAAGAATTAAACTCAATTATTTTTAAAATAAGGTGTTCATACAGGTATTCAGATTAATGAAAAAAAACTGGGATAGATGAATTATTATTAATTTAATTTTAAGATCAAATAGATTACTTAGCGTGAAAACAAATTTAATAAATCTCTTTCCATAACAATTTATAAACCACAAAATTTTATCCACGAAATATAAACATTTTCAAAAGGTAGTTTTTTTTTTTTATGAAAGGAACGAACAAGAATAAAACACACAAAATATTAGTGAATTTGTGTGATTAAACTGTTACAATACAAAAAAATAAAATATAACTAGTTCATTATAAATATTAAATGAGGTGTCATTTACTTGTTTTCAATTCATATAAACTTTCTCAGGGCAGTTACATAAGAGGTACATTAACACTATTTATTAAAATCAAGTAATAAAAATTTACTAATTATTTTTTTAATCAAGATATTTTCACTATTAGAAATGACAAAACTGTTATATATTCCAAACCTGATGTGAATAAAAAATTGGCACAGTGCAATAAAAACAAACACGTGTTGCACAGCATATAATATTTTGAAATGAATATGTAATTAAATATTTCATATGTGTGCGTAGCATAGGAAGAGTGTAATAGGAAAAAAATATAGTGAGTAAATAAGTTAAGGCCAAAAATTATGCACTTTTTAATTATAAATATAAAATAGATCAGGGAAAAATTATTTCAGTTTTTCCCAATAGATGGCTTAAAGATCATATATATCTAGTAATAATTATTCAACCAAATCATACTATAGTGTGATTGAAAAGCAATAGGCCCTCAGAACATTTTATATATTTATATTTTTTTAAAACTGTTCCACTACAACCCATGAAGGAGCTAAGGCTATATATAAATAGCCATACTGTTTCTAGGACAACAGCTGTTCTGGGAGGGGATTTGTCCAATATTATATGGAAAATGGCGATTCCAGAAGGAAATTTTCACCATATTTTGATTCTTTACTTTCAAATAGGGAAAAAATACAGCAGATGCCCATCGAACAGGCCAAAGAAAATGGCTAGCTTAGAAAATTATCAATGAATAGCACAAAACTAAGCCAAAGATATTTATTTTGTACCAATGTTTATATATAAAAATAATCCACTCTTTCATTTTAATTGTAACTGATTTTAATCTTTTGGGCTTTCACACATGTGATACAATATACATTGTAAAATTATTTCTCATGTAATTTTATTATCTTCATTGATTTCATTTCACTCTTGTTATTTTCTAATTAACAATTATTTTATAATTCAATCTTTGTTTCATTATATTTCTTTCTAATTTATCATACTTTTCTGTCTAAAAAACTGTTTTATTGTCATTGATAGTGTATAGTTAATGGTGTTATTTTGTTATTTCTCTGCCCTGATGATGCTTAAAAGTTAGGCCAAAAGGTCGGCACAAAACAAGTTTGGTTTACTTGTGTACGAAAAACTGACTGCACATCCAACCATTTTTTACATTGCTCAATATCAAGGTTAATTTTTTTATTTTTCTATGAAGGGATGAGAAAAAAAATTTAATAATGCCAGTATTTTGTTTACCTTTTATAAAATATTAATTAATTAGTTACCTGGTCAAAAAAAAATCTATAATTTTTTTTAACAATTAAATTTTAGAGTGAAAAAGTTTTTTAAGTAATAAATTGTGTTGAATTTCTCACAACAGTGTCTAAATAAGATAAGTTATTAAATGAAAAGAGATTTACAAGAGTCAAATAAATTGGGGTTAAACACTGGAATATTAAACAGCAGATCAATACTAATTACAGAAGTTGGACATTCTAATCTAATACAAAAATCTTAGAGAAGAAGGTTTACAGAATGAAGTTAATTTTGTAACCAATTATTATTGAAAACAGAAATTATCCTTTAATGCCAGTTGACCAGAAAGTAAACATTAAACAAAGAACGAAATTAAATATTTTAATTTAAGGGAGAAAACCACATTAGAAACAGCCACATGACACAACAAAAGCTGAAATAATATCTTAAAATCTCAATATTAAAGAATCAATTTGGACAACTGCAAAAATATAAAAAGAATATTTGCATGGCACAACAAGGAAAAAACAAATGATTAAAAACAAAACAAATCAAAATCATATAAAATAAATAAACTTAACATAAAAGAAGTGTAAGTGCAACAAAAGCTAAACAAATGTCATGCAAGATAATAACTTATACTAAATTAAAATGTGCCTGATCTAAGTACTAGATCAGTCTTAAGACAAGAAAAGTAATATAAAGATTCTACAAAAACAAATGTCATCATTATTTACAGCAAACTTATATTTATATATTAATAGAAGATTTACAGCCATACTCATAGGTCTTTCCTTGAACATTTATTAGGGTTAAGTGTATATACATTTATCAGGGTAATTTAACTCTTAAATTAACCTTCCGGTGAAGAAGCCAAGAAGGTACTAAGAAATTTTTAATACAAATAAAACTAACTTGAACGATTCCTGGTTCGAAATTGAGAATACCCTTGGTAGGTGCCAATGCTTAAGCTTTTGTGTAAAATGTATGAATCAGTTGACTGTTAGGAAAAGTATCAGAGTTTATACTTTAGGAAGACCCCTGTGTTGAACAGTACACAGAAAATAAAACAAAAGGGAATATATATGTTATTTTTATAACATCCTTGGATTAACATTTCTTCAGAGTAGAAGAAATTGTTCAAACGTTAAAGTAACTTTTAAATCATTTAAATTTTAAGGAACCTGAATGTTGGCTATGAATATGGTGCTGAATCTTTTACAGTTAATTTATACACAAAATTTCAACATTAATACACTGGTTCTGAATTAGATTAATAGAAATGTTTTTTAAATAAAGACATAAAGATTTTAATAAAATAGATTTAGTTACTATTTGTATAAATCAAAGTTTCCTAGACTTGTGGAAGGCCTCTACTTCCACTATCAGATATTATTGTTAATATCTGACAAAATATTACCTGCCCTCATGGTTATTGCAATAACTGATGATTAGTAGTGAAAACTGAGTAAATTAACTTGAGAAAATAATAAATTAAAATTAAATTTAATGTTGACCAATATAAAGTCAGCAAACAGCGATGTAAGAGCTTAATAATTTCAACTTTCATAAAGCAAGTTTCAGGTAAATAAAAGTATAACCAATATTAAGATATTGTGAACAAAATCATCAACATTTTTTATATCCAATATTCACTAATAAATAAAAACAAAAGCTTGTTGTTAATTTATAATCAGAGCATTAGTATTAGGCCTCAATTGGTGTCTAAGGCTTGATGAAGCTCAACTTGATTCATAAGTCCGATTCAACTTTGAGTGTTTTCACTTTTACTACAGTAACCGTCCTGAATGGTATATATTAATTTTAGATTGGGCTTATTCATCTTAAAATTGATAAATTTAATATTGACACAACAAAATGATACTTATTGAAAATGATTTTTACAGTGACAGTTGATTTAGGTTGTTTCAGAAAAGTTAATCATCTATGAATACTATACCATTCATATGCTATGAGTTTTATGTAAAACACTTATTTTGTATTACTTTAAAAATGTCAAAATTTTTGGCATTTCCGTGAGGTTTTACTTTTCTGATTTAACTGAAAGAAAATTTCAGAGAACGCTTGTGGAAGTGTACAGTGACAATGATTCAAGATTTAAATCATGTAAGGAATAGTTTTGAGGTTTCGTAGATAGTGTGAAGCTCACCAAGCCTCGCCCTGGACAGTCATAAAAGTTTTAAGACTAAGAATTAGAACTCTAAGTAAACTCTATGAAGATTCAAGTCAAACACAAGAAGAGCTTTGAAAATTTAACTGGTTTTTCTGGCAGTTACAGCATGATTTGGCAGGTCATTAATTATTTATAAAAAAAAAGAAATCAACTATTGGTTCCAAACATGAATCGTATCAAAAGGCAAGACATTTTTTCAAAATGGAATTCGAAAATTGCCTGAGAGGAGAGAAAATATAGAGGTTAGCGATGGATAATACTTTGAATAATGTGTTTACTCATGTTGTTTTCAAATGAATGTATTTTTTACATTCAAACCAATAATAGTTTTAAATAATTAGTATTCCTCATTGATTGCGTAAATAATTTTAACCATGACTTTTTTTTTTGTTTTATTCGTGTTTCACCAGTTGGTATGCAACACACTGTTCAAGCACCCTTAGCTCAAACTTTTATACAAATAGAAAGAAATTTTGGTTAATTTATCCTTTAGTTATAACTACCAAGTTTTTCTTCTGACCAAATGAATGGTCAGGTACACACTTTTCAGAGGCCAGGTGGGTCTCCTAAACCCAATATTGATTTGAGGTTGACGGAACAAAAAATATTAATAAAGTTTGGGCCATTCTTGAGTCAAGAGCCACTGCCCCATACCCACTGGCATACCTCACTCCTCTTTGACCTTCTATAAGGTCTATGAATGAAGAGTATAATAATGCAATTAATATAAATTAAAATTAATTAATCAAAGAATAATATCTTGTTTAGATAGTTTAATCTAATCATTAAAGATATTTTTATTCTCTTCTTGGCATGACGGTATTTATTTTTGTTGCTTTCTTAAGTAGTATAATCTAATATTTTCATAAATCTATTCCATTGCTAAAATTAATGATTTTTACTGTATATTAAAAATATTTCTTAATTTATAAAAATTATATAGGTTTCTCAACCCACATCGGTATGGCCTAGATCACCATCTTTTTCATCTAAATCACCTAGATCTTTCCTCGTTTGATACATAATAATATTTAAACACAACATAATTAAAGAGAAAAACATAAGAAAAAGAACAAGTAATATACATACTTTGATTAAAAATGAAATAGTAATAAAAATGGAGAAAATGAACATTCCGCCTAAGCCATAAAGATGAAGCGTCCTGCGGCCCATTCGGTCCATTAAGGGAATAGTGACAAGAGTCATGATGACCATGATTGCTCCAATTCCTATCGTCATATTTTTGGCAGTCTCTTCAGAAAGGCCAGAGGTTACGAATAACCCCGTTGAATAGTAAAATACCTGAAAAATAAAACATTGTTAATTAGAAAAAATATTATTTTTCTAAGTGCTATAATTGGAAAAAATTAATTGCGAAGAATTTCGATCACAATTAAATCAAACTTATAAATTTATTATTTAATTGTAAAATAATTGACTGCATAATATAATGTATTGAATTAGTCAGGGGGGTTTCTTACACAAAATAAGAAAAACTTATTTTATTGTGCCAACGTTTCGGCCGAAGATGTAGGCCATCTTCAGAGCTGAGAAAGGAAATAGAAAATAACTATATAAAACATTCCAGTAACAAGGAAGAAAAACAGATTTTAGGAAAAGAATTGATAAGAATGAAAAGAAATACAGAGAGTAAGATAAATAATGAAATAACTAATGGGAAAAATTAATGAGTAAGGTACATTATGCAATAATTGGTGAGACATAATAAGAATGGAAAATAGAGTTAAATTACAGCTATGATATATAAAAAATTTTAAAATAACAGAAAATTATGGTTTTTATATGTATTTTGTTATATGATTGGGTTTTGAAATATAATGATTACCATGTGATTATTAAAATTACAATTGATAATACATATTAAAAATTGTATAAATAGAAATTTAAAATAACACAAATTGTGATTTTTTTAAAATTTATATATGATTATGATACTTTTATGTAATACAAATAATAATACATGAAAGAATTGTATAAAAAAGTTAAGATGAAAAAATTAATGAGTGCCAAAATAATTAATATCATTTTATAATCATTATTGATGTGAAACATCTAATGGCGCGTTTGGCGATGTTGTGATGGAAAAACTTTGAGCAGCCCCGTGACTGTGCTTCTCGTTAAATTTATTACTTAATTGAACATTAAATGTTGAACATAAATTTAAGTTATTTTCGAATTGCTAAGATTCTAATCTCCTAGAATAGGTTAGAACCATAATCAATTTTTGACAAAGGGGTCTATAAAAGACACCTATCCTTCCATTCTCTTTTTGAGTGTTGTGCGCTGTTCTTGCTTACCTTGTTGCTTACACTGACGAGGTCCACACTTATCTAGTGGAATCAACCTCAACAGCCAAACGGGCAGCCTTGCACTGGCAAGAGACCCCCACACCATGGCTACATCAACTGAAGACATGATGGACCTAGAGGAAGTAAGAGGCTCGAAGAGGGCCAATGAGACAGAAGAGGCCATGATCCCGGTATAGAGAAAGAAGACCATCAAAAGAAAGACCCAAGTGGACATGTCTGTGCCGGTCTCCAACAGCTTTGAGCCCATTGCGCCCAGCACATCACAGCAGACAGAACCTGAGGGGTCTCCGAGACAAAAGCCCCCAACTCCTATTATCACCAAGCCCCCAGCCTCTTAACCAAGCCTTCACAAGAACCTAATGGATGCTGGAATCACCGATTACAGCACACTTACGACCCGCACGGGGACGAGGCTGTACCTCAAGAATGAATCCCACAAAAGACTGCAGAGTTTCCAGAACTCCGTCCTTAGGCGAATAGTTAGGGGGACTTCACTTGAAAGGGCATGGAACAACATTATCCGTGAGGAACTGAGACTACCCACAGTGCCTGAGTACTTCAGACATCAAATTCTTCGATGGGTTAAAGGCATGTACTAATCCACTGTTTAACGCTATATCACCCTAGGAGATGGCAAGGCACACTCCCCCTGGTAGAGGTTGTCATCGAGGGAGGGGGCCCTAGGGCGGCAGTCTAAACCCCTTCAATCCCATTCCCTATTCCTATCCCTTCACCCTTCCTCATCCTTTTCCCATCCCTTTCCTCTCCTATCCCTCAAGCGAAGCCCGAAAATGGTCCCTCCCCATTGTAAAAACCAAGGCAAAGGCACAGCCACAAAATAAAACCCCCCGCATACAGGGGAAAGAGTACAATTGCCTTATAATACCCTAGGGTAAAAGAAGGCATCAGTTACAAGTGCTATATTGTCATATTGTATTTTTTTGTATTGTAACATAAATAAATTAGGAGGGTAAGGAAAAAAAAAAAAATTAAAATTATGCTTTAAAATTATAATATTAAATATTTATTTAGTATAAATAAAATTATTATCCTTATAAAATTACGGTTTAAGTGCTTAAATGCCTCGTTAAATGTGCTTCTCAAATTACATTAGATGATGGGAGACAGATACTCATGGTTATGGTTTCACATCTACCAGGCGTCCCGCGACGCCTTAAATTTCTTTTTTTCATCTTAACTTTTGTATACAGTTCTTACATGTATTATAAAAAATCAGGTAAAATGAATATACTGTAAAAAAATATCTCATAAACTAAAATAAAAATTTTATAAAATATTTATTAATTGGTGATACTTACAGCATTGATGCCTGAAAGTTGTTGGGAAAGTTGCATAACTACACTGATAATGAGAGGGGCACGGAGGGTCGGTGAGCAGATAAGTTCTGAAATGGAGATAGTTGATTCGCTTTGCTGCGCTCGCTGTTCTGCTCTCATCTCCTCTATGTCTTCTTCTATCTGGTTCGAAGCTCGTAATCTTCTAAGGGCTGTAACAATTATAGAAGTTTATGAAAAGTTAGAATAGTTTGTACACTAATTAAAGTTGAGGTCTTAAAAAAAAAATAAACAACATGTACCATACAACCCGTGAAGGGTCTGGGGTTTAAGTGCACGGTAGAGACTGTACTGATTCTTGGGCAACGGAGGTGCAGTGATTTGATTTGTCCTAGATCACACCCAACTGCCAATTTCCCCCCCTTATTTTTGGTAACCACTTTATACAGGCTGAGTGAGCCCCCGGGGAGTTTGAGATCCCATAAAATCCATTTCTGGCCACAAACAGACAAAATAAAAGTCTGCCAGTTAGCGGGTTTTGAACCCATGACCTTCAGCATGGCAACTCAGCGCTCTACCACTGAGCCACTCCATTCCCCTTTGATTGAGGACTTGTTGTTGTTTGTTCATTTAACGTCACTTTATGCTGCAATGGCTAATTGGACGATGCTACATTGGGAGCTCTAAATTTTGCCTATCCAGGTTCAATTAGGATAGGGATTTTTAACGAGTACCTGACATCATACAGGCTAACGGGACCCCCATTTAACGCCCCCTCTGAAGGACGACATAACCAAGGATTTTTTACTCCCTTTAAAAAATCCTAGGGCCACCTGCCGGGCTACGAACCCGCGATATTGGGCTTAGTAGTTTGTTATGCTAACCACTAGACTCCCTGATTGAAGACTTAAGTGACTATATATTCCAGTTAATATTTAAAACAATTCATAAAAAATGGTTTAATTTTAATAACCAAACTATGACGAAACTATTTGGGCATATACCAAGATACCTCCTCACACTGCTTGGGTGGAAGACGAGGATAAAAGATTTTGATGATGATGATGACCAAAAAGGAGTTCCAGTTCAGGAGATTAGGACAAATTAATAGGGCAGATTTTTATTTTACAAAGCCTTTGTGTTTACGAATCTTCGTAGTCTATTTAAACAAGAACACGAGTTGAGTAGACGCATGTAATTGTAGGAGTGTATTAGGATTTCCAGATGTGAAAATTCTTCTGCACAACTGAAGACAAACTATCCATTCTGAAACTTTTGTTAAAAACCCTCCTTTGTCTTAAGAATCGGGATTTATATACTCATGAATTATTTTATAAATAGATAAATATTTGCAGCAGATTCAATGAACTGTTTTGGCTTTAATGTGAGCATTGATAGAAACCTATAGCTTCCAAGTTTTTCACAAAATTAGGATAAAATAAAAAACATAAAAAAATAAATTTTATAAACATCAATGAATCAATGATGTAATGCAATAAATTAATTGAATAAATAATATTTTATGCTATGCTTCTGTTTCTCTGGTTTCTTAAGGCAGATGACATAAACAACCATCTGAGTGAACATATTTATTATCCCTCAAAAAGTTGTGGCCAACATTTCCTTCTCATTTTGAGATTTATTTAAGTAATAAGAATCTATAGCTCAACCATGATTTGTTGGCATTACTACTACATTTCTAGGCCAAAAGCAAACAGAGACATTTTGAAACTGATTGTATTTTTTCTTTATCTTTCAATATTATTCACAAAGTATTTACAAGTATATCTATGCACTACATGATGATATTGTAATCTCAAGAAAATATTAATAAATTTGGAGTACAATTAATTGTCAATTTAAAAAAAAAAAATTTATTTGAAAAGAAAAGATATGTCCAGAACCGGGACTCGAACCCGGGTCGCTAGTCTGGAACTCTACCATTTGAGCTATCCTGGCCCCAATCAAGCACGGTTCTCGGTTGTGGTCATATCCTTTCTTTTCACTGATCCTAAGTCCCCCCCTGGTTCGAGTCCCAGTCCTGGACATATCTTTTCTTTTCAAATAAAAAATATTAAAAAATTAATAACAAATTAAATACAATAAATTATAATAGTTAATTGTTAAGATTGAAGGCAATAGTAATGTCCAGATTATACTAATATGAAAGAGGTAATAGATCCATAATGGGAATAGAAATTTTCTAAATAAAATTTATAATAAATTTATCATATTTAATATTATTAACTGAATTATTGATTTATTTTGTACCTTTCCTTGCTTCTTCTTCCCATTGCTTTGTAATGAGAAGATACCTCGGTGATTCAGGGCATATTGGAAGAAGTATAAGCTGCAAAATAGCGGGACAAATAGCTAAACCTAAAAAGAAAAAAAGAAAAAAATTGGTAGTAGTAATACACAGTTGAATCAATATTGCGCCATTATAATTATAAAACCTCAAAACTCCATTTTTACTTATATGGAGTAAAAATCCTTTTATAATTAGAAATACAATTTATTGTTTCTTACTGATTAATTGAAAAATCTCCATGGAATTTTTAAAACAAATCAGAAATGCTGTTGAAAAACCAATAAAGATATATATGTCACAGTTCTGCATACCTCATTCTACCAGAAAGCCCTCAGGCCTTTCAAATTTTTTATTTTTTATTTTAATTGTAGAAGAAAATATCCTATTATACTTATATAATATCAAGATTTTGCAGAAGAGTTGCTAACAATATAAACACAAAATGCAGTAATATCATTTTTCGGAAAATAGTAACAGTATACCTAAAAGAACAGGCCAGCCATCATCAGTTCCGAGAATTTCATCTATACCTAGAACCTGAGATATAAGTAAGCCGACAGTGACTGCTAGCTGGTTTACAGTTCCTAGCCCCCCTCTCAGATTGAGGGGGGCGATTTCGGATATGTACATAGGCACAAGGGATGTATTCAGTCCTATAAATGGAAAAAAAATTTTGTTTACAAAAGTAAGTAATTGAATTGAAATTTTAATAAAGCCAACGATATAAACTTACCACAGTTAACACCAATAATGAACCTTCCAAAAAACAACATTTCATAGGAATGTGCAACCTTCGCAAAGCCCATTAAAACTGCTCCACCTATACCTAGAATGTTGTTCATCAGAAGTCCGCCTTTCCTATGAAATATATTATATTTTTATAATATTTATAACATTCGGACATACATTGTTTACATAATTGTGCTAATAAATATTTAAGATTTGAATGATGCAATTTTGTCAATAGACATAGCTATAATCCTTATTTGTTACTATAACTTAATATTTTGGTATTCAAGTGATAACTAATAATATTATGTTAATTGTTTATAAATAGTTCAAAACAACATGGTTAATCTCCGATAGTTTCCTCTGTATATTCCATATTTGACTAGTTAGGATTGATGAGATATCCAATAGCATGCTGGTAGAAGTGAAATTCCATTCTCTGCCCCTTTTTGTGGATCAGAATAAGTAGATTCTTTCCATTCTTAGAGTATTTTTTTCACATTTATAATATTTATAACCATCAAAAATCCTGCTTTTACACACACTTTTATCACCACAAATGTTATCAAGCCCTACTGCTTTATACAATTTCGATTTTCCTATGGCTATTTCAACTTCTGACTTCGACCTGAATCGGGTGACTATTTTGACTCCGAAGAATAGGTGTTTTATCCAGGACTATTAGTGGTATTTTCCTTTGACGCGACAGACTCATAAAGAAGTCCTTGGCCTGCTCAACAGCTCTACTCCAATCGTGCCACCACCAGCTCGAGTGATGGAGATATTGCTCAGCCTCAGATCTTCACAGACGGCATCCTTCCTTCTAGCTTTGGGCCATCCTCGAGGTTTTACTCCGTCAAGATTTCCTTTATACAGCTTTTTAGCTGTTCTTTCTTCGTCCATTCTATATACGTGGCCCAGCCACTTGATGAGTTGAATCCTAATGAAGCTCGATATCGTTAGGTCCCCATATAACTCACTCAGCTCCTTGGTCCTTCTGATCCTGAGTTGGTCGTCTTCTCAAACTGGGCCAAATATTTGTCGTAGAACTCTCATTTCGAATCTATTCAGCTTTTCCATGCTGGATTTATTCAGTGTGAGGGTTTCACCTGCGCATGTCACTACTGGCCTGATAATGGCTTTATATATCATCAGCTTGGACTTTAGGCTAAGGAGTTTACTTCTCAGGAGCTTTGAGATCCCAAAACATGCTTTATTAGGTGATACTATCTTGGCTCTGATTTCCTCCTCCTCATCCAAATTCTCGTTTATATGGCTTCCTAAATACTGGAAACTTGACACGCGTTGGAAAGTGTATCCTCCAAACGTATTACCATGACCTTGGTTTCTCCTCATTCACCTGTAACCCCATTTTTCCAGCTTCCACTTCCAGCCTCTCAAAAGCTTTTTTTAAGAGAATCAGCGATCTTCCTACTAATACAAGGTCATCAGCATATGCAAGACTACCCAGACTATTATGGTATTTTGTAAACTAAAAAAAAAATTATTTTTTCGTTCAAACCTACGTCAGCTCTCATTGTTGATCAATGTGTCCATCAGAACATCCGTGTAATTTCTACCTAATCATCCTCATTCCCTCAACCCCAGGATGATTCTACTCCCAGTAATGAGATCTGTATGAGGAGGTATTTCAAATAGGGTATAAAAATTTTATGAAGAATCTTTCATTTAATTGATCATTGCACACTAAGGGAAAGTTGTACAAACTTTTATTTCTTTGCTTATAAAATAACATGTCTGAAAGACTATACATTTAAATATGAATTAATTTGAAAGTAGTAGATCCATCAATAAAAAACATAAATCTTTAAGTAATATCTAATAGAATTCAATATCTAATAATATTTTAATATAATAGCATCAACTCACCTCCCGAATTTATTGGCAACCATACCACCAATAAATCCACCTATCATACCTCCAATGGCAAATATAGAAACAGCAAAAGAATACATGAGTTTTGCCGAGTCCAAATGCAAGTCCTTATTGTTTCTATATCTATATACATCTTGCATGAATTTTTCTATATTCTGAAAAAAAGTAATAAAAACCAGTAATATAATAATAATTAGTTGATAATTTTGTTTTTATAAAAACACATTCAATATTAGTTACATTTTCCGGAGCATTGATGACACCTGTGTTGTAGCCAAACTGGAGCATTCCAAGCATTGAGGCAAGGATGGTATAGCTCAAGAAGAAGGTCAACCCCTAGAACATAATTTTTTTATAATAAAATTTCTGCATCAAATTTATTATTCTTATCAGTTATATTTAATGTTTTAAATTAGATACTGGATCTTTGTTCAGAAATAGTTAAATAAAAATACAGCTTTTCAGTTAATGATTAAACAAAACAAAAAATATCTGTATGTAATACAGCAGAACCCTGCTAATCTGATTTGGACTAGGTTCTTTTTCCCGGAAATCCAATATTCCGTGCAACAGGAATATTATATCCCTGGAATCCTGGAGCCACATGGATAATTATTCTATTTGGTGAAACTTGACTAAATTCTTTTCCTTAAAAAACCTTTAACCATACATTCATGTAGTACATCATCAAGAAAATAATGGGAAAAAACAATTTGTCAAAAAGAAAATCTTATAAGAAAAAAAAGGTTATTGGGTAGTAAAACCTCCCCCCAGCAAACAAGTGACATCCATAAAAACGATTAATAAATTATTACTATGATCTTCTTCTTCTAAGCATTGCTGGATGATTTGGGCCATCCGGACCGTGGTCAAAGTAAGCTCAGTTGTTTTGTTTTTATAATATTTAAAAATTTTCTTACTATACTAGCGGTTTGTAATAAAACTGCTCTTTACAGTACAGGAACTTCCTTTTAAAGTTCAAGGGTGTTCAATGATTCCATTGATTCCTCTGGCCTTAGACTATTGACAGAAACAATTGGTATCGTTTTTACTACTACTTCTATTGTACAGACAGATGTTTAACTTTTTCACAAAGTTCTTCATATTTCCGAATATTTTCGCTTACTGCACACTAGCAGGAACTTCTATCTAAAAGATTTGAGATTTCTTTACTTACTTGTCAGTAAGCAATATATCTGGTCTATTATGTGGGTTATGTTGGTCTGTTATCATCGTCTGGTCCCAAAATAATTTAACACCATAGTATTACTAGTTTATTAGTATTATTATATACCCTCATTATTAATACAGCTGATTACGTCCAAAGAACTTAAATGTTTGTTTTAAGATAAAAAGTAGCAGTGGCAGCCAGCAAAATGAGATCAGACCAGTATCAAGCGATATTTTATTTTGTCAATTAAATTTATAAGAACAGATGATTTAAACAAAAAAAGGTAGAAAAACAATAAAATGCATATCCAAAAAGAAGTATGTTTGTACTTACAAGAATGGCCTGTTTAAAACAATGCCAAGATACATATATTGCTTGAATAATTTATTATTAAAAGACTGGAAATGTAAGCTTCGAGAAAGAATGGTTGTGATAATAGAAAGGTAATGTGGAATAATGCCAAATGATTAAAAAAATTTAAAATTGAATTCTAGTTCTAAATTATTATTATTATAGTTTACGTAATTAATTATTCACATAAGCTGTATATTAAAGATAAAATCTGATTGACTATGTACCTTCCTCCTATTAAACAAACAAAATATTTATCGATTTTTCTCTCAATGACTGTGAATAGCCCACAGATGATGGCCAAATGAATTTTATCGATAAACTGAAGAAATGACTATGTGAGGTCTAATTTATTTTGTATTTCAGCCAAAAAAGAAAAAAGGATTTAAACCAGCACTGCTACTGAATCCAGGATGTGCTGCATCAACATCCTCAGTCTCACTGGCATTATTGAATGAAATTATAATAAAGAAATGATATTTGGACATCAGATTAATTATTTGGTCTTTTCAGAGGACAAGTGTATTGAGTTATTAACTTTTATTATAAATATTTGCAGCATTCACATCCCTAAAATGCCTTTAAATTAGTAATTATTATAAATGTTAACCATAATTTCAATGGTTTTTAAAAGCATTTTTTCTTTTGCTGTGGATATATAAAATTAGTTTCTAAACTTCATATAACATAGATCTCAGAGCATTTGAACTGATTTACTTAGGAGAAAATTTAGAAAATAAAATTTTACAAAAGTGAAATTATACTTAAACATGTTAACATTAAAATAAATTTTTTGAAATTTGTGCACAAAAGATTCTATTGACTAAATTATTCATGCCACAAGCTAGCTGCTAGTAATAATAAGCATTAAACATAACGTTAGTTTAATTTTACTTTACCTTGTACAAGTTAGCTACAACTACATTTGAATATAAAACTACATACATATGGCATTCAAAATCAATAAAAGGAACCAAAATATAACTAAAATGCAGACGAATGAAGAAAGTGAAAAATATCAGCATACTAAATCATACGAAAAATTGCTAAAAATAAAATAAAATATTTTATTGTCCAGAAGTGTAAAAATTTATTTCAGATAAAATCATTTCATATTTGTGAAGTGAAAGAAATAAGAAAAACAAATAAAACAAACGGATTTGTAGTGAATGCCAATAAATGACTGAATAACTCACAGCTAAGTTAGATCTATTTTGCTCCGCTTTAATAAAACAATGCCGTAAGTTGTAATTCATCCTTGGATCAGAATAAAAATAGCAATATTGTAGGTCTCCATGCATACATGCAACCTGCCACCAATGCAAAATAATTATCCAAAGCAGTTAATACACATCTCCAGCTTCGACCTCAATAGATAAACAGTCAATAATATACAATGTCCATTAACACATAAAGAAAAGAATATTAGATATAATATCTTAATACTAAACAAAAAAAATTCGTAAAAAAAATCAAAACCACCTGAAACAAAAAAAAAAAATAAACAAAAATAAAAATTAAATTGACATACAAATTATTGGATTTAAGTAATAAATTAATACCATAATGCATTTGATTAACAATAATAAAAATACAAAATTCTAGAATTTTAAAAGTTTATCATGCTATGATGGGATGATGCAAGTTCAGCTTTAAAAACAGCACCTATTGAACACAAAATAAAATAGTAATAATTACTATTGTTAGACTGTCCTAAAAAATACAAGAGATGATATACCGTGCACTAAAGCTTATAAAATTCAATAACTAAAAAATTATAATTTCATTTTAAAATAAAATAAAAACTGTAGATCGTTGGTTCTATGTGAACTTTTATTATTAGAAATGTCGACTATATGAGCTCACATACACATTAATGGTTACTATCACTATAGCCCAGTAGATATAGCAAGTTTGGCTTACATGGAAGGTTTAATTATTAATTTATTGATCCCTTCATATAAAAAAAAAAAATCAAAGTTTTAGACCTCTCACACCTTTTGCATTTTCCAACATCTTGAAAAAAACCCATCGCTAATCAGTAATATTTCATCAATAACTCACTTTTGGTGCTTATTAGGGCAAATTATGTCATTACCAATTCTAAATAAGATAAATTATCCTACAAGTTTTATGTGTAAGATTTTTTTACAATTACTGAGATATGGAGTAGTTAAAATTGGTGAAAACGTAAAAAAAATATATATAAAAAAATAGGAGTAGGACCAATGATTCAGATAAAGAGTATTGTTATAAGCAGAACTATTATTAAGGGCAAAATATGAAATATTGGGCATTAGAGTCAATCCTCAGGCTCTATTCTTTGCACTTAACTCGAAGAAGCTCTAAGAAAAGTGGGACAGGTATTTGAGAGAAGATAAAGAGTTACCATTAATGAGAGACACCTTTGTTAGTATGGTATACCATGTTTTTCTCTTTTAAAAATCAATTAGTTTAATAATCATTTATTGGATCAACCTAAGGGCTATCTAGCAACAAATAATATAACAACAGTTTTATTTTTATTTTACTAAAAGCCATATTGTTATTTCCTTAATCACTTAAATCCTTCAAAATTTTAATTTACTTTTGCACCATTGATGACAGAAACCTTTGATTTGACCTTAAAATGTTATTGATAACTCACTTGAAGGTAAGTTTAATGAAATATAATTACTTATAAAATATTACCCCAAGACTCTCTTATTCTTAAGATTCTTTTTAGTCACGCCTTTGGATATTAATCCGAAACAAAAAGAAAAGTTAAATAATGTTGTATGAGAGATCCCAAAATATTAGAAGATCTACACATTTCACTTTAACTTGAAAGTGATTAGTTCATTGGATGTTTAAGACTAAGAATTTTTTTAATAATTTATTATTTAAATAATGTTACACTGTTAATTTCAAATTTTTTTTCTTTTATCTTTGTAATAAAATAGGAACACAACATGTTTTTGGCTATACAAAGTGAATAGTCCACAAAATGGCTTTCCAAAGACCATATACTTAATCAAAGGTTGTCTTTTGGTCTGTAAAGGAGACGATGTAGTTCATATCTTATAGACATTTTCATAGAAAACAATCAAGATATTTAATTAATTTTGAAACAAATCACAAAAGGCTGGATATAGTAAAACAATTAGTAATTTGAACATGGAGTAAAGAACTACACCACAGAAAAAGAAAGATGAACAATTATATAATTACTTCTCCCATGGTAGTTCAAAAATTGCAGTGAGGATAGCATTACATCAATTCTATTATAAAAATTATATCTTGGTAAAATATATAAATTATAACTATGGATTGAAATTATATTTATGGAAATAAAATTTAAATTTTCATTAGAAAAATAAGAAAGTAATAGATTTTATAAAATTAAAATTTTTTAATTAAATAATACTAGACTAAACTAATAAGAGCTACACTATGTGAGCTATCATTTGAAAATATAGACATGCTCGTGCATGGCGAACCTGCTCCAAGAGCCTCAACTTCCGGCGGTGGGTCTGCTCCTCCAATCTGTCCACGTACTCTCTCAACTCCTCAATCTCTTCCTTTACCTGCTGTACCGTGTCCAATTCCTGCTTGATGGCTACCATGTCTCTCTTCACCTCACTTACCTGCACAATATTTAAAATCAGTTCCGTTCGCACCTACCATAAGATTAAAAGTAAATCATCATGCTAGAAACATTAGTTTGTAAATGATTAAAATTAAAACAGAAAAGAACAGAAGCTTGTTTAATGAACCCCAAAAACATTTCCTCTTAAGTAAAATACTCTAGTATAACCATTATAGTTAGGAAGGGCAAGCTTAGTTTTGTCTTCTCTAATTTTATTTGAATAAAAATATAATAGGTAATATATTACCGAATAAATATCATTAACTCATAATAAAGTTTTTCATCATATTAACTAATTTTCATTTTATTAATTGGCCAAAGGTCAAAATAATCAAAATGTAGAAGTACCACTACAACCCATGAAGGGTAAGGGGTTCAGTACATGGTAGGGACCGTACTGTGGACAACGGTTGTACAGAGAGGTAAATTGATAGATCATGGTCAACTGCCAGATTTCCCCCCTTAATTTTGGGTACCCACTTTACAGAGGCTGGGTGAGCACCAGGAGGGTCCTAGATCCCATAGGATCCATCTGACTGCTAACAGATTAAATAAAAGTCTGTCAGCGAGCAGGATTTGAACCCAGGACCTTTGGCACAGTAAGTCGGTGCTCAACCACTGAGCCAATTCGGTACCATTAACCTAAAGATATAATTTAGTTTAAAATTTTCCACCAGAACTCTATCCTCTTTTTCCCTCCCATATAGATCAGGCTTTGGCAAGGGATTTCCATACTCCAACCTAAAGACCAACACAGTGAGGACCACTATATAATTTGGCCTCCTTCTGATATATTTATATAGGCATAACTATATATATATATATATATATATATAGTGCTCACAGCTATATACTGATAACATTTTAAAAATATGATATAGTAAATGATCATAAATAATAACCAGGGATTTACTTAGCGATCAATTAAGAACTGATACATAATGAAATTGAACTGTAATTATTGTTAGTAATTTTTAAAAACTGCAAACATTATCTGTTCTGCAGGTTGTCGCTTCGAGTTGAGTTACAACAAGTTTTAACTGTTTATTAGTTTCATTTATGAATAAAGAGTAAATTTCGGTAATCATTTCGTAAAGAAATAAAAGTTTCAACTCACATGTCAAAGTATAGATGATAGATGTTTGTTGAAACATTAATTTCTAGATGAAATGATTACCAAATGATTATTAAAGCTATGATGATAAGATGTCTGACGAATGATTATGAAGTATTATTAAAGCTAATAATACTTGTATTTTTAAGGAAAAATTAAAAGGGAAACAAATGACAAGTTAAAACTTGTTCTGACTCAACCCAAAGCTTTTGTTTCCGCAACCTGTGTAATAATCACCATAGGAACGTTGTTAAAACAAAAATAAAATAGTGCTAAGAGCATCAAAATAATTATTAACATACAACTTTTTTAAAAGTTGTTAAAATAAAAGCATTTTTGCTTAATACTAATTGTAAAAATATTAAATGAGCTAAAAATACTTCTTTTGTTTACAGGTTTCACTACAAATCTGGTACATATATATTTAACAGAAAAGCTTCTCGTCATAGTTAAATGATACTCTGGACTTGTACCATAATATCATTTGAGCGAATGGAAATCAACATTATTAATCATCACTCACTCATTCTTTCCACATGCCCTAACCATCTTAGCCTGTTCTTCTTAATAGCACGGAGAATGTCAGGCTAACCATTCAGTTCCATCAATTCGTCATTGGAGTGAGTTGTCACATCCACCATTCTCTCTTAAACCAGAAGAGATCTTCTGTTTTCCTTTGTCAAAGTCCAGGTTTTACTACTGGCCATACTATTGCTATATATAACAAAAGCTTTGCCTTCTTGGAAAGACTTTTGTACCAGAGAGATTTTTATAAATGTCCAGCATTAATAATTTTAAATAAATAATTAATAATAACCAGTAATAATTTTAGTAATTGCAATGATTGAAAACAAGGCAGTTAGCACCATTTCTGCAATGTTAAGGAACAAGAGGAATATTATAAGGAACAAGAAAAATATTAGGTAAAGGAAGAAATACCTCCGACTGGCAGGATTCTACGGACTTGGTCAGCTCTTGTAGTTGACTACGGATCTCTGAGAGCGCAACCGTCGTCTCGAGCTGTCGATCGCTTCGCTGAAGCTCGTCCAGCTTCGAGTTCAGGTTGATGCTCATTACTGTCACCTGTTTCTGCAGACTGAAAACAAAGCCATGAAAAATTAATTTAACTTTGGAAATAGTGCATGGAAAATTAATTAATCAGAAACCATCATGAAGATTCAATATCCTCAGAATTACCATTAGTATACGCTGGATCGCTTTCTGTGGGGGGGGGGGTTTAATGTGAAGAAAGTAAGTATTCATACACCGGTAAAATAAATCAGATATAAAGTTTCATTTAAATAAGACAGAATTTGTTAACAATCAATTGTTATATTTGCTATCCCAATAGGGTTGGAATCTAAGTGATTGCGGATTTTAAATAAGATTAGGTACTGTATCTTTTTGTGAAAGGATGTTAGTCATAAAATTTCTGATCTTTGCTATTAAAAAACTGAATTAAATGTGATTTGATATCAACAGCGTCATTAAAAGTTTTATTTAAGGAGTTGTACTTGGACCATTTAAGGAGTTGTACTTGGAACGAAAATAGTAATCTGAAGGCGCAAGGTTAGGGCTATATGGTGGATGTGACAACTCACTCCAACACAGTACCAATAATTTTCAGCGAGTGACTGAAGATGTGAGGGGCTTTGCATTATTATACTAAAAAAAAACCTTAAGATTTACCCCCCCCCCCTCCGACAAGTTTTTAATAGAAGCTTGTAATTTAAATTCTTGTAAGGCCCAGCACAATTTTATTAAAAAAAAAAAAGATAAATAAAAATGCACCAATGAACGTAAATATTTAGTTTGGAAATTTATACATATTAGGAATTGTGTTTGGCCAGGTATTTAGATTAATCAGTTACTCTAATAAAATGGCAACACTGACTATACCCAGGCGGGAACAATCAGAACATTTTTATTCCCTTCACTTCAAATGCAAGTGATGTGATTAAGTGATTATTTTAGTAGAGTAGAGGTTGAAGCTTGTTCTCATATGATAAGATGCAGCAAGGTTTCATAAGGTAAATTACTCCTGAATAATAAAACTTATACCGTGTAATATCAGCTTATACATTCATCATTAGCATATACTAAAAGTAACTCTGAAAAATTGAGGTTATTAATTTCTAATTTTTTTGTTACTATATTTAAATACTATTTACGATTTTAACTATAAGACAGTTTATTTATAATAAAATATTTAACATCTTAATGAAAATGATTTCACATTATTATTTTTATTTGTATAAATTATTTCGTCAATATTTTTTTATAACTTTATTTATTGAAACTTACAATCGTATTAAATATTACGTACAATATATAATGGTGAGTAAGTAAAGTCAAGAAAAAAAACAACCCACTGGTAGAACTCAAGTAACAGATTTAAGTTAGAAGGCCACCCGTCTTCTTTTCAGACGTCTCAGAAGATTATATGGGAATTAGGAGGTAACTAGATTTGAGTGGGTATTAAGTTTTTCTTCAAAAGATTGATATTGGGTTCGTCCCAAATCATCAACAAATGGGACATTAAGATCATCACCGGTGATTTTATTCATAACAATGTAAGGATCACTGAGGATCTTGGATTTTGAGGGTTAGTTACGAAAAGAATTCAATGGCTTAGTAGAACCCCCGAAGGTCTAATCCGTTTTGTCGATTTATATAGTTAAATGAGGTACATCTGGAAATCAAATATGTGATCATAAACAATTCTAGGAACTGTTGTGCAGGTGCAAGTTGCAGCTGGCTTACTAGTAAACAATACCACGAATTACAATCAGCAGTGTAAAAACTTATATAGGACCTCTGACTAGGAGGAGCCCTCTCTTATTATTTCTGTAGCTCGTTACGTTGTTAGTTTTTAGTCTCTCCATTTTAATGTACATGTTTTACTTGAATAAAAGTTCTTTTTAAAAAGTGCTTAGTTTACTGAAGATATTTAACTATACATTTAAAAAATTGAAAATTTTATATTTTTACTTTTTTTTCTACATGATATGTTCACATTTATTTTGTAGAACTTTGGCAGATTCATATGTTTTAACACATATTTTAAAATATTTCTAGTGCTATTTTTTCTCTTCGTTTCTTTAGAATATTACATTGAGGCCTTCAAGAAATTCCACGCACATAAATATTTATAAAGTCTAACTCGCAAATATTATATATTAATATATATATAAATATATTTTTTTGTTATTACCCTCCTAGCTTATATATTCTTGTTTTATTTGCTAAAAAACAGCTAAAAGAAGAAGGGGGGGGGGTTGGTATTTACTGAAGGCAATCAACAGGTGTTAGCAGCTTCTCTTGAGGAAAAGACACTAGATAGAAGTTTTCACACAAGTCAGACATATTTCATTTCCCCTTTTCCTAGATAATATAACCATTTACATACAAATGATAAGTTATACTTATTCGTGTTTATGAGTATATTACCGCTTCCCTGACTATCCCCCTACATTACTTTTGCTAGTAAGAAGTTTCCACACGAATTTAGTAATCTGTATATTCACATGGTAAATAATACATTATATTTATTAATTAGTTGTGTTATATTAATTTTGTTGACTCCGTCCTAGAAGATTTTTTACATGACTCAATACATTTAGCTAAGGTAAAACAGTAACATAAATATTCTGGCTAGTGGATTTACTGCAAGAGGAACTGATAATATGTAATGGGCTTGTGCAAATGTCAAGATTAGTATATTTGGATGGATTGTTATTATTTTAATAGGATTAGCTTGTAGGAAGTCCTCATTCGAATAATATTAACAAACTTCCCTCCACTGAATTCCATCAAAATGTACGTTTCGGTTGACAGCGGTAGCAAACAGAATACAACCCGAAATATGCGCTACACGGAACTATCCTGTAAGGTATTTTTTATACCATTACTAACATGGAATAATACATATTTTTGTTTTTTAATAAACGAAGTGGTTAATTGTTCTGTAACGTGTGGGATGATAAGAAAGTGAAGACGATGAGCGTGGAAGTACTGCGATTCTAATAATTAAATATGGTCCCTTTGTCGATAATAACGGTTACGTAATTTTAGAAGATCAGTGAAATGAAATGAATATTCATAAAGAAAAAAAACAGTAGTTTTTAATCATGGATTGTGAAGGCTGTGGGAAGATGTACCTAAGTACAAGATGATAGTAAGCACCTGGTGCACTCAGCTGATTAATGTCAACTGAATGTGACAAAGGTTGACCCGTCCCCACTCTGACAAAGAACCTTTTACCCAAATACGGACACCAAGACTGCTGACCATTTTCATTCGAAAAAAATTGTAATATAATGACAGAAACGCTGCTAATTATAACCCATTTTTTTATTTTTTGTAGATAATTATAATTCATAAATAACTGGTGTGTCAATGAACCTTAGCCTTTCCTCATCGCATTTAGAGTCTATACAATTAGTTCACCTTTCAGATGAGCATCCGGAATATTTTAGGTTATCTATTCGATTTATCAAATAAATAATCAATAGTGAGGCGTTTTCTCTAATACTTTGTACAACAAATCCACGATGTTCTACAAACATATTAACAGCAAGATAATGGCGGATAGTAGGGGCTACTATGGAAACCAGAAACTTCCGAGTGGAAAATGTATCTGAGAGTCCCCAATTTGTGACTCCGGTACAATATATATATATTTTTTATTCGATTATTGAGTTTTAGTCATTTTGAAACGTAAAACCCCAAATTTAGAGGGAGAGTCGAAATTATAATTATGTAAATGGAAGACCCTACGGCCACGCCTAACGGAGAGTGGAACAGTTTCAGAACGAAAATATGGGTTAAGAAAAAATTAGAAATTTTATCCGAAACTTATAGCAAGGGGGGTTTCTGTCTCAAAATTGCAGACACAGTTCGAACTGTGGCAATAGTCGCTGGGGCTAAGCCGGAACACAGCGAAGCATAAAAGAAAAGAGAAGAGGAATAAAAAGAAAACTGGCTGTAAAGTTGGAGAGAAAGCTAATAAGAGGGTAAAGAGGTGGAAGGAGTTGGAATCTATTTGGCCAAACCTTCCGTGAGTAGCCGAGTCACGAGAGGGCAATACTTGACCCAAACCGGCTTCACTTTAGCCATTATTAGAAAAATCTAAACCCTCCTCCAACTGCCAATAGGATACCAATTAATTTTATAAATCACCTTGATTATTTTATTTATTATATTAATTTGTTTATTTTAATAAATAGATAATTATTTGGGGATGAAAATGGTCCGGAAGAAGAAATATTAATAATAAGCAGGAATTAATAAGTAATCAATCGACTAAAATTCTAACTGTCCTGAAGTTTTCATTCCAAAAGACCATCCTAGCTCTGATCCTAAGAAATGATTATAATTTCTTTTAAACAACTCTACTAGGCGATTGTATCAAAATTTCATTATGTGTTCTTCACTTCAGCATATTTTATTATACGAGTGGTGTAGATGGAAAACTCACATTCTCCAGTTTTCATAACTTATACTTATGAGATAAATGAGTCATATATTTATAACAGAATCGGTTTTTATAGTTTTACCGAAAGTTTTGAAAAGTGGAGAATGTGAATTTTGCATCTACAACCCCTCTTATAGAATACCTTCCGAAACCAAAAGTCAATCGGGAATATCATTCATCTTTAAGTTTCATATTATTCCCTTTTTTTCTTCTTTATGTTAATGTGTAAAGTTATGATTACTGAATATCATATTAATAATTAATAACGGTCATTGCAGTTAATGAAAAGAGCCATAATTACTCATTTCGTGAAAGATGCCAGATAACAAACCACTTCTTTTCTTATCATTCATCCTTTTTGCCTTTCAGCCTTAAGATGCTTCACCTATACATGTAAGGATATCAACCATCCACGACAGCCTGGGGTTGCCTCTGGGCCTTTGGGTGTTGGTTTAACTTTGATAATTTGTGATGAACAAATCGACCTACATAGCTAAAACAAATTATTTCCATCTTCGCTCAGATCTCCCCTTTCTTCATATCATGGAAAAGACATCGACCCCCAGAAGAGAAATGGTGGTCGGACTATACACCCCATCACTGGGTACTTGTTGTTCCAGGGAGCGAAATCAGTCAATCCCTCTAAGTAGAGTGTCTTCGAAGGGGTCCTCATCAGCCAGGCACACAACACTCTAGGGGTTACAGGCTTTCACACACAATGCCTTCTAAGGTTCCAAAATGTATTTTATTTTTCCTTACTAGATATGTTTACAGAATGTAATCAGCTGTTAATAATCATCTCTTTTTGGATAATATTTACTATCGCTACAATCGAACGAACATTGTTTAATACGCCATCCAATATGTCCATTGGGCCAAGCGGGCAGGTGTTTAAAGGTCGTAAAAAATTTAAGAGAGCTGCATTTTTTATATGTTGCAAGGGCATGCCTGAGTAGTGTAAATCCAAGTTTGCAACCGAAAAAAACGAATGGGAAAACTTTTGGTGGCCGAAAAACCTCGAAATGTTCGGAGTTATTACAGTTTTTGCCCTATATCTCCTATATTTGATAAAAACCATTTTTAATTTAGAATAAATTTGCTATAATTTGAGCTGGAATAATTGGAATTTGGTGCGTTTATAATAAAAACCATGGGTGACCATTTTTAATATAAATTAAATTTTCTACAATTTGAATCCAACCTCAGCTCTGCAGCTCTAATAGATTCTGAGTTACTCCCCTTTAAATATTGGTCATTTTTTCCAAAAAGTTCAAATTTAAAGTCCGACGATAAACGTCAAGGTAGTCAATTTAATCAGCTTTAATTTAAGCACAGATCGAGGCCTGTAGGTGTGATAGATTCTGAGTTACGCCCCTTTTACAATTGATCATTTTTTTCCAAAAAGTAAAAATTTTAAGTATTGGCCAACTTTCGTGAGGTACACCGGCCGAAGTAGTGATCCTACGATAAAAGTCAATGTAGTAAATTTAATTAGCTTTAATTAAGGCACAGAACGAGGCCTGTAGGTGTTATACTTCTCTTGTTAGTTAAAAAAAATGGGAAAATCGGGGAAAGAGGGTGTTTTAAGAAAATGACCTTGCACGCCAGAAATCGATCTAAAACAGCTTGTTTATTGCAAAGTATAAATATTGACTTGTACATTATCTATAAAAAAAATAATGGTAGTAATATAGTAGGCACTACTATGCAGGGGTGGGGGGCCACCTAGTCTACACGAGGTTTTTCGGCCACCAAAAGTTTTCCCATCGGTTTTTTTCGGTTGCAAACTTGGATGTACACTACTCAGAGATGCCCTTACAACATATCAAAAATACAACTCTCTTCAATTTTTCGCGACCCTCAAACACCTGGACTATATTAGGACTATTTGGAAAAAATGAACAATTTTCAAAGGGCGCGTAACTCATAATCTATTAAACCTACAGGGCTCGGTTGTGCTTAAATTAAAGCTACTACAGCTTCATTCCCCATGACTTTCATCGTAGGATCACTCCTTCGGCCAGTGTTCGTCACGAATGTCGGCTAAAACCTAAAATTTGGACTTTTAGGAAAAAATTACCAATACTGCTCTCTCCAATTTATTGCGACCTAAAGCTCTTTTTTGGTAACTGGCCGCTGGCCTCATGGTAACACGCAATTTTCATGTAATTATTTTTTATTTTATAAAACTTGGACACTCTGGAAGAAATATTATCACCGCCGCCGAGTAAGGTTGTTGTAACGACTCGCCGTTGATTTGAGAAATTTTCAGCTTGTGAAACAGATTAACTCGTAAATAATTCATTCATATTTCCTACCCGGAGGTGAAAAAATCACATCCACATCTTGTTGTTTTGCTAAATAAACTTTCCTTTAAAAACTGGCATTTCTGTGAAACTACACAATATTTAAACTTTTAGTAAAAATGAAGTTAAAAATATAATAACTTTTATTATATTAACGAATAATTTATCAGAGAAGGCTTTTTGAATGAGATTTGACTGGAATAACTTGAGCTTTGGTTAATGAAATACATTTTGCTCTTTTTCATTCAAGATATTTTCCATTAGTCAGAATTTTTTTCATGTATAAAGGATTACGCCAATCAACTTTTGAAGTGAAGCAGTCTTTATTCTAAATGTTCAATGGAAAATTCTTTTGCGGGTCTTCAAGACCCATTAGAGCTACCCACAAAAGAACGGGATTTACGTCTAGGCCGATTAGTTCTTGGTCTAGAGACACACAATGACAGAAAGCATATGATAAAAAAAATGTTTAAATAATATTGAAAGTATTTAAGATGCTTAAGAAAATTACAACGTATTGATTTATATTGTTTTTCGATCTTGTGTTTAGTTTTGAAGTGGGTTTGAGTTGGGTTAAACACGTGAACACCGGTATAGCGAGTGAGCGTGGATATAGCGTGGATGGAAAATTTCTCACAGTAGCGGTTTCTCAAAGGAAAGGAAAGGAAAATGTGATGGTTTGGATGAAAGGGAAAAAAAGAAAGAAAGAAGGAAGCATTAAATGAACCCGTTCCTGGCACAAAACTACGCAGCTCTAACACTAATATGTTTCGCTAAACTATTTTAGCTTTGAAGTTATCGAGGGATTACACTTATTTCCAATACAAGTCGTCCTGACATCTTTAGAATGTACACTTCTCATTCGAACAAAAAAAAACAGCACATTAATAACTAAACTAAAAAAGAATTCTTATTAGTCCATGGTTTTCTACTTCATCAATAAATAGCGATGACAATGATTGAAGTATTAAACAAATTTGTATTTATTAATCCAAAGAGCCTATCTACCATCAGGCACAATCTCAAATAAAAAATCATCATTAATACAAAATTGAAATAAAAAAAAAAAATGGAATGCTAATCTGATCTATAAATATAAACTTCAAACTATTTACACATCAACAAAATCTAAACTGAAGGATACATTTATAAAAACTAAATAAATTAAACATAAATGAAAGTATTTGAGTGGAAAATAGTTGACTGTATAATTTTAATGATGGATTGAAGTGGTCAGGGTGTGCAATCAAATATAATACAAAATATGTGAAACTTATTTTCTAGTTATGCCAACGTTTCGGCCTAGGATGAAGGCCATCTTCAGGGCGAATGTGAGTGACTCGTGAAACTGACAACTTGTTTCACTTATTTTGTGCTATCTTTGACTGCACCCCCTGACCAATTCAATCCATCATAACTGAAAGTAGTACTAAGGTAAGATACAAGATATGAGTGGTGACATTTTCCTAAAAACAGAAAGGCCTAAGGAGCTTTTCCAGTTTATTCTTTACGAAAGCCTACACGGTGCTGTGGTCAAACCATCCCGCACGACATAGAACATTTATACATACATGTCGGAATTTTTTAAAAAACAATTGAGAGTTAACACATATCATGGATTATTAAGCATGTAAATATTATACATTATATATATATATATATATATATATATATATATATATATATATAAATTAAATATGGTTGTATTTCATAATTTAATAAAAATTAAAATAAAAATACAATTACGAATAACGACAAAAATTACGGTACGAACAAATAAGTATGGTTTGCCATAACAACGGCTGTTACGTATTTCACCTCAATTCATCTTATAAATTTCATCTCCATTCCTTTGGGTTACAGCGTGTTAATATAAATAAAACCAAAAACTTTCGTGGATAAAAGGTTAATATAATGAAACGATATCTCAAATCGTTTTAGTATTTTATAAAATTATTTTATTTCAGTTCATCGGTTTTTACATATTCATAGAAACTCTTCAGGATTATACACAACCCCGCTGAATAAGTGGTTTAGTCCAGGGGTAGGCAGAGTCGGAAGAGTCAAAAATTACAATTTACAAAATTTCAAAGAATTTAAAGAGCCACAAACTCTTTTACTTGAAACAACAAACTATACGTCTGAAGACGCAAAAAAAGTCTTGCGTCGAAAGCGAATTAAAACCTAGGTAGAAACAACGCGTGTCACGGGGGAGGGGTGCGATGAAAAGCGAGTACAATCATCTGAGAGATAGAATTGGTGTTTATTCCTCGTTAATCGATTCAGAACGATTTTTAAATGTTTTTTTGTTTTTAATAAAATAAATAATATTTGCGTATGGAACTAAAGAGCCGCAGGTTGCCGACCCCTGGTTTAGTCGGATTTTTGTCCAGACAGAGTTAACTCTTTCAAATAACCGGAATCGTACCATTCTCGTAGTTTTTGGCTTGATATGGGGTGGTAATATAAACAATAACTCCTTTTCAAGCCAATGCCTTAGTTAGCTCCTTATTCACTACGAAAATAATTCGATTCCGCTTACTTGAGTACAAGAAACTCATTTTGGAGAAAATTAGACTTAACCACTCATTCACCGTGCTGTAGATATATTACGATATTCTACAATACAATGGGGCTACGAACTTACATTACAGGATATTTGAATATTTCTGGTTTATAATTTCTGAAAGGATCTAGAAATCATAACTTTTTCGTAACTCTTTAATTAAGAAAAGCAAAATTAATTAGGCATGTTTATCTGATTTACAAAGTTGTTTTAAGTTGTTTCGAAGCGGGATATTTTGTGGTGATAAACTCATAAATTATATTCTGATTTCTTTTAGACTTAAGCTCTTCTATTTTCAAATAATAAAATGCTAACTTCTTGATGCGTTGGAATTATATTAATTTTTTGTTTAAAGGCCCCGAGATCTTTATTATTATATTTTATACTAAATAAAAAAGTATTGATATAGATAAGTTTAATACAATATATCTAACTGTAGCTTATTTGAAATTAAAAAATAAAAATAAATTGGCAGTCAAGAATTGCCGACAGAAGTGAAAACTCAATAAATTGGAATAACTGTGTTATTTTTTATATTACAAAATCAATTATAGTCTGAATTATTTAAATTTCAAATTTTTAAATTGGAATTATTCACATTATTCTGGTATTCACATATATTGAGACTCCGAACAATAATTATGAACATTTTCAAATAGTTTATTTATTAATCAAAACGTATGATAGCCTGCACTAGCTCAATACAAAATATCAATAATACAATAATAAGTATATACTTATATAATTCATACTATGCATTTGTATTTACATAGAGTTTATTTTCATTTTTAGCATTAGCATCGTTAAGTTCAACAATACATAGGTCATAAACCATTTCATAAAACAAGAAATTTAACAGTTACAAATAAAATCATTGAGGGGAAACAAGAGTTCAACTGAATTGTTTTAATTGTAATTGATGTTTTAAGTTGTTATTATTAACAATCCCAAAACTAGAATGCAAATGGAAAAAAAACACAAGCAAAACCTTATCTTTCAAATCTGGAGTAAAAACAAACAATTGCCATTCGACGTTTCGCCTATTCAGGCATTATAAAGACACAAAAATGAGTAAGATCAATCACATCTCAAAGAAGAAGTGCAATACATCCCAACGAAAAAACGCCCAAATAGGCTCATAATCTGAGACCGCACCTCCACCCCAAGACGTTCAACCCAAAAGTTTTGGGGTTTTATTGTTTGTTTGTTCATTTAACGTCACTTTATGCTTCTATGGGTAATCGGACGTTGGTACAGTGGGAGCATCGTCCAATTTTGCCTATCCAGGTTTAATTAGGATAGGGATTTTTAACGAGTACCTGACATCGTACAGGCTCGGGACCCCCGTTTAACGTCCCTTCCGAAGGACAGTGTAACTAAGGATTTTTTACTCCCTAAAAAAGTCCTTAGGTCACCTGCTGGGCAACGAACCCGCGATCTTGGGCTTAGTAGTTTGTTACGCTAACCACTAGACCACAGGTGACTAATATAGTAATAGTTAATTATAGTAATAGTATAATCATAGGTGACTATACTAAATTGATTAATATAGTAATAAAATAATTCAAAAAGAGGTCACCAATTCAAAGGCGATTTTATTAATTATCCTGATGGAATAATTGGAGAATGAGTGTTTGTCATCTGAACAACCATCATTAGAGCTTTACAATCAATGTCCTACTTATGTAATTGTATGCTTACAATAGACTCATTATCTATTGTTTCCATCTGAGATCTTCTAGGTTAATCTGTTGTATATACGATGACGTGAAGATTTGTCGGGACATGACTTGGTTGTTTACGAATCCCAGAGTAAAAAATTAAAATTTATAAAGGAGATAACTCGCGTATGTTTACAAAGATAAGGGGATTGTGAAAGGAACTAGATTAAAACTATCTAAAAGGCCTAGGATTTTAATCAAGATGGTTTAACTTTCATTTCTTTTACTCATCAAACAGCTGATTTATTTTTTAAATAAATTTGGGTTGGTGATACTACCTTGGGAATCGGTAATATAATTGTGACAACCATTACCTGTTGTCATATTCAGAATTTGTTTCCACTATATGAGTGACAATGGTATTTTCCACACAGCCATATTTAAGGCATATTATTAGGCGGTTAAGCGTGATCTCGGAGAAATCACCACCCTTCACAATTATCGTCCTAGAAACACTAAGTAGAGACTATAGTCACTACTGCATGCCGAACCTTAGACTCTTGGATTTGTAATTAAATGTTAAAATGGTGCTTGGAAATAGTTATGAAGTAGCGCCTCAAATCTATAGATGAGCTTTATTCTCTTATTCGTAAACAATAGAGAGTGTAGATCTGGTCTTCTGGACCGATGATATAAATGTGAAGATGTGTTCGCATACCTGAATTCTAAATACCTACATTCTTGTTACTTACCACATAGATCAGAATACGTAACTCTCCTCTCCAAGAAGAACAAAGAACTAAACAGGTGGGCTAAATACTTTAGAAACATTCGTAATAAAGAAATAGCGAGCTCCTCTCAGGAAGATGACACGCCAGGTGGGGACAATAGAATGAATCGATCCACTTGATAACGAGAATTGAAAGAGTCATTATAAATATGGCTCCTGACATGGATCAATTTGAGGCCGAGCTCTTGAAATATAGTGGTGAAAGGCTAAGAGGGAAAAATATAATCTTATAACTGTATAATTAAAGAACTATACTCGTATAAATATATAAGGGGAACGGACGTAGCTCAGTGGTAGAGAGCTGAGTTGTCATACCGAAGGTCCTGGGCTCGAATCCTGCTCGCTGGAAGACTTTCATTTAGTGTTCGTGGCCAGAAATGGATTTTATGGGATCTCGAACCCTCCGGGGCTCACTCAGCCTCTATAATGGGGAAAATCGAGCAGTTGGGTGTAATCTAGGACAAATCAACTCACTGCACTGTTGCCCAAGAAACAGTACAGTCTCTACCATGTACTTAAACCTTTTATTTAATCTGTTAGCGGCCGGAGATGGATCCTATGGGATCTAGGACCCTCCTGGAACTCACCCAAGGGGGGAAATCTGGCGGATGAGCGTGATCTAGTACAAATCACCTCCATGCACATCCGTTGTCCAAGGAACAGTACAACCTCTAGTCATGCACTGAACCCCAGACCCTTCACGTAGTTGTACAGTTTAAAAAAAAAAAAATTATAACTATATACAGTCGTACGCACCATACTAGGGAATAATCAAAGTTTTGTAAGCCGTACTTCATAAGGCATGGAAGATTAGGTAGTTTTATCAGATACTGTGAAGGACCATCCAAATTATTGCTGTAGGAAGATTGTTGGAGATTACTAAATGATTAATAAAAAATAAACATAATATACTTAAGGGGCATATACACGATCAGTAATACTGATCGTGTAATGGCAATACTGATGTACTGAAGTGGGGTATCGATGAGTGATGGTTCACTCCATCATTCCTCAGTTCAACCCGGCATAGGGGAGGGGATACTGACAGTATTACTGATCGCGTATGCCCGTTTCTTTCATTCCTCAGTATTTTGTAGCTGTTGAGTGCGACGCATCGACTGATTTCCGATGCAATAATGAAAAAATAGCCACATTTTTCAAAAGTTATAAATGATGTAAGTAATGTTTTTTTTAGAACTTAATTTTTTTCTTAATTATTGAATTATTTAATTTTTTTTTTAATTATTGAATACGTTTTCATTCATCCGAAAATAATTATAGTAATCCTTTACTGAAATATGGTTGATTAAGTTTAAATGGGTGAACTTATCTTTGTCCAATAGCCAATCCTTCACCCACAAGCGTCTTTTCCTCTTTTTTTTTCCAATGCCATGGCGATCACAATTGCTAAAAATGCTCTATCCATTAAAAAGTAGGTATTAATCTACATGAGAATAAGATGACCGTTCTTATCGCGAGCTAACTGTGAACTGAGTTAAACACTGACAGTAATATTGATCGTGTATGGTAAAAATACTGAAGGGTGATTCCTCAGTATTTTCGTCATTCCAATACTGTCAGTAATACCGACCGTGTATACTTATCTAGTTCTTGGGGACTTACCTAGTTCTTGGGGATAAGTCGAATAAAAGATGAATCCTTCTTATGTACTACTGGGTTAAAGGAAAATAAATTATAATGACGTAAGTCAACTAGACCCAAATTAAAATAATGTTCAAAGAACATTCTTCCCCTCGTATACTTCGGAAAAATGCGAGAACGCGGGGACTTAGGATCAGTGAAAAGAAAAGATATGACCACGACCGGGAAGCGTGCTTCATACGGGCTCAGGATAGCTCACATAGTAGAGTCCCAGACTAGTGATCTGGAAGACCCGGGTTCGAGTACCGGTCCTGGACATATCTTTTCTTTTTAAATAAAAATATTTAAAAATTAGTAACAAATAAAATAAAATAAATTATGAAAAAAAAAAACCTGTACCACTCAACCCATGAACGGTCTTGGGTTCAGCAACTATAGAGGCTGTACTGTTTCCAGAATACTAGTTTTCCAGGGAGGTGATTTGTCAGTGATTACGCCCAATCGCCAGGTTTTACTCCGTATCAAGGATATATAGGCTGGGTGAGCCCCAAGAGGGTCTGTAGATCCCTCCATAAACTCCATCCGTGGCTGTTAACATACAGATCCTTACAGGTTAAATAATTATTTTGCCAAATCCGGATTTGAACCCGGAACTTCAGCATAGCAACTGAGCACTCCAAATACTGAGCTACCTCGCTTCCCTAATAAACACCAAGCACATTGGAATCGTATTTACATTACCCTTTTCTTATCTTAATTGGCCACACCGCATTCAGGGGAACTCGATTTCAAAATAACGGGTTTGCTTTTTCAATATCTGCTGACCCGTACTAAAAACTTCTTGCAGTAAAAACTAAAGAGGGCTCAGAGGGGAATGAGCTTCTCAGTCCAGCTCAGTCGAAAGAAGGGATCAGTAAAGTAAAAATGTAGAATGTGGCTGCCTCTGGATTGAACCAAAACGTGGATATATGATCAGGAATAAAAATAACCAGATATATATCAGCTGACAAGTCATAAACGTATCAACACATATTAAAGTTATAATTGGTCTACTAAGGACCACACATTTCAACTGTACTCTCACAGTATCGAATTTAGCAAGTGTTTCTTCATACGTTTCCGGTGTTGTGCTTTTCTTTCCTCTATCCAATCCCAGGGCACAAGATCCCGCCTTTCCGACCTTTATACTCGTTCCCACACAACCAAAACATTTTAGCGTTACACCACATTCTGGAACTCACCTGTTATCTATCATGCGTATTCCTTACCCACATTCAAATTCGAGCTTTTCCTGCATCTCCTGAATTCCCAAACAGATGCTCTCTAATCAGTAATAATTACTAGCTCATATCCATCAGAAGTAATAGATGAATTACCGTTCTTCAATTATAACGATATTATTTTTTATTATGTTAGGTCCTTTAATTTTTTTATTTTATGTTTTTTCTCTCGTAGCTTAATTCCTGTTTTTTAAAAATATATATTCTATATTTTTTTCTTTACCAGAACATACCATTCAGTTTATATTTTATGTTCTTGTACAGTAGAGCGTCGATTATCCGGACTGTTTCGGAAAAATTTCAAGGCTTTTCAAGACTTATTGATTTGTTGTATGATTTTACACAATAAAAAATTTCTGTTTCTGCCAGTTAAAAGATTAAAACCTTAATTATGTAACACGGTTTTATTACTTTATTATAAATATGTAATGATCTTACAAACTGCTGTAGGAATATTTTATAATTTTATTTGCAAATCGTTTAGTTCTTCTTTACTCTTTTTGTAGTTCAGATTCTGAGCTAGAGTTCTTTGAATTAATTTGGTAGGCATATGCGTTATAATTTCCCGTTTTCCCGGATTAGGTTCTCCTGAGAATTCTTCGATTTTTTCTACTCCTTTAGTTTGCTTTGTCAGTCTGTTTTCGAACGTTCATTGTGACACACCAGAGTTTAGTTTTACACCAAAGTTAATTATCAAAGTGCGGAGTAGAAATTGATTCAGTGCTTTACGAAACTAGTGAAAATGTCAAAAAGAAATCGTGTTGTTCTTTCTCTTGAGGACAAAGTAAAAATCATTAAGAGGATAAAAAAATGAGCCAATCCTGCGTATTAATTCGGAAAATCGACCATTTACGACTTTTAAAAAAATACGAATTCTATCATTAATTTCACTTCAGTTATGGGTAGTGAAGTTGGACCAAGTCGCCAAAAAGTGATGAAGAAACCAAAAAATATTGAATTTGATGAAGCCGTCTATGTATGGTTTCTTCAAAAACGAAGTTTGGGAGAACCCTTATCTGGCCCACTAATATGCGAGGAAGCAATCGATTTTGGTACCAAACTGAACGGGGATAAAGTGTTTATGGTTAGTTCTTACAAATGTCTTATAACAATGTTTAAATAAAACTATATTGTTTGTATCCTGTGCTTTTATTGTTTCCTACTTCCAATTTTACTTTGTGCATAATTGGGTCGATTATCCGGAAAATTTCAGTATCCGGAGTAGGCCTGAAATTGATTAGTCCGGATAATCGACGCTCTACTGTACTTCTGGCAAAAGTTGTATCACTCTTATAGTGTAGCCCTTTGGCCAGATATATATTCATTTAACTTTGTACACATCTGTTATTCTTAAGGGAACTGGTCCCTGAATAAAATTAATCTTTCTATTCTATTATATTATATAGACAGTATTTAATATAAAACGAACAAAAATTGCAAATCGTAGAATTTCAGATTAAAATGGCCAGTTCTGTTTCAATGAGGGTTAGGGCCTGGATGAGTTCCAATAAGGTTTGTTAGCAGAGTGGCCATTTGAATAAAGGAGCAGGGAGATGTTCTTGTTGAGGAAACTGCAATTGGAGTCGAAAGGAGTTAACTCCAACTGAAAGAAGTTTCCTTCAGCGAATTGAATTCAGTTTCAGTTCTGATAATATTTTCTAACAAGCCTACCTAATCTGAAAAAATAACCATCCACCAAGCACTACATTAGCATCAAAAAGTGGCTGATATTCATTCAATAAAGTTTTAATTGGGATCAATGAAGATTACAAAATGCAAATAAAGTTGCCTGCGGTATAAAATCCTGTACTTCGCCATTTATATAATTCATTAAAAGTTACTTAACAATTCGGCGATCTTGATCAGTATTAATTAAATGAATTATTCCACCAATTACATAATGAATTAACTATGAGCTGACTCTACCGTATTTGGTAAGGGTTCATTTATTATATATCACCGAATTAGATAGCTAGATAATCCTCAACATTAAGTTGTACTTTAAAATATAATTTTTTTAATTCGATACATATTATAAAACAAAGTCCGCGTCTGTCTGTTCGCGGTAAACTCAATAACTACTGCACGGATTTTCTTGTGGTTTTCACCAATAGATAGAGTGATTCACCAGGAAGGTTTAAGTATATAATTTGACTAGGTTTTGTGTAAATGGGTTAGAGTTAGAATATAATGATAATTGTTTGAAGTGTAGGAAAAAGTATAGCCTCCAGGGAGGTTTCATCGAAGACGTTGCCTAATCCCTTCTACCGCGCATGAAAATAAATTCATATAAAGAAATATAATTCATTCTCTCAATGAAAACCTATTTCCAGTCGTTTTTGGCATATAACTTTATTATGCGGATACGTTTCGATTATATGTCATTTACAATCCATCAAGAACTTCTTTAACATCTAAGAAGAGTTATAAGTCATCTTTTTTCTTTTTTTATTATTCATTGTCATTAGCTAAAATTTTTTCTTGGAGGTCCATTGTCCTCCATGGTCCTTATATGACTTATAACTCTTCTTAGATGTTAAAGAAGTTCTTGATGGATTGTAAATGACATATAGTCGAAACGTATCCGCATAATAAAGTTATATGCCAAAAACGACTGGAAATAGGTTTTCATTGAGTGAATGAATTATTAGATAATGCAATCCAGTTTACATCCCTTCAAAATGAATAAAGAAATATTTAGTTTTGTTTTTATTTTTATAATATCTACATAATAAAATAAATTCGGCAGACAAATTTTGTAGGCATAATGTACCTCATTACCCGTGCAAAGCCGCGGTGGGTCGCTAGTTAAAAAAAATATATATCGTCCTTACATACATTTTTATTTTTTTAAATATTGACACCAAACAAGTTATAATGAATTTATAAATTTAAAAATTAATTTAGCTAACACATAAAAGACCCAATCTACCTTGACATCTATGCTTTATATTAAAATCAATTATCAAACAATTTCCTCTCTAACATAAAACAATTATCATTTCCAAATATTTATGTTCATTTCTAATAGCTTATTATTCTGGAGGACAGGAAGTCATTGGTTTCAGAAGATAGTTAAAGGTGATTTGACCGGAATAGACTCCAGATTTGAAACCGTTCTTCAAGATCAGTGATAAGGGATTGAAGAGTAAGGGGTAAGGGATGCAATAACTGGTTTACAATGTTGACTGATAATACACATGTATCATCAGATTTTTATTATTTTTTATTTATTTATTGAAATTTAAAAATGGACATTGAAGTCATTATGGATGACTTTATTCGTTACAAATTCAGACTCCATCTTTGGAAGAAAGGATTCTCTGAAGAGGCTCGCAGGAAAAATAGAGTCGAAGTTTGACTTCAGGAAGGAAGATCGGCGGTGGTAGCCGAAGATGGGGCAGGCAGCATTGGCAACAGGAACAGCCAGACCCGAGGAAGACAAAATGCATCCTTAATATATTAATTTAAGTTGTGTGTGTAGTTTATGGAAATCCTATATATATATAAATACATATATATATATATATATATATATATATCTGAATGCACTATATATGCATGAATACTACATTAATGGTTTAAAGTATTCAGGTATTAAGTTGACTGATTAGTAAATTGGTAAACACACAACTAATCTTTGGAAAAGAATCCAATCCAGAATAAAGTTAGGACGTTTAAAGAAATCATGATTTGAGTAATTATCTTAAATGATTACCCTGGCATCCCAAAATCAATAGAATTATTTAAAACACATTTAATACTGCTTAAACATAGCACACCTATGTGATGGGAAAGCTTTCTCGTACTGAGAATTATCTTACCATATCTTAATAATTATATAATAATTAGTAATTATACTAGTAATATATTGTATGTATATATTGGTTACCTCATAAGCAGCTGCCTGAGTGTGGCCTCTTCGTCATGATCGCGGGTCAGCTGGTGACCATCCCTCGCCTTGCCCGACTCCTCCTTGCTGCCAGACAGCCTCATCCACCAGCAGCTCTCCGCTCGGCTTCCCCTACACACTTACAGTCCGACCAACCTCCCCCCATCTCTTCTTCTACACGAGTCTTTTATGGCTCTCCAGAAAACATTTTATTCTTTTACAATAATTCTTTGAATAAAAAAAACTACAACATGGCATCTCCAGTCAATGAGGCTTGAAAAAACCCGGATTAATAAAAAATTCCAGAAATTTCACCACAGATGGCAGAAAATTCACCGACACGGTCTAAACCAGAAGAAACAACTGAAGTTTTTTGAATAAAAAATGAATTCGCCATAATTTAGGAATTCTATATACACGCTTTTATCTACCTATCTCTGTCGGCGCTGTGGTCGTTGCAGGACCTTTGTTGTACAGTGGCTACACTGCCACCCATCTGGAGGTTTATTCAGTGTTGATATTTTATTTAAAATCATTTGTTATATAACTGTGGATCAAAGTCAACAGTGTAATTCGCTTGGTTAATAAAAACGTTTGAGAATATATATCTTTTAGTGAAATTGCATGATAAATGATCCAATATGGAAGCCAGGTATGGTGTTGGTGTTGAAGCGCCTAGATTCCTATTTGCTGAAATTAGTAGAAGATATCGTCGAAATAGAATCCACCGAGGGACGGACCTGTGGTCTAGTTGTTTGCATAACAAACTACTAACCCTAAGATCGCGGGCTCGTAGCCCGGCAGGAGGCCCTAGGATTTTTTAAAAGGGGGTAAAAATCCTTGGTTATGCTGTCCTTCGGAAGGGAGGTTAAACGGGATTCCCGAGCCTGCACGATGTCAAGTACTCGTTAAAGTTCTCTATCCAAATTAAACCTATATAGGCAATTTAGAGTTCCCAGTGTACCATCGTCCGATTAGCCATAGCAGCATAAAGTGACGTTACATGAACAAAAAAAACAATAGAATCCATTTAAATTCGAGAAATACAGAGACCAAGGTTTTGCATTGGTTGTGTGTGTGTCAAAACCCACGTATTCAAATACCCACAGTTTTTTATGTAGAGAATAAAGGATGTTGCGCAGTGGCTACACAGCCACCTATCTCCAGGTTTATTCAGTGTTGATATTGATTTAAAATTCATGTGTTGTAAAAGTTGTGGATCAAAAGTCAACAGTGTAATTCGCTTGGTTAATAAAAACGTTTGATAATACATATATATTTCTCAGTAAAATAACTACCTGCATCTCCTCAACGATCCTCCTCCACACATACCTTTCTTCAGTCGCTCTTCTCCAACTCAAGAGAGCGGAAGAAGTATTAATAAACTATCAGAGTTGATTCTGGAATATGACGCGAACTATACGTTCATCCGCTTAAAGCGGCTAAAGAAGTTTTCACTAGAAAAAAAGTATCCCTGATTTGAACCAAAGCGTATAAATTATAACATTAATAAAAACGATCGAAATGCAAATACTGATTGGAAAATAATTAGAAGAAGATTGAGACTAGACAGAAAGGCATGAGAAGAGAAGACAGACAAGGCTACAAATTGATTGGGGAGTGGAGGCGAGTACACAGCGGGTGTTGACGGTGGGCAAACACCCGGCCACAGGTGTTCCCTTAGCTTCCTTCAATAACCTCTTCTTGTGTCTCAGCTCTTGTCTCCTCCGGTTCCGAATGTAATTACTTAGCTAGAGGGTGGAGTATCCGGCATGCTAATCGGGAAATCCGATCACTTTTATTTATCTTATAGGCCCCTGTAAAGTGCCTAGGCACAATTCGTTTCTTTTCTCGAGAAATATCGGCCTGAAGGCTCCTACCTTCTCCCTTATGTAGGAGTAGATGTTGAATTTGTTTCAACAGTCAATAAATCTTCACCTCATTGTTAAAAATCATTCTTGCTCCCTATTATGTCTCTAACGGAAATGTCCACAGACGCTCTATTATTGGGTCGTTTCATATAAAATGTCTGTTTCATTATTTCTAAAATTCAGAGTGGAATTAGTGGGCATCTGCTGTTTACTAAGTCCTCCCACACCTACCTTATTCGCTGGACTTTTCTCCAACAGTTTTCATATGTTTTTAGACAACTTTAGACAGCTTCCTTAAGGGTAACATTTTAAAGTGAAACTTATTTTCTATCGTCCCAAAAATTTTTCGTTTCTCTATCGCATGTCGCACAGCTGGAGAAGGGGTAAAGTGAATGGCGCATGGCAGAGCAGCGGCGGCCAATATGGCGGCGATCAGTCAGCTGACTTTGTAGAATTTATGTTCTCACTTATTAGTCCAAGTGTTGTTTTTATTTACTATATCGTGATGGATAACGATACAGCTAGTGAGTTAAATAAACCGGTCAACGAAGGAAAGACCAAGAATAGTGCGCAAAGATCCGACGATGAATTAATTTTATGCCGTAAAATTAAAACTCTAAACATTACAAACGACCGTTAAAGGTTGTTACGTGAAACTTTTTTTCTATCGCCCCAAAATTTTCTAGTCAAGGCACGAGCGGCAGTGGTACGAGTACGAGACGAGATACAAGCACTTACTTATTTTAGTTACCCATAAAATGTTAATTAAATTTATAAACTGAGAGACTCGAGGCGAAGATGAAGTTATTGATAGAATAATTTGAAAATTTAATAATGATTTAAATAAATATTGCTCTTACTTTTTAATATGTGTTAATCATCTAAATGTTTATATTAATTATGTATTCCGTACTCTACTACGCAAATTGAAATTAAATTTTTTAATTGAATATTTTGTCTACGATTAAAAACGAAATTTTAATATCCTAAATCGAATAATTTTCCAATTTTTTTTAGTTAATGTCTTAAATAACTTTTAATTTTTTTTGTTTAATATGCCTACAAACCGAAAAAAAGTTTCTCTTGCATCGTGGTTTCATAAAACCACACAACTTTTTTTTGAAAATGAATCTCAATTCATAAACGCATTTTCAGACTTAATTTCATAACAAAACCCTGAATATTTCAGTTCTGGGGTTGAACATTTGATAACACGGTGGGAAAAATGTACTGAAAATGAAGATAAATGTAAATGTTTCTTTTACTTAAAAAGTTTATTTAAGTAAGTTTTTTTGCTCCCTTAAAAAAAACCTAGGTTATTTATGATTAGCCTTTAAAAAACTTTGGTAACCAAATTTGGTTATTTATGAATCGACGCTTGCGACAACTATTAAGTTTGTTTGCTTATTTAACGCTACGTTTATGCTAATCTGGCAAATTAGACGATGCTACAGCGGGAGTCCTAAATTTTGCCTATCCATAAATAATCAGGATAGAGATCTTTAACGAGTACCTGACAACATACAGGCTTGGGACTCCGGTTTAATGTCCCTTCCGAAGTACGTCATAACCAAGGATTTTTTTGCTTTAAAAAACCCTAGATCCACCTGCCGGGCTACGACCCCGTAATCTTGGGTATAGTAGATTGTTAACTAACCACTAGACCACAGGTGACCCAACAACTATTACGTTTTAAAGATAACAGAAAAAATATTTCATCCATGACATCCAATTTCATCTTTTAAATATTTTTAGAAAAAAATAAACAAAATTATTTAATGTAAAAAATTTTAAGATCATTAAAACATTGTTTTTTTTAATAATGTGGTATTTTATTTTCATGAGCTGATTTAACTATATTCATCGTAAATTTTTGTGTTTTCTTAAATTGCAACTTAAGCAATGTTAATTTTAATCCATTAAGATATTGTTTTATGATTAACTTTTTATATTGTTATGAATTAAATTTAGGAATCCATCAGTCGTTGAAGATCCCTATCCTGATTCCATGTGGATAGGCAAAATTTAGTACTTGGATTGCATTATCGTCCGATAAGACATAGGAGCATAGTGATGTTAAATAAATACCGTATTACGGAATTATTTAAGTAAGTATTATAAGAAAGTTATCCAATAAATAAATCAACTGGTCCCAAACCTAATGGCTATTGGTCGAATCGATTGGCAATAACTTGTGTTGCGTCCAATCATATTCCAGTTCTGAACTGTGACTGGCAGCTGGATGTATTTTACTGACGGTGATTGGTTTCTCATGAGGTAAGGAAGAATGGCAGTAGCAACGACTGTAGAAGTTCTTTGATTGATTACGAGAGGACAATGGCAGGGGAGGAATTTCGGTCTAACTCTAAAAGGCTAAAAAGATTTCTACTCAAACAACTTAAATATTACTCAAGGAATGTAGTGTTGTTTATTCTGAGGATATTTCAAATTGATTTCATTTTTTCTTAATCAGTATTTCTTATTTTTTGGCCACACGGCATTCAACAGAACTTTTTTATTTCCTCAACCGCACTTTTTACTGAGAATTAGCACTGTTTTTATTATTTCATGGAAAACAAATATTTTCGTAGAAACTTCCACTTATTAATAATGTTTATAGCTACCTTTTTTACCGTTAATTTAGTATAAACCAGGCGTTTCCTCTTAATGAACATCCGTACGTTATTTTCCGTTCAGAATTCTGATTCGAATTATATATCGTACATTAAAATTAAGACAACTTATCATTTATCATTTGTTTCTTAGCAAAGTGTTATTTTATTCAAGTGTAAGAACCTCTATAACTTTAGCTTATGAAGTGTCTTGGGTTCAGTACATGGTAGAGACTATACTGTTTCTAGAACAAGGGTTGTGCAGGGAGGTGATTTGTCTGAAATTACGCTTAACCGCCAGGTTTTTCCGCCAATCAACGCAAGACATGCAGTCCTGTTCCGTTATTACTGCTGCTGAAGAAAGTAGCCAGGGATGTCTTGATGTTCAGGTAAATCACTTTTAACAACATTTAATATGAATTTTAATGGTTTACACTTAATGAATAAAGTAGTTGGAACAAATAAAATAAGTTCTATTTATTTACTATGCCTAAATAAATACAGTATTACGGATTTCATTAATTTTCATAATTCATAGCAATGAAAATTTTTAGGTGTGAGTATCACTTAAACAAAGCGTTTGCGGACAAAACTCTATAGGAACTTTTTTTCTTGTTTTGAGGTCTTTAGTTCAAATTTTCAGTTTGGCTTCTTAACCCTGAATATACAGTGGTTTTTGAAAGGGGTACTCTTTGATGTGCGTAGGTGTTTTACATTGGATACTCGGAAGTAGATTGTGATTATAATATTACATTTAACAAACTTTTTAATTTCGTAGTAAAAGTTAAAGTTAATTATTTTAAGGTAAAAATTACCCATTGACTAACTGAATAGTTTATAATAATTATAAACCTGATTCTTGTTAATAAATAAACCAGTCGAGGGAAAAACAATTC
This sequence comes from Troilus luridus, assembly GCA_964056705.1. NCBI lineage: Eukaryota > Metazoa > Arthropoda > Insecta > Hemiptera > Pentatomidae > Troilus > Troilus luridus. Next base: position 19,223,487 of record OZ057413.1, read on the forward strand.
GAAGGACAATGGAAAATCAGCAACGGTCGCTGAAGACTAATTGGATAAATTACTTGGAGGATACCCTGCGGTCCTGCGGTGTTAGCTTAGGACTGCAAGGGCGGGTCACGTCGTTGAAGAGGATTCGCTGGTCTTCCGGTGGCTGGCTTCTGAAACGAAGATGTTGTTTCGCGGGTGGAGTGTCCCCCTTTCGATCTAGTTCAAAGAACCCCCCCATGCTAGTAGAGTTTTCTGGCTGTTTCTACAAATACAATATTTTCCTTGAATAATATTAAACGACCTTTTATACATGGGGAAGGAAATGGTTCTGGTGGAGGTCTAAAGATTAAATTCCACAAATAGTGATAAATTATTTAATAAAAAACGACCTTTCGACCCACATTACAGGTCTCATTCAGGGCTGGATATACAAGATTCAAAAATATTTAAAAATGAATTAATTCGAATAGAAATAAAAAAAATATATATATATAAAAAAGAAAACATTATAGTAAACCAGATACAATAGTAGAAATAATTAAAATAATAAATATAAAGAAATAAAGGTAATATTTTAAATTTAAAATAATACAATTGAATATAACTTAAGGTAAGACAGTTATGTTGAAAACTGCTTGCTTAATTTTATTCACATATTGTTTTTCATTATTATTGAATTTTTTATATCTCATTGTTCCGGTTAAAATTTAAAATAATATTTTTACTTAATTTCTTTTTATAATTTAAATCATTTCTACTGTTAAATCTGGTTTACTCCACAGTTTCTATTTCTATTTTATTTTATTTTTATTATATTTTTCTCTTTTCCAAATATTTCATTTTTAGATATTTTTGTGAAGTTTCGAAACTGTTTTCTTCTCATAATCATGCCCTAACAATGAACTGGTCTAAATATAAAATTGACACTTGTACGATACTAATACATAAATGGTACTTACAAATTGATGAACATAAGTTTACCCTATAAAATTACCTGTTTTGTATACAAGTGTCAATTTTATGATTAGACAAACGTGTGATTCAATATAATGCACTAAAAGCATATTTTTCACTGTTAGTTAGGGCATGATTGCGAGAACAGTATTGTCTCGGAACTAGCCAAAAGAAAGTGGTCCGGGTGAAGGTGAAACAAATACTCTCTTAAATAGGGAGAATTGTTTACTGGAAAGCCAACGTTTCGACCCACATAGCTGGTCTTCTTCAGAGCCTTCATTGCCATTACCAACTAATATTATTCAAGTAGCCAATAGAAAGTTTATGACGAATATACGACTAAATCTCAAGTGCTGAAAGTAAATTTGGATTATATTGGAATTAAAAAAAGCCTGTACCACTACAAACCGTGAAGGGTCTGGGGTTCAGTACTTGGTAGAGACTGCACTGTTTTATAGACAACGGTTCTGCAGGGAGGTGATTTGTCCTAGATCACGATCAACCGTCAGATTCCCCCCCCCCCTTATTTTGGGGGGTCCTAGATCTTATACGATCCATCCAGACTAAATAGAAGTCTTGTCTGGAGCGGGATTTGAACCAAGATTTTCGGCATGGCTACCACTGAGCCACCATGCTTGGAATTAGCATTCATTAAATTTATTTAGATAAATAAAATTTAAATGTCCTTACAGTTGTGAGCTTGTTTACGTCTGTGGTAGACCAGTGGTAGGGCACAGGACTAAATATAATAGAACGCGATATTTATTTGAAGACTACTGCTACCCATCAGGGGGTGTAAAGCTCCAATTAAATGCCAAGAGATTATGACGAGGGCATTTTTTTTACAGTTTTCCTGCCACCCAGAATAAGCACGTCGGTTTTTCCTCACATTCGTTATTACACGAAAACAACGAGGAGGAAGAAGCGTCCTCCTAACTGCCTGGAATTTCGAAAAATTAGCCATTAGTGTTTTCCCCGACATCGTCCAATTATAAGTTATGGTGAGACCGTTGACGAACATTTATTTATTTTGCTAATTATGATCTACTATTTGTTATAAGGAAAACATACTGTTGGAGGCTAAAAACAGTTTTAAGTTAAAGAGGAGATTTGTTTTATTTTTAAACCTGAAAGGTTTATAAAACCTTATTATTGGTATATTTAACCTTATCATTGTTAATTATTTAAAAAAAAAACATTGTTTATTGAAGTTTATATTTTTTAAACCAAACTACGAAAAAATATTTAAGAACTGTGCTCAACGTTACGATTTACATTGCAGTTCTTCTTCAGTGCTAATAATGGGATCAAGAGTTGAGGTTTAACTCAACTTAATAATAATTAATTATTATTATATGATGTTTAATACTAGAATATTTTTATGCAGTTACTACAGTTTATATAAAACATGTAAGCTAAAACAGATATTAAAATAATAATGATTTTTTTAATGCAATGTTTCGAATTATTGAGAGTATTTTGCGTTAGGATCATCACATAAGAAAATCCGAAAGAAGAAAACTCGGGTTTCCCTACAAGATTCTGATAAACATTTCCATTTCCAAGGAAATTCACTGAAATATTGGGAATGGGATTATACATAACGCGGAACTTCCCGGCGAATAAAATTATCGAAGCCTCTCGTGAATCCAGGTATCGAAAATCGAATAGGATGCGGTCCAATCAGAGGGAACCACTGCCAAGTCAGGTCTGAATCGAATATGTGGCGTGTGATTTTTGAAATTTTTTTATAATACTTCCTTGTACTACTATTTACGAGGGCTGTTTGACTTGTCCCGCGACAGAAATAGTGCGAAAAGAATAGGTAAAAGAATTTAAAATAATTAATTAAATAAAAAGATAAACGATGCCGACACCACCAATCTCTGCTTACACACTTTCATCCACGGATCACTACCCAAACTCAAATCCACCAGATCACTCTTAACGCAATCCTCCCACCTACATCTCGGTCTATTGTTAGGTGCTTCTATTTATTTATTATTATATTCCTCTCAGATTAATTCTTATTATTTTAGATGTTTGCTCTTTACCAGTATAACCTTATTTATTACTCTATATTTATTTTCATGTACTTATGTAAATATAGTATCATACTTATAATATTGTCCTTTGGCCAGATATATATTCATTAAATTTTGTACTCATTTGTTATTTTTAAGGGTCCCACAATAAAATTATTTTTCTATTCTATTCTATTGCAAAAACTATATATCGTTTAAATATGATAAATAAAATAAATGTTACTACCAACGATAGCTTTATTATAATGTGATTATTAATATAATAGGCCTATTGGTCGTGTTATCAGGCGTTCACGGTTACTGTGCTAATTAGGGCGATATCGGGGGCGCAGTGCAGCCAACGGGGCCTTCTTAAATTCCCTCGTCTTGATTATCCCTTTCATTTACATTTCCAATTATACCATTCTACTGCGGATTTAGTCCCCCACAATGCGGTCCCTTATCTAACAATATCCAAAAGGACCAGTTCCTCAAAGCCGCGTGACGATCTGTCCTTGAAACATTCATAAATCTTATTCAGTTTCATCTGTTATTATATAAACCTTTATATAAATAATTCGTGGCGAATGTTTAAATTGTTAAAAACATTCTCTTTTACGGATTATGAATTTCGTTGTCTGATGAGAAAGGGTAGTGGGTTAGTGGTAGAGTTCTGAGTTGTCATGCAGAAGGTCCTGGGTTCAAATTCCGCGAACGGGCAGACTTTTATCTAATCTTTCAGCAGTTGGAGGTGCACCCTATGGGATCTAGGACCCTCCTGGGGTTCACTCAGCCTCTACAAAGTGAGTATCAAAATAAGTAGGAAAATCTGGTTGAGCGCGATCTAAGACAACCGTAGTCCAAGAAACAGTAACAGTCTGTACCACGTACTGAACGCAAGACCCACCATGGGTTGTAGTGTTACAGTTTATTTTCCTGATGAAAATATGATATATGAAAGTCATAGGGTAAAATGAGGTAACTCACTTTTTCCTAAATGTTCAGGAGAGAAACGTTAACCTCAGAATCGTTCAGTACTCATTACACGTTACAAGAACCATGTAGAACAAATCGAAATATACTTTTAGATGATATATGCAAAGTAGAACATGATGCAAATTTTAAATTCGAAAACATAATGAAAAATGAAGCCATAAAACGGCTATGAAGTGTCAAAAGTTCAATTGAGCCGGAGGAGCCTTCTCCAAGTTCCCAACTCTACTCAACAGTCCCAGTACTTGGGTTTGTAGTGAAGAAAAAGACATGCGCAAACATTTCATTCCGATCTAAATGATTAGTGAGTCTTTATGATGAATAGTGAAGTTTTTATGTGTGAACGTGCTAATTTCAGGAATTATAATTTAAAGAAAAAAAAAAACTTTTTGCTTTAGATATAGCGTTCATTGAGCAAGATCACGCGAGGAGATATCACGCTACGACCCATATGGATGGCGCAGGAATCATAAATATATTACTAAGAGAAAAAATGCGTAAGTTTCGTTGCTATATCAACTTTATCAGTTCATGCTGCAAAATACAGATGATTGTTACATGAATTTGTGTGCATGTGAACGAGAAAGAAAGAATGATTAAAAAAGTCTCTTTGTATTAAAAATTAATGCAATAATAATTATTACCATAAAGGTATTGAGTTGTAACTATAACTATAATAAAAACATTTTTAGTGCCCATGTAATATAATCTGGCGGTTGAGGGTGAACTATGAAAAATCACCTCCCTACACAACCATTGTCCAAGAAACAGTACAGTCTCTACCGTGTGCTCAAACTCAGACCCTTCACGGGTTGTAGTGGTACAGGTTTTTTTAACTTATTTTATTTTATTTATTATGTCAGCATTATTCAGAAATATTTTTTCCAAACCCGAAACATTGCACTTTTTCCTATCTGTTATCTTACTACCCACGAGATTCTGGCCTCAAAACTCCTTAGATAACATGAAGATAATTAACGCAAAATAAATGTTTTAAAAACAGCGAATTCTAGTTTATTTTTGTAAATTCATTTGACGTCCGTCACTCCATATATATATATGCTAATATGGCTAATCGGACAATGCTACACTGCGTTAAGAATCATAGAATATTCTATGTCCAGGTATAATTATAGGACAGGGATCTTTAAGGATAACCTATAATTTAACCCTCATTTTATGTCCATTAAGAAGGACCACGTAATCAAGGATTTTTTTCTCTCTTTTAAAAAATCTCTTTAACGAATCCAAATTCTATACAGCTCGATCTGGACCGTGCTGCACCCAATGAGCGAACACGGGAACTACTTCCAGGCAAAAACAGGTAGTGTTCTGCTCTCTCCTAGTTCTGCTCTTTTTCTATAATAAAATATTCTTAATAAATACATACAAATAATGGTTTTATGGAATTTAAAACTCTTCCCTACTGTATATAAAGTGTTTAGTGATCACCGTGTAATATTTTATTTTACTTATAAGGTGGGATATATTGTATTACTAAAAGAAAAATTGACTATCTTGCATTTGTTTTGTCGTTACGACAACTTTCCCAATCCATATCATTACATTAAGCCGAGTTTGTGTATATGAATGCTCTAGTTCCAGGAAGTATAGATTTTTTAAGTTTTTTTTTTGCGGCAAATAAAGGCATCGAGAATGACAGCTTCACCAAAAGGAAGAGAATCTTTACATCCTCTTGCTCCCCCTACCGTTTCATTGTTAACGTTGTGTTCTTCTTTAAAGTAACACGAATTTTCCTGGCGTTATAGTCCTACAGCCACGCCCTAGGTATTGGTAGATATACAGAGCTAATTTTTAAACAGTTTTTTTTTGTTTTGGTTGAAATCTTTTCCCGTATATAAATTATTCATTGCATTCTTCGTCCTCGTAATGCTTCGTATCGACTGCATCACGATTGATGAGGCAAATTCTTATTCCAAGAATGCCTATTTTCTGAGTTAGTACAATATGTGAACTATACCATAGCAGCGATAGGAAATGTTCTTATTTGAAAAAAAATAATTATTTGGTGGGGTTAAATTAAATTAGTCCAATAGCAGTGAGAAAATGAAAATACCGGGTTTATCGCAATTGCTGTTTGACTTGTACTGTCATTGGAGCAGGGCAGCAGTGTTGCCACCGGGTTGGGTAAACAGTGTTGCCAAGCTACGGGCAAAACAAAATTTTAACACGACCCTTCAGCAGGAGTCGTCTAGGATGTCACTCACTCCAACTCGGGTCCTCTACGCTCTGCTGAATACATTCTACCCTCCCCCCCATGTCAAAATATTAACTCAAACAAAACTTTTTTTTCTCTATCACGACTGTAGTTATATTGGAAATCAAACAAATAGTTCGTTTTAGCAAACAGAAATCACGAAATTGGAATTAATATGGGATAGGGTTGAACACTCCAATCTTTACCCAGGAAAAAAATATTTTTTTATTACGAAGTATTAATAATCATCGGTGAATAGCTAATATAGATACTGATTATGTTTCTATTCAAATTCAAAAATAGCGTTTCTATTTTAATATACTCCTAAAGTCACAGGTTCGTGTAAGCTGGCCTTGCATTTTTTAAAGGGCGTGAAAAATCCTTGGTCATGACGTATTTTGGACATTATTATAATAATTGGGGTTATGTAGCATCGTCCGAAAAGCTCATAAAATGACGTTAAATATTTTAATAAGTGGCTGAAGGACGCTTACTACTGAGAAACGTTGAAGAGTAACGACATGTGCAATGAAGTAAGCGATTCACTTCTTATCTAGCCACAATACGCTAGATAACACAGCTTAAGTTGTCATATTCTTGAAGACAAGGAGAATAGTCATTCCAAGGTATCCTAGTAACAGACGGTCTTTGACTTTGAACAGAAAAATAATTTTACTCTGGGACCAAGATCCTATCGGAATTACGAATGTATATAGCAAAAATTGTATTTGCACAAAGTGAAAAAAAACTGTCCCACTAAAACCCATGAATGGTCTTGGGTTTAGTACGTAGTAGAGACTGTACTGTTCCTTGGGCTACGGTTGTACAGGGAGGTGATTTGTCTTAGATTAGACCACTAGTCACTTCATAGAGGCTGGGTGAGCACCAGGAGGGTCCTAGATCCCGTAGTATCCAGATTAAATAAAAATGTGGCAAGCAGCGAGATTTGAACCCAGGACTTTCGGCACGACAGCTCAGCGCTCTATCACTGAGCCACTTCGCTAACATATTTACATAAGTATCTAAAAAGTAAATGAAAACCAAAAATGAGTTCTAGTCATAAAAAGAAACTTAAAATAAAAGAAAATAAACTATATTAAAATAATCAAGTTATTAGAAAAGAAACTAGACTATGAAAGCCATTAGTTACTTCTTATGAATATAAGCTAATAATTATAACTGATTACAGGACATGCTTGGGAAATCAGGAGATTTTTGGAAAAGTGTGTGCTTGAATGAGGATAGAGAAGAAGCATGGCGGATATTAGGTTGGAGTGAGTTCCATGTTATGACGGAACAAACGAGATGTTTTGTATCTTTTGAAACGAGTATTAAGGTCGGATGGGCGAGATTTTTTTATTCCTGGGATTGTAGGATACTGTAGATGTATGGGGGATGTTGAGAGCTGATGGATAGGTATATGAATAAACCGAGGAAATATTGTGTCTACGAATGGAAGGGAAGAGCCTATTGAACTCGCCATAAAGATGCTGACAGTTTCGGGGTACTGAAGCTACTCCGTAGTGAGCTAAGGCTCGAATTTGGAATCCCTTAACAAAAAAGAAGCTAATAATATAAATGATAATATAAATTTAATAAAAATAAATAGATAAAGGGAGCTGAGTGGCTCAGTGGTAGAGCACTGAGGTAGCCCTACCGTAATGGTTCAATTCCCGCTGCAGGCAGTTACTTTTATTTAGTCTGTTTGCGGCGGGAGATGGATCAAAGAGGATCTAGGACTACCCTCCTGGGACGCACCCAGCCTCTATAAAATATTATAAAAATAGAGTACCCAAAATACCCAAAATCTGTCGGTTGCGCGTGACCTAGGACAAGTGACATCCTTGCAGAACCGTTCTCCATGAAACAGTGCAGTCTCTACCATGTACTAAACCCCAGACTCTTTCACGGGTCGTAGTGGTTACAGGTTTAAATAAATAAAGTACATTAAATCCACGGGCTTGTTTAGTAATTGATTTTATATTTACAGTTTAAAATTATAATTAAGGTACCGCTGGGACTGTTCTTCGTAATGCCTTCCATGTCATTCTGTATTATTTTCCAGTCAGCCAATCCGCTGATTGTCAATTACTTGTTTTTGACAGGTGTGGATGAAAATATAAAGAGAAAAAAAAATTATATTTATTAAGGAAATGATATTTGGTGAACCGAAAAGCCCTTACTATACATTTTTTCTTATTTGATACGAATCGTGTGATATCTTAAAAGGGTCAGTAATGTCTATACAAAGAACTGTTGATCAATATGTTCATGTATTATCCTCTACTTAGTTATTTACCAATTCGATAACTAAGATTAAAAAATCAAATGATGATATATTTTATTTTGAACTATTGAAAATAAAAATCGTTTATGAAATCTTCATTGACAGGCTTTAGTGGCAAAATAAAAAAATCAAAGGTCTAGTGAGACCGCAGGAATACTTTAGTGAATCATGAGGAAATCCTGGCTATTATCTGTATTTCTTATTCATCGTTTAGAAAAAAATAAGTAATAATAACGTATTCCCAGAAACGGTGGTATTTCAAGGATGTGAAAGACGTATAACAATTAATGAATAGGTTTACAAGGTAGCCTAGTAAATGTGCATTTAAACATATCTTATAATATTTCTATGATATTTTTATTTTATTTTAATTATTATCTTATTTTCTTTCATTCCTCGCGAATAGGTCACTTAGGACCACGCGAAATCAACACTTTCCCGCCTTCCTATTGGCCCAGTATTCCTTCATGCGCAACGAGTAAGTTTTCCGTTGCACTGACCATGTATATTGGGTAGTCTTTCTCTCTTCTTCCTCGAAACCCCGTGTGTGAGTGATTTTTCGGATTTCATTTCGTTTGTGTAAATTCTTTCAGGTCCTTTTCTGTCTGTTTGTACAAATTCGGTCTAGTAGTCTTGCTTTTTAAGAATGAATCTATTTTGTGCGTTAGTCTGTTTGGGTTCATTCTTTCTATGTGTCCCATGAGCTGAATTCTTCGCATTCGCATTGTGTCGGTGATTTTGGAATTTCTTTTATATATTTCTGTATTAGGCTTTGGATAATGTACACCATCTTTGGTTCTTGGCCCTAGGATCTTTCTCATTATTTTTCGTTCTTTCACTTCTATTTTCTGTTTTAGAGTTTTATGCTGGAGACTGAATGTCTCTGAAGCATAGAGAGCTTCAGGGTTTGATTACAGTTGTATAATGTAGGATTTTGCAGTTCCAGGAGAGGCTCTTTTTATTGTATATATTTTTTGTTAACTGAAAAGCGGTTTCCTATTTCTGGAGTCTGGATTCAATAGATTTCTTTTCACTACAGTCTGCTGTAAATATTTAAATTCGTTTACTCGAAGGATCTTGTTGTTGCCATTTTGGATTTCATCTGGTGCATTTTTGATGTCTGTCATAAATTTTGTTTTATTATCTTATTATATATTATTTGTTTATTTAAATAGTAACTTTACTTAACGGTATTTGGATGCTTTGGTCCGTTCGTTTCAAGAGATTTCTTTAAGACTATCTGTTCCTTTGGCTGCCCTAGAACTTGCTCGGAATCAAGTACACTCCTTGGTGGGTGATAAGTCCAAGTAAGCTCTGGACAAATGGCTTCGCGTAAATTCAAGTCTCTTGGGAGAAAGGGTCACCGGGGTTTGCTCCTACTCACTAGGACTCTCTTAGTTTCAGGTCCTTTAGATTCTATAAAGTGGTATAATATCCTAGTATAATAAGTAGTAGGTTAAACATTTATAAATTATGCGATGTGGGTAGTATAGCATTACAAAAATTTGTTAAAATACAAAAAAAATATTACACAGTAAAAAAAAAAACAGTTCCTTATCCAGATAAGAAAAAATATAAATTGTTAAGCAATTTAAGTATCTTGGGGAGTGGAAAAGAAAGCGTTGTTTCAGCCTTCCAAATCACCAAAAACATCCATAGTAAGAATTCAAAAGTAAGGCATTATGAAACGGTAATTAAGCCGGAAGTCCTTTATGCAATGGAAACGCTATCTATCACCAATAAATACCTAATTGAACTATTGGAGATTTAGTCGCATTTAAAAATTAGTCTACACGCGTAATGAGACCCGTTATAAAATAACAGAAAGAATCTCCGACAATGGGGGGAAAGAAGTAGGGAATTACTTAGAAATTAAAAAACTTAACCGAATTTGTTTAAAGAAACAGAAAGGGATATGAGAGAACTCGAAGTTACGGAAAATATGCTAAGGGATGGAACTGCCAAGAATATAACACGAGAAAAGAGAATGAGGTTTGAGGCCACAACAAACCTCCGATGAAGAAAGGAATAGATCAGATAGGGTGAAGAAATACTGGGCGGAGAAGAAATCACGAATATACATAATTGATTGATCTAGAATTACCTCCAAATTTGAGCGAAACTGAAAAAAAAGGAACAGACAAATGCGTTTGTTCGCGGTTAACTCAATAATTACTGCACGGATTTTCATGCGGTTTTCCCCAATAGATAGAGTGATTCACCGGGAAGTTTTAGGTAATTTTATAATTTGTCGAGGTTTTGCGTAAATGGGTTGGAATATAGCGATAATTGATGGGATTGTTGGAAAAAGAGGGTGCCTAATCCCATCTAATGTGCATGATAATAAATTCATATATGAAGAAATATTTTGTTTTATTTTTATTTTTATAATTTCTATATAATAAAATACATTAGACAGACAAATTATGTAGGCATAGTATGACTTATTACGCGAGCAAAGCGGGATGCTAGTTAAATATAAATATGTGCCACATAAATATGTATAATTTACTAATTAAATAAATACAAATGGGCAAACATTACGGCGCGTAACTACTTCAGAAATGAGGTTCCAGCGAAGGTAGGTGGGGAAAAGCAAGAGAGATTGCATAAACGTATTTTTTTTGTTATTACCACCGGTAAAGAAAAGAATAATCTATAAAACTAATTATCGTGTTAAACGCTGTACGAAAATGTCTTCAAAATAATAGAAGTAATATTCTGGAATAAGCAGAAGCAGCGATATTACTGAATATCCAGTCGGTTGTATGGCTCATCTAAGTGTGCGGCAGGAAATGGTTGATTTTCCACAATTAGCCATTTTCCATCTTAAAATTGCATATAAATAACAAGTTACAATTCAGAACTAAAGCAGAGTTCAGGGCAAGCTATAACTGAGATAGAGAAAATTCCAGTTATATTAGCTTGCGACTTGTAACCGTTCATTGTTTAGGCTCGTTAAAATTTGAAAGCTTTAATGGAAGGTACTCCAGTAGGTGGCACCGGGTGAGAGTGGCGGTAAAAATCCTGACAACATTTACCGCATAGTCTGCGTCGTATTAATTTCAGTTGATAGCTAGCACATTGGGCGTTATGTAATTCCGCTTTCTTGAATGTTTCATTTCCTATTTTAATTTCTATGTATAATGCTATCCAGAAGAATATGTTTTAAATTTTGTTTATTGAAATTCACAACTGTATTATAATAATAAAACAACTAGACTGAATGGATGATACAATAGCATGACTTAAAGACAAGTAGAGAAATTACCCACTGGTAGCACTTCAATAACAAATTCAACTTAGAAGGTCACAAGGCTATCTTCCTTTCAGTCTCTTCGGAGAATTATCGGGTATTGAAGAAGGAGCTAGGGTTGAAACTTGTGGTTTCGAGTGGGAATAAAGTTCGTCATGAAAGAACTGATATTGGGTACGGGCCAAATCAGCAACAAATGGGACATTAAGGTCATTATGGATGTCTTTATTCGCAAAAAAGTAAAGAGCAATGAGGATTTTACGAAGAATTTTGGATTATAAGGATTGGATAGGAGATGAATTTGATGACGTAGTGGAGTCCAAAAGTTCTAAGTTCAAATGGGTCTTATAATAGTCATGTATATGAATCTTTTGTAATTAGGTAGCTTTTAACATTGTCTAGAAATGCTGAACTAGTCCGAAGTACAGCCAGTAGTAACGAATAATAAATTTTAATTGTGGATGTGTAAATGCAGTTGGTAATAATTGCATATGTGGAAAAATTGTGTAATTAACATAAGAGCTTATGGTGGGGCAGAATGTATGTGGTTCATTACTAACGAATAACTAGACTTCAATTAAAAAGACTTGATATGATAACGGTAATGGGATACCGTGTTTTCTACGAAAATTTTAATCAACATAAATTGAAGATTTCTCGAATAATTAATCAATTCGCGCTAGAGGTCAAGAGATGGTTTGAAAATTTAGAATCTCTTAATGAAGACTGTGATGATATAGACAAGGTATTAGGAAAATGTAGAGTAAATGTAACTTGACTAACTAACCTTGGTTCTATAATGACTGTTTAATGATAGCATAGGAATTAACATATCTTAATAATCCCAGGAACAACTTTCGAGCATTAAAAATATACGTTAAGTTAATATTTTTAACTTATGGGTACATGATACACTGCATGGGTACAAGTACAACCCATAATGAAAGGGGCTAAATATTTTGGCTGAAGCTGAGCACTACTAAATATAATATAAGGAAGATTAGAAATAACACTCAAACTCCAACTTAAAATCAAACTGCTGCACAGTGTTTCGATTAGTAGGAGCTAGCTGGACAAAAGTCATATTTGAAATTCTAAAATATTTTATTGGAATATTGTAAACAATAGTTCAAAACCTAGAAATCCAATATTTGTTTATGCCTGGCACACTTCATCTCATCTGTAATAGAGTCCGAAGTAATGAATCCATAGAAATACAAAAAAATCAGTTGTATTCAAAGCTTCATTTCAACCGCACAAAATTAAAATGTTACTAATTTTATATGAATCAATTGTTGAATATCGATAATATATGTACTCATAGGTGCTATTTTTTCCGATTAAAAAATCTTCTGATAATCAATTTTTTTTTTTAAATGCATGAAATATTTTTCCTCATTTTGAAACTTTGAAGTGATGAAAATGACTTGTATCCGTTTGTATCCAGGCTAAATTTTATACATCTCATAACTGCATCTCTCCCATTAATAATAAGATGCATTATAGCTTGCACACTCGAGTACAACATTGTTTTTTTTTTAATTTTAGAGTACTTATTTTTGAGAAAGGTTTTTTTTTAAAGAATGTTAGAAACACCCTTATTTTTTTATTTCATAGTTCTTTTCGACCAAATTAAATGTTAGAAATCTTAGAGAGGACTCTGAAAAGAAAATTAAAATAAGATTGGCTAACTATTCCTTCAAAATTTCTTATAAATGGCGGGAAAATCAAAGCAGCGCGCATTGTTTCGATTAGTACCAGCTAGGACAAAAGTCATGTTTAGAAATCTGAAATATGGTATTGGAATATCGTATAGAATATTTCAAAACATGGTAATCCAATTTTTGTTTAAGTCTGACACACTTCAGAGCTTGAGGGTTAGGGCCAAAGTAATCACAGCAATATAATAAATCAGTGGAATTCAAGGCATCATTTCAACCTCAAAAATTTATTGTTTAACTACTTTTATCGAACCAATCGTTGAATATGGATATTAATTGTACTGGTAAATGCTATTTTTTCTAAATAAAAAAGTCTTCTGATAATCAAACTATATTAATTTTTTTTAAATGGCCGAAGAGTTTTTCTTATTTTGAAACTTTGAAGTGATGCAAATGCCTTTTACCCATTTGTATCCGGGCTAATTTTTCTATATTTAACTATACACATCTATATCCGTTAGTGCGAGCTAACTCCTAATTTATATTCATTAATTTTTTATTTTCATTTATCAATTAAATTGTAAATGTATTCTACTCTAAGAAATTATAGTTTATATTTCATTTTCGGTATCACTATTCTAAAGGAACTTATCCCAGAATAAATACAGTTTTATATTTATAAATTGTCTTGGTTGTAAATTTTTTTTTTTTTAATTTTTCTATTTATTATCCTAGCAATCCTCTTAAATTCAGTTGATAATTAATTAAACAACATTTTTTATAATTACAATACTTAATTAGTCGAAAGAAATGCAAAAATACCGAAAAATAATTTTGTCCAGCTAGCTCCTACTAATCGAAACCCTGTGTGCTGTACCGTTAATATATGGACCCAGTAAGGAAGAAGTAAAAATAGCTAACGGAAAATTGAAACCGAAGAAACCGATAACTGAAAACATCCTTAGAGGTATAACATAAGCAAACGAGGTAGCAGAAGTTTCAGGTTTAACTTAACAATTTGGTTTAAAAAAAAAAATGTGAATAAGAAAAAATGGTCGAAGAATAGAAAGAATCTGTATTTATTTCGAACCTTAAAAATGATTCGAGACAAATAAAATATATGAAACTTCTTAATCCAAATAGTCAAATTACGAAAATCATCGAGACTTACATTAGGGTTTTAGATGATTCTGTTCAACTACAGATCAAATACTTTCCTTACATCCAAAAATTAGGGGGGAAAATAATACACTGGGTAGTTAATAAAAAGTTTTTAGATTTCAACAAGCAAGCAAACTTTTTTTATAAATTCCTCTTCTCTCCGCATTGTCGGTCACGAAATTAGTTACACTATAGTTTGTAGTAGTTACAGTGTACTTTTAGCCTGCGCAACTGTTTGTGTTATCTATAAAGTATTTTAAGTTCTTTGAGCAGTCACGTCCTTTATCTATCGATAAAACGAAATTTTCAAATTTTACTTCTGTTTTTTTTATCCTTCTTATCCTGTTTGATGATACCGTTTTTCACATCATTTTCGAAACTCAGTACCCAAACGATATATGAGGCATTCAGGATCAAAAGCGGATAGCTCCGAAATTTCAAAAATTGATATTTTCACTTGTTTATTTAAGAAATTGTATGCTCTCGAAACATTGAGAACTGGACTAAAACCAGTGTTGCAATTGCTTGACCAAAGTAACGGGAAAAGTAAAATTAAATTTTTGATATTTCGAAGTTATCCGCTATTGATCCTAAATAGGTCATATTTGACTGAACTTACAATCTACATTTATAATAAGATCAGCAGTACTTAATGATAGTAAAAAGGAAAAGGAATTAAATATCATAAGACCAAAGTCGTGGTAACGAAGAGGAACTGCAAACAAAGGAAACGCGTTGAGGGGAATTCATTTTCCCTCCTCTGTTGGAACAGTGATTGGTAGTGACTATAACCTCCAACAAACTGCTCGTTTTCAAATCCCATCTTGTTGACAACTGCCTCCAGGGACTTTTTTCATCTCACACCATCCTGTATTCCTGATCCAGGGGAACCGAGAACCCACACCCTAAGAAGAAAATAGGAATCGAATGGTAACCTGCTTTATCCGATATCGTCTTACATATGTGTATGCGTGCCATGTCAGCGTATGGATCGTCTTACGTATGTGTATTATGAGCACTTTTAGTTTATTGTTGTATTTAAATCGTAAGTAAATTAATACTACAGGAACAAGTATGGGTTATTTTGATGGCTTATGGAAAATTCGTAAAACATAATATTATTTTTAATAATTATAAATAATATAAACTGTAACTATCATAAATATGATATCATAATGATACAAATATAATAATATATTTCATTCATCAGAAAATCATAGTTGATTCATCAGAAACTAGAACAAAAAATGTGGTTTGAAGCTTTTTTTCCGGAAAAGCATGATATTTATTGACAAATAACAATGTTGGGGGGGGGGGGTTCCTGCGGGGTAGTGGTTAGCATAACAACCTACTAAACCCAAGATCGGAGGTTCGTAGCCCGGCAGGTGGCTTAGGATATCTTAAAGGTAGTAACGAATCCTTAGTTTTGCCGCCTTTCGGAACGGACGTGAAATGGGAATCCCGAGCCTGAACGGTATTCGATAATGACCCCAATCCAAATTAAACCTGAACAGGCAAAGTTTAAGACTCCCACCGTAGCATCGTGCTGTTAGCCATAGCAGCATAATGTGTTAAATCAATAAACAAACATTGGACTTGTGATTTGCCAATTTTTAAGTATACTTGCAATTTAATTGCACGATAAAAGACTATAAAAGATCAATCCGTTGGTAGGAAAGGCGATCAATTATAATATATTTTTGTATAAAAGAGCGATTTATGACTACAATGGATTTGGTTCATATGGTTGGTTACTGATCTTATTCCAGGAACTCTTTAGTTTGATGCATAACCATACAAGCGACTTCATTACTATTTTACAGGAACCTGGAAGGGTGTTGTAAGGCCTAAATACTTCACATAGTTGCGATTATCTTTTCCTGAATCCCCCCGAATCACGAGCCACGAGTTTCAGACACGGTGCCCCGCTCTTCCAAAATCATCGAGCTAAGTATTAATCAATCGCTGTACCGAGGCGAACCAACCCGGTTACGCATTATAACGCCATTATCAACGTCAACAAATCAACCACCGGCCATTAACCATTTTCTGTTGATTAAACGACTCCTTTATTCCGGGGGTCGTTTTCCTGTCACCTCTCTCGGCCGGATTAAATATTGCCGGGAAACGCCCTGTCGTTTCCTCCTGGATCATTTAGAATTTCGGGATATTTGCGAAACGAAAATACACATCGTTGTATGAAAATATAACTTATACATACTCTTGTAAGAGTAGAATAAATAACGAAGTGAAATGAATTACAAGACTGAACAAATACAGTAACATACTGAACAGAATATCAAAAGTGAAGTGTTCAATAAATAAAGGAAAATATATTACGACAAATACTCAATGTGAAAATTGTTTATTCAACGCAGTAGCAACAACACCAACTATGTGGGTGTTATATCTACACTCAACAACAAACTCAGTCAATGTCTGAGAAAATATAACATTTCATCATTTTCGTGATGAATTTCACATTGATATGATTCTAATTTGAGGAAAAGACCTTTGATGCTGTAGATGTATTTTCTGAATATTTTAGTCATTCAAATTCACATAAAATATCGATTTAAGATCTTGCAGCAAGGAAACAGTGCATTGTAAAGAAGATAATCGTACGAAACCGATTGCGATGATTTAGTAAATATTCCGATGGGATGTAAATATTTAAAGAAAGTCCTAACATAAAGCACGGCTTTTCTTTAGCTTTTAATATAACTCACAATCACTATTCAGAAAAAACCCTGGGAAAAAAGTAAAAAATTGCGTGACACGTTTCTTGCTAAAAAAATATAAATACTTGAAAATTGCAAAAGATGGACGAAACGTTACATATATTAAATTAAAATAAATATATTGTTAACCTATTGGCCGTAATTAAAATAAAAATAAATAATTATAAAGATGAAAATAATAATTTTTTAATGATCCAACCTAGATTTGTTTGAGATCAAACGAGTAACTGTAACAGAAAAACGGAACCAATAACAACAAAAATTAAAAGAAAAGGTTGTTATTATAAAAGGTCTAGTGAAGAACTCAAGAAATACTGACAGGACAACAAAGCTAGCAGAAGGGCAGGATCCAGACACGGAAAATGATATTTATTTTTATGCGGCATGATAAAAAAAAATTGGTAACTCAAAAAAAAAAATAATAACCTTCACCATTAAACCCTTAGGTTAGGACAACGGTGGTGCAGGGAGGTACCGTCCACGAACATGGTCAACCCCCAGGTTGTTCCCTAAAGTAAGCGTACCTAATATCCTTGGATGAGCCCGAGGAAGGGGTCCGTTCGTGGCTGTTTACAGATTCAATAATTTATCTGCTACAGCATGATATAATCTGAAGAATTATTAGCAACTCATCACTCTATCATTTTATTTTTTTATAATTACCGTAAAATTTAAAAAAATCCATTCTTAAGAGCACAATCTTAAAATTCATAATATTTTCATTAAAAGGGTCACGTTTTTCAGAAACACGACATGTAATTGAAATATCCCTCATTAGCAGATTTATATCAACCTTTGTTAATATTTGCCTTTTAATAGGTTCAGTTCGTAGTGAAAAATAATGGATATGATATAGAAATATTAGGTTTCGTGATTAGTCGAAATGATTCATCCACAACCATATTGATACATACTGAGATAACCTCTCTCCCAAAATAATAAGTAGTTAAAATTCATAAAATATCTAGAAGAAACAGAACGCCTCATATATTACATATTTCCATGATATCTCGTTATACTGACAAATATTAACGATTTACATAGGTATAAATACCAATGTGAACATGATTACTGTGTGTATCCATGACAACCACTGAAAACACCTGGTCAGAAGTTCCAGCTGTTGTTAGGTTTTCTTCAGTAACTTATAACTTCATTACTTCATCTTTATGTTCAAATGTTAAAATTATTATCAATTTAATATATTGTTCAAAGTATCTATTGTTCTTTTTATTCCATAATGATTAAATAAGAAAAATCGTAGCATATAGAACTAATTTCATTATAAATTGTTCTGTAAGATGCCATGTTTTATAGGTTAAAAAAAAAAAAAATGAATTGGTTTAAAATTTTCTGAGAGCCATAAATATACACATACTTAAAAATATAAATTACAAAAAGGTTATGTTAATAATCATCTTTTTGTAACTTGTTAGATAATGTTCATGCACCACAAGACATGACCAACACCAAAGCTTTTTCAAGCCTATGTTAGTCAAAGCATTCCCGTTAATATACACATTTCTCATGTCAAATCACTTGTCTCATTCAAAAGCTATATAGATATATTTTAATCAATAGTATTAATTTAAATAACTTAAATATAATTTTAAATATGACGATGTAATTAAAAAATTACTATCAAGCTGATAATTATGTGATGAATACTTGATAAAAGGTTCTATGAAGCACATAATGTGTTGGGACTCTCTACTTTTCAAATATATGTATAGGGCACTCTGTGTATTTGAAGCTTTTAGATCTAGTCAAAAATTAATTTTACATTAATGACCAAGCTTGACTATGATTAAAAAACTAATGGTAAAATATGCTAAAAATGATTGATCCAGTGATTTGACTTTTTTATTTATTTTTTATTAAAGCCTACTCACCTCTAGAGGAAGCGCGAATAGTCCCATTTTTGCGATATCTCCAGCTCTCCTCTACCGCCGCACTCCTAAAAAAGATTTTATTAATATGCTTATATTGATAAATGTATTAAATATTCATAGCACTATTAAACATATGTATTTATATAGCATTTAATCTGTTGAGAGTCATTGAAGGATCTTGTGGGATCTGCAAAACCCTCCAGGGGCTCACTCAGACTGTATACAATGAAATGGAGGGAAAACCATTGGACCGTTGGAGCGTGGTCTCGAATGGGTTGGAGAGGGACAGATTTTTTAAGTGCAAAACTTCTCTAGCCGCGTTTAGAGACTTTTGGTAGGGGATAAACTTCTTTATGTACTGAAAATGTATATAATTATTGTACTAAGTGTCAATATATATATATTAAAAAAAGACTATTGCTAATAATTTATATTTGCTAATTTTGAATTTAAATAATTCAGACTATAATTGGTTTAGAAATTAAAAAAAGAACAGTGTCATTCCAAAATCATGAGTTTTCATCTCATGACTACCTATTTAAATTCGTTTCATATGGATATCATAAAATTTAAGAACCACTGTTAGAATCGGGGGCTTTTTTTAATGAAAATATTACCGATTTTGAGATTCCTCTCTCATGTACCATTTTATTACAAATTAGATCGATTTCTAAATCCATCTTTCGATTAAAATCGATCAACTGCGAAAGTTAAAACGGGTTTGCGTGTAAATTTTCAGTCGTCGAGGGCACACTCAATAGATCACAGATTTTAACTAAATAGGCTTCAGATATTTTTTAATATTGATCCGTAAAATAAAAAATTAGAACAAAAATTGGTAAAAATTGTGGACCTTAAAGAATGATGATCCTCTTGGTAGTATGGAACGAATATTTAAAAATATAATAAGCGTTGATAGTAAAACCGAAACGTATCTAGGAGAATTACCTATCATGATAGGTAATTCTCATGTACATTAACATATATAATACATATACTTTAACTTATAAAATATTATATAATACTTTAACTAGCGATCATTAGTTAAAGTTGTTGATCTCGAGAATTGGTAGTTCACCCGAGACAGATATTTGAGAATATCAATTATTGGTTTAGATGTCGAAATTTCGGATGGGTTCAATATTATAAATATATTTAATCAATAAATAAGCTATACGAATAAACACGACAGTTAGTTATTATTTTTAAATTGTCTATTAATAAAATTTTAATTATCTTACGTTGAAGCAAATAATGTTTCCGTGGCATTTGTGTAATGAATGCATACAGATAATGAATGCATACATCCTATTGTTGGTTATTAGGCACTCAAGACTGTCTATTGTAGCTAAATATAGTCTCTATTTGCTTTAGCTATCATTTTAAAAGTCTTAGATATCTATATTTTATCTTCCTACTGGTTTAGGTATTCTTTAAGTTCAAGTGGGCAGAGATAATATTTCATGATTTTTCTTTTTATTTCTCAAAAAAAGAAACAGAAATTTGTAGGATCGTCTACAATGAGCTATTAGGGTAATTAAAAAAAAATGTTTTAAATGATTAAAAATGCATTGAAAATTACCAATTGCCGGACAAAAACAATCCTTGTGTGTTTTAAATAATGGTATATGCTTAAGTTAAAAATAAAACGAAATGTGTGGGACCCCGATAGTGAATTTTTAAAAATACTCCATTGACAATTCTGGTTGAGGAGGTTTAAAAAAATAAGAAACAATACCAGATCTATGAAATTAATTTAAGAATAATTAATCGAAATAGATTTTAATAGTTTATATAATTTATATCTGACCAGAAAACAACTTAAGAATAGGGTCAATATTGTTGAAGAATGTAGTAGCTTGAAATTGTTCCCAGTCAATTATTGTTGATCAGGTGAGGCCATTTAATAATAATAATACTTTTTTAACCTACACCACTACAACCCTTGAAAGGCTTTGGGTCCAGTACATGATAGAGACTGTGCTGTTTCTAAGACAGGGGTTGTACCGGGAGGTGATTTGTCCTATTATCTGTGGTCTGTTTCCTTACAATTAAGAGTACACTCTTTATAAAGCCTGAGTGAGCCCCAGAAGGGTCTGTGGATATCAATGAGCTACCCCGTTTTTTAATAATAAATCCTTTATTTATAGTGGGGCAAGGGCTTTATATTAAAAATTCAATAGGTGGAATATGGACTTTAGCAGTGGTTCCCAACCTTTTTTGTTCCTCGCCTCCTTGTTCAAAAGAAACCCTCCTACGCCCCCCTCGCACAAAATTTGTATAGGCATATGAAAAAAAAAAACATTTAGTATTCACGTAGGCTTCCACGGTCGTTAATATTCTTCTTATATTCAACTTCCGGGATGGACGGTGTCATGTTGGTGCTATAAACCAAGCTTTCGCTCATCGTGCTGTGAGCTTCCTCAGGGTTAGTCAGTTAATGAAGAGCGGATGGTTGGAGTCGGGGTATTTATACCTGGGGGGCGTGGTCTGGATCGAAGTCGGCCTTCCTATTGGTTCGCATGTACCGGTCGTGTTGTGTTCGGGTGTGTTCGTGTGTGTTCGGTGGGGTGGGGTTAAACTGTATGTGGATGGTGAGGTAGTGTATGGGTCTTGCCTTGGATGGCCGGATACCAGTTTTTGCCAAGCTTATTGCCATCTTCCCTATTAAAATTGTTGGGTTCTTTGACAATTTCGATAGCTTCTCTTATGCTACGGAGATGGTAATTAGCTTCTTTTGTAAGGATGGTAGTGTTGGTAGTGATGGTCCGAACAAGAGAAAGAAAAACAAAAACGGCTATCGAAGCAGTTCAGAATGGAGTTTGCAATACTGAGATCAACATCTCTTACTAACTGGGAAAAGGGTAAAAACATAACCCTTGTCTGCGCATTGAATGCATCGGATGGATATGTGCCTTCTCTTTTCGTCACCTTTGTTACAGCGAGGAGGCCCTCCATGATCCATATACCGTTGCTTACACAGATGGAAGTGAAATCAAGTCAAGAAGACCCTATTCTACTTTTGATGGAGAACCATGGAAGCCATATTTCTTTGCAGTGTTACGACTTTTGCCGCGAACAATGTGGGTGGTTGGTGTTGTAGAAGTGTTCTGCTACAGCCGATTTTTCTTTCTTGAAATTTTTGACGCAAGATATATGCTCTTTAATTCTAAGCATTAAAGGTATTATTTTAATTCCTGTAAGGTCTTAGAGTAAAATATAATAAGAATTTAATTAATTAAATAAATTATGAGTTTAGTTTTAATAACAAATTATAATAAAGAAAAATTACTTAACAATAATTATAAAGAGGACTTAATAAATATTTGCCTACAACATATGGTGGTTAGTGGTAAAAATAAAAGAAAGAACGAAACATGCGATAACAACTTCACTATCTCTTCTTTAAGATGATGCGACTGAAGTTGTAAAAGGCGAATACAATACGTGTACGTCAGACGTTACATGGGTTATGAATCGTGAAAACATTGCATCAATAGATTATACCAAATCTAGTCGTCCCAAGTAATCTGCCAGAAATAAAGTCTAAATATAGTTCATTTTTCAAGAATTGTACTAAGTGTAAACTTTCATATTTACTTAGTGAAAATTAAATTTACTTTTCACTAGTAACATTTTACTTAGTGAATAAACAAATATCCACTGTGTCGTTATCTTTGAAAGAACAATGATAAATGATTTCATACTAAAACTGGTTTTGCTGTAAGTATTTTTCAATTTTACAATATGACAACACAAATTGACGATTAGGTTGCTGTTATACACATAAATAACCTCGAAGTGAGAGGTGCGCTAAGGAACGTAACGTCTCTGAATATATTTATATTTTACTGTAAAGTTTATTGACTAAACCTGACCATTTAAAACATTTGTAAATCTATTCTCATTATATTGAAAAAGGGAACGGTCTATTCTCTTTATATCAAAACATAAAAAACATCTAAGCTCAAAGGTAACATTGAGGTTATATATTTATCTTCTTAACTAGTTCAAACAAAGCTAACCTTAATTTGAGGTTTTTGAAAAATTATCGTTTTTCAACACTTAATAAGAAATTAAGTAATTGAGAATAAAGCAATAGAATACACTATTACCATAGATACCACACGTATCTCTTCCCGATTAGTCTCAGAATTTAACTTTTAATTTCTATCTATTATGCAAAACAAATAATACAATATTTTCGAGAAAGGAACGTAACGCACCACATTTATCTAAAATTCGATTTTACTCCGCATAAAACTTTCATACCGCGGGCTAAATATGAAAATCGTTTCCTAAGCAGTAAACTCCAAAAAAAAAATGACCATGCACCTGATTGAGTGGCCATAGTTGTTAACTTAATCAGCATTTGAACATTTTTGGAATTATACACATCGTATATTAACAAATAAATGATATGACATACTTCGCATAGCAAGATTAATCGAAATGAGGAAAATATGTAGAGATGAAACTAGCAGTAATATAAGCTGATACTCAAGGCAAAGAATGGAGACGAAACTCATAACCGCTAGAAAAAGACTGAGCATATTGGGTTCTCACAGAAGAAAATCCACTAGACAAAGACATTGTATGTCAGGATTGGAAGCCCAATCTCTGAAATATGTCAATCGACATCGATCTTTTGTAGAGATTGTGAAATTAAAGAAGCAAAAACATATAACATTCAAATGTTAGATTTCATTTTCAAAGTCTGATGGCCGAACACCTACATCTATTATAGTCTTATCCCTTTCAATAGTATTCAATTATTTTATGCAAGAAATCAGTCTTGGAATATATCAAATTTATTTAAGGTTCATTAATTCCCTATCGTTAAATCGACTAACGATGATCATGGATTATCATTAATGATTATTAAAATATCAATTTTATTCTGATCTAAGTATTTATTATCAATACAAATAGATGATGCGGATTTTGTTTTTTAATTTGCCTCTTTTATCATCATGGATCTTCCTATTATTAACTGATTTCTGGAAGATGGAGGAAAAAGAGATTTTACCTTGATAGAAAGTTCAAGGCTTTATCTCTGTTAGGCTGGCTCCACCCTATTTGATAGCTTCGTGCGGTTCAATAGAAACCTCAAGACTAAATATAAAATAAAAAATGTAAAAATCAATTACAGTTTCTTCTCCTCTATTCCTAGTAGACGAACGCGTTCGACTACTTCGCTTGGGCTATGACCATTTCCAAATGTGCATCTTGAAGATGCTTAAGGTTAATATTGCGTCAATTCATATGAAATGTCCGTTTTTATTGTTTCTAAAATTCAAACTGAAATTAACTGTTATTAATCCTCTCTTTTTTGATAATATTTACAATGGAACGAACAGTACTTAGTTAAACATCAAATATGGCCAAGGAAACAAGGAATATTCGTGTATTTTATTTTCGTGAAGATAACCTTTGAGAATGGGCAGCCCAAGCTGCAAGAAATATTACCACCGCATCCAGGGATGGATGTGGTAACGAACGGACCATTCGGTGTTGATTTAAGAAAATTTCACTTGGTGACACAGATTCGTAAATAAACGATCAGTGTTCATTAATAATTCATTTTTCCTTTTTACCCAAAGGTGAAACAGTCTCAATAACATCATATTGTAGGGATATTGAAATTGGTAGTGCATCAAAAGCATATACAAAAACCTCCTGCGTTGGTTAATCAGAAGGGGCTTATACTCTTACACGACAACACCAGACCTCATATTTCACAACAGGTAGTGAAGAAAGTTAACGAGCTGGGTTACGAAGTTCTCCCACACCCACCATACTCTAAATACCTTAAGGGGAATTTTTTTTTCAAAACGATTCTCATGTCAAATCTGCATTTTCAGATTTCATTTCATAACAAAACCCTGAATGTTTTAATTCTGGGTGTAAAGTTCGATAACACGATGGGGATAGTGTATAGGAAATGAGGGTAAACAATTTTAATGAAAATGTTTGATTTCCTAAA
This sequence comes from Troilus luridus, assembly GCA_964056705.1. Lineage (NCBI taxonomy): Eukaryota > Metazoa > Arthropoda > Insecta > Hemiptera > Pentatomidae > Troilus > Troilus luridus. Next base: position 19,248,639 of record OZ057413.1, read on the forward strand.
GTTGTTTTACTAAATAACCTGCCACTGAAAAGGGACTTTTCATATTCCTTTATAAGAAATATTTATAAGATAATTTATTGAAAGAAGATTCTATCTATTCTCGCCTGTTGTGTTTTATTTTTTGTTGGATCTTAACATTCTTTGATTTCTTATAAACTATATTCGAATCAGCTTAAAAATGTAGGGAGAAAAAATAAAATACATTTTAACTAGCTAAGGCCGAATTTAAACCAGCCAAGCTGCAACCACCGAGGTTGCCAAGGATACGCAACGTCCGTTATCTTTAGATTCAAACCTTTAAACTGAGTGTACGTAGTTGGGTAGGACACCGTTAAACCGACCTCAAGTTGGCAGGTAATGGAGTTATAGATATCCAAACGTTCGCAATGGAAATAAAATGTAATATATAATCTTCGGGGCCGTTTGAATATAATATAATACAATGTAACTGGCAAAGTACTGGTATATCAGTATTCTTGGACACAAGAAACAGGCTGTGAGACAGACCAACCACCAAGTGATTGGTGGCAGAACTGCAGACTGGTGAGGACTGGCCCGGAAAGCAGATCTTCCAGAAGCAGTGACCCGTTACTTCAAAAGGAACGATTCAACTATTCATTCGAAAATATCTAATTTTAACTAGTTATTTACTATATAACCAGTTAATGGCTAGTTAGCCGTTATTTATTACCTTCTCAATTAGCAGTTAATTATATACAATCTTTCATCTCGTTTAGCTTTCTTTATTACATTAGAACACTCACCGGATAGAAATAAAGATGTATTATCTATTTTTATCCACTGTACTTAAGCCTGACATAGTTCTCGGACAAGATTAACCACGTACATTTGATGTGCTGGATTAAGGTGATGGATGTTTATTTAATCATGTGTTGTCTCTTGTAGATGCGTCTTAATAGAAGAGACAGCATTCAAATCTTTGTGATGAATTGTCAAAAAGATGTCTTTGTTATTGCTGTCCTCATGATTCCTAAATTGGCCAATCGTTGACAGGTGAGTTGCAATGTGTTTGGAATCATCCAGTTGTATCCTAGCAATTAATTTATGTCTCTTAAGGAGTTTCAATCCAAATATAATTTATCTGTATTAAAACATGCTTAATTGCTTCGAAAACTCTATGAGAAAAGTATTAGCTGATTCTATTCATTTAGAGAAGTGAATTTAGAGAATTTAAAGAGGTGACATGTCCCAGGTCCCCCTTAACCGCCAAGTTTTTCCTCAAAGATGCTGGGTGAGCCCCAGTAATGCCTTTAGATCCCACAGGGTTCTTCAATGTTTGTTAATAGATAAACTCAGTTGAGTTATTATATTAGCCATTTGAAATCTATAATCACTTTTTTCTTAGGTTATTTAATTTGATTGTTCTTGCTGTTATTTATACCTACATAATATTGTAGTTTTAAATCCAAGTATCACGAATTTTAGTAAAATAAAATAAGAACAAATAAAAATGAACAATATTGAAAACAGTTGAGGTGTGCAGTCAATGAATTTAATACAAATAAATTAAAAAAAATAATAAAGAAAAATATATTTTATTTTTTGCAAAAAAAAAAGTTAATATAAATATGTTTTCCTTATTTGTTTAAAATTCATTGACTTCACCTCCTGATCTTTATCACTATTTACCAAGATACATCCAATCAACATTTCTCTATTTATACTCCATATTGTTTTTAATTAAAAAAAAATGTATTTATTGAAATTTACAACATTATTATAACCATACAACAAGTGAATATAACAGCTAGGATGATACTTCATGGCATGGATAAAGGCAAATAGAGAAAATACCTAGTCGTAGTACTCAAACTGTTTAAATTAATCGCTTTTTTTATTATTATTTTGGAAACAGAGATGGACCTCTGGAGAAGGGCAGCCGGGATTTCTATGCGTGATAGAATACCAAATTCAATAGTGAGATAGATAATGAGTACTAACAATACCATTCTCGAAAAAATTATAGCAAAGCGATTAGAATGGTTTGGACATCTAATGAGGATGGAGAGTAATAGAATACCCAAAATGACAATGCACTGGTGCCCTGAAGAAACAAGAAGAGGACGACGACGAACTTCTTGGATAAACCAAGTCCAGGAAGACATGACAGGATATGGCCTTGATAAAGAAGACGCATTAGACAGGAAAACCTGGAAAAACATGTTACTCTAAAATTTGGTTGGAGAAAACCTCAACCTTGGGAAAAGATTGATTTCTTCATTTTTTTTTTTTTTAGGACGCATTGATGTTAATTTATTTAATACGTTTGATAAAACACGTGACCTGTAAGTTGTGACAAATCAAATCGTGCAGGATTCAGTGATGTTTTGTCCTGGATACGAAACCTATTAGAGAAGCGATATATACAAAGACAAAAGCTTGGTCAGGTATAATTTCGGCTGCCATAAACACTACATGCACTCTCTAATCTCTGTAGCCCTTTATCAATGGTTGTTAAGGGCGGCAACACGATGGTCGTGGGCGTGTGTGTGCAAGGTCCTAAAACCAACGAGCTATATTGCGACGTGTACACGGCTGCCGGATATGTGTGCAAAGGGTTAGCTCCTGAGGGAATAAATTAATTATAGGGCATCCGGGACACGAGGCCAAGGCAAAACTAATGCACTGTTAACCTCTGCTAATCCATTATCGGCCATTTATTTAAATTATATATATTTGTGATCTTTGTAGCTTTATCCACACCTGTCAAGTTAAAATAATTTAAAATCAGCAGATTTACTGACAGTAAAATAACACAGAATGACATGAGAGGCATGAAGATGAACAGGACCCAGCGGTGCCTCTCCCGTGGCTTCTAATTTATGCGTATGTAAACAGATCCATTATCCAGGTTGTTTTTAGTTTCCTCCTAGTGTCCGTAGGCATGCGAGACGTGGTAATTTGTTCTATCAATGGGTTTGGGTATAGTTTTTCTTGAAGTAGTATGTTCGTATGCGTTCTTCAACCGTTGGTATTAGTAAGTCCGCAAAGTTTTCAGAACCGGTAGGGTCTTGTGCTAAGTACTAAGTCATACATGAGTTAATCTTTGAGGAAAGCATGTGACTACCAGGTGGATAGTTTGGCATATTTCGCAACAAATAAATAATAGTTTTAAAAATAAGATTTTATAGCTATCCGAACAAAAAATTAGAAAATTAATATTATTTACTAATGAACAAAAAACCTTTATTCCAGTCAGATAAATCTTGTTAAAACATTAACGAAGGATTAAAAAATACGTTTCGACAAATTCATATGTCATTTTCATAAGTGTACAAATTCATAAGTGTAATGCATATTTGTACATTTGACCATGGAAGAAGGTTAACTTCCAGGACTTTATTGTAAAATTGATGTTAAATCCTTTTTGACCTCAAGTGATGTTTTTACTTATGAATTTTAAATGATGTTACGAAAAACAAGAATTGAAAATGACATATGAATTTGTCGAAACGTATTTTTTAATCCTTCGTTAATGTTTTAACAAGATTTATCTGCCTGGAATAAAGGTTTTTTGTTCATTAGTGAATTATATGATTTCAAAAGATAGTCCAGTATATAAGAAAAAAGCTTATAAAGAAAATGAATATTATTTTTAAAAAACTACAGAACACGCTTATAACTAAATAAGAACTAATACAAAATATCAAATTTATTTAAAATAAACACCTTAAAAGAAGTAATTAAAAAAAAATTCGCCAATAGCCTCAATAAAAATGCTTATTGGAAAGATTATTAAACTTCAGAAAATACAAAAAAATCTAAATTGGGTCCTCACAGAAAAAAAACATCTGGAAATGCTCTTTTTTTTTTTTAATTTCATCAAAGAGAAAAAGTTAAAAGTTATAAGTAGAAAGTTAACTCCTTTCCTGGTTCCAAGGAGGAGAACTCTATGAGGTTACTACTTGGTATTTCATTTTCTTCAAACCGTACAAGATGGCCCAATTATCACAATCTGCCTAATTTTAAAATCTAGACGAAGCAAGGCTACGAAGTAATTGCTTGGTATACTTCCTAGATTGCCCGTCTTCTCCAAATTTCATCCACGAACACTCCACCAGACGTTCTTTGGAGTCTCTTGTTCCATACGTTCCAAAGATAAGGAGATCTATTTTATTGGCTTTTGTCAGGGCCTGAGTTTCCGATCTATACAACGGAACAGGGCGTATCTGGGTTCTATATATGTGAAATATAATCTGCATAGATAGAATACGGATTAGAATACATCACCACAGCTCTCACAACGGCTCAAGCTGCAGATCTATAAGGCCATCATGAGACCTACACTGCTCCATGGAGCACCACTGCTCTTCTATAGCACTACCCTTAAAAGGCTACAGGGTTTCCAGAACGGCGTCCTTCGGCGAATAGTCAGCGGCACCAGTCTACAGAGGGCTAAAAATAAAGTTATCTATGAGGAGCTAAACCTACCCTCTGTACCAGAATACATCAGCCGGTGACACATCAAGTTCTTTGATGGGCTGTAGGCCTGGGCCAACCCACTATTCAACCAAATAGTCCCGCCACCCATGCCAGGAGGATGGCAAAGAACCCTTAGTAGACGTCGTCGTCGAGGGAGGGGGTCTGGACCCTGTAGTTTAGTCCCGTCCATTCCCTATCCTTTCCTATCCCTAATCCCATCTTTAATCCTTTCCCATCCTTTCTTTTCCGAACACCAGCTGAGTGGTCCCTCCACACTCGAAATAAAAATGAAGGCCAAAAGGCCATAGAATCAAGCTACCGCATATAGCGGTAAGAGCATAATAACTTTAAAATACCTACGGGTAGAAGAAAGTCAGATTGTTGTATTGTATATATTTTAGGTTAGACTTAGTATATGTATTTAGTTTTAAGTTTATTTAATAAAGTTGAAGGAGAGAGAAAAAACAAAACCTAAATAGAATACGGCCGATGTACTGAGTCCAAAGTAACATCGGTTGGCAGAGATGATTCTCATCTTCAGTTCAGCCCTCCCGTCATTATCTAGGTTCACCAAGGATCCCAGGTACACAAAATCTTGATACTTTTAGAATCTGTAGTCACAAAAGTCAAAACTCTCATTTTGGTTCAATCAAGTGCTTTACTCAATAAAAATAATATTAGATCGAAAAAAAAATGGTTTAGTTTCTCTTGTCTTCATCCGGAATTTCCATTTCATTAAAAAAACTCTGTATATCGTCTTGAGTGTGTCCTATATCCACGTTTTAGGTCTCTTAAGAACAAGGAGAGCTTGTTCTATGCATTGGTACAAATATCTTAGGGTTGCAGAGACCCTTAATGCAAATGGAAACGTGATTTTCCGCCTGTCTTTATCTATCATAATTATTTCTTGAACAGGTAAACTAATTCGATTTTGAATTTGATATTCACTCCATTCAATAATTTTTGTTGTATTTATAAATATAATAACTATGTTATTTTATTTGTATATTCAATACTTTTAATTACACTCTGTTAATATATATGTAGTAATTTATTTTAATTTCATGTCTAACATACGTCCATTGTTTTCATTCTGTTATACAATTATATCGCATCGTGCATTATAATTACAATAATTGGATTGGGTCTGGTTTCCGGTAATAACAATTAATGCAAATATTCAAACTACAAACGTGAAAAAAATTCTCGGAATAACAAAACGTTTAAAAACCTTTAACAGACCACTTAATAGATCAGTTCATTACATGATTTTAATGAGAATCGAGGATTTTTTTTTATTAATGAAGATGATATTATAAATAGCTTTTTTCATTAAGGGTACAAAGCGATTTCTCACAAGGCTGCAATTATTCATGCCATCTGACATTGGAAAAACATTTAAAAAATAGATTATGGTAAGTCGAGGTAATACCCAATTATTATTGTAGCTATGTAATTTTCCAACAGGTCAACGTTCTAGGATCTTTTTGCTATATTATTATTTTTTTTAAATTCTGTATACAAAATCTTAATTTAATTCTGTGTAAAAAGGGATTAAGATAGATTTTACAGATTCAAACATGGCCATTGAAAGTATTACAAAAACAATGTTAAGAAAAATAGTGACCTTCTAAGTTGAATTTGTTGTTTAAGTATTAGTAGTGGGTAGTTTCTCTACTTGCCTGTATCTAATGTTATATCTTCTATTCACTTGCTATATTATTATAATACAAGCAGTAAATTTCTATAAATAAATTATAAAAATGTATTGGCAAATAAAACAAATAATACTTTAAAAAACTGGAACAATGCAGAGAAAGAAATGCTCACTTTGACATATTACTGGATGTTAAAAGTGTAAAAAATTGTATTTTCAAAATATTAAATGAAACAAATACATACAAAGACACAATCCTACAAAGGACAACAGGTTACGATTCCGATTGAAGTCTTTCTACTTTCTATAACCTTATTCCAGAACGAGTTTCACCCTGACGACCTTCATAAGGTTTGCAAGGTGTTATAGTAAGAATTTTGATACCAGATAATTATCAATATGTCGGTAATTTTTATAAATTGTCTTAATGTTATTAATTGAAATTATTGATTAGCTGATTTACTAGAATTAAAGATCAAAAAATAACTTTCTGTTTGATGTTTAATAAATCACCTTTACCCTTCGTCGTAAACTAATGACTTCTTGTTCTTCCGCATCGTTTAATAATATCGCACTGATTCCTGTAGAACAGATCCGATATTTAGGACATCTTGACAAAGAACTTGGAATCTTCATTCTACACTGAAAAGACTAGAACATGCTCCCCGTTTCAGGCTTCTACACTTACTTGAAAAAAGCTCTAATCTCAAAATACATGACAAAAGACTCATACACATGACTATTACAAGACCTATTTGTACTTACGGAAAAGCGTACACCAAGCCATCGAATTCCTCTCATATCCAATCCTGACAATCCAAAATCCTTCGTAAAATCCTCAATTCCCTTTACTTTGTTACGAACAAAGTAATCCACAATGACACTAATGCCCCATTTGTTGCTGATTAGGCTCGAACCCTAGACCAATCCTTTCATGAAAAAAATTATTCCCACACAAACCAACTAGTTTCTTACCTTCAATTCCCAATAATCTTCCAAAGCGCCTGAAAAGAAGATGGTCTCGTGATCTTCAATCTTTAATTAGTTATTTTACTACCAATAGTGATCATGTTAGTAGTAAATTAGATAGACTTTCTCCTCTAATTATACTTTCATGTTTTACTCCTCGCCAGTTGTGATATTCAATTTTTCATTCACATTTTGTTTAGTTTGTTTTGTCTTATGTGCTTGCTCGATATATTATTTTCAGATACACATAGATATTTTATATAATTTATTTTGATAATATTAATACTTCTCAATCAGACTAATTTAGTAAATTACTCAAGATTTTCTAATATGTATGGGAAAACCTTGCTTGAAAAGCAGGAAAAGAAACAACCCAACTACTCCCGATTTTCTAACTTTCAGGAACAAGTTTTTAAATCCCATCTTAAATACTTATACAGAAGTTCATGGAACGTAAGTTTGTTCAGGGTTGTTAGAACCAATCTGCTGGGACTTTGAAATAAAGAAAACAAATATCATCAGGAATTCGAAAGGACTGCTGATCGCATTTACTAATCCAACTAACAGGTAGAATGTAGTACCCCTCACAGCAAGCTGATCATTACGTTAAATTTTTATTTATAATATACTAGCTTACAGCTTTATATCGATTTTAAAAAAGCTTATTACGGAGTAGAGCTTTGGGGCTCCACTAAGCCATCGAATTCCTGTCGTATCCAATCCCTACAGTCCAAAATCCTTCGTAAAATCCTCAACGCTCCTTATTTTGTTAAAAATACCGTCATCCATAACGACCTTAATGTCCCATTTGTTGCTGATTTGGCCCGAACCCGGTATCTTTCCTTTCATAACAAACTTCATTCCCACTCAAACCCTCTAGTTTCAAACCTAGCTTCCTCTTCGATTCCCGATAATCCCCCGAGGCGTCTGAAAAGAAGATGGCCACGTGACCTTCTTAGTTGAACTAGTGATTTGAGTACTACCAGTGGGTAGTTTCTCAACTTGCCATTACTCATGTCATTTTGTATCACATAGCCTATTTACTGGATGTATTTTTTTTTATTATACAGTTGTAAATATCAATAAATTAAATTAAAAAAAAAAAAAAAAAAAAAAAAAAAAAAAGCTTATGATTCTATCGACCGTCATATTATGTATAACATATTGATTGAAGTGGGGATACCAAATAAATTAGTAAATCTGGTAAGGATGTGTATGAGCGAAACTTTCGACAAGGTTAGAATTGGTAACAATTTTTCGGAGAAGTTTGAGGTTTAAATAAAGGCGGGAAATGCTTGTTACTATTCGGTCTCGAAATTACTAAGCTCGCGTCTTTTGTCCAGAAATTTAAAAATCAGAATTTATAAAACAATATTCGTTCCATCTCTTCTCTATGGATGTGAAACTTGGCCGCTAACGCTGAAGGATGGAAAATATCTTCAGGTATTCGAATATAAGGTGTTACGTAGAATATAATTGAGTTTTTATTTGTTATATCGCTCCTTAAAAGAACAACGTCATAATTCAAAAAAACTAATTTTTCAATAGAGTTAAATTCCAGTTAAAAGTTCCAAGTTTTGTCAAAATTAAACCAGATGAGTTAAAAAAATAAAAATTTGGGTATTTGCAAAGAAAAACAGTGTAAAGTTTGTCCTATTGTAATGATAGGATTGAAATTTATTTTATTAACCATTAGAAAATTTTTAAAAGCTTAAAACTTTTTTTTATTTTAACTTATGTCATTATTCCCATAAAACTTCAAGTTCAAGCAAAGTACAATTAAAAATATGACTTTATTAAAAAAAAGAAATTATGTTGGAAATGGAATATCAGATATGTCGTTCCCGAATTAAAAAGCTTCCACCAATACAATTACTAAAGGCTTAACTAAAAAATGTCAATTTTTGAGTAATGTCGTTCTTTTAAAGGAACGGTATGAGTTACGAAAAAATAGAACAAATAATTATGAAAAGATATATAATTACTGGTTTGATTGAGGTGTCGGTCAACGGTTGTTAGACCGAAAGCGTTCGGCGCGAGGAGGCAACCTATCGTCTGGGATCAGAAGTATTTATAATCTCATAACACGTTTAAATACTTCGTAATTTTTATTTAAATTATTTCGTTAATATTTTATTGCATTGTCACTTTATGTCAGTTGATTTGAAAGTAATATTTTCATTGTTAGGAAAGTAGGAAAGGAAGGATGCGTCTTTCTGCCTCTCTCTCTTCCCCACCTCTTCAGCATCAGTGCTTCTAAACGTTTATTGACACGAGACCAACAAATAATTGGCGATCAATAAATAATTCTATTAGCTTTAGAAATTACGGCACGACAGGCACGTGAAGGACAGTGCACTGCAGCATATTTTTATTTGCGTGTTTCAATAACTTCACTTTCTTGGTTTAAAAGACTAGCGGGTATATCTGCCATCCAGCTCTTTATTTTTAATCTGTACCTGCGACGTCATATATAAGTTTTTGTACCTTCGTATGTAGGAACTGGAAAAATAGGGATTCGAAGAATCAGAGTTTCATTAAAAACCTTACAACTATGTCGATTGTAATTGTTTAAGAATGTAGATAGGCATGATATAAATTTAGAAATTTCAAAATATTGAGATATATCTAGGAGGAGAGAATACCAAGACTTTAGAGCAGTCAACGATACGAATATTACCCATAGAATGAATCTCTACATCTCCATTCTGGTTGATTTAGGTTAGGAACCTGTAGATACCACATTCTGTTTGTCTTAGTTGGAGTAAGTAAGGGTTAGAACTTTATCTTTAAATACAAAAAAATTAAAGCAAGACAGAAGTTTGATCAAATGGAGAAAAACGTTTATTGTTAGTTTGCCGAATTCAACCTAAATTTCCAAGTAAATTATAGCATAGAAAAGCATAGTAAAAGCGAGTAGAACAGACAATATGTTACCAACAACTATCGCATCTTGGGGACTACAGATCTTCACTTTACTTACGAAACAAACGACTTATCAACAACACTATACTAAGACCTATTTGGACATATGGAGCAGAACTTAGGGGTTCACCAAAACACTTCCAAATACATATGATACAAACAACAAAGTCCAAAATTCTAAGAAAAATTGTTAATGCTCTTCGGTTTACTACGAATCACACCATACTCAACTACATGAACATTCCCACTATAAAATCATATATTCAGAACAAATACATACCATTCCACCAATCAACACAAAATCTCCAAAATCCACTCGTTCGTCCGCTTTCTTACTCACTGTTACCCGGGCTTGATAGGAACAGATTAAAAGACAATATAGACAATTTCCATTTCCAAAATTTGAACTCGGTCGCAAAACAAAGAGAAGAAAATCTTGCGCAGGTGCAAATGAAAAGTAAAGAATAAATAAAAGCAAGTCACGTTAAATATCAGTTAATGGATTTTTTGAAATCAATAACCAACTCAAATAAAAAAAATTTACAACTCAACATTATGTCTGAAGTATCTATAATCAGCGTTGACACAGACACTTGTTTTAATATATAATTTAAAGTGTGGGACCGCGGTAGCTCAGCGTGTAAAGCCCTGCTCTGTAGGGTTCTGTAGACCCTCCTTGGCCTCACTGAGCCTTTAAAAGTGGGTACCGTAATAAGAAAAATGACTTCCCTACACAACTGTTGCCTTAGAAATAGTACAGTGTCTACCATGGACTGAATCTCAGACCCTGAAAAATGATGAGTCAACTAAGTTGTCTCGACAACTCTTAATGTGCTTCTTACAGATATCTCTATTTGTTTTACCTCATCAGCCATTATTATCAAAGATTTTTCATTCAGAAACATTATAAGATAAAGAGTGTGTACAAGATAAGTTTTATGACCGACATTCTCGTACGTCAATTATGTTTATCAATGTTACATGCAAGAAATTATTATATTTCATTAGGCCGTAATAACCACACACACACATTCCTGGTAAAGAAATATTTTTTTCGAATCCGTTGATTTTGAACCTGAGCCAACTCATTCGTCTGCCAAGGCAGGATATATCAGAAAGCCAGAGAAATTTAATTTGAAAGAAATGTTGTTTAAAGCACTCTGTTAATATGTTTTGCTTCTCCATTTAAGTTTTTATTAAATAATTGCTAAGTACCTTGCCTGGGGACTAAATTAGTGGGGGACCCAAAATCATGAATTAAGAAGATGTTTACATTAACCCTTAATTTACTTTACTTACATTAAAGAAGATCCTGAAAGTGCGAAAATATTAATAAAATGAAAACAAGAAGCATTTATTTTACCTGCCCCATGATAAAGTATTCTATTCAAGTTGCTATGAAGCTCCTTTTAATTTGTTGGGTACATTTAACAACAGTTTAAGCTGCTGTGGCTAATCTGACGATGCTACAGTAAGAGCTCTAAATTTTGCCTATCCAGGTATAATTAATAAGGATAAGAACTTTAATGAGTATCTGACTCCAGTTTGGGACCACCATTTTACATCCCCTCCGAAGGATGACATAACTAAGGATTTTTTACTCAATTTAAAAAATCTTAGGGCCACCCAACTGCGAACCGTACCTAAGTTACTGTAGGCACTCAAAATCTTTGGAAAAATCCCAAATCCTCATTCAATATTTTGAAAAAAGAATCTTAACAGAACTAGTATAAGCGAATAAAATGGTAGTTTTAATTTTATTACATTTTCTAACGTGTTTTATTAAATTTTAATATAAGTGTTGGGATTGTTTAATCCTTCGAAGATTTCAGTAAAACCTAACTAAGCATAAATATAAAGATATTTATCTATTTATAAGTTCCATAATCGTATAGAAGACTTGTATTTCTATATTGTACGATTATATAAGAGTATTTCTCGTTGGTATTACGATATAAGTTTCGAACTGTGAAAAATGACTAATATTAGAAACAGGGGGAAATATCCAGTTTAAAAATAATTTTTTTATAAACAAGTAATTAAACCGAATTAAAATAAAAAAAAGATACTGAAGTCATTAAATTGGAACTATGAGAGGCGTGTTGTTTAAGTTAATAGTGCTACGATTACAATTACGTAATCTTACTATTATCTTAGTAAATAGGAAACAACGCTGTTTCTATTATCAAGCTATACCAACGATAATCGTTTTAATAGCAGATAATAATTTATGAAAACTAAAATTAAAACTTAAAAATTTGGTCTTTTTATTGAATTATAATATATATATATATATATATATATATATATATATATATATATATACATATGTATAACTACTGTTTGGGCTCCCGCGAAACAATGGGACCTTTTGATGATAGCTCCGAAATTGTAAGGAAAAAATAAAATTTCTGATTCAATTAAACCAGATCGCATGTCATTTTAATGCAAGAAATTGATAAAATAAATTAACCTAAGAAAATGAATAATTTCTTTATAAATGAATAATTTTAATAAAAAAAACAACTAATTGATTGAATTAAAGATGAAATTAATTTAAACGTTTTTATAATGATAATAATTACTTATAAGAACTCAACTAACAAATAACTAAAGAACAATTTATATTTTAAACTTACGATAATAAATCTAACCCTATTTAATCACAAATAAAATGTTTGTCAATTGGAAGATAAATAAATGTTTATCAATTACAAAATTAATAAATGTTTATCTAGTTTGCTACTTGAAATGCTATCAACAAAAAAAAACTTCCAAATATGTGGTCGAAATAGATTCTCCATCGGTGGGGCGAGGAGACATCAGAGGTCGAGACGATAGACCAGGTTCGAAATGGTCGAATCAAAGTCGAGATTTACGAATTACATCTGCAGGTGGGCAGCGACTTAGTATCTTTTCAAGTCCACAATGGAACTTCGAGCTATATGTAGCTTGCGATGATGTGATGACGTCAAGATGCTCGTACCAACACTGTATAGCTTTATACAGAAATTGTGAACAAAAGCCTATCGACTCCACTTTTGTAACATGTTTTTTAAACTTATCACTAAACAGACGACTATTTATCTGTTATCTACTACATTAAATAATCTAGACAATTATGAAAATAAATGTTTAAATTATATTTTTTTCCAATAAAAGGAAAAATAAAAATAAGAAAATTTTCTTTCAATTAAGACAAAAATATTTAATTTTTATGATTAAAACAAAATAAAGCAAACAACTTTAGATCTTAAGATTATAAAATCATCCGGGCTTAAAAACTTAAATGAGTCATATACTTCTTTAGAATGCAAATGGAAATAACCACAAGCAGAGCCTTATGTTTCAAATCTGGTGTAAAATACAAACAATTATCAGTCGACGTTTCGCCTATTCAGGCATTATCAAGACACAAAAAAGAGTAAGATCAACCCAAAACTGAAAAGCAGGTGATATGCAAACAGCTGGGAAGGTTATAGAATCAGCTGATCACCAACATACATCAAGTAATGTTAACTCATACAATTTTCTACATATTACCAAAATTAGCAAGATTTAACTTTTAAAATATTCAATGCTTCAGGATAAAATTGGTTTAAATTTCTACAATCTGTTTTAAAATTAACTGCAATGTCAATCTTATGCGCAATCTGCATCGCCTCGAACATTTTTCTTCTAGAGCTATCACTCTCCTTATAAATCACTCTAGCATTTCCAAAATCAAATTGATGCTTACAGGCTTTAGTATGCTGGGCCAATGCTGTGTTAGGTTCCTTGCCATCAATATTTTTACAATCATACTGATGCTGATACATTCTTCTGTGCAGCAATTGTGATGTTTCACCAATGTATATCTTAGGACATAGCAAACAGCTAATCTCATACACTACATCCGATTGTTGCTGTGTTAGTATCCTATCCTTCAATGGCGTATAAAATTTACTCATCTTGTTAGTAATTCTATTCGCAAGCCTAATATTGCTAACATCGTACTCTTTAAATACACCACTAACCCGTTCTGACAGGCCCTTAATATTAGTGCAGGCAAAAAAGACACCATTCACATTATCCATCCTAGCGGCACCAACCCCCGACGATGCAAGATCTCTATCATCAGAAGCTTGGTTATTATTGGAATTGTATGGGTTAACATTACTTGATGTATGTTGGTGATCAGCTGATTCTATAACCTTCCCAGCTGTTTGCATATCACCTGCTTTTCAGTTTTGGGTTGAACGTCTTGGGGTCTCCACCCCAAGTGCCGTACCTCCGTGCGGTCTCAGATTATGACCCTTTTTGAGCGATTATTCGTTGGGATGTATTGCACTTCTGTTTTGAGATGTGATTGATCTTACTCTTTTTTGTGTCTTGATAATGCCTGAATAGGCGAAACGTCGACTGATAATTGTTTGTATTTTACACCAGATTTGAAACATAAGGCTCTGCTTGTGGTTTTTTCCATTTGCATTCTAATAAAATTTAATGTTTCGTTTTGAGTTTTGGCTCTATTTTATTCATATACTTCTTTCTTACGATTTATTACTTAGTTAATATCAATTACATAATGGACGATCGAGGCAATTGCATTACACCATAAAAGACGAATGTCATCATCAACCTTGTTCATATAATCCGATTCCTTATCTTGTCTTCTGTTAATTCGAGGGTGTAGTAATGTGTTTTAGTTTCAGCGTAAATTATTTCAAATAGGTTTTTGATACGTTCATAAGTGTTTTTTAACCTTGTCACATGCCATGTATAAATTGTTTTAAGGCCGAAATTCATTTCAAGTGTCTATGATACAACAGCAATATAAAAAAAAAATCCGGTTTAAATAACTAACTATTTGGACGATTTTTTTGGATAGAAATACTTTTTATGCAAATTGTCCCAGAAGGAAAACTCAGTAACAGAAAAAATGTAGTTCAATGTCGCCTTGTACCCAACCTTTTTTCGAGATTTAATATTAAAACGTTAATGGGCGCTCACACACACATGCTTGATGCTATCGCCAAAAGTTTTTGGTCGGTATCACGATTTCTGTGCGATTTATGAACGGAAAGAAGTAAGGATATTACTTTTTTGATTTTAGATAATTATTGTTTTATTGCCCGTTTTTAATTACGTCTTTAAAAATTACGTCTTTAAAAAAAAAACCCGTCCGGGTCAATAAAGGTGGCATATGGGACAAAAAAAGAAAAAAATGCAATGCACTTATTAAAGTGCATTATTAAGTTTTAAAAAACTAAAGAACGAACTAATAAACTTTCTATTTATTTATTTAACTGTGCTATATATAACTCTAGCCATATATGAACATCATATACATCATAAATACTGAATCTATTTGGAAATAAAAATGGATGTACGAAGGAATTATAGTGTTTGTTATGCCGATAAAACTAGAAAGCCTACATATTTTATGTGTATGATTTGATTAATACCGTTACACATCGGCAAATTTGTTGTATATATGTTGTTTAAAGTATTTATTTCCACATGTTGAATTATTTCATGAATTTACGTACAGTGTTTAAAATTCTTCTTCTAATACACTGCAGGCCCATGGCTACATCCAACTCCGTAGATGTGTGGCCAGTAAAGTGTTAATGAGGAAAACCACGATTTTCCAAATTTCTGTATTTTCATTGTGGTCATTTTTCGGATCCGTAATAAGTTTAAACAAAATACCAACTGGATAATAGACAAATATTGTTTGGTTTGGGCATCATAGCAAATTAAATATTTAAAATGAACGAACTTTCAACTGATTCTCACAAATTGAATTTTGAATTTATGGTCGTTGCGGATACAAAAAAGGCTTTATTTCATCAGGTTTTTAGTTATAGCCAATTTTACAAAGCAAGTGCAATATTATCTGAATATTAAGGACAGTGTTCATCAATTTCAAGGCGCCTAACATTTACTAAGATTTTGGCACATTTATTTATTTTTAACTTAGTATTTTATTTAACTAAGTATTTTATTTTTTTTTTCCAAATAGATTAGAACTGAAAAGACTGGCTCCTCTCATTTAAAATTGTTTCAACAGTTTTACTTTTATTTTTTAAATGGGGGAAGACCTATATGGACTTACGGAATTGAACTATGGGGCTCCACCAAACCATCAAATTCCTCTCGTATTCAATCTTTGCAATCCAAAATCCTTCGCAAAATCCTAAACGCTCCTTATTTTGTCACAAATAAAACCATCCATAATGACCTGAACGTTCCATATGTTACCGATTTAGCCCATTCCAGATACCTATCTTTCCATAATAAACTCCAGGCCCATCCAAACCCACTAGTTTCCATCCTTGGTTCCAATTCCATCCCGGACAATCCTCCTAGGCGTCTGAAGAGAAGATGGCCTCGAGACCTTCTATAATAGAAATGTAATTAGAGTGCTGCCAATGGGTAGTGCCTCTACACGTCCTTTCATGCATTTATTTATTCATACAGCCTTTGTACTAGATGTATAATATTACAGTTGTACAATTCAATAAAATCATTTAAAAAAAAAAAAAAAAAAAAAACATGGGGGAAGGCAGTTATCATATATAGGTAATTACTGAATGTAGTGGAAACAAATGCTAATTGCAAAAAACACATTTCCATTTTCCTCATTGTTAAAACCACTTTGGCACTTACAAAACAAAACATAAATAAAGAGTCAAGTTGTTTGAAAACACAAACAAAGCATTCACATCGAAACTAATTCACCACTTGCAGTCGTAAAAAAAATATAAAAAAATGATGGGGAAAACAAACTGAGGTATAATATAACTAATTGGTGTTGTTGTAGGTGTCTAATGTTTTTTGACATCTCATTTTCAACATATCTAAGGAATAGGACTGGGTTCCTTAAGTTGGATTAACGTTAAAAATGTAATGGAATGAATAATTTTCTTATAAGTTCTTAGCTAGACAAAGCTTCCTGTGAGAATCGATTTTGTCTTTTGTACTTAATCAACTTAGCTTTGGCTCATGTTATCTACGGACTTATCATTATTTGTCTACAAATAGTTTATAACCTATGGATAGAGGAAGTTTTGCTTGTATAGACAGAAAGGAATGTTAAATAACCATAGAGAAATACGGACTTCTGTCGATAAAAATCTATACCACTACAACCCTTGAAGGGTCTGGGGTTCAGTAGGTGGTAGAGACTGTAGTGTTTCTTGGACAACGGTATGCAGGGAGGTGATTTGTCCTAGATCACGCTCAACCGCCAGATTTTTCGCACTGGGTGAGCCACAGGATCCAACTCCTACTGCTAACAGATTAAATAAAAGTCTTGCCAGCAGCAAGATTCGAATCCAGGACCTAAGGCTTGGCAACTCAGCGCTCTGCTACTGAGCCACTCCGCCCCCGGTCATGTAACAGTACTTATAAATAAAGATACAAATTATGTATATTATAATCAATGAAAATAATTATTAGTATAAAGGGTGTCAGCTCGTCATAATTTTTCATTTGGTTCCTTTTTAATATTCTCTAAAATAAAAATAATTTTATAACGGACTGTATATAGTTACTTGTAATAATTATTACACATACTGTTAAGGGTATATCTACATATATATCTACCCCGGTGAATAAATGGGTAAGTAAAATTTTCTCAAAATTGAGTTTCATGGGTACAAAAATGAGAAAGCGGAATCGAGAATTTTCGTAGTAAATAAGGGGCTAAGTAAGGTGAAAAGGAGTTACGGCTTATATTACAACTCCAGTAGAAAGAAACGATCCCGGTTATCTGAAAGCAGTTAACTCTCTCTGGACAAAATCCGACTTAACCACTTATTCACTGTGGCTGTAGATATGATCAACGATACTTCGAAATGTTTCATGAAACGTTCGTTCATTGATGAAATTGATACCGAAATATAGATATTTCCCATATACTCTTTTTTCATACTAAAACTCAAGATTATATTTATGTTCAAGATTATTAAAAAGAAACGAATGAAAAACTAACTTATAATTTGAAGCGACAACCTGTGTAACTGATACCGTATATTGTTTTTATTGCATAGAATCATTTACTTTAGAAAATATTCCTATAATTACTGAAATCCTTATTTAGTAACAAATAACAGGTATTGGTCTTATATTTCTAGTTAAAATCAATCAATAGGTATTTAAAAATATATATATATTAAACTATAGAATAATAAAATAACTTTTGAGTGTATGATGTGATATTTTATTCTGTAAGATAAGGTTTTCGTCCGCATGGACTAATCTATGTGCCAGGCTAGAGGGGATTAACAAACTCCTGGGCTCCCGAGTTCAGTACACGGCTACACACTCTACATAACAGTTCACAATTATTCTGACATAAGGTCACGTACATTACACACCTTCCCTGGGAAGACCCAAGTTTGGAGGGTACAGCCAGTTGTCCCGAGGATACGGGGCCTTTCTTCCTGGGCTAATCACCTATAAGAAAGTACATTTGGTTCAGGAAAACTCAGCAAATAGCCTCCAAATGGCTAAGCGCTCCCCGACGCTGAGAGGCACAAACGGGTGTTGCGAAAGAAGAAGATAATGTTTGCAGTTTTGTTGTTAATACATCCTTCGAGAAATATAATATTACTACTAAAAAAAAGCATCATGCTTCCAATAGTTAAATAACATTTGAAATTTAATGTTTTCTGACCGGTATTGTAGGTTTCCGATAATTTTCCAGCTAGTATGTAATATATTTGGGTATCAGTTCCGCAGGTTGTCGCTTCGAGTTAAGGCACGTTAAATTTTAACTTTACATTCGTTTCCTTTTTAATATTCTCGAAAATAAAAATAATTGTGAGTTTTATTGTGATATAAAGAATAATAATGGGAAATATTTCGGTAATCATTTCAACAAGAAAAGAACGGTTCAACAGACATTTTGAAGTCTAGATGAATATACAGTCAGTAATAAAATTATTTTTATTTACGGGAATATTAAAAATGAAAAGTGTGACTTTAAGCGTTTAAAACTATTTGACTTAACTCGAAGCAACAACTTGTGGAACCGGAAGGTTTCCGATGGTTTTTCTGCTACTAATATATTAGAGTATCAGTTCCGCAGGTTGTCACTTGTTACATTTTGTTGTCAAAAGTCACAACAAGTTTAAACTTTTTGTCATTTATACTACGAAATGTTAGTTGAAAATTTTATTTCTAGATGAAATGATTACTGAAGTCAACAAATTTCCCATAATTACATTCTCTTTTCCATACTAAAGCTCATGATTTTGGAAAATATTACAAGGGAAACGAATGAAAAGTTAAAACTTGTTCTGATTTAACTCGAAGCGACATCCTGCGGAATAATTACCAATTTTGCTATTTATTTTTTATACTTATTGGACAAAGATGCATTTACTATTCAAAAATACGTGAATAATATCTTTAAAACGACCTAAAAGAATAACATACCTGCAAAGTTGGGAAAGATATCCAAGTAGTTTTATCGATAAGGTGACAATGTGACTCGTTAAAGTAGACGCATCACGTTAAACGAACAAGTTACGTAACAAACACAGAATGGTGAACCTTCCAGCTCAAGGTCTACGCACGTACTGAGAGGTACTGGCTCACTATAGGAGCGCTAGTATCGTTCTAACTCTGACCTCTGGTGGTCTTTTCATCAACTACAGAATGTAAACATCCACAAGCACACACATATATATACATACAACATTTTAACCCGTTTAAATATCTCGAAAATAAGATAATCATGACTTTCGTTTTATCTCATCGTTCAGTTCTCAGTATGAAAAATTGTTACATACTGAAAAAAAAGTGTAATGATGGGAAATTTGTATATTTCATAAATACAAACATATCATTTAATCAAGAAATGGACGTTTCAACAAACATTTCGAAGTACAGATGATGATATAACAGTATGTGTAAGCAGGTTCTTTGATCTGTATACGGTCAATAATAAAATTATTTTCATTTTCGAGAATTTCAAAAAAGAAACGAGTGAAACCTTTTATATAATGTACGATTAAATTATCATTTTTTATAATTTAACTATGAATAATGAATCAAATTGTGATAGTTTTTTAAACAGTACGAGCTTATTTGATATTCATCAATAAATATACATTAAAAAAAAACTTAAACTATATTGCGTGTTAACAAAACATTAAAACCAATCATTTTATTGAACTGATGTTTTTCCGTCTGTTTATTAATAATTACTAACGCTAACCTGAAAGTGTTTTATTTAAGGATTTAAATTCCACTTTTTTTTTTTTTCAAATAGTAATTACACGTAAAATTTAATCAAATCAGGGATATAAAAAAAGCAATATGGAAAAAGAAATAAAATCGTTCTTATCTTGTAATTGAAAAAAAATATCATTAGAATAATTGTTTATATCATTTACATCGTACCTCTAGTCGATTATTACTCGAATCGATAAAAACGACTTGTTTATACGGTTGTAAAAAAATTGAAACTGATAAAATATTCCATAAGATTCATTCTACTTACCTATTAACTATCTTGCATAGTTTCAAATAAATTCGTGCTATAATTTTGAGTAAAAAAATGTTAACTAGTATTTCAATCGTCTCTCACGACAGAAGCAGGAGATATTACATTGTAAAGCACTAAATTTTCTTTAATTTTTTTTTAGTAATTTAACTGCTCTAAAGTTAGAGCAATCAGAACTTTATGTGTGGTTATGTATTAGTGAACATAAAGAAATATAAACTAAAAGTATTGAATATAAAATATTACGAATACTTTTAAAGACAAAATCGTCTAATCGCGATGTTAGATATAAACGCTAGATGTAAGTTGGCAAACAAATTGAGAGATTGAAAATCTCAATTAATTTTGTCAGCTTTGAAGTTTCATAAAGTTAAATTTATTCAGTGATAATTGTTTGATTCGAATAATAATAAGTTGGTGGGATTATATTAATACTATTTTTTTTTATTTATTTGACGTCACTTTATGCTACTATGGCTTATCGGACGAAGCTGTAGTGTGAACTTTAAATATAATATTTATACTAAGGCATAATAATAATAGAAACTATTATCTTAGACTCGAAAAAGTGTGAAATGGAATATTTCCCTAAATTGTGTTTTCATTAAGTCAGTAATCATTATAGAAAATATTCTATACGATAGTTACGATAAAACAATAGTTTCAGTATAGCAGAAAATTACAGTAGTCAATATTATGATACAATGAAAAACTGAAAAAGAAAACTTGAAACTACATTACCCAACCCCATAATATATTTATGAAATATTTTTATTTTGAAGAGAAAAGATTTAGCGCGGCACTTTTCCAACTAAGCTACCAGGCTCGTAACGAGGCCAGACAAATCCTTTCTCTTCACCGATCCTATATCCCCCGTTCTCGCAATTTTGCGATGTATAAATTGGGCAGAATGTTCATTGAACATTACTTTTTAATTGGGATCTCGTTGACGTACGTCAATTTTTTTATATTTATAAATTATTCTTTATTTATTTTTATTTGATAGTGATTATTTAAATATTTTTATTTTGATAATAATATAAGATTTGCCCTGGCTGGGATTCGAACCCGGGTCTTTCGCATCTCTAGCGCAGCACTCTTCCAACTTTTAATACTTAAATACATATACCTTTATATCCTGTGTATCTTCTTAAAAATACTGACTTTTATGTGTTCGTAATAAAAACCATTTAAAAAAAAATGTTTTTTAAATTTATTTTTTCACTTTATTCTTCACTATGTTATTCAAAATTAAAACAAACTTTACCTATTTTATCGTTCGATGCTGGTAAAAATAGGATGATAAGAAAATATAAATAGAAAAGTTGTTTTCATTGATTAATAAATATCCACTTTTGATTTATTAATAAAAAGAGCTAATTTATCCATTAAAAATTAAACAAAATATAAATCTATCACTTAGGTATACAGAATAATGGTCAAATATTTTTTAAAAAACGGATAATAAGCACACACATATTTATTATTTTATTTTATACTTTTTTAAATTTATTTTTTTCGTTTTAATCTTGACTGTACTATTCAAAATTAAATACAACTTTACGGCATCGTTCGATGCTGGTATAAATAGAATGATAATAAAATAATATAATAAAGTTGTTTTCTTTGTGTTGTCAAGTAGAAAACAAGGAATGGTTAATAGCCTTGTTTTCTCCGGTCTAGGTTTCACTTATCACTTATCACATCTATAGAAAAATAAATGGCCTTAGACCCTTATCAGTGTACCTATTGAAGAAATCTAATTCGATATGAATCTATTTTCTTGAAATATTATCGCTAGTCATTGATTTGAAGAGTTTTTTATATAAAGTCAATAATCCACTTTTGTTACCATCATGAGGCTGTCTGTAGGAGATAAAATTATTGTTAAATTAAAATATTTTTATATTAATTCAACGGCGGGTACACGTAATAAACATAGCGATTGTTTACAATAGAATTTTAAACATAAAAAAACATCATGATTCTTGAGTGTTTTATAGATTACAATTTGATAATAATTCCTTAATTACTAAAGTAATAATTAAATCATTTATATTTGTATATGTGAACTGAAAGGAAATAGGTATATTTATATTTATATATGAACCCACAGAATATATTTTTTTAATTTTATATTTGTCTTCCTCTTTCTTGCCGTTCAACCTTTGTCAACGGAGTCAATAATTTTTAAAAGTAACATATCTCCATTATATATAATTTCAATATTGTAAATATTATTTTTTATACTTCATATTTAGTTTTAATTGTTTATGTAACGTAGAATTTGATCCTTGGAAATAATTTTAATTAAGAAAAAGAACCTATACTATTTAATAGCAATAATCATTTTTAACCTGTAGCACTACTTCTTGAGGGTCTTGTGTTCAGTACGTGGTATAGACTGAACTTTTTCTTGGACAACGGTTGTACAGGGAACTGGTTTGTTGTAGATCACTCTCAACCGGCAGGATTTCCCTCAATTGAGGGTACCCACTTTATAGAAGCTTGGTCTCCAGTTCCCAAAGGGTCCTTCCCAGGGTGTTAACAGGTTAAATAAATTATTTGCCAGCCGGATTTGAACCTGGGAACTTCAACATGGCAACTTAGCAGTATACCACTAAGCTACTCCGCTCCCTAATTTTATTTAAGAGTTCAGTTAAAAAAAAAAATCTAAATGACTTGAGAAAACCTTCAGAGTCAAAAGCGGATAACTCCAAATTTCAAATATTGACTTTTTCATATTTTCGTTAGTTTAGTCAATCAAAGCTTTATGCTCCCGAGACTTCAGGCTTGTCAGACTAAAAACATGAGAAGTAAGGTTGCAAAGTCTCCTCTTAGATAAAATTGCTTTACTCAATTAGCAAAAAAAGACAGTTTTTTTAATTTTTGAAGTTATCTGCTTTTGATCCTGAACTCATGACTTATAAAAACAAAAAAAAGTTCTATTTCCCCATTACAAATTAAACAAAAGGTAATTCTATTGCTGTGGTCTACAGAATACTGATTAAATGTTCTCCAGATACCTTATAAAAAATAAGTGACTATAAAAAACATATATATTGTGTGATCATTTGAGACTGTAGTTGGTGAATTGGGCAACTTTTTCTAAGTTAAAAGGGCCAATATTGATGGTATCGCTAGGTCGGGGCACTTCCCCTCCGACCATCGACTTAGTTTTCCTCTCATTCACCTTGAGTCCAAGTGTTCTGGCAGCCTCCAACAGGGCTAGGAAAACCTCTTTAACTGAATCCAATGACCGACCTAGAATGTCCACATCATCTGCATATGCCAAGAGCTGGACCATCCGAGTGAAAACTGTCTCTTTGGTTTGCTGACCAGCATCCCTCACTGCCTTCTCAAGCGCCAAATTATTCATTTAACGTCACTTCACGTTGCTATGGCTAATTGGACGATGCTACAGTGGAAGCTCTAAAGTTTGCCTATCCAGTATGACACAGTACAGGCACGGATCCTCATTTTACGTCTCTTGCAAAGGACGGCATAAATAAGGATATTTTACTCCCTAATTTAATAATAAAAAATCCTCAGGCCTGCGAACCCGCAATCTTAGACATGGTAGTTTGTTATGCTGACCGCTAGACCCCACGATATATGAAGTTGGGTAGCGATATGCCATAAAAATTTGTTTTTTGGATTATACTACGTTCATTAATTTACGTTGTTCGAAGAATTAAATAAAACATGAGTTGCGTTGTAATGTTCTCACGAGATTGTCCTTGGGGTTTTTTCAGTGCAATAATAAAAAATAAACCTTATTCTTCTAATAATATATTGCGAAATGAACTTAGGCAACGAAGGCCGTGGAGCCAGTTACATAACGACTGGATTCCGCTCATAGCCAGCTAATGGATGTTACGTAATATCAAAGTTTCTTATTAAGCAACTTGAATTTCAATCATTGTATTTCCTTCCTATTTACTAATATTTAAATTCTATTCAAAGTTTCCGGGATAATTAAAAAATTTTGATCTGTGGCGGAGAGAGAGAAATTTTCCCTCCAAAATAGCTATTACGTTCTCCTCCTGTCTTCTCAAAATATACATTTAACTACGAATAATTAAAATATATCTACTGGCAGGCTCGTGATACTCTGAGGTAAAATAAAATCCATAAAAGGGTATATTTCTGCCTCTCTTTGGAACTCAGTCCCACCAGATATCCGTCATGCGTCTTCCTTATCCACATTCAAATCCAAGCTTTTCCTACATCTCCTAAATTCCCAAACAGATGTAGTAACTCATAAAGATATTATTTTTTATATTGTTAGGGGCTTTTATTTCTTTTTTCTCTCAGCTTATTTCTTTTTATTCTCTACCAGAATATACCTTCTTGTTTATATTCATTTTCTTGTACATTATTCTCTCAACAATTACTATTCATTTGATAGGACGGTAATTAATATCAGCTCACATTGTCAAATTAAATAAAATAATTGTCAATTATTATCACATTTTTTATTTATTTAAATAAAAAAAGAGAGTTGAAATTCTTATGTATTATTATTATTTTAAAATAAATATTGAAGCTCAAAACTTATTGATATTGGTCTGTCGAATTCGACCGAAATTTTATTTATAGATTAAATAATAAATCTTGGTTTTTGATTATTGACTTTATTGACCTAATAAAAGTTATTAATGATGTTAGATCATATGAGGCGTTCAGGGCCAATAACAGATAAATCCAAATTTTTCGCTCGTTTAGTCAAGCTATGCTTTATGCACCACAGGTTCAGAACCTTACCAAAACCTTGAGAAAAAAAACCCTGTACCACTAAATCGCAAGGAGTGTATTGACATGGTAGATACTGTACTGTTTCTTGGAGAACGGTTGTGAAGGAAAGTGATTTGTCCTAGAACACGCCCCAATTAAAGGCTGGGTGAGCCCCAGAAGGGATCTGGATCCCATAGGATGGATCTCCGGGCGCTATAAGATTAAATAAAAGTCTGCCAGCGAAAGGGGTTTGAGCCCAGGACCTTCGGCACGGCAACGCAGCGCTCTACAACTGAGCCATTCCGTTCCCTGAAACCTTGAGAAATAAGGTAGTAATGTGTAGAGTTATTAAGTGGAACCTTCAGATGTTTCTCGTCAAAATACTTGCTGAACTATAATTATTATCGGGACGACCTGTGGTCTAATGGTTAGCATAACAAACTACTAAGCGCAAGATCGCGGGTTCGTAGCCCGACAGGTGATTTTTTTGAAAGGGGTTAGTAAACCCTTAGTTATGCCGTCCTTCGGAAGGGACGTTAAATGGTGGGTCCCGAGCCTGTACGATATCAGGATATGGAAACTTTAGAGCTGCTAATATAGCATCGTCCGATTAGCCATAGCAGCCTAAAGTGACGTTAAATGAACAAACAACAGCAAACTATATTTGTCCTAGTCTTCTATTTTTCAGGTTCTTGTCAAAATTAGCCCTTTTAATACACGATAAATGTAGATACGGGTAGAAGCGGGATCTCGTAAGCTGTACTTAAAATTAAACTTATTACTATGCTTGGCCAGGGTTTCACTTCGAACACCAGACCCATTGGCATCACTACCAAACCCAGCTTTAAATCGCCAAATGATGCATTTAAGTAATTAAAAATTACTAGATATAATTGAAGAATAATTTGATACTGAAATAATTATGCAAAAAGACTTTTATAAGGACCTAGTACAATAACGTTAATGAGTCTTTTGTTCTTAATTGGAAGCTTAGGGCGCTTGTCTAATATAATGTAAAGCTAGAAGCTTACTTAGTTCATTATCAGATTTTCTAAGGTATATAACTATTTATATATTTATTATTAAATCGCCATAATTAATAGTAGGATTTTATTTATTTAAATTTTAAATTATCAGCATATTTTTTAACACGCTTATATTAGCTTCTCCTGTGTGTAACAGAATCTTTGAACTCAATTTTCGGTCACTTCAAAACATTGAATTAAATTGAAATTTCTCAAGGACGGATGGATATACAAACTATTTTTTATATTTACTTCCTATTCAAGCGTGTTTTTTATATTTCTAAACTATTAAATATTTTTTTAAAAGGGTTTAACTATTTACCTTGACCCACAATGGAGATGTTCTTCAGGGCTTGTAATACAAGTCCAAGGAGCTGGAGGATGAGTCAAAGCCATTTTCCTCCTTTGACCTCATTGAAGAAGACCTGCAATGTGGGTCGGAACGTTGGCTTTCAAACAAATAATTCAACCTTATTTAAGAAATTATTTGTATAACCTCCATCCAGGCTATTGTTTAATTTCGTTTGAATTTGTAATGTTTTATTATTTTGTAAAGAAGACATTTAATTTTTTTTAGGTGAAAACTTCTTTATCCGCGTTGAGTGACTTTTGGTAGGGGATAAAATAGTTGTTAAACTTTTCGTTCCTCCTAAAATATTTCATTTTTAATACTCTTGTTTTAGGAAAGTACAAATGATCTATGTATTGTTGAACTTAACCAGTAAGTTTAACTAAGCCATGTAAATAGAAATCCAAGGTATCTATACATATTATAAAACAAATTCCTCGGCCGCGTTTGTTCGCGGTAAACTCAATAACTACTGCACGGATTTTTATGTGGTTTCACCAATAGATTGTTTGTTTGTTTGTTCATTTAACGTCACTTTATGCTGCTATGGCTAATCCTCCGATGCTACAGTGGGAGCTCTAACAACTGCTAAACCCAAGATCGTGGGTTCGTAGCACGGCAGGTGACCCTAGGATTTTTTTAAGGGATTAAATTTTTGTCCCTCGACAGCCCTGAAGAAGACCTGCAGTGTGGGCCGAAACGTTGGCTCTGTAATAAACAGTTTTCCCTAGTTACGAGAACTTTTTTGAGCTCCACCCGGACCATTTTCTTCCGCATAAAAATAATATAACTATGTACTAATTAATATTTCAATTAAATTATTGATATAACGAGAATTAAATTATCACGTGTTTTGATTAATAAATACACTATTTGAAATGTATGTGAAAACCATACTGATACTAATAATTTAAATTTACAAATTTGAAATTTAAATAATTCAGACTATAATGGATTTAGAAATTTGAGTACTACCACTGGGTAGTTTCTCTACTTGTCTTTTCATGTCATTATGTATTCATTCATTATATTTACTTGATGTATTCTGTATACAGTACTAAATTTCAATAAATATATTTAAAAAAAAAATTAATTTAAAAAAACACAAGTTAGTTTTTTCCAAAGTCATGACTTCTGTCAGGAGGACCACCTATTTAAGTTATTTTAATTAAGTTATTGTAACTAAGTATAAGTAATTTATAGCTTAGTAATTTAAAACTCTTGTTATTTGGGAACTACAATACAAAAAACAAGCCAATATCGGAATGAAAAGATTGGATCTGGTTTTAGGACAATCTGGAAGCGATTTCTATTGAGGAAACGTGACATTGGACCCTGACAATAACCATTAGATTTTCCTATCTTACAACTGGCAGAGCCCTCCTCTCTACTCATAATTTCTTCTCTTTATGTCGTCAAACCACTCTCACTTTCCAAGTATAGTGCTGGAGATACAGTGGCTGAAAATGATTTTTTAAGTAATGGCGTTTATTTTATGTAACGATTTGAATTGTTTTACAGAAAAATTTTAGAATTGAAAATGAAAAGCTATCCATTGGTAAATATATAGTATATCATAAGTAATTATAAGTTTTGTACTACATCAGGCTACTGAAACACTTACTATACAAATGCCCTAAGTTCCCAATTATTTACAAAAGACTAATATACATGAATATTATTAGACCTATTTGGACTTATGGATTAGAGGTTTGGGGCTCTAATAAGCCATCGAATTCCTCTCGTATCCCATTCTCACAATCCGAATTCCTTAGTAAATTCCTTAACGCATCTTACATTGTTACGAATAAAGTCAGATATCATGACCTCAATGTCCCATTTGTTGCATGAAAAACTTTATTCCCACTCAAACCCACCACTAGTTTCAATTCCTGATAATCCTCTGAGACGTCTGAAAAGAAGATGGCCTCTTGACCGTCTAACTGTATTTGTAATTCAAGTACTCCCACAGGAGCAGTTTTTCTATTTGTCTTTATCCATGCTAGTATGTATCATTCCTGCCATTCAATTTACTTTTTGTATTGTTATAACACAGTTGTGAATTTCAATAAATAAATTAAAATAAATGTAATTTTTTTCTGGTTGGCACTATAGACCATATAGAAGATCACGGGATGCCAAATTTTGAAAACTTCTTGCGTTCAGCGACTTTTGGTAAGGGGGCAAACGTGTGAGAACTCATCCGCAACATGCTCGAGACTGGCTATAGCTAGAAACCTATGCATGAGTTACACAATTTCTTTTAATCAACGTTAGTTTAAAGTTGTCTAAAAAGTCGTTTATTAGCTATTGGCACGATTTTCTTTACCTCTAAAATATTTTATTTCTGATAGTTAAATACATTTTATTAAATAATTTAAAGCACAAATGATCTAAGTATTGTTGAAATATAATGTATAAATGATATAACTATACAATAGATCTCACTGACTTTGATGTTGCTAGCGCGTTAATACGCTTGCCCCCCCCCCCCCCCACACACACTCATATAGTAATTTTTATACATGATTAAACCTATTATATCAGTACGGTCTCTACCATGTACTGAACCAAGACGCTTCCCGGGTTGTACAAATAGTGGTACAAGTTTTTTAATTATCTCTATAATTTGATCATAATTTAGTTATTTATTATCATTCCATTCATTTTTTTTTAACAAGATAACATTTTTATTACATCAAATTTCATAATGGAGCTTGATAGAAATAATAGACTTGTCGTCATATGAATTGGTCAGATTTTATTTTAAAAAATAATAACAACGGCTCTGATCAGAGGACAGTATCTATCGTTTGGTGCTATGAATAAACATTATGTTATGAATAAACATTTGACAGAATTACCATGTTTTAGGAAAATGACATTTTTTCATTTTGTGAACATGCATTTTAATTTATATCTAATAAGCGAAATTAGAAATTCTATTTATATTTTTCAAAGGT
The DNA here is from genome assembly GCA_964056705.1 of Troilus luridus. Lineage (NCBI taxonomy): Eukaryota > Metazoa > Arthropoda > Insecta > Hemiptera > Pentatomidae > Troilus > Troilus luridus. The sequence goes on from OZ057413.1 coordinate 19,278,208, forward strand.
ATAAAATAAAACTAATTTTTAAAAATATTTTTGGAAAAAGTGATAATTAAATAAATAAATTAATTCAAATTTTAATAATTTATTCTTTGAAATTTACAACTGTATTATAATAATATAACAATTAAATTGCAGGAATGATACCTAATTGCATGAATAAAGACAAGTAGAGAAACTGCCGTACTCAATAATTCAAATTTAAATTTAAAATTAATTTTTTAAGTTGAATGACCTCAGAAAAAGGCAAGTTTTAATTTCAAAGAATTTATTAAACAAAACATTGTAATTCTGCGAGAGAAGGTATTGTCCGAAAATTAAAATTGTTTACTCCCTTTAAAAAATTCCAAGGCCACCTGATGAGCTGTGAACCCTCGATTTTGGGCAAAGAAGATTATTATCTTAACCACTTTTGCACAGGTGCCCCCCCCCCCCAAAAATATATATATATATATATATATATATATATCATTTGTTTCATTAGTGAGTATAAATATAGAATAAATATAGAATAAGTAATTTAACTTTTACATTCGATTATAATTGCAGAAACTTCGAGGTGCTTTAATTATTGTAAAAAAATGTTATTTATCCTATAGCGTTACCTAAAAATCATTTTAGCTAAACGTATCTACTTTGAGATCATCTGCAAAACTGGGGCCAAACTGTACCGTTCTACAGTCGCGATTTCATTAAGTAGCATTGAACGGGATTATAACTAACTTATCAAATCAGGACATTTGCGAGGTAAAAGCGTTTTGCAACTAGCCGTGGAAGTTGGACCTGGTATCTTATCTTCATATATGTCATGCAATGCAGATGAGCATTTATGTTAATCTGTAAATGATGCATTATGTATTTGTAGGCGAACTCTGCGACCATAACGGTTTTACATTCAGGATATTTTCTTTGTTATAAAATAGCCTTATTAAATCTCGAAATATACTTCTTCTTTTAGTGTCCTTTTTCCTCCGTTCATAGCGTGTAAAATTCAAGGTAGGCACATTTTCCATTACCCTTGATTTTAAATGACAGGCTTAATTACGCCATTGAATGGTCTAACTGAAGCGCTAAAACTGCACACGTCATCTTCGTATATTTTATTTTATTTTGCATTGGCACTTAATCAGGAGACCCTTTTGAGAGTATGATATGTCCCTGATAAAAATCGAATCTGCCTCCAACAAACCTTGCACCTATCACCTCCACATCTGTCACTTGTGAGGTGGTAGTGAAATATGATCATTCAAAGCATACTGATGGACAAAAATTGTACCAATATCTTACATTTCGTATAGCTTACCTTCCTGTTTTCTTTTTATTATAAATGTAAAAAAACAAACATATATCACTACGACTATGAAGGGTCTTTGGTTCAGTATGTGGTAAAGACTATTGTTTCTGGGACAACTATTTTGCAGAAAGGTGATTTGACCTTGATAATTAGCTCTGAGCCAACTGGTATATGCCCGAGGTGTAGGTGGGAAGATTGCGTAGAAAGTATTACTACTGGGTTTTTTTTACGTTGTTGTTTCATTGTGGTTTGTTCATTTAACGTTACTTTATGCTGCTATGGCTAATCGGACGATGGTACAGTGGGATTTCTAAATTTTGTCTACCCAGGTTTAATTAGGATAACAATTTTTAAAGAGTGCCTGACATCGTAAAGGCTCGGGACCCCCGTTTAACGTCCCTTCTGAAGGACGGAGTAACTAAGGATTTTTTACTCTCTCTAATGGCTGGGCTACCTGTCGGGCTACGAACCCGCGATCTTGAGCTTAGTAGTTTGTTAGATTAACCACTAGACCACAGGTCGCCCTTTTTTTACATTGTGATTAGAAAAGCGACAGATTACCTATTGAGTGCTCTCTGAGGAACTATACGCTGTGTTGTGAATTCTACAGTTAATAGTCGAAGTCAAATATAATTGCTCGTCAATGGGGTCGTTTATATAATAGTTTTAATTGTCAGCAATCAAGGTTCGTTCTAAGCCCATTGAATGGTTTGATTTGAGATCGATGGTGTACTAAGTGCAGGGTGGTTAAGATCTATCTTAGGTGTTAGTCTTTTCTATTGTTCTTTATGTTTGTTTTTAAGGACAAGAAAATAAATGTTAATAAATAATTTAATAATAACTGAACAAAAATATTTATATAATAAGGTTTGTAATAAAAATTATTAAAATGGATGGGAAAACTTTCGGTGGCCAAAAAACCTCGAAATTTTCGGAGTTAATTCAGTTTTTCCTATCTCCTATTCGGTGGTGTTTTAATAAAAAACCGCGAGTGACCATTTTTAGTGTAAATTAAATTTGCTACAATTTGAATCCGCTGTAGCTCTAATAAATTCTGAGTTATTAGAATAAAATTGGTCCTAATTTTAAGTTTTGGTCGACTTTCTTCCAATCGAAATCGGTCAAAGGAGTGATCCTACAATGAAAGTCATGGATTACACTTGGCCGCTGGTCTATATTTGAACTATTTAGAAAAAATGACCAAGAGGCAAAACTCAGAATCTGTTAGACCTACATCCTTCGGTCTGTGCTTAAGTTAAAGCCAATTAAATTTACTACAGCTTCATTTCCTATGACTTTTTTCGTAGGATCACTCCTTCGGCCGTTGTTCCTCACGAAAGTGGGCCTAAACTTAAAATTAGGACTTTTTGGAAAAAAATACCAATTTTCCATGTGGCGTAACTCAGAATTTATTAGAGCTACAGAGCCGCGGTTGAATTCAAATTGTAGCAAATTTAATTTACATTAAAAATGGCCACTTATGTTTTTTTATCAAAAATGCACCGATTAAGAGATGATTCAGGCCAAAAACTGAATTACCTCCGAAAATTTCGAGGTTTTTCGGCCACCAAAAATTTTCCCATCCGTTTTTTTTGTTTACAAACTTGGATTTACACTACTCAGACATGGCCTTACAACATATAAAAAATGAAGCTCTCTTCAATTTATAAATCATTCCTTTAAATAGGAAATAAAAGCCCATTTTATCGTAAAAAAACGTGGGGTGCTTGATAATAATTATTGTAAATATTTTATTGACAATTGTTTTGCCATTTCGTTTACATTCCTATCAAAGCTTGTTTTTTAGTTTTTAAACTATTATTTATTTTCTAATTTTAATTTCGGATGGCTATAAACAATTTTTTTTTTAAAAACTAGTATTTATTTTCTACTTTTTAGTTCTACTGGTTATAAAACTAAAAATATATCGTCTTTTTTAGTTTAAAAAAATTATTATGTTGGTCTCCCCATTAGTCATATGCTTGTCTCAAAGATTAAGTCATGTATGGCTACAATTCTTAGCACTTGGCAATTATTTTCTACTTTTTAGTTTTCTTTCCAGTTAAAGTATGTATTTTTATTTGTTTAAACTATTTAGTTTTGAATTTTATAATTAAAAATAATAAAGCAATATTAAATACTAAAATTTTGGCTGACTACAGCGGGCAGAAATGGAAGCGATACAAGAGCACTTACATAATCTGCCTGCTAATGCGGCCGCTGGTACCTGATCCCTCTCCGGTACAAATCTGTTCCAGGCCAAGTACTAGAGTAATCCGCTAAAGCAGGCAACTTAGACGCCCTTATTCAATTTCTCTGTCTATTAGTCTCCGGGTCAGATTGATTTCGTCACGATTATCTACAGCAATTCCTTGCGGAATAGTTTAAATGTTGAAGGTTACGGGTTGAAATCCTGCTGTGGAACATAAATTATTTAATATTTTAACATCCATAGATGGACCGTGTAAGATCTGCAGATTAGAAACCCAAGACCGTTCATAGGCTGTAGAGGTAAAGTTTTTTTTTTTTTTTTTTTTACAGATATATAAATATTTAAGACTCATCATTGGGTTATCGAAGGCTCTTTTTATGAAAGTCTGTTATCTAATGGATATCTAAATCTATCATTATTTACAATCATTATTGCAAATAATAATAGATCATCATATTCATTGTCATCATTATCCTATTATTGTACACAATATCCTAGAAATAGTCTGTCTCTATTGCGTACTGAGCCTAAGACCCATCCTGGGTTGCAGTGGTACAGGTTCAAATGTGTCGACGTTCTGGATTATCATATTTGGCTTAAAATATATTTTATATTGAAAAAAATCAAATGATTACATCAACAGTACAATATCAAAGACAATATTTTCAATTCAATATATTTCACTGGACTTCAATCCTTTAAATATAATTTTTTTTAAAATTTAATTTATTGATATTTACAACTATAATAATATTATAATAAGTAAATCTGCTAATATGTACAATATGACATGAAAAACAGTTGTGGAGAAACTACCCATCGGTAGCACTCCAATAAATTTCTATAGCAGATGGTCTCGAGGCCATCTTCTTTTCAGACGCCTCGGAGGGTTATCAGGAATAGTATGGGAAGCAAGTTGAGATACTAGCGGATTCAAGTGTGTATGGAGCTTGTCATGGAAGGATAGGTATCTAGTTTGAGCCTAATCAGTAACATACGGGATATTACGATCATGATGGATGAGTTTGTTTGTGACATAATGAGGAGCATTGAGGATTTTACAAAGAATTTTGGATTGTAAGGATTGGATACGAGATGAATTGGATGGTTTAGTAGAGCCCCAAAGCTCAACTCCGTATGTCCAAATAGGTCTGATAACTGTCATGTAAATGAGTCTTTTGTAATTAATTGGTAGCTTAGAGCGTTTGTCCAGTAAATGTTGAAGTAGGCGATAACGTCGAGCAGTGTCTTGTATGAGGATTCCAAGTGAGACGTTTATCCAGATGGAGTCCTAGGTAACGTATCTGTTCAACAGGGTCCAGTGGAATATTATTAAAGGATACAGTAGGGCAGGAATTCTTAAATATAATTAAGTAAGATAAACCAATATTCAGCCATACTTCATTATTTATCAATTCTTCAACGTATAAATAAGTATTCCCTAGATGATGCACATTTTTAATTAATAATATAGCAATGCATTTTAGTGGTATCTATGCTTTATTTAGCTAATTGTTGTGACAAAACATTACATTTTTTAAAATTTATATTATTTTTATTAATTTAATTCTTATTATAGTTTTTGCAGAATGCCGGAACGTTGAAGAATTAATAAATAAGTAATGTAGTATGACTGGATATTGGTTTTCTTACTTAATCATATTTAGGCAATATTTTATAAACAGGACTGGAATGATGAAAATAATGAAATCCTGAGTTTCCAATAAACTATAAATTGGGTACCCTTAATCGAGGGGATCTGATGTTGGGCACATCATATCTTTGGTCTACCCTTGTCTACGAAACAGTACACTATGTACTGAACCCAAGACCTAGCCAAGGCGCTGTATTTTGCCCTATCAGCCAGTTTATTGCCTATAATACCTACTGTGCCAGTGACCAAATCAAATTTATCGAAATTTGTATATGTGTTTATTTATTCATTTTTGTTAACATCACTTAATGCTACTCACGTGCTACTATTTAAAGTGCAACACCTTGGACTAACATTTGATAGGGGATCGGCATGGGGCCCTCATATTAAGAAATAACGCCAGTCACTAACTACTTAATGTATTGTAACGTTAAACACGTACACAGAAAACGAATACAAACTTTCCAATCAAAATTACTCAGACTTGCCACAAAAGCACTTTGGTATATCAACAACAAAACTCTGCATACTTAATTAAAAAATACCAACGGTTGCCGAACACATAGGAACATACTACAAACGCTTTCATGAAAAACTATACGGGCTTATGTGTTTGGGTACATTAATAGAACAGAGGGCCACGGGTCAAATGCCTGTGAACATTAGGAGGGGACCAAAGAGAGAATCACTACTGGACACTGCTCTTCTTCATGTCTCTCATGTCATTGTATTTTATTTTCGTGTCAGCCAATCTGCAGCTTGTCATTGTTTTTTTTGACAGGTGTGGATGCTAATATAATGTGAAAAACTTTATGCTGCTACGGCTAATTGGAAGATGCTACAATTGGTTTCCTTGGTTTTGCCTATCCAGGTATAGTTATGATAGGTTGGGTTCTTAAAAGTACACCGGCTTGGGACCGCCATATTACGACCTCTCTGAAGGAAGATTTAACCCAGGATATTTTTATTCCCTTTGAAATATCCAAAGGGCACCTGCCGGGCTTCGAACCAGCCATGTTGGGCATATAAGTTAGTGTTACTAACTACTACACAACAGGTATGCTTGAGTTTAGACTAGGTTGAGTGGATGGAGAGAGGATTAGTCAGTTATTGGCGGCGGTATCTGAACTCGGCCTTCGGATTCGCAAAGTTTCAATAATCTATTATCAGTTTTATTAGTTTAAAATACCAGTAAAGTTAGAATATGTTGCAATTGTTAACTAGCATCAGCGGTAAAGTTTGCTCGCCTGAGAAGTACCTGAAGTGTTATTATCTATGTTATTAATACCACTTAGTGTTCCTCATCAACTATGCCATACATAAAGCTGTTCTGTTCTGTTTTAAAACATTGATTAATGTTTAAAAATATTAGAATATACGAATGAAAAGGTCATTAGAGTGCTTAGTCGGGAACAGCCACAGATGATTTATTGAAAATAATAAAAATGTACCATCACACCCAGAGATCTTGGATTCAGTAAGGACGTTACCGTTTTAAAGATAATTAATTTATTTTTAATTAGTAACTAAACACCTATGATTAATTACCGAAAAACTAGAATATAAAATGAATAGTACTTTTGCCTGCTATAAATAGAGTGTAGTTCCATTTATAGAGGAATATAAAAGAAAAGGAACGGAATGTTGAGTACTAAGAGGCTCTTCACAAATGAAGGAGAGGAAAAGAAATCTCAATATATACTAAGAATTTCTCGTAAACTTATCTTAGTTTGGATATATATATATATTGATCAGAGGGACAGAGGGACCGGCTTAAGGGATTAAGATAAGCCGGAAGGAATTAAAGAATAGTCTAGAACCTTCTGGATCAACCTGGATGAAACGAAACAATTCTTGGAACCCTGACCAACCTTGCCTATATAAAAGGTCCAGCTTTTTCTGAGCAGTCAGTAATAATAAGTCAGTAGTAAGTAGTGGTAAAGTTGACTCCTGTGACAGTGAACGGTGACAGTCCGTGTGAGTGACAGTGACTGTTAGTGTCTGCCAGTGATAGTGTGATAAGTATCAAGTAAGTGTAATAAACTGTGTGTCAGTTTGTAATATTTGGAGAGTCTTACGGTCGATGGACTTTAAGTGTTAATTTTTTTGTATTTTTACAAATTTATATAAATAGTTAAGTTATTTAGTATTAGTAATATCTAATAGTATTTGTATATTATTTTAGTAATTAGATAACAGTTTGGGCTAGGTTATAATCTGTAGAATATTGTTATTGTAAATTTATATTAGTTTAATAATTTAATTGTTTGAAATAACATCCTTGTAGCCTTTTTAATTTGTTAATAAATTTTAGTATCTTGAATTTAGTAATAGTTTAATTCATTTTCCACCCAGTAGGCCGTAAAACCATATATATAAACTGTAGCTCAACCCATGAAGGTTCTTGGGTTCAGTACGTGGTAGAGAATGTACAGTTTCTTGGACAAGGGTTGTGGAGGAAGGTCTACTACCACCTCTGCAATAGAGTTATAGATTAAAGGGAGGGATAGGAAAACCTTTAGCTACATATCTTCAAAACTATTTACCTACCTACCCTCCGGAAGTGAAGATAAAATACGGAAGTGAAAGCTGGGCACCATTAGATAAGTACCAAAAAGAGTAACTACATCTGAAATGAGGTACCTTCCCAAAATAGTGGGCCAAACTAGAAGGGATGGCATTAAGGATGAAAGGACTAGAGAGGATCTAGGTTGTGCTTTCTAAAAGATATCCTTGTAACTTAGATAGTTTGGACATCTCTTCTGAATGAGTGAGGATCATGGCATAGAGTAATACTTTAAGGACAGAGTTACAAAAAATGTCCTAGAGGGATACTCAGACCTGGATGGATTATCTACTTCTCCAGTAAGGGAGAAAAGAAAGGCAAGGAATCGAATATGACAAGAGGGCGCCGGATCGGGATTGGGAGGCTTGGTTTGTCCGGGAAGATGCACATACATGCTGAAGGTCGCAAAGTAGGAAGATAAAGAACAAGAAGAAGACATTTTTTATTTAAATAGAAAATATTTGACAGGATAATTCTAAAAATTGATTGAAATTGTCACGGGGTGTAGTCAAAGATTACACAAAATAAGTAAAACATATTTTATTGTACTGGATTTTAGAAATGAGCGAGTGAAGGAAAGACCTTTAAAAACTGTGAGGGGAAATTAAAAAACGAGGATAATTGACTGCACCACCTGACGAATTTAAGAAATATTTTAGTCTGTTAAATTTTGCTTAATGATTTGCTGCGTGAATTTTCATAAAACTTAACCATTTAAGTCACGATACATCAATTCGTGAAAATAAAATGTTCCTGATGAATTTCCAGGCAGCGACAAAAATAAAGAATTTTACCAGAATCGAATCCAGGCCTCTAGTTAAAAGAAAAACAATTGCTTGATTTAAAAAGGCCCTAATTTAGAATCTAAATAGGACGCAATAGGAATATTCCTAAGAAGAAAGCTTAAACCTTTTAAATTAATGAAAAAAACCCGTCGAATTTTCACCAATTTAACTGTTTTCTTAACCTTCCCAGTTGTTGGAGTATTACCTTTGCTTGCTGCCTCAATTCGATTAGTCTGTTTGGACTTGTCGACAGACATCAAAGAAGACAAAGTGCAGCACATCTCACACCAACAACAGCAACCGAGCAAAAGAGTTTTTTCTCACTTTTATTGGTTAAAATATAATAATAAAGATGTTTATTTAAGAAATTATACAAATGCCATTTGACACAAAATGTATATGCGATCTTCTTTTAAAAACCTGCACTAAGGGATTCACGTGGAAGCGTGCAGGGAGAAACTCGATTGGCTCTCTAACCGTGGTTCATCTCTGCAGTAGATACCTGCTCCAGAGACGTTTCAGCCCCCTTGTCGGGTTCTGTGGTGATGTTTCTGTCAATAGTGATTGTACCAGTAAGTTTGGGTGTCCAGCAACTGAGTCATGAAATGTTTTGTAGTTTTTCTTGATAGTTTCAGTCATGAGTGGTATGTTGATATCTTTGTGTAATGATTTATTAGTAATGTAAAAGGGACAATGTGTAATATAACGAAGGAATTTAGATTGAACAATTTGAATGGTCTGTAAGTGGCATTTTTTGCATGGACCCAGACTTGCGAGGCATTTAAGTAGCATGCTGCATGTAATAATTTTGTTAGTTAACGATAATTTATTTTTGTGGTGAAGTAGTCGTCTTAGGAGTGAGAGTCGGTGATTCTACCTTCTCTTAAAATTAGTCACGTGTGATTTCCATGTCAATCTTCTGTTCATTGTAAGGGCCAAGTATGGTTAAAATATAAAAAAGACCATTCGGATTAATAAAATGTCTCAAAAATTGAAATTAGGTCTATCATCAATCAATGCTTTTGCAAGTTTATTTTTCTTCGCTTGGATCCCACATACAGTTAACATCGGTTTTAACAACCAAGAGAAGATTAACCGTGATGCAGTATATGGGTCAGATGACATCACTAAATCATATAAACAATGCAATATTTTTTTATTTTTTCCCCACACAGCATCCAAACATGGGGTAACACATACAAAAGGGAAATCAGATCCAGAGGGACACTGACAAATGGGCGACTCGATTGCGATATCTCTCAGGGTTTAGATACGATCGATGGTAGATATTTCAAGCGCTGGCGATGTACGCGTATCCTCACTTTACTGCCTCATTAATCCATTAATTGCCCCATTAAGAGGTACTGTATAAACTGCAATTTATTTAATTAGGTTACTTTAAATGAGTTGGTGATTATCATGACTAAATGGTATGCCTATTATATGGATAATGTATATATCATTCCATCGAATTGCCAATGGAGCAATTTGTTAGAGTCATTAGTTATTTGACACAATTATAGCTCTATTCCAGCATGTCATATCCCATTTATTATCCCAATTATTATCTCATTTTCATTTGGAAATACAACATTCATTCCTGTAAAATAATATTATAGTAAAAATTAATTATAAATTAATCACGTGAGTTTATTTCTTTTTCGGCACAGTTCATAAACATCTACTGTTTTGGGTGTTTGATTATGTATATTTTTTAAAAACGTTTAGCCTACATATGTTAAACTTTTTATATATGTAAAAGACGTACACCAAATGTCTTTCATTTGAATGTTACTGATACGGTCACTATGGTAACAACTGGGATAAAAAAACCGGTGAGGTTAAACTGAGTTGTGTTTTATAATGAACAGTTTATAGAGCATGATTTTTTAAATACTGTGTGAAAGATAATAAAATCTATTAATGATGTTACTATTTTTGCTAATGTCGTTTTTATTTCGACATACCAAATTTAGTATTTGAATCTATCAAAATTATGAAATGCATATTTTTTAATTATCTCATTTTTATTTTTTTATCACGTTTTTTGTGTGTTGAATATATTATAAAATAAAGGAGTTTTTATATATAGTTGATATGGCTTTATTTTAAATTAATAAAATAATAGGGACTAAAGATATTATTATGTTTATTTTGAGGTAATGCTATAATTTAAATGTATTACAGTTGGACATGAATATCACACATGCAAGATGCCTCAGAGTCTCAAAAATAATTTCTTCTCATTCTGACCTTTCATCATTTCTTGGTTGTATTTATATGATTGTATTTACTTTATACTTTTATAACTATCAAGATATAATAATACACAGTTTATTCCAAGCCATGGAATACCTAAATACGAATCGAAGTAACATAACCTTGAGCGAAAATAACTTCAATGAATCTATAGATATAAAAATGGATGATGGTATTTGTTAAGTTAACAGATTTCGGTAATGTTCAACCTATCACCTCTAAAACGTGTACAAGTTAGTTTTTTTTTTGGTTTTACTTAAAATTAAAAATTACATTATCTTTTTTAAATTTAAAGCTTTATATTTTTTATACTTCAAGAAACTTTGAAATAGTGAATATTGACATGATTGAAATTGGCCAAGAACCAACGGAGTAATAGCGTAATTATTATTTTAGCGTAGTTTTTATATAGTCCATTGCATGAAAAGATTATACATTTTTCGTTGATTTCACAAATTATCATTTATATTTATATTTATATTATATTCTATATCATATTCTGGTAAGTAAGAAGAAATCTCAGTTGAAACATCCAAATGTCTGAAAATGTATTAATAAAAAAAAATTCACTAACAAATAACAAAAATTAATACAAAAATACAATTAGAAAAAAACCATTGATAAACTGAATTAATGATTCTCCTTTAGACTCTTGGAATGTAATGATGTGACAATTGAAAAGATAAAACAAAACACTATAAAACATATGTTACAGAAAGCTTGTACTTCACCAGTAGTTCACTAGTTGGCTACATTATTACTCCTGCATAGCCTACGTTTTTATAAACTATTTTACATATAATGGAAAATGAAGTTGCATAACTGTACATGTTCGTAAGGTATTGATGAACAAGCGATCAGAATATTTCTTTACAAATCCATCCGATAATGGCACCCTCAACAAATTAGTGTTCGTGCCATTGCTTCGTTTCCATTTTCTCCCTCCTTTATTTCTTCTGAACTCAATCTACTTAAAAAGCTCTCATTAGCATAAGCTTGCTGAAATCAACTGATTAATCAATATAATATATATTCCATTCTACTATATAGTATACTCCATTGTGGTTGTATAATCCTGTAATACTAGTTATCAAACTGCCCAGATCTACGTATAAGGCCTATCGAGATGTTAACAAAAATAATCAATAAAAAACCAATAGATATAGTGTTTGTGAGTCCAGCAATGTCCACGTATACTTAAGGATACGTATATGTTTTTACGTAGTACATTCGATAATTAGGTTTTTAGTAATCCAAATCGTGTAAACATTATTTTCCAGTCGTTGGATAGTAAACTATCCATTCAAGGTTGGTGTTCGTGCACTGTTTAATTATTTGTCTATAGTTTTGTAGTAGTTTATCGGAAATATACCCCAACTTTACAATAAAATTAGCATTTAATTTTGTTTTCAATGCCTTTATTAAGAAAATGTATGAGTACCAACGCGATATAAAAACAACGTTGCTGAATTAAGGCCTTCTAAATTCTAAGGCATACTTTACCTTCCTCCATAACAACTAGTTTACTTCAGTTCTTCCCTAACCTCGTTTTAGACTAATTTAATCCATTTACTTTATTCAAACTTCTTAACTTCATGAATCACAACTTACTCGGTGCCACGAACTGTAGATTATTTTGACTCCGAAAAATGATCAGTCGTTTTACCTGAGATTATGATATTGTGCTACACTAAAAATACTCGAGGAGGATGTTGAAATCAACTTCACTCCCTCCAGAAAGCCTAGATGGCAGCTTTAATATTGATCAGCGAGTCCATAGGACTTAGCAGGGCGGAACTTCCAATGACTTTCCACCGATCACCTTCGGATCTGTCACCCGTGGGACGGTTCCTTACGCGATAGTGAGATTCGCATTTATATGCGGCCGGAATGTTTATTTCAAAATTTGTGTAGGAGGCGTAAGAGTAAGATACAAAGATGAGGCCATTTATAGTTTTTGAACATATAAGTGTTAAAATTATTATCTATACAAGTAATAAGAGAGTAGGGTGATGTACGTAATACAATTGCATGTAAATTATTATTAACTATAAACTCATTAATTAAGAAATTACTTCATTCATTACTTTTAAAGTTAAATGCATCAAATTTGTGTGTCGCAATCCGAAAAATATATAAAAAAATCAAATAGATGAGTTTCTATCTATACAGTGGAAGACTTTTTATGGAATTAGAAAAAGAGTTGTGTTTATTCCAGAGGGAAACTTGGATCTTACCCCTCCTATTCTGAAAATAAGCCAGTAAATTTTTCTATCATGTATCTATCATAGCGATGGAATAGAGGCAAAAAAGCCTTAAATAATAAGCCATTATAATTGCGTGACAAAAGGTATATTGATCCAACAGGACGTTTCTCGCAATTATAGGATGTTGCCTTTGACACAGCTTTTCACATCATTGAACATCACGTCTATAAATAAGTTCACTGGCTATTTATTGGCTAGCTATACAACTAGTATATTTTTTACATAGACGGGCATTTCATTATACATAGTAGTTAATTAGTTTGTTAGTTTTTTATTTAACGTCACTTTATGCTGCTATGGCTAATCGGACGATGCTAAAGTGGGAGCTCTAAATTTTGCCTATCCAGGTTAAATTAGGATAGGGATTTTAAACGACATCGTACATGCTCGGGACCCCCGTATAACGCCCCTTCCGAAGGACGGCGTAACTAAGGATTTTTTACTCCCTTAAAAAAATCCTAGGAGCACCTGCCGGGCTACGAACCCGCGATCTTGGGGTTAGTAGTTTGTTACGCTAACCACTAGACCACAGGTGACTTATTATACATATTATATATATGAAAGCATTGCGTTTAAGGTGGCTGAGTAACGGTAGAACAGTGAAAACAGATTTTGTAGATACCATCGTATTCTGTCAGCGGATGCCTGCATATTATATTATTAATATAATATATTATATTGTCTATATTTTCTTCTCGCATTTGCGGGTTCAAAACAGAGATGGGGGACAAGTCCAACCATCTGCAGTTATTATTTTTGGTTTTTATATTTTCCATCTCTAAATATTCAGAAATTTTCTAACGATCCTGGCTGTGTCTAGGAGAACTGCCTGTTGAGCCTCCTTTAAAACCTCGACCGGAATTCCCAGCTTCTCAATACCCTCCACCGTGGATTTAGGAACCAATCCATTCGTGGAGATTATAATAGGTGTTACCACCACCCTTTCCATATCGTATAGCTCTTTTAGCTCAGCCGCAAGTTCCTGATACTTCCGAAGTTTCCCTCCAATAGTTGAGTTCACATTATTGTCGTTAGGGATCGCAATATCAATTATACTTGCTTTCCTCTCACTCGACTTTATAAGGAGGATATCTGGCCTATTATGATGCACAGTGTGGTCCGTTATAATGGACTCATCCCAATATAGCTTAAGGGGACCTTTTTGTAGTAGTCTATTGGGTTGATACTTATAATATGGTGCCTTTACATCTAGAAGATTGTATTTCACCGCCAGGGCTTGATGCAAAATTTTGGCCACACTGTCATGCCTCTGAAGATATTCAGTGCCAGCCAACACTCCACATCCACCAGTGATGTGTTGGATTGACTCCAATGTAGCCGAACATAGGCGACATTTATCTGGTGTTGATGTGCCTTTTAAAACATGCCTTCTATATGATCTGGTGGCGATAACTTGGTCTTGAATAGCGATAACAAACCCCTCTGTCTCGGAGAATATCTTGCCAGCCTTTAACCAATCAACTGACATCTCCTTGTCAATGAAGCTATCATTTAATTTTTGATAGAATCTACCATGTAAAGACTTTGTTTTCCATTCCGTCAACCGTTCATTTTCTGTAAGAACTACTGATTCCGCATCTCTTGTTAGATTTAGTGCAGTTAGACCAGAATCCAACCTTGAAATAGTGACATGAACTCCATCTGTTTTTGTGAGGAAATATCGGCGTAGGGCCACTTCCTGCTTGCGGCAAGCTTCTTCGATATTTATCAAGCCACGTCCCCCTTCTCTCCTGGGCAAGTACAGGCTAGCTTTCGATATATTGGGTGGCGGGCCCGTTCTTGTGTGAGAGTTGTTCTCACAAGACGATCCATCTCCTGTAGGCTGGTGGTTGACCATTGCAATATCCCAAAGCTATAACTGAGAGCAGGTATAGCCCAGGTGTTTATGGCCTTGATTTTTCTTTTTCCAGTTAGCTGGGTTTTTAGGACTTTTCGTAACCTAATTTTGAGGATTGCTAGAAGCTCTTGTTGCATGTCTTTTCGGGCTATTTTAAGATGCTGATGCATGCCTAAATACTTATATAATTTATTGGCTTCAAGTTCCTTGATGTATTCTTCCTCATTGATCAGGATATTGGGCTTGCTAACGACTTTCCCCTTGGTTACATGGAGCACTGCACACTTGTCGAGGCCGATTGACATTCCTATGTTTCTAGTATAACATGTTACGACCTCAACCATGCTTTGTAGCTGGTCTTTGTTTTTAGCATACAGTTTGAGATCGTCCATGTACCAGCTGTGGCTGATTGTGGTCGCTTCGTCGTTGATAATCAGCTTATATCCCTCCTTATTCTTTCGAAGGATCCTGCTTAGTGGGAACAACGCCATGCAGAACCACAGTGGGCTAAGACAATCCCCTTGGTATATTCCTCTCATTATTTTTATTTGGTTGGCCGTACTGATAGCTCCGATTTTCAGCTTAGTTTTCCATCCGGACATTAGGTTTGAAAGTAGTATTTATTATAATAATATTATTATTATTATAATATATTATTATAATATTATTAACTAGCGAAACGTTGACTGGCCAGATTTTTACACGCTCTTTAGGAAATGAGCTCATAGGATAATTATTTATAACATTTTTCAAAATTGAAAATGTTATAAATAAAAGAAATAATTAACTTGAAGTTATACTTTATTCAGAAACACAAAAAACAAGCTTGTTCAAAATAACCTTTTAAATACATTGAGCAATTACTACAAACATATGACCATTTCGCAATACATAACCTTAATCCCCAAATCACCCACCTATCATGCATTGTCTTATCTATACATATTATAAAACAAAGTCATAGGCCGCTTTTGTTCGCGGTAAACTCAATAATTACTGCACGGATTTTCATGCGGTTTTCACCAATAGATAAAGTGATTCACCAGGAAGTTTTAGGTATATAATTTTTCAAGGTTTAGTCTAAATGGGTTGGAATATCGATAATAAATTCGTATATAATGATTTTTTTTTATTTTATAATTTCTATATAAACAAGTACATTAGCTGATATGGGTAGAAAGAAAATCAAGACTCCCAAAGAACCCTAACCAATGATATTTGCGTGGTCCTTAGTGGCCGGTACGTAATAAAAAAAATACGTTAAACAGATAAATTATGTAGGCAAATATGCCTTATTACCCGAGCAAAGCAGGGGTGGGTCGGTAGTATTTTATATATCACAACAGAAAATAATTAAGCTCTTGTGGAGGAAATAGTACCTGTCAGTCTCTTTGATAATCCAAAAAACAAGCAATGATTGAGGTGTACATAATCAAACGCTGACTATTCCAAACTTCAAAAATATACTTTTTCGGTAGTTTTTTCAATCAATCCTTTATTCTACCGAAACTTCGTGTTCAGAATCGGACCTAAACTAAGAGAAATAATTTGGCAAAGTGCCGTGTTAGACTATATTGCTTGATTAAACTAGCAAAAAGTGTGAACAGTAAAATTTTGAAATTTTGGAATTATCCACCTATGATGAACATTTGATGTTAGAAACCGTTACCTAAAACAATATATACATCTATAATATAATATCTCTATAATCTTATAATATTTTATTTATGTTAGATATAATTTGTTTCTGGTTTTATTGAGGTATATAATTGCTTTTGTAGAAATAATGTGACACTGCTATCAATGACCATCATACACTACAGTGAATTCGAAAATCCTATTTTAAATCAGATGTAACGGTTTAAAAAGTTGAATTGAAAAAAGCATTTCTAAAACCCATTCGTAGACAGGATAAAGAAGGTGCAACTTTAACTGCGTTAAACACTTAACTGAGATTGAACTTTAGTTGAAAGGGAACAAGTGGAGAGTTGGAAATGAACAGGGCTAGCAATCAGGAACAGATTTCGAGTTCGTTAGTGGGGGAGCTGTATCGATCACTCCTTATAAAATCGATTAGTTGCTGCTACCAAGGCTCACGGTTCGATTGTTGGAAGTCCAGGGCTCAAGGGAATGAACTATTCAGTGGTGCATCGGCCAAGGCCTTCTGAATATCACATAGCAGACATCAACTGTGAATTTACGACGCATTTCAATAAGCGAAACAGCTTCGTTTTTAAATAAACTACCGCATCAAATAATTCAATAGAAACGGTACGAGTTTCAAAAACTAAACTCAAGGTTATAAAAAGAGCTGGGTAGAACAAAGAGGTATTTAAGGGGCGAGGTTCCTATAGATAATATTCTATTTACTTGTAACTGTGTAAATCCAGTTATAAAACATAAAAAATTACACCACAACAATTCTGCACTCAGCCAATAACACAACATAACAGCTGGGGATATGTTACTCATGGTTTTGCCTCTGTAATATAAATAAATAAAAACTGTACAATAATGAACAAAAAAATAAATAATAATTAATGAACAGCTAAGTAATTAATATAGAATGAAATAAAATAAATAAATTTGATTGAAGCAGTAGCAAACCCCTTTCATACTAACCTCTTAGTTCTCACAACTGTTTGTAACCTTCACTATCGTTATCATTATCATCGCACTCCGGTTACAGGTACACTCAGTGTCAAAATGTTAGATACGCCCATTGAAATTAAAAAAGCTTTTCATGTTTTATTTATTTTTGATTGATATTATTTTTTTAAGCACAGTTTAAATTATAAATTATGATATTGAAATGGGGACAATCTTCTCAGGCCTTGAGGATTTTAAAAATCCAATGTCAGTAAATATTGGCATTTTATAAGCGTCGAAATAATAGACACACTAGGTTGCTATTTACTATTTTCTTAATCCTCTAGAGTTGAAATGGTTAAAATACCATTTCTACTTTAGTGCAATGTTGAATTTGTTTCAAAATAGACCTAAAAAAACCGTGAGTTATAGGAAAAAATAAGTATTTTCCCGAAGAAGAGCGCCGTTTGATTTATTTACTCCACAAGGACGGGATGAGTTGCAGGGAAATAGCCCGCCGAATCAAGCGGAATTTTTCATCAGTCGCGAAGTTTACTCGGCACGGGGAGACATACAGAACTCGCCGTTCAACTTGGAGGCCCTCTGCTTTGACATTACGAGAGAAACGGACTATTCTTCGAATCGCATCCAACTCTTGTAAAACAGCAAGAGCAATCACTAAGAGAGCTGGAATTCAAACAAAACAAAGGAAAGTCCAAAGATTATTAAAAATGTCAAAAACAATAGTTAGAAAAAAAAATTGAAAAGAAAGCCAGTTTTGAGTACCCGTCACAAAATAGCCCGGATGGCCCTTGCTCGTAATGTGATGTCATGGACTGAGGAGTGGAAGAAGGTTATCTTTAGTAATGAAAAAACAGTCAATCTGGATGGGCCAGGAGGATTTTCGTACTATTTTCATGACTTAAGAAAAGAAGAAAAAAAATTATCCAGACGTCAAACGGGAAGAGGGAAAGTTATGGTTTTGGCATCAATTGGTTACAAAAAGAAAGGGAATTTGGAATTTGTTTGAAATGATATGTCTGAAGGAACACCAATTTTTCAGCAAGATAATGGTAGGGATAACAATTTTTGAAGTGGGTCTAACATTTTGACTCTGAATGTAGATGTGAAACCTCCTCCATAACTACTTTTCTATATCAATTCCTAATACATTCACAAATATATTTATTTATTATTTTAAAGTTCTCATTTATTTATATTTCTTTGGCAAATTCATCGGTAACCTCCCCTCTGCTGTCGTCTGCTTCTGGCTGAGAGCTACGAGCGTCGAGTTATTTTCTATTTTTTTCTGATATCTGTTATATTGTTTGTTGACCTGACTTTAAGGCTATAATCCCACGCTTGACTTGAATATAATAAATAATTTGCTTAAGTTCCATTATTTACAAGAACCTCGCACATAGAAAAACATACACTAGTAAATTTTAAATCTTGACATCGTTAGCAATGATTAAGAGCATCTAAGTTATAATGTTTTAGTGCCTTAGTCAGAAGATTTGTGTTGTATATTTTTCTACCATTGAAAGTAATCTTGGCATTTTAATATTATACATATAATACATATGATAATAAAATATTTTTATTTTATGTATTAGCAGCATTGAATGGTGAGAACTAACTTGACGATTTGCTATTATGATCTATTAATGTTGAAAATAGTAAATCAATATTTTACATATAACATTTATCTCGCTTTCAAAAGTATATTCTCAGCCTAGAGGTTTATATATCATTTCAAGATTCAAGAAGGTTTGGAAAAACTTTGAACACCCGTGTCCAGTACATCAATCACCCTTTCTGTTTTTCTATCAGATATCTTCAGAATCCACAATTATTACTCATTTATTCGATGATATACATAACATTTTTTAATTTATTTATTTATATTACAATCAAGCTCTTTACGAGCTTATTAGGAAATACCTAAAACTAAGAACATCTCCTAAGTTAATGATTCAGAGATTATCAAAAAAATGAGCTTGATTTATTAGTGGTAAATATTAATAATTTGTCCATGAAATAAAATTTTGGAGAAAATTATCTAGAAACTTATTTTCAAGGATCGGCAATTTCCTTGGACCCCTCCTTTTCCCGTGTTTTACGTGGAGCTAGTTCGGTTTTTAACTGGATATTTAGGTAATCAACACTCTATTGCATATATGTGGGAAATTACGTATTTCATTTAGACGTAGAGTAAAATAACACGTTTAATTCTTTCATATCCCGAAAAAATAGTTTTCGTCTATTTTATCAATTTCCTCTACTTTAGGCTATTGAGGCAGTGAAAGGAATCCTCAACAAAGACGCATATTTATTCAATGGAAACCTCGCTGCTAGCTGTGAAAACTCCAAAGAGGACAAACATTGAGCCTCATCTCATTTACATTGCTGATTAGTGGAACAAGGTGAGCTCATTATTGTTTCCGAAATCGAGGCTACACAGTGAGTAGGGTCAAGAAGAATAGACTCTTCGATTAACATACTCCATGTCCCATTCGATCCATGATTAGATTCTTCTGTATTATGTAAAAAAGCTAGGAGCTTGGTTTCTGTAGGTTAATCAGTGATTTCGTTAGGGACTTTGTCCTTGGAGTGGATGGAACGGACGCTCCTAAACGAATGACGCTCCAATTAGACAAAACGGATTAACATGGGACCCCTTGGGGGCGATATGGAAGGTGCGCTCCACCTAGTGCACTTGTTGGCTCTCTCCGATCCATGCAAATTTATGCTAATGGCCGTCCCGAGCCATCGGCAATAATGCAAATAGGCCATAGTCCGCTTCGGGGCTAAATATTGCCTCGCCTCAATATTATCGAATTGGCTAAATATTAAAGCTCGTCTCAGCAAATGTGTGAAATAAAATCTCCCTCTCTCGAGCTTACTTGCTGCCTGTTTGTTTAAGCTGAAAGTCAGCTAATATAATAGTTATAATAAGGTTGAACGGTCCTGGAAGGAAGATGCAATGATAGCGGGTTCACAGCCAGCAGGCAGCCTGAGGATTTTTAAAGTAAAAAGTCTTTGGTTATGCCGTCCTTTATAAGGGACGTAAAATGGAGGTCTCGAGCCTGTGCGGCGTTAAGTACTAGTATCTTAACTATTCGAATAGCATGAACAGTCTTGCAAAAGAAAAAACATCTGTATAATCACTTTCTCAATGATAAATCCAACTTTGTGGATCAAGAATAATTTCGAAGAAATATTGAATATGGGAGGTCAAATATCGTCATCAATTATCCCATAACGACACTTTCTAATTTCTAATTTAATTATTATTAAAAACGGATTATTTTCATTAATTTATTTTATCAATGTTTTGGTTGGATAAGTGTTTTTTTAATTTATTAATTTATTATTTACTCGTTCCTAAATTTTACAAATAGTCATAATTTGAAATATGGTTAATACTATCGCCTTATAACTGTTGATTGGGATAATCTAACAATTCTGCAATAATATAAATAAAAGATGGGAATTGTTAATAGATAAACTATACTAAAATATAATTATTGTATTTATTTGTGTAAAATCCAAGTACTGGATATTTAGTTAGCATTGGTTGAGGTTATGGAACCTTCATATTTATAATAGATCACCTGGTGCTAATAGCTCACAGTCAGAGTAACTTTATTAGTTGGATTTCAACCTGTAATTTAATTTGTAAGTTGGATAATAACTGATTTTATTAATCTGAAAAGATTACATATTAACGTTTTAAAAGATAAACAAGACATATTAATACACTATTTATATAACACAACTAAACAATACAAACCTGAAAAGATTAATTAAATTACAGGTTGAAATCCAACTAATAAAGTTACTCTGACTGTGAGCTATTAGCACCAGGTGATCTATTATAAATATGAAGGTTCCATAACCTCAACCAATGCTAACTAAATATCCAGTACTTGGATTTTACATTTGTATTATTGTGTATGTATGTGAATTATTGTTTGTATTTGTTATTAATACAGGTCCTGGTAAGATAGGTCCTGGACATATCTTTTCTTTTCAAATAAAAATATTTAAAAATTAATAACAAATAAAATACAATAAATTATTATAATTATAATGACGTAAGTCAACAAGATCCAAATTAAAATAATGTTCAAAGAACATTCTTCCCCTTGTATACATCTCAAAAATTGCTAGAACGCGGGCACTTGGGATCAGTGAAAAGAAAGGATATGACCACGATCGGGAGGACTGCTTGATTGGGCCAGGATAGCTCAAATGGTAGAGTTCCAGACTAGCGATCTAGACGACCCGGGTTCGAGTCCCGGTCCTGGACATATCTTTTCTTTCTCGACTATAAATTAATATCTAAATTAAGAATTAAATTGTTAAATCAATTTTCGTAGTTTTGTACTGTCTAAAGCCTGTTTAACAAGTTGTTACGTCGAAATTTCTCCAAAATTATTTTCTTGGGCTTAGGGCTCAAGAATCGTGTTATTTTCGTTGTTAATAAAAGGCAAAGTAAGACACTAACTTGAAAAGGAGTTATTGTTTATGTTACAACTCCATTTCAAGCCAAAAACTTCGAGAATGTACGATTTCGGTTATCTGAAAGCAATCTCTGGACAAAATCCGACTTTACCACTTATTCACGTGTGCTGCAGAAATATGAGTCGCTAACTTCAGAAAGACAAATTGTCCAACTTTTAAGATTTCTATTTTTAAAACTTCTATGATTTCGATTTTTTTTTAACATACAGAAAAAAGCTCTATAAATTATATATTTTGTTAATTCAAAAAATAAATCGACCTTCGTTTTTCTGTAGTACGAAATGCAAGAATTGGGTCAGACATCGACCGACCTAACAGAGCAAGTCATGATGTTGCCTAAGTGCAGGAGTTTGGTTAACTTCGCCGAATTTAGACTATTATCGGAAACTATGGTGCAACTCTCTAAGCTAAGGAGGTGAGTCCCGCTTAAGAAAGTGGCCACAGGTGATAAATTCAGATCTAAATTTATCCGCTACTTGTTGATAGTGGTCGTTAGGAGTAGTTGTTCAATGTATCAAGTCCTTTCTTTACGAGTCCTAAGTACCTGCAGTAACTTCGCTAACATATTAAAGGATCACTCTTAGGCATTCGATATATCTGAGTAAATATCCTACAAGTCTGAAGAAATTTAGCCTTGACCAAACAATATCTCAACAATAAATACATAAAATGTAGGTAGGCTTAGGATTTATTAAATGGAAGTAAAAATACTTGTTTAAGTGGCCCTTCAGAGGGGACGTAATATTTCGGCCCCGAGCCTGTGCACTGTCAACTACTAGCTAATCCCTGTCCTAATTATACCTGAAGAGGAAAAATTTAGAACGTCCTTTATTGCGTAATCCGATTAGCCATCGCAGCATAAAGTAACGCTTAATGAAAAAACAAAAGTATAACAAATAGAGAAATTACTTTTTTCTTCTTCTTTCGCTTCCCCCTATAGTGCCTTTCAGGGTAGAGGAGCGTCCAGCCAGGAGCCGAATCTATCCCGGTCTCTTGCTAGGTTTCTGGGATGTCGGAGATCTTTTCCTCTTTTTCTGCTGAGGCGTTCGATGTACTCGAGATAAGACATCCTTGGGCGTCCTCGAGGTCTTTTTCCATCCGGCATGTAGTCCATCGTCTTGAGAGGGTCTCGGCGATCATTCATCCTGACCACGTGGCCGAACCATTTCAGTTGTCGGATTTCCAGGAGCTCTTTTAGCGGGGAAATCTGCAGTTCCTGACGAATCCTTTCCTTGCGAACACAGTCTCTTTTCGTCTTTCCCGCCACTCTTCGCAAGTATCTCATTTTCTCCATCTCGACGCGGTAACTCTGCTTTCCTGTCTCTCCTCTAATACCCAGCTTTCACCTCTATACAGCAGTATCGGCAGGTACACTGACTTGAAGATGTGAAGTTTGACGTTCCTTTCTACCTCCCGCTTTCCAACAAGAGTATTACAAATGTGGTAGTAGACTGCGTTTGCCCTATTAATTCTATTGGATATCTCCGCGTCCAGCTTCCCAGTCCTGTCTATAACTGTGCCGAGATAAATGAACTCAGTCACCACCTTCATTTCCTCTTCATCGCAGTATATGTGGACTTCTTCCTGCCGCCTACCCACTTGCAGGATCTTACTTTGGTTGGCATTGATCGTCATTCCTTTTTGTCGAAGTCTTCACACGATTCCGTCATCGCTTGTTGCAGCTTTCCGACCGAGTCAGCAATCAGTACTACATCGTCCGCATAGAGAAGAAACTGGACCACAACCGGATACAGATTTCTTCGCCCCAGAAATGTTCTCTCAGTTCTTCTCTTACAGATGGATGGAACAATGAGAGAGATGGCAAGCCATATGGGAGGATTGTCATGCAAATACTAAATAGTGTTAAAACAAGAGTAGATGTATGGTCAATATTGAACTGCAGTAGGCGTAAGAAGGTTGCTCTGGTCCACTTGGGACTGGGACTTGGGTCACACACTCACATATTATAAAAAAAACTGCCATCTCCTACAAATCAATATTGTAACCTCCATTCTTACAGTGAAAATGAATGAAATAGGACTGGCTCTAAATTTATCGAAGTCACTCGGTGACAACGAACTTACGAACGAGCATTCATTATTTAAAAATACGCCGCTGTCTGAATTATAGCTTTTTTGTCTATCATCTACTCTAAATGAATTCATGAATGTATGTTTGTGAGTTATTCATTTTCAATATATTTATCAACTAGTTACCCACTCTGGCTTTACCTATAGTCTGTTATATATTTTTTCCTAGTTGCAGTAGTTTGATGAACTTTTCTTCATCAAAATTTACATTTTTTTAATGTGAAATATTTAAATCTCATTGAAGGGTGCAAGGACAAAACCAACTAAGTTAAAAAAATTAAATATTGAGATAACTATGCTATCTGAATCGTCACAGTCGTTCTTTCAACTTGCCGAGGTACGCACGGGAACAAACAACGCAGTCGCGGGTTATTTAGATATTTTATTTCGTCGTACAGGAGAAACCCTTTCTTTTATAAACCTACTAAATAAAAAAAAAAAATTGAGAATGTATATTAAAAATAAAGAAAATAGGCTTTTCTTTTCAATAAAACATTTATGAATATCATCGGTTCAGTATTTTTGACAATATAAGGTTTCAAATCTCTATTTTTAATTTCCTTAGAAACACACTTTTCTGACTATGTTGGTTTGTCCCTTGCACCTTTCAATTGTACTCCACATTGGGACGAACTGTTTACTGAGGGATTGGTTGAAGAAAAAAAAAATCTAAAAACCGAAAAAGGAAAAATGTGAAATTTAAGGACGGTCAAATAATTATGTGGAATGGTTATAAAACTAAGAGTGGTAAAAGTATAAAAAATCAGACAAAATCTATAAGTATGATGAGTAGTTCGAGTAATGGGATGATCAAAATTATTTGGAAGGTAATTTAAGATATGGTAAGGTAAAAGGGAGTGTATAGCGCTGAGTTGTCGAGGTCCCAGGTTCAAATCTCACTGTGGCGGGGATGTACCCTGTGCCATTTGGAGCGCCTCCTGGGGCGCAACCAGCCTCTATAAAGCTGTTACCCTTAATAGGGTAAAAAAGATAAATAGCCTCCCTGCACATCCGTCATCCTAGAAACAATACAGTCTTTACAACTTATTGAACTTTAGACCCTCTATGAGTTGTAGCTGTACAGTTTTTTTCCCTCAAATAAAAGCTGTCCATGGCGTAAATCGTGATTGTCCATTCAATAATAACATAGCAATTGTCCGTATAAATGGAAAAAAAATCTTGCTATTTCCTAGAATTGGGTTGTAGACTCCCCGCTGCCTATATTGCTCTCACTGCAACTTATCATTTCAGCGTATTCCTATCCCTAATCCGAACCAACGTCTATACGAGTGGGCTCTGTCAACAGCAGAAATCCGTATTTTCATCTTTATAAGGCCAACCTTTCTTCGTTCCCTAGGGTTCAATTTTCTTGCTCAAGAGCCCGACAATGCGGGCTTGGATGGAAACACAATACTTCCATATCCCTCGACCAAAGGATCCACACGTCTTTAGTACTTGGCAAATATGTCTTCCTTATTGACTTCTATGAATGGGTTCGTCGGACACGCTGATTGAATTATTTCAGTTTGTTCCGAAATTGGCAGTAGCATTTATGAAAAAATTTGTTAAAACAATTAAAAATTACACTACATTAGAAAAAAAGAATAACGAGTATAAAGTAACTTTTAATAAGTTTAAAATAAAAATAGAGTGATGAAAGAAAATATTCATTAAATCATAAAAAAAGTTTGTTATTTGTTAATGATTTGTTGTTTTGATTAATAAATTTTCAGACATTTGGATGTTTAAACTGAAATTTCTGCTTATTTATCAGACTAAGATATAGAATATAGAATTACACACTCATTATATTATATATATATATATATATATATATATATATATATATTTATATATATATATATATATATATATATATATATATAATATAATCAATATATATATATATATATATATATATATATATATATATATATATATATATATATATTGATTGAACGTGTTTATTAGGAAAAAATACAAAGAAATATATATACTGTAAAAAATCATTAAAACTTATCTAGAACACTAGAAAATGGGCGATCTGTCTGTCGAGGTCTCTGTTAACAATCTCATTTATTTTTCTTATCTCTAAAGTATAAGTTAATGAATAAATATAAATATATATATACATAAATAAAAACAATTAAAAATTTAATATATGAATTCCATTAAAGCATCCAATAATAATAAAAATAATATCTCAATTCAATAGTTCATACGCCAATATAAGTACATTTCATATTTAAATTATTATAATTCAGTTTTTTTATTTTTTTATTTATTACCTATGCTTCCCTATTTTTGTATTTTACCCCTCAAATCTATGATTATATCAACATCTAGCGATCTATCTATTGGCTAATTTATTTATATATATGAAAGTAATCGCTTAATATGCTATCGTATTGTAATTATGTACAAAGATAGACATACGCCAGTGGTATGTACAGTAGTGGGTCAATATAGGCCATTTGGAGCCTGGTCCTCGTCCCTTTGATCTTCCAAGCTTCTCGAACTAGTTCAAGATGGAATGGAATGGTGGATCTCTTCATCACAGGCTTCTAACGGTCTCTTCGTTGTAATGGATCCTATTCTCATCATAGCCAGTTGTAATATTAATATTTATGACTCATTTGATTTTTTTAAATTTTTTTGTAGCATTACATATAAATTGTTTCTGAATACTAATGTGACTTCTCATAATTAAACGCTTGGAACGGGTATTTATTTAAAGAACTTTATAAAATCAAAACATTTCCCAACGTTGGAGCGTCCCATGAATGCCTTTTTTTTTTTTTAACATATATAATATACGCTTCAGGTATTTACGGTTCAACTGACGAACACACAAAAAACATTAATATTTTCAACTAAAACTATTACAAGTAAGGAAATAGATGGAATATAACACTTCTTAATAGACTTACTGATTAAATACAATATCTAACTATGACCCGTAAGCCCATTGTCTAAAAATCTATGAAAACGGCTAGGAGACAATTATATTATTTCTATACTATGCCGGCCAATTTTATTGAGTATAAATCAGGGAGGCTTACATAAATATATCTTTTCCTATTTAATTAAATTATTTCACAATTACCAGTATTATTATTAAAAGCTGATTATTTTCATTAATTTATTCAATCAATGTTTTGGTTGGATAAGTGTTTTTTAAATTTATTAATTTTTTAGTTACTCGTTCCTAAATGTTACAAATAGTCATAATTTGAAAAATAGTTAACAATATCGCTTTATAACTGTTGATTAGGATAATCTTACACTTCTGCAATAATGTAATTAAAGAATGGGAATTCTTAGTAAACAAATATAATTAAATAAACTCGTCTATAAATTAATATTTAAATTAAGAATTAAATTGTTAAATCAATTTCCGTAGCTTTGTACTGTCTACAGCCCATTTAACAAGTTGTTACGTCACATTTTCTCCAAAATGATTTTCTTGGGTTTAGGGATACGGAATCGTGTTATTTTCGTAGTGAATATGGGGTTAAGTCAGGCATTGGCTAGAAAAGGAGCTTGCCTAACTTCATTGCAAGCCCAAAAACTACGAGAATGACATGATTTTGCTTCTCTTAGTACTGTTAACTCTCTTTGGAAAAATTTATCATAGATATATTGTAGAAATAAAGTAGGCACATTTTTTTATTATTAGCATACACATATTTATAATAACAAGAAAGCTATAAAGATAGTATATTTTAATAAAACTTACCCCTAACTTTGATAACTAATGAAGACACTGGTGACGAGAGAAGGGATTTCAGTTGCGATCGAGGATTATTCGTTTTTGCAAAAACTATAAATATATATATAATTCAATTTTATATGTACGTGTTAATTTATATATCACTATGAATTTCTTTATTTATTTAACGTTAAAGAGTTGTGTTGAAAAGGTCCATGCCGGGTCCGCGCACTAGGATGCTATCGAGTAAGGTGCTAAGTAGAGTAAAAAACATATATTATACGAATTACAATATCACATATCGTTTTAGTATATGATTGCTATCCAAGGGTCGAGGCAGGCACCGACCGCAACGTTCCTGAAAGGAAAAAAGAAACATGTCTATCAGTAAAAGTAAATATAAAGCCAAACATAATGAATAATTATATTTATAATGAGTAATTAATTGATAATTTTTTTTTAAGTTTTAATTTATTAACTCAACATATCCTTCAACTAAGTATATATAGAATTTAAATTTAGGGGTATTGAATTGTTGGATCCATGAATAATATTTTTTTTCTATCATCGTACTTGTATGATATCCTCGATCTGGCGTATAAGACGTGAATAAAATAGCAGCTTCTCAGGTGGAGCATTAAAAAAGAAGAGAACTAGAAAAAGTATAAGGATATAATTTCTATAAAAATCGAATTCATAACTAATTGCACTTTTCTCAACTAAATATCAAGAAAATATTTCGAATTGCATTGCTCTGGAGCTTATATACTTGAGTAGTATGCTCAAGTTTGAATATAATGAATTTTTTCCAAGCATATTCTGGAGCCTTTGATTTTTTATTTCACAAATTATTTGATACATTAAGTGTCTCCACTTAAGTGGAGTTTCGTGGAGGGTGGATTTTCGTAGTGACTATTTCGGATCACCTTACATTTCTATTTTCCTATCTTAT
The DNA here is from genome assembly GCA_964056705.1 of Troilus luridus. Taxonomy (NCBI): domain Eukaryota; kingdom Metazoa; phylum Arthropoda; class Insecta; order Hemiptera; family Pentatomidae; genus Troilus; species Troilus luridus. Next base: position 19,306,970 of record OZ057413.1, read on the forward strand.
CCTGGAGTTTTCTCTGTCTCCAATATTCTTTCGTGCGTTCACTAGAACGTTTCGTATGATCCTCTCTCCAGCTTCTTCCAGATAGCCTTTCTGGTCTTTTTCGTCTTCACGACCATTGGATATTTTTCTCTCTGCTTCCAAATTCACTTCCTTCTAGCACGTGAGACTGTGTAATATTTAACTTTTCAAAAATTCCTTTACTCTTTTAGTCCAAGCTTGTTCAATCTTTGTTTGTTCATTCTGTTTCGATATCCGAGGAATGTCAGCCTCCTTTTCCGCATATTATTCCATTTTCTGGTAGAATTCTTTATTACTTCGTAGATTCCATCCATCTTCAGTATGAACTCCACCCACGATAGTGTAATAATGATACAGATACATGATTTTTTTCAATCCGATCTATCTCCGTATTGGGCTAGCTATAAATTATTGCAAAAAGTGTTTATATTGGTTTATAAATTCAATACAAATCCTTAAGTATCTCAAACACCACTGAATTATATTATCGAGAATCGATACTACCTCATATTCGAAAGAACCAAATAAACAAAAAAGGATCATCTGATCTAAATATTCCTGCCTAAAGATGATAATATTTGGAAGAATATTTCGAAGGTCCATTCCATATGCGAAAGATGCGATTTGCTTTGTAGGAACAATGTATGAAGGGGGAGGTTATTCGAGTATTAATCTCTTTCCCGTTCAAAAGACTCGTGAATAATGAGAAAGGCACTAGAGAAATACTTGTGGTTATGAAGAGCTGTTGACACATAGTCGATGGCTGTCCTGGCTTTGGAGTGCCACTGTCGGAATCCAAACCAGTGTACGGAAAAACAATGACAAACAACTACGGGTGCCAATCTAGTAATAGTTTTTTTTCCCATAACCGCTTCTTACAGTTCTTCAATTTTTTTTCTTTTGCTGTTTCAGCTAAGATATACTATTTTTTTTTATAACTCTACTTCTCTTTTTTTTAAATATAAAAACCCGAGCATTTTTTTTTCTCGCAATAACATAATCAGAAAATGACGAGAAAACCCGTAGAAATGACGAGGGTTATCAAGGAAGTGGCGATTAATTTATCATTAAATAGATAGAAGATAGATAAGATATGATAGGGACCGAACTGGGAATCTATTAGGGCTACAGATCTGCAATTGGCCTCAAATTGTAGAAACTTTGATTTACTTTAAAAATGGTTACTTATGTTTTTTTTCAAAAACGCACCGATTAGGAGATACAGGCCAAAAACTGAGATCTGAAAATTTCAAGGTTTTTCTGCCACCGAAGGTTTCCCTCGTCATTTTTACGGGTTTTCTCATCATAAAAACCTTCTTTGCCCCTTAAAAAAAATTAGCCGAATTGGTCGAGCCGTTCTCGAGTTTTGAGGTTAGCAAGGGAATGGTGATTTATTTTTATTATATAGATATGATAGGATGAATTTATTGTAAATAGATTCAACTATAGAGTTGTCCATTACATACAATCGATTTTTAAATCGCCCTATCAAGAATCTAAGAATCTTATAACTTTTTCAATTTATTCGATATTGGGGCTTATAATTAGGTTACAAAAAATACAATTGATTTTAAGAACGAGCGCTCAAGAATCCATTCATTTTAAGTATTCCGTCTTATTCAATGCGGTATTTTGTGCATGTTTGTCAAAAGGATAAACAAACTACCTATTAAAATTTGTTAATTATTATTATTATTTATTTATTGATATTTACAACTATATAACAAGTAAATAGGCTAAGTAATACATAATGATATAATGACAAGTAGAGAAACTACCCACTGGAAGTAAATTTCTTAATTAATCTTTTTTTTCTTTGAAATGAGATATAATATAAAGTTATCTTTTTAAAGATTAAATTAGTGTTTGTAACCAAAATACAAATTTTCTACATTTAATCCGAAAACAATTTGTTTGTAGGATTTTGTAATTATACTAGTCTAGAGCCAGCCTAGCACTTAAGTTGTGCGTATACAGTATTCCTTAGCGCCGTACAGTGGAGCTGAGTGAGTTAACAGTTTAAATAATTGAGTAACAGTTCTTAGATTAAAAAAATATAAACCTTTAAACTCTAAGGTACATAAGCGATTCTTGATCAAGTTAAAAATAAAATATGCAAGGAGCCTAGACTAAAATACGTATGTTGAAGATGTCGGGATAAATGGGAAAAGGGAACGAAAGAGGTAATTCACAAGCTAATCGCACAATTTTTTATTAATTGTTATTATTTTTAAATATTTTAGTTTCGAAGAGAAAAAATATACCATGGGCGGGATTCGAACCCGGGTCGTCCGCTTCACCATAGCAGTTCCCTAACCAACTGAGCTATCAGGGGTCGCGTCCCAGTCAGGCAAATCCGTTCTCTTCACTTATCCGATATCTCCGTGTTCTCGCTATTTTCGCGATGTTTTTACGGGGAAGAATGTTCATTGAACAATACTCTAATTAGGATTATGTTGACATACGTCAACATATGATTTATAATTTTTCTTTTTTATTAAATGTTATTTTTTTTTAAATTTTTTAGTTTTGATGAGAAAAGACATGCCCTGGCCGGGATTTGACCCCTGGTCGGCAGCTTCACCGTATCAGTGCTCTAACCAAATGAGCTACTAGGAGCTCACTCAGGTATACATCGCAAAAATTGCGAGAACACGGGGATATAGGATGAGTGAAGAGAACGGATTTGCCTGACTAGGTAGATCGATTCTTAATACGAAAACTAAAGAGAATCAACACTTATCAACAAACACGATAAGTTCAAGTCTGGCGGAGAACATATGGAGTACACTCACCAATTCATTCTGAAAATGTGGAGAAAAAAGGACTATCAAGAGTTGGAATACTTGCCTAGTTTATATTATACTAAAGGAAGTATCCACATTTGGGTTTGATAACCACGAAGGACTTAGCATTACTGACATTGGGCGAGGTTGTAATGGGATCCTGCAGAGTGCAGGGTGGAGCTCACGTATGAATGATGCAGAAATGCCTCGCTTGTGCTGATGACGTAACAGTCCTAGTTAATAAAGCAGCAGATATAGTAGATAGCGAAGCGGTGGATAATTAGAATATTTTAGATTTTTTCCCCCGGAAAAAACACGAAATAACCTAGTCTACTAACATTATATCTTATAATAAACGTTGTTAAGGCCAGATGAAATAGTAACCTTATAAAATATTATTAGTTTTAATCATAAAAATTAAATAATTGTTTTCATAAAAGAAAGAGCATTTTACTTATTTTTCACATTTATTTAATATAATAATTTAAACGTTTAATTTCATAATTGTTTAGAATAATTTAATTTAACAGGTAATTTTATTTGGTTTAGATAAGTGTAAAATATTTGTAGTAAGTGTGAAAACATATGTTATAAAAGTGAAGAGAGAAAAACAAAAGAGAGTCGATCGGCTTTTGTTCGCTCCGGCTAGACCGAGCCAGTCAGTGTTGACGCGAGCCCTTAGCCGTGCACATCGTATGCTCTATAGGAGCCCAAACTTGTGTTTTGTTAATTTGAAGACAGTGTTGACGCGAGCCCTTAGCCGTGCACATCGTATGCTCTATAGAAGCCCAAACTTGTGTTTTGTTAATTTGAAGACAGTGTTGACGCGAGCCCTTAGCCGTGCACATCGTATGCTCTCTAGAAGCCCAAAGTTGAATTTTGATACTAATTTGCTGCCCACCTGCAGGTGTAATTAGTTTAAACTAAGTCATCGATTCGACCAATTTGAATTACCCAGTCGATCATCTCAACCTCTATTGTTTCACCATCTTCGCTCGCCCTGCCGACGAAAATCCTCTGTCGTCTCAACATCCAGCTCGCCCTGCCGAGAATCTACCATCTACTGAAAACTACTTCGACAGACAGATAAGAGTTTTCATTATTATATCATTGCAATCAGAAAACCGCATAAACATTCATTATTTTGTAATAGATTTTATTTGTAATTTAATAGAGTTAAATTTACTATCGTAAGATTAAATAATATTTGTTTTCTTTTTGTTATTAATTAGTTGTTGATAATTTAGTTAATATTAGTAACTTCATTTCTCATTATAAAAGCGTTTAAATTGTTCTTTAATTTAATTAATTGTTTTTCATTCTCAAAATTATTAGTTATTTAATTTATGAAAATTGATTTATGTTATTAGTTTAATAAAAGGTTACATTCAAAATGACATGCGATCTGGTATAATTGAATCAGAAATTTATTTTCCTTATCCATTTCGGAGCTCTCATCGAAAGGTCCAATAACTATTTCGAGGTTGCTCAAACATAAAATTTGGTCCTCCGGGCCGGATCGCACGTCATTACTGCCACCGTCTTTAAATTGATAATATAATTTCTCCTTTTCATATTATTTTATTTGTTCTAATTTTATTTTCACTCTTTATAGGTTTTGTCCATTTTTTTTAATTTGATTAAATAATGGCCCCTAAATCAGATCAAAATAAACCCGAAAGTAAATTGTACGTTATTGAAGGCGAACTCGAGGATTTAGCTCAAGACATATCAAAAACGCGAACTATCGGGTCCAATATTTCTACCCGCCCTCAGGATAAAAAATTATTAAATGCGCGTCTATCACGATTAGATAGCACCTTCAATAAATTTTTAGAAAAAATTAATGAAGCTAAATCTCTCGCGAAAATTCTGGACGACGAATCGATAGATCGTTTTGACTCTCTCCGATCCGAAACTCGAGATAATTATTACGAAGCATTGTCTTTTGGAGTCGCTGGGGAGGGTGAAGTTGCAGGCAACCAATCCGGAAGTGGTGACCACAGTCAGCACAGTGTCGAATCTCATATTAAATTGCCATCCATTAACCTTCCCTCTTTTAGTGGTCTTATTTCGAATTGGGTGTCCTTCAAGGACACGTATTTATCATTAATTCACAATAATGCGAATTTGAGCAATATTCAAAAGTTTCATTATCTGAAGTCAGCCTTAAAGGGTCAGGCACTTCAAACCATTTCGACAATAGAATTGACCTCCGAAGGTTACGAACAGGCGTGGGATGCTTTATAAAAGAAATATGATAATAAGCGGATCCAAGCCACACACTACCTAGTCAATATGTTCAATTACAAACCTGGTACCAAATTCGATTCACGTTCCTTAGAAAATTTCTCCGAAGTTGTTTTGGAAAGTGCAGTCGCTTTCCGAAAATTGAATCTTCCGGACCCTTCCGGATTCATATTGTTCACATATTGCTTGAGGCTCCTCGATTCGAAAACTCGCGAGCGATTTGAGACTGAATTTGGATCCAAATCTGAAGTCCCAACTTTCGATGATTTCTCTTCATTTATTCACCGACAATGCTTTCAGCTTCAAGCAGATTCATTAACCTCGAATTTCGGTCATAATACTCAAAGCTCGTCAGTTAGTAGGCCCCAAAATATTGCCAAACATGTTTTTATGTCAACGGGTAGTTCTAGCCCAGAAAATATTTGTCCTCTGTGTCAGGAAAAACACCGTTTATATAGATGTCCTCGTTTTCGCTCCCTAGAGCCCAAAGAACGTTTTAATAAAATAAAGCAACTTAAGGTTTGTTCTAATTGCTTGTCGCCAAACCATTATGTTGGTAAATGCACCTCTCCTAGGTCATGCTACCACTGTAAAAAACGGCATCACTCCCTCTTGCATTTTTCTAAATCAACAAGTAGGTCGACAGGTGGGTCCGATAGTCAATCTTCAGACCGCATTCCCCATTCAGAGAACAACAGTAAGCTAAAAACGAGTGCGTACACCGAAGAAAAATTAGATATTAAAACCGACAAAAACGAATCTCTGAACGGCTCGGTTTTATCCTCGTCCTCCAAAACCGATGTCTCCACCCTTTTGGCGACAGCAATGGCTAGAATAGAAGACAGTAATGGGCAGTTGGTCCCAATTCGTATTTTGATCGATAGTGGGTCACAAAGATCATTTATTTCTTCGGCTTGCGTACGAAGATTAGGACTTGGGACAAGACTTAATTCTCACTCTATGAGGGGTTTTGCGGATAGTCCGATACAGGGAGGGAAGTACGAAACCTCGTGTGTTATAGTGCCTAGAGATCGCAAACAGCCTCGGCTTAAAAGTAACGCTGTAATTATTTCCAAGATTACAGAAAAGGTACCCGTCTGTCCAGTACCGGCCTATATAAATGACCATTTCAAACAATACCCATTGGCGGATAACTCATTTGGGAAACCGGGTCAAATCGATTTCCTTTTAGGAGCCGATTTGTTCGGACATATCTTAATTGGTAAATGCGTGAGACGGGATGGATATCCTATCGCTTTCAAGACTATTTTCGGGTGGGTCATCATGGGACCTATACGCTCTCATTCAACCGTACAAAATACATCCATTTCGCTCTTTTCATCTTGCGACCAATCGCAAGAGAGAGCATTGGACAAACCAACTAAAACATTTCAGGAAATCGAAACGATTGCTCCAGTAGTCGAACCAAATCCTCCAAATGTTAAGGCAGAAAGGCCTTTTAGTTCAACTCATCCTCGGGAGTACCGCGGGCCTTACAAGGTCCAATCAACATTTAAAGCGTTTTCTCCACCATATCTGAGTTGCTCTTATTACACTGAATTACAACAGTTCCCAAAATTAGCGCACCGGATTGACAAAATTGCATTATTGACAGGAAACTGTTCCAAATTGATCGACAACTACCATGTTTTGTCAACCGCTAGTAAGGTTCGATATATTTTACCACATATTTGTATAATTGAAGACAACTCCTACGCAAAACTTCGGTTGGTATTCGACGCATCGTCGCCTATGGAGCTTGGATTTCTAAATGACCATTTCCTGATTGGGCCTAAGTTGCAATTGGATATTAGGCACGCGTACCTTAATTTCTGACGCTTTCGATTTGTTCTGCCCTCGGACTTATGTCAAATGATTTTTCAGGTAGTAGTGAATCACAATGTCCTACCTTACCACCAATTTCTATTTTGCAACGGTACTTCTCAACCGATTTAGGAGTATCAATTGAATAGATTCCGGCCTTCCGGAATAAATTTCGTCCAGGCAGTAGTGCATTCAAATGTCCTACCTTACCAACAATTTTTATATCGTTGCGGTACTTCTCAACCCATTGAGAAGTATCAATTGAATAGACTCCGGCCTTCCGGAATAAATTGCACCCAGCAGCATAATTTCCAAACGGATTCCCCATCCGTTATAATACATGTCCGTTCATCATCGCCATCCATAGATCTCCAAGGGATACTTAGGGTGGGCGGTCACTTTAGCAACAGTCCTTTGCCCAGCAATGCAAGAATTGTAACATTTCTGACTGTAATAAAATCAGTATCACTTCCTCAGTTCCGATATTACAATGGACATTTATCTAATCTCCTGATTGGCCGTTACTCTAGAATGTATCTCCACCCCACTCCCCAACTTTTGCATTCACATCAGGAACGACATGACTGGGTTGTTTGGGATGTTTCAGCTTGTAGAATTATTCCACATAAAATTGTCCACAAATGTAAAGATGGTACGTACCGATATCGTTCGGAGAATTTCGTTCCTCCAATTGCCAATCTCCCTCCGTCGAGATTTGAGCCAGGATGTCCGTATGCCCTTACTAGCGTAGAATAGTGTGGTCGTTTTCTTTTAAAATCGTTTAGCAACCCAATGGCAATAGGCAAAATTCTGACATTTCTACGTTCATAATTGAGCAGCGGAGCAGTATAAAATTTGGAGCGTCACTCACAAACACATTAATATATTGCCTCCCTATCAATTCACACTAGGTTTGTCTCCCGACTATTGTTAAATTAAACTTCTATGCAAATATCTTTCTTTTGAATTTTTGTGCACAGACAAAAATTGGTGGGCGGTGTGTTAAGGCCAGATGAAATAGTAACCTTATAAAATATTATTAGTTTTAATCATAAAAATTAAATAATTGTTTTCATAAAAGAAAGAGCATTTTACTTATTTTTCACATTTATTTAATATAATAATTTAAACGTTTAATTTCATAATTGTTTAGAATAATTTAATTTAACAGGTAATTTTATTTGGTTTAGATAAGTGTAAAATATTTGTAGTAAGTGTGAAAACATATGTTATAAAAGTGAAGAGAGAAAAACAAAAGAGAGTCGATCGGCTTTTGTTCGCTCCGGCTAGACCGAGCCAGTCAGTGTCGACGCGAGCCCTTAGCCGTGCACATTGTATGCTATAGAGGAGCCCAAAGTTGTGTTTTGTGAATTTAAGACAGTGTTCTCTCTTCACTTTTATAACATATGTTTTCACACTTACTACAAATATTTTACACTTATCTAAACCAAATAAAATTACCTGTTAAATTAAATTATTCTAAACAATTATGAAATTAAACGTTTAAATTATTATATTAAATAAATGTGAAAAATAAGTAAAATGCTCTTTCTTTTATGAAAACAATTATTTAATTTTTATGATTAAAACTAATAATATTTTATAAGGTTACTATTTCATCTGGCCTTAACACACGTAAATACCTAATATTGGGCTGATATGAAACTTTTTATTGGAATTTGAACGCAATATTAAAAATATAATAAATAATTACCGGGTTAGCTAAGAGACGTGTAACTTATTTTTTGCTTTATTAAACTTTTCCCAATAATACTTCCATAATTAGTATAGTAGTTTTATTTATGTACGTTATCAGAAAACTTATAAGAAGAGGCGTGAGACAGGGATGCATTCTGTGACCCACATTATTTAATGGTTTCTCGGAGCAATTCTGAGTTTACCATAAATGGCGAAAGGATGAACAATCTGAGTTATGCGCACAACACAGTGCTTCTAGCAGACGGTACTCAAGGCTTTCAGCGTCTCATAGATAACGTACTAGTATCATGCGACAACTATGAAATGAAGATGAATCATAAGAAGACACAAACAATAACCAGTAAAAAGCATCACATTGATATCGCATTCTATGGAATTAACCACCCTCTGAAAAGAAGCGATATATAAATGCTCATAAATATAAACATTATAGATAACTGGGATCACTAAAATTAATTCAGTTTCTTTATGGAGAAGGCAAGAAATAGATTTGGCCAACTCAGAAAGTAGATATGTAGTCTAAATTCTAAGTCTCGAAGACTCGGATTAGAGTACTCAGATGTTACATGTTCTCTGTGTTATCATACAGATCAAATGCATGGGCTCTAAGGGATCTTCAACTAAAGGATTACCAGCATTTGAAATGGGGTGCTATACAATTTATGCTTACCATATTCATGGGTGCACTGTTTCAAAAATTAAAACCATGCCACCTAATACATAGGTTCCTCGACAGATTGAACAACATTAAAAGAAATAAATCGGCACACTTTGGTTCTATGATGCGAAATGAAATGTAACACCTGCTTCAGTTAATCATACAGGGCAAGATTGAATGAAAGAAAGGTCCAGGTCGCAGGGGTCTCTTCTGGTTAAAGAACCTGAGCCAATGGACAGGATTAACTTGTTTCGTGCAGCGTTCAGTGAAATTATATACCGTCATAATCGGCAACATCAAAAGAAGGTAGGTACTTTTAGAAGAGAAGAATGGTAGATATTTATAGGAGTAAAAATCTTGGAATGGTATATTGTTTCTTACTTATGTTTCTGTGGGTTACATTATTATAACATTTTGCGAGTTTCGAAAATTGTCAGATAATTTTATTAAGAGATCACGGACGTCTATTTGGCTTCTAGAATAGCTCTTTTGGGAATTTCTATTTGATCAATAAGAAATCCTTTATCTAATCCTGCTGAAAGATACAGCGGAAGAGATCCTGAAAGCTCCCCTCCTTGGTAATTTATTGTAGGAATTAACATAGGCTCAGGAGGCGTTATTTAGGGAGAGACCGGAGAGAGGACTAAGCTTTGGCTCGGAGAAGGAAGCCTGCCGTGAAGTGGAGCTTGGCTCGGGACCAAGCCACACTCAGGCCGAGTCTTAAATCACTGCTCTAATATCTGGCCACGTGTCCCCGCCTCTCGAATCGATTCTTTATGTATCGACATTATGTATCGACAGCCCCTTCCTTGGGAAAACTTATCGTTACCGAACGATATTCGTGAGTCCCTTTGTCTAGGAAAAAGGCCATTCACTAACCTTTAAATCTTCTCTACAATTTTCTAATGCATTGGGTGTTGTTTCATAAGAAATGCCCGTTTTCAATTGAAAGGTTATGTAGTAAAAAAACCTTATGCAATCAAAATATTTTTAGGTAACTGTTATGCAAGTTGTCGCTTCGAGTTGAGTCGTAAGTTTTAATTTTTCATTCATTTCCCTTTTAATATTTTCCGAAATATTTTTTTTTGAATGAGCTTGATTATGAAAAAGAAACTGTAATTACCGGCAATGTGTATACTTCGGTTTGTCGAAATGATTACTGAAATCAACTCATTACCCACAATTACATTATATTTTTCATATTAAAGCTAACAATCGGAGTTGAGCTTTGGGGCCCTACTAATCCATCCAATTCATCTCGTATCCGTTCCTTACAATCCAAAATCCTTCGTAAAATCCTATGCTCCCTATTATGTCACAAACAAACTCATCCATCATGATCTTAATATCCCTTATGTTACTGATTTGGCCCAAACTAGATACCTATCCTTCCACGACAAGCTCCATACACACTCGAATCCTCTAGTCTCTCAACTTGCTTCCCATACTATTCCTGATAACCCTCCGAGGCGTCTGAAAAGAAGATGGCCTCGAGATCATCTACTACAGAACTTTATTGGAGTGCTGCCGATGGGTAGTTACTCCACATGTGTTTTTCATGTCATAATGTACTTATCAGCAGATTTACTAGTTATAATCATATTATAGTTGTAAATATCAATAAATTAAACTTAAAAAAAAAAGCTAACAATAACTTATATTTTTGGAAAATATTAAAAAAAAAAAAAATAAACTCATCTCGAAGCGACCATAAACGGAATAGATACCATTTCTTTTAACGTGTTATCAAAAATTCTGGGTTGATTAAATATATTTTAAAAATGCGTATTTGACTTGAGAATAACTTTCAAAGTTTACCCTTAAAGAAGTTACCCAAACAGATGGAAATATGTAAACCAAAATCAAATTCTTGCTTTATTTGACTTTGTTTATTTTTAATTCATCTTTCATTTCTCAAAAAATATTTATGGAAGTACATTTGAACATTATAGTTGGGGTCTTGAAATAATCTTCAGCAAAACTGAATACATGTTCATGTATGATCAGGAAGCCCTTGTTGTTGAAGGAAATGTAATAAAAACTGTTGATAATTATAAATATTTTAGCTCTGTAATGGCAGGAACGGAACGTCCGAAAAAGAGATAAGATACATGGACGCTATGAGCTGCTTTAGGAAAATGAGCTACTGGAATAGACTATTAGAGGTAGTATTGAAGCTGTCAGGTATCCAGACCAGAAAAGAGTTTAAGTTACACCTGTACAATAAATTGATGGAGTAAGAAATCATCAAATCATTTTTCCTTTATAACAAACAACAGATAGTCCTGCTTTTTTGGGTGAAGAATATTTTTCAAACATTTTACCCTAAAAAAAGTTGTTTAAATTTTCGAACTGATTGAAATATGTTGCAGATAAGCCTAGCATATAAGTTGTGTGGGTGTGGGAGAACTTCGTAACATAGCTCGTTCAGTTTCTTCAAGTCCGACGTGAAACGTGAGGTCTGGCGTTGTCGTGTAAGAGTATTACGATTAAACGATGTAGGTAATTTTTTCAATATCCCTGCAGTATGATGTGAATGTGATAGTGTAATTTCTTTGTATAAAGGAGAAATGAATTATTCCTACCACTGACCAACCCAAAGGAACCAATGTTTTTTTTAATGCATAGTGTGGGCAGATTGTCCCTCCGTTTTAAATGAAATATCATGTTTCTTGCTTGGGGTCCCGAGTGTCCAAGTTCAAACTCATAAAATAACAGGGAATTCGCTTGTTTCCATGGTCATATTTGATAACATATTTAACAATATTCTTTTAATTGTAATGATGGTAAAAATTACAAATGAGAGGCCAGTTGTGCCTTACGGATGCGAGGCCTGGTCACTGAAAAAAAATTGCAAAAGGATCCTTGAAGTATGGGAAAGGAAACTCCTGCTTAAAATTTTTGGACCCATCAGAGTGGAGCACAAGTGGAGAATCAGGTCCAATAAAGAGGTAGGGGACCTAATAATAATATAAGTCATCCAGCTCAAAAGACTACGATGGTTAGGACATGTGGAGAGGCTGGACCCAATGAGGACTCCAAGAAGGAGGATGTACTAGATACCGAATGGTTCATGATTAAGAGGGAGGCCCCGTTTCAGGTGGCTCAACGATGTGGAGGGTGACCCGAAGGCGATGTGTATAAACCGGACAGAGGAGAATGGCAGAAGAAATGAGCAGAGGCCAAGGTTTTTCAAGACTGCAGAGCCCAGTAATAAATAAATAAAAAATAGATGGTAAATATTATCAGAAAGGAGAGGATTAATAATGGCTCAATGCAACCTGTCAACGTAAACACAATAAACGATAAAAGTCCACTAATTCCACTTTGATTTTTATAAATAATAATTCGGAGACTTCATATGAAATGACCCAATATAACTTTGATGATTGCTATTGCGCATGACGATCCGAAAATTATTTATATTAATTTATAAGCAATTGCATCTTGTGTCTTCAACATTCGGAATTGTGCTCCTTTCGTTGTGTTTTTGACAATTATGTTATTGATAGGAATAAATACATGACTTCTCTTAATATGAATCTACTCAAAATTTTATAGTGACTCTGGATGAAGTAAGCAGCAAAATCAATAAAAGACGTGTTATTAAGAATAATTTATGGTAACAGTATATATTTAAGATTTATATATAATTATTCACATCTTGATGGGCATTACTCACGGAGACATGAACGTGAATAATTCAGATTTGTAACATTGCTATAAAATACTTATTTTGTGGAAAAGAATTTTTTATTTTAAGATAACAAAAAAATATGGTGGGTGTACGAAGTTCTTATAAGATAATAATCTGGTCTGATCATCTCCTTTCGGTGCCTCTCTCCTTAGAGAGAGTCTTATCTCTGCTTATATTTAAGCAAAGTCCCGTTTTTTTTTGTTTTTTTTCATTATTTATCATCTTTAATTTAAAGGTTAGAATTCGATTGATATAAAAATAATTATATTTAATTAATAGGTCGTTTAATAGTTGTGCAATTGATACTAGTAATAACTTTAAACATCAAAATCTAGTTGAACTTTTCGTTTGCACTAGAAGATTCTATTTAAATTGAAAATATTCTATTTAGGTAATCATTATTTGAAGATTCATTGTACAAGACAATACTAAGCACTTACTGTGCTTATTTGTTTATATTGAAATATTAATAACAAAAACAAATTATGATCAAGTGTTGTGATTGCGTCTCTCATACTAGCCAATTGAAGATTTATTTTTCATTAATCTACTAATTTAAGGTATTTACATACAATTTAAAAAAAAAAAAGCTTGGCTTTGTTTTAAATTGAGCTGACTGTGTACTTTTTTGATGTAATGCTCGCTAGCTAAAAATAAGAATTCATTTTTTTAATTTTAAAATATAGAAGTGGCTCAGAAAGTTTGCAACAGCCCTCAACGAACCTTATTACTCAGTTTATTTGACCACAGTTTAAACATAATTATAACATTTATTATTTATCTAATTTTATTATTATATTAATGTCCGCTACTATTACAATTCATAATGTTAATTTGATGATACGAAATAAATTCTTTTAAATCTGAATTTTTTAGTTAAGGCTTGTGTTAAACTTTAACTCTTTTATCTTGTTTCATAAAATAAGTTTTCTCTTTATTTCTTTTTTTGTTTTTTCAAAATTATATTTGGTAGGTACTGAGGTTTATCTAAATATTTATACTAGTATTGGTTTAAACAGATACGCTATGGTTTAAAACGAGATCAAGTATTTAAAAAAACAATGTATTTATTGAAATTTACAACTGTATAAATAATACATCAAGTAAATATAATGAAAGATAAATTATGTCCAGAGACAAAGGCAAGTAGAGAATCTACCCAGTGGTAGTACTCAAATAAAAAGTTCAACTTAAAAGGTAACGAGGCCATCTTCTTGATCAAGTTTTAGAATAAATATTAAGTAGATAAATGTTTAAATTATTGAAATGACCTTTCTAAGCGACAATTCCTCATCATATTTAAGCATTAATGTAATTCCAGAATTTTCTTATAAATTTTCAGCAATAGAGTTATCAATTTAATAGAGATAAGGATGTCTTACTCGCTCCTAATTGACTATTACTGGACGCAATAGATCAATTGACAATTTCTTAGAGATTAGGCCAATTTATGTTTAGATACAGAATGCACTTGCGGTGGCAGCGCTTCCAACTGGGGTCAATAGATGGCGTATAATCCGATCTGATTGAATTAGCGACTGAGGAGGTCCTGCGGTCTGTAAGTCACGTCCTGGTCTGCGGGACCACTTAGCCTATGGAGGATAGTCGCTAATAGACCCAATTGCTCGTCCGAGTTTACTCCATCTTGTATATTTACGAAGACGATGACGAGCAACAAATTATATATTGTATGGCTAAATAAGATTGTAAAAGGCAGAAAAATTATTGGATGTCAACTCTGTGATGTGGACCAAAAACCCCAAAACAAAAAAAAATGATGTTCCACTCATTGATTACGAAAAAGAAAGAAACGAAGTTGTTGGCCGTGGAGATTGACTTCTGGAGACGCTGTTGTGCTATTTCCAGAATTCAGCACGTTCTAATAGAACAATTAGGCAATTGGTTGATCAGGAAAAAACGATCCTCTTCGCAATAGAAACGAGAAGATTGAAATAGTATGGCCACTTAAAAAGAATGGCAGAGGAACGATGGCTAAAAATAATCTTCGAATATTGCCCTATGGAAAGGAGAAAAAGAGGACGACCCAAAAAATGATGGTTGCAGGATGTGAAGGAGAGCATGGCAGCGAGGGGTCTTAGAGAAGGAGACTGGCTGAATCAAGATCTGTGGCGAGACCTTTTAGAGAGGTAAAACCACCAAGCTGTAAAACTTCGTTAATAAAAATATCGCTAAAGAAGTTATTAGGCATCAGAAATCATGATTGAATAAAAATAAACTTGTACTAATACAACCGATGAAAAGTCTGGGGTTGAGCAAACAGTACAGGCTGTACTGTTTTAAGGGCTGTGGTTGTGCAGGGAGATGATTTATCCTATATAACGCTCAACCACCAAGGTTTTTCTCCCGAATAAGGTTACACTTTAGAGGCTAAGTGAGCCCCTGGAGGGTCTCCAGATTCCAAAGGCTCCATCCCAGGGTGTTAATAGATTGAATAACTACCGGATTATCTGCCGCAGCCGGATTTGAACCTGGGACCTTCAGCATAGCGACTCAGCTCTGTTCCCCGTTCCCCATTATGTGGTATAGAAAGAATGGAATTGTGTAATTATCGTCTCTTTTTTATCTTATATAATTTTGTTTAGATAATTGTCGCTCAAGACCATGAAGATGCAGATTAAATGCTACGAAAACTGTAGGAGTCATATGATAGTTGATAGTGATAGTGCCTTAAACTAAACTTCACCAAAACTGAATATTTGACTATATAGGAGGAGTTCGTTGTTGCAGGAAATGTCATAAAACGAGTGGATAATTTTAAATATTTGGGCTCTGTAGTGGAAAAGAATGGAAAAATAAACCAATCGGAAAAATAAACAAAAGGAACAACATGCAAAGCTATTGGTATGGTTAACTCGGTCCTTTGGAGCAACAATATGACGAAAGATACAAAGAAGCTCATGTACAAGTCCATAGTTGAAAGCATATTGCTGTATGGAGCAGAGACATGAACGATAAGCTTTGGTCTAAGAAAAAAGGTACCTGCTACTGAGATGGACTATTGCAGGGAAGCTCCCAGGGTATCCAGACTAGAAAGAAGGACTAATGCCGAAATTAGAGAACGGGTGCAAATTCAACAAAACGTCTTCCAAAATATAGAGAAAACAAAAGATTCGAATGGTATGGTCATCTTAGAAGAATGAAGGAAGAAGGGCTGGCCAATTTAATTTTTAATTGGAGTGCCGAAGGGAGGAAACGGCGAGGAAGACCACGAAACAGATGGATAGAAGGCATTGAGTAAAGTATGCACGGTCATGGTCTGAGGATAGAAGACATACAAGACAGAAAAAAATGGAAACATGAATTAAAAGAAATTTTTGGTAGAAGAAAACCTCAATCTGAGGAAACCCTTAGTGAATTTTTTTAATGCAAACTAACAAAATTTACTTTTCTTGTAGCTCTGCACAACGTGTAAGATATACCTACTTGGAAATTATTTTAGATCCGCTAAATAATAATTAATCTGCGCTATTCCTCTGAGCTACCCCGCTCCCGGTTGTACTTTTGTACCAAGTCTCCTTTAATATTCTTTCAATGGTTGTATCTATGAAGTATCAGTTTTCAGAATATCATCAACACCAACCATCTATAATTCCTTTTTAAACAAACTCGGAATCTTTTCTCATTTCGCGGCCTTTTATCATACAACTTTTAAGGTTTTTATTTTTGTAATCAATTTGAATTAACTGTGATGTTTATTATAAATGCTTACCGAACGATTATAGAAGCGGCTTGTGGTCTAGTGGTTAGCTACTAAGCCCAATATCGTGGGTTCGTAGCCCGGCAGGAGGCCCTAGGATATTTTAAAGGGAGATAAAACCCTTGGTTATGCCGTCCTTCGGAAGGGACGTTAAACGGGGGTCCCGAGCCTGTACGATGTCGGGTACTCGTTAAAAAATTTAAAGCAAAATTTAGAGCTCTCAATGTACCATCGTCCGATTAACCATAGTAGCATAAAGTGACGTTAAATGAACAAACAACTACCGAACGGTAATGGAAATTTGCCCAAACAATGTGAATTGATTCCTTGTTTTGGATTAGTACCTTTACGCGTAAGTTCGATAAAACATCGGAATATTTCATTTCCTTAAATTATTAAAAATAAATAAGTGCAATATGATATGTTGAAAGTAAATTACATTCCATTAGCATGAAAATTCCACAGCTTATAATTTTTAGGAGATGAATATAATTAATGAAATTATTTTTTAATATTTAAAAAAATCATTAGAGCTCTGCCTATCAGATTTTATTTTAAATTAATTTTTATGATAACTGGAAAACGAAATTAAAAATTCCTAAATTGTTGAGGCTGGAGAAGAAATTGAGACCATCAAAGGGACTTTTCCAACATAAACTCATTCCAAATATAATTTTTCTACCCCGTAAAATATTGGTTTAAACTTCAAGAACTGAGAAATGGTCCATGGGACCTTATGGTAGCTATTTCCTGAAATTTCCCACACTACTATTGTGGGAAATCTCCGTATGACTCATTAGCCTCCTACCTAGTCAACACCTTATTGAACGTGAAAGTAGAAGGTTGGTTATACAGTTTATTAACAAAATATAAACACAGACCAGACCTTAGTACTTGTGAGACTGTGGTACTTCTTTGATTTTTTCAAGGTAGTTTTTCATTTAATGTTTTATATTTATGAGTTAATATTAATCAATGATACTTTTAAATTTATAAATATTATTAAAATATTAAGTATTGGTCTTATTATTTTCGAATTTATACATTTATTTGTGTATAATTGTGTTACAAATATGGAATCTCAACCTAGCACATCAAAATTTATAATAAATTTATTACATGAAATTCGCCTCTTATTAGATGACTTGAAGAAAGAAGAAGTTGATTTTTTCGAATCAGATCTTGATGATGGAGCCCACATCGAAAGAGATCACGATACAGCGCCAGAGCTGTAAGACACTGATGATGAAACGAAGGTGGCAAAACAGAAACCAACTTACCGAAGGAATTGACGTTTTATTAGGCATAAAATAAATCACTACTTTTGTTGAAAACGTTGGACAACTTCCAAGAGACAAGTAAGTTTTATATGCCCTACAAAACAAAACAAAAAACATCATTCCTTTGTTACAAAAACAACAAACCCATATGCTTGAAGTGCTCTTAGACACTGTCAATTGTTTAGAATAGTTACAATTTTAATTTTAATCGTAATTTTCATTAATAGTTTTTTAATAGTTTAAAATCAAAATTAAACATATTGTTGTTACCTGAGAAAAAGTTGGTATAGAAATCAAACCAAAACATCCTTATATCAAAAATAAAACTCTACTGTATTATAACAAAAATAAAATAAAATTATACCCTACAACTACTGATAGTATTTACAACTTAAATTAAAATGAGATTCACCAGCAATGACCATAATCCCAAAGGAACTAATAAAAATAATAATTTCAATTTAAAATAATATCCATCATCTATAACCATAATTCTATAAGCGCTAATAATAATTAAAATTTAACATAAGATCTCCCATCTGTTTTGTGATAGAAACGTTACAAAAGAGCAGACAAATAATATATTTAATGGTCAGATTTGATTGGCTCTATCAACAACTGAACTACCATCCGGCTACACCCCAACTCTAGTCAGACTACAGAAACATAGAGTCTCCTACCTTGACTAAGGGTCATCTTCCTTCCGATCGGGCCAAGATCCTGCTCGCCGGGAGTACAATCATAAACATTTTTCCTCTTGTTCCCGGGATGTGCTTCCCCCTAGGGGACAGAGTTGGCCAATATCTTTCTCTTGTGAGAAGAAATCCCTGACTATTTGTTAACCAAGCTTGGCTTGGGAAATAATTTGTAAGCAGGTCTCGACCACAGACTTAACAATACAATATCTTAATATACATTACAATTTCATTTACCTTTCGGTTTAGTTTACTAAATTGTAATTCATTTGTTATAAAGACGCAAGTTTTAAAACATAGTTCTTAATTTTTACATTTCCTGTATTGATCGTATGTGTTTTTTGTTTACTGGAATTCGATAAAGTATCATGTGTTCTTTGATTGTGGGCAGTGAAAGACGGTTCATGTAAGTAATAATGAAAATAAAATGATTATACTTATTCATGATAGAGAGAAAATCGTTGACTGGAAGATCAAATGTAGGATGGAAATAGTTGGGGGTGCAGTCAATGTAAACAACTAATAAGTGAAACTTATTTATTGATAATGCCAAGGAATAAATACAGAAATTCTTCTGTTTTCATTCATTACTTTCTACGTATTTCTTCTGTATTTATTCCCTGGCATGATATATTGGATCAATTTTCTTTCATTTTTACTTATGTAACTCTCCAGGAGTCTATTATCATGCATTTTATATGTTATCTGTATTATACTAAGTTTTCCATACATTTATATCTCATTTTTTATATTTTCACTTTTCATTTTATATCTTTCTGTTTACCTTCTCTTTTTCTTTCTCTTTACATTTCTAGGTACTGTAATGTTTGTTTTATAGTTTATATTTTTTTGTCTGTTTTCTCTCATAGCTCTGAAGATGACCTACAAAGTAGGTCGAAACGTCGGCACTATCAATAAATAAGTCCCACTTATTAGTTGTTTACATTTACTGAACCCCCAACTATTTCCATCCTACAATTATAATTATTATTTTGTTTATAATATTTAAACGAGGTGGTCCGTGGGACCAGGTGTCAGTACTTGCGTAAGGAAAAACTATGTTAGTACTTGAGGGTTAAGTAGTAAAGTATTTTCGGGGTTGAAGTACTTCCTTTACCAGATACACGGGGAATCAATAACCATAGAAGATGTATAAAAAGAAAAAAAAAGAAACGTATAGGCACTGCAAAAGTTCCAAAAGAATAAAAAAATATATTGATGGAAGTTTTCCGTCAGCTGGATCTTATTTATTACAATTTTTCAGGTAAACGGAGTGAACTGAATCCTGAAATATTGGAAACAAAAATGACAACGTACGATGCGATAAATCCAGAAAGCAATTGGAATGATTAACAGAGCCAGGGTTTGCTATTGTACTGCTTACTGGATTCACCTATCTCACCACTGCCTGCTATATTATTTATCTGGATGGTTTAATGTCGTGTTTTAAAAAACTTTTTTTTGTTTATTACATCTTCTAACTGTCAAATCAAATTATTCGTAGTATCTTAACTCGTACCATAGTTAAATTCTGTATTTTATTTTTGATATATTATTATCTGTATATAATTACTGGTTGGGGCGGAGAGATGCCTTAATACTCTATGTCATTAACCCCACTTTGTTTCTGGGGACACCAGCTGGGCTGAAAAGTTCGTAGGCTAACATAGTAAAATAAATTTTTTTGGTAAAATTCTGTTTTATTATTCAACATAGTTCCCTTCGAGTGGGACACAACGATTATAGCGATCATGCAATTTTTCGATACCACTTTTATTGTAGGATTTTTAAATAAGGCTCACCCTCAGCGATTCTCAGCGATTATATCTGAATTAGTGCTAAATTTCTTTCCAGTAAGGATTCTTTTGAGATCACCAAACAGGAAAAAGTCACTGGAGGCCATATCTGGAAAATAAGGTGAAAGGGAAAGCAATTCGTAGCCTAATTCATTCAATTTTGCCATCGTTTTTATTGGCTTGTGACCCGACGCGTTGCCACCACTTTTTCTTCTTCGAATAGGGCCGTTTTTCGTGATTTCATCCTATCGCTGTTGAGGCTCTGGCCTTTAAAAAGCTAATCAGTGAATATTATACCTTGGGCATCCCAGAATAACTGATGCAATAACCTTGCCATCCGACAGTTGCATCTTTCCACGCATTAGATTCGACTTATCGCGAGCAGTCCTCGCACATTGACGGTCGGCTGACTGTCGATTGGACTCTGGAGTGTTGTGATGAAGCCATTTTCACATATCGACGGAAAAATTCTTTTGTTATTACGGTAGAATATCGCTAGACATTGCTCCAAGCCAACGACAGGTTGAAAGGTTTGCTCGATTGTGATCTCGTGCGGCAGCCACTTTGCACACGCTTTGGCTTGTCAAAATTATTATGCATGATATGTTCATAACTTTGATATCTTTAGATTCTCGGCTATCTCGACAAACTTCAATTTAGGGTCATTCATAATTATTTTGTGAACTTTTTTTATATTTTTGTCTTTAAGAGCCTATTTCGGGAGTCCACTGCGTTTGTCTTCGGTGCTGATTTCGCGGTTTTAACTTAGCGAACCACTTTTTAACGGTTGATTTTTCTGGTGTGGACTTTAACCGACTTTAACAGTATCATTTTTTCATGATAAAGCAAAGCTTCAGTGGTACACGAAATTCATTTTTATTTTATTTTATTTTTTTCCATTAACAAATGTTGCCTCTTTTTCTTGGCGTAGGGAATTGGCGGCCCCATCGCCCAGTCACCTGACTGCAATCAGCCACTGTTCCTCCAGGTTGGGGGAAACCCAGCAGGGGTGGGGATAGCCCAGTCACCCTTTCTCCTGGGGGGACATAAATATTCAGGAGACCAGTCGTCCCCAGGATACGGGGCCTCCATCGCTAGACAAAACAAACCTCGACGCTAGGAATGGGATAAGAGGAAGTCAAAGAGGAAGAAGCTTAATTTTCAATGTTATACAGGTATCCATTGAAGGTTAGTACTAACTAAAACTCATATAGATTTAATGACCAATTATATTTCAGCCTACGAACTTTTCAGCCGACCTAGTATACTAAAGACTAGATTACATGGGGTTATATGCACTTTTTTTATTTTCCGTGCGTCATAGGGTAAAAAAGTGCATGTAATCTCAGTTCATTAAAGCTCCTTTCGCCTCAGTTCACACAACGCCGATATCGCTAATCTAAATAAAAATTTCACTGTCAAAATATCGCCAATATTCAAACAAGATTGGATTTTAAAATACCAACTAAAATTTACATGTTATCAAAGAATGAGATTGAACAATATTAGTCGATTATTTTCAGTCTTGATGAAAGTTCATCGGAGTGGTGTATATATTTTAAGTTCATTTCAAAATCCTTTCATTTAAAAAAAATATATATATGTAGGGGAGTGGAGTGGCTCAGTAGTAGAGCACAGAGTTTTCGTGCCGAAATACTTCTTTATCTTAAAAACATATAAAAAGGCTTAGCGAACCCGAATACTCGATGCCGAAACCACTAATTTCTGCTTACAAACTTCTGCCCACGGACCACTACCCAAACCCAAACCCATCACATCACTCTTAACGCAATCTTCCTACCTACGTCTCGGTCTATCCCTCAGACGTTTACCAGATGGCACTGGGCTTATTAACTTTTTAGGAATTCGCTCATTACTAAGCACAACAACTTTACAGGCCCATCATAAACTTCTAGACGCTATCACTTGAATAATATTAACCGGGTGCATGCTTCGCAATTCACAAGGTTTCACCCTTTTTTGGGCCGAATTTTCTGCGCAACATCTTAATTTCGAATACCTTAAGACGTTGTTCATGCCTCAGCGTTAGCGGCAGTGTTTCACACCCGTAAAGAAGTATTGGAAGGATGATGGTTTTATAAATTCTTTTTTTTAGATTTCGGGACAAAAGACGCGAGCTTAGTAATATTGATAACGAATAATAACAAGCGTTTCCTGCCTTTCATCCCGCCTTTATTTCCTCTTGAATTCCTTTTTTTCTAGTACCATAGACCATAAGTACTTAAATTTCTCGACATTTCCAAACTTATTCCCTCCTAAAACCATATCCCCAAAATTTCCCCCCTTTCTCTGTTACTAACCATATACTTAGTCTTAACCGAATTTACTTCCGGCCATATTTCCTTACTTGTGTTTATAAATGTTTCTTATGGGGTATTAAGTTTTATAGTTTCTTCGTACTCCCCCAACAGTACCAAATCGTCCGCAAACCCAAGCACGGATATTTTACTATTCATATTCACATTCAATGCCGGTTCGTCTTATAGTGAATTCAATTGATTCAGCTACATATGAATCAGCAAAATATATTGGCAAGAAAATTGATATATATAACCCCTGAGTACAGCCACGGAAACATCGGCTATCATAAGAGAATATTCAAGTTTTATATGTTTTAGACTGTCTCACTTTAGATACATGGAAAGGAAATTAATAAAAATTATTAAACAACGATTATTATTTTTTTAAAATTGATTATTTTTTTATTAATTATTATTTAAAAATTAAGTCTGACAGGCTAGATTTTGCGGGGGTAATACAGAAATAAAATATAAATGATTTGAAATGAAATCAATAGAAGGTAAAATAAATAATATTAAAGAACCAAGGGGACCAAAATGTCATATTAATGGTTAAATAAAAACTCAAAATATTATAAACGAATAAGCAAAAATATTAATAACTAAAAAATAAAATTAAAAAACAAAACCTGTACCTGTAAGTATTTTGGGTCAGTACGTAGTTCAGACTGTACTGTTTCTTGGACAACGGTTGTGAAGGGAGGTGTCCTAGATTTTTTTTCCAGTGAGTGGGATAGGAAATAGCCAATATCCAAGGACAATACTTATATATTTTTGCTGGTAGTTGTAAATTCGGCCACAATGTTTCTTCCAGCCTTCTCCAGGAACCTTCCATTATCCTTCGTTAGAACTTCAATGAAATCCCTCCTGACACTAAAAGCATCCAGTTTATTTTTCTGAGTATATTTGTTCTTGGCGGCGGAGTGAGGAGAGCTAGTGTATTTTTTGCTCCGTTGCATAATTACAAGCAACTTGGTCGAGATGTAAAGGCTTAATCCTTTAAAAGGAACCCCCCCCCCCCTCGAACCTCTTTTATCTCTTCATTCATAAAGAAAAAAAAAGATAAAGTGAAATTAGATAGAGCGGCAAAGTTTTCATTATCTTTATCTAAAGTATTTTGTAAATGAAAAACCATTTTTCAATCTTTTATTATATTCGTATAATTTTATAAGATAATTCTCGCCTTGAGTTGAACATTGAAGAATATACTAATGTCAATGAGGAAATACTCAAAAACATTCATCAATTATAAATTAGAATGCATTACCGAAAATCCATAAAAACAAAGCTTGAAGTCAATAAAATACTAGAATAAAAAATAATAAAATCGACGTTTCGCCAATTCAGGCAACATCGAGACATAAACCAAAAATAAATCACATTAAAAAACAATAAAGTGCAGCACATATCATATCAAAAGTCCAAACCTGAAAAAAACCTGTACCACTACAACCGGTGAACGGGAGTTCAGTACATGGTAGAGTCTCTCTACTCTATTTTGGATACCCTATTTTTATAATATTTTATAGAGGCTGGGCGGGCCCCAGGAGGGTCCTAGATCCCTACGATCCCTCTCCCGCTGCAAACAGACTAAATAAATGTCATGGCCTGCAGCGGGATTTGAACCAGGATTTCCGGCATGGCAAATCAGTGCTCTAACACTGAGCCACTCCGCTCCCCAAACAGACGCATCAATTAAAGGTGGGAACATATTACCTATCTTATCAACAAGATGACATTTCTTTGCATTAGTTGTCGGAGCAATGTTACTGTCTCTGATGAGCCTATCGATATCGATGTGTGATGTGCTGCACTTTGTTTTCTTTCACGTGTTTCCTTTTTGGTGTTTGGCTTGATAATGCCAAAATTGGTGAAACGTTAGTTTTACCATTGTTTATTCTCAAGGCTTCGCTTTTTGGGATATTTCCTGTTGCACGCTAATTAAAGAATATACTTTTCTAGATTGCTTGTCTTAAAAAATAAAAATTAAAAAAGGGTGTACGATAAAAAGGTACACCACGAGGTGGTGTTTTAAGCACTATTCTATATTCCCTTACACCTTTGATATTTTGGTGCCCCCATGCACCACCTACGCTAACGGTACATCCATCGTTCATTTCTTCTCACAAAGATCCAAACATAGAGTCTATGGCTCTCCAAAATCACTTATTCGATTTAGTAATGTGGTTCCACAAATGACGAATCAAAATAATCCCCTCAAAATCGAGCCTTGATATGACCTATTTGGACGTATGGAGCAGACTTTTTGGGTTCAGCAAACCCGTCCATATACACAAGATACAAATAACAGAGTCCAGAATTCTAAGAAAAATTGTTAATCATCCTTGGTTTATTTTGAAACACAACATACAACTTGAATATTCTCACTGCAAAATCATATATTAACAGCAAATACACAACTCGATGTGTGGAATATCAACACAAAATCACCCGAATTCACTTCTTTCGCTATGCTGTTCCCTGTTACCTGGACTTGCCAGGAAAATTAAAACACCATACCCCAGGAACCTGCTTAAGAATTATTGATCATTTCAAATACTTCATGTTCCTGCAAATCAAAAAGAAAAAAAATACTTATATCAAATTTGCTTCATAGGAAACTGCGAATGCGCTGAATTAAATAAAGGAATACGAAATTTAAAAAAGTTAGTTTACAAGGATTCGTTTATTTAAGTTCACTATTTATTAAGTTGTACTCAGCTGATAAATCGTTAAATGTGAGTGAAGTTGTAGAAATGCTCCCAACTTATCGACAAGAAAGTTTTATTGGTCAACTCTAAAACTCCCGAATGGAAGAAACAACTCTTTATTTCTTAAGAAGTTATTGTACTTATTTCTTATTAATACATTCTATTATATTTCTCTGCCTCTGCCAAAGGCGTCATGAAGTACTTAATACAGCAGAAGCACGTATAACCGGCATTTGTTTACCCAGATCGCTACCTAAGTATTACAAGGTTGTATGTTGTATAAAAATCGGAGATTTGGATATCAGATGTTTCTATATGTTGAAAACTATACATAGATCTTCAAAACGTCAAAAATCGTGACAGAGTATTATCCAAAGACAAAAAATACGAAGGTCGTGAAGATAAAAAAATATGTCGTGAAGATTTTAAATCGGAGTCACATAGTCCACATAGAACATTGTTATTCTACAAATGAACGACTTCGGAAGTAAATGGGTTTATGTTATAACATGCACCTATGTAATCCGTTAAATTTCCGAATGTTTATCCTCAGTACAACCGAAATGAGTAATCCACTAAGAAGAGGGAAAGGGAAAACAAAGAGAATTAAAAAAAAATAATAATTTTAAAGCTTTTTTTTTTATTGATAATCGAGTTCAAGTATGCGAATTATTTTATCACAGGGTCAGTAGGAATAATACCCCTGAAACCCAAATATACCGTTAAAAAGCATGCTTTAGATACGAATAATTTTCGAAATAGTGCCCAAGGAAAACATGAAAAGAAGTATACTACAGATGAAGCAGCAGATCTGGTTCGACAGCATATCAATTTGATTCCCTAAGTTGAGAGTCATCACTTTCGATCTGATACTTGGAGGGAGTTTATCGAAGGTGATTTATCGATTCAAAAAATGTTTGATATATATTTAATCTTCCTGGAACAGGTTTCAGTCCTGTCGAATCACATGATTATCGCAAAATATTTTGCAACGAGTATAACTTTTCTTCCAATAAACCGTCGAAAGAGCTATATGGTCTGTTTGCAGAAAAAACTATAAGCAAAGAAAAGAACATTATATTAAAGCAGCATCAAATTGATAAGAGATCCACTGACGAACTAGTAATGGTATTGCTAGCTCAATAAATATTTTAAAAAAGGTAATAACAGATTTTCCCTTGTTGAAATATTTGGTATTATGGAGTGACAGCTTTGTTCCACAAGACTGCAATAGCTTGATGAGCTCTTCCATTCCTAATGTTCTACAAATGAGTCTAAATTTGGATATAATAGCGATTGAAAGGAGTTTGAGACAATCAGAATATTTCTCTATCTCACTATTGAGAGTATTATTGTAAGTGAATACGAAAAAACATTACAGAATACTTCAACTGAGAGACCATGATAAATGTTCCGCTTTCAAAAGTCGTATCCCTGAAATTCAGTAATTCATTTTATGAAGTCGAGTACCAAATACCCTTTGAATCTCACTAACTGTTGATCTGAGGCAACGAAGTCTGAGAAAACACGCAACACCAGAAAATAAAGGAATACCTCTGATTGATAAAATTAACGACATAATATCTGACCTTCACCAAAATGAGATAGATAATCTGTGGTCCATATATGCCTGTATGTTAGTATCAATAAGTATGCTAGGATTGGATCGACAATTTCAAAAAAATTAGTTTTGGCAAAATATATAAAGATTTGAATAGAAAGTAAACTTATGCACAGTTATATAATGGCTCTATGCTACATTGTCATAATTATTGCTCTCATTCTGGAGTAACAAAGTTCTATGTAACTTTATTTCTTCAATAAATATTATAATTCATTCATTTTTCATTTACAGATTTTATGGGATTCTTTTTCTCCTTACCAACGTCACCCAAATAGCCAACTGCCATACGACGTTGAACACACCGGTTCTCGTCCGATCACCGAAGTTAAGCAACGTCGGGTGTGGTTAGTACTTGGATGGGTGACCGCCAAACCGCGTGTGTTGGCATCTCTTTAAACTTACCAATTAATCAAATAAATATATCTGGGTGTATGGAAGTATTAGTATCCAATGCCCCCCCCAAAAAAAAAGTCACCCGAATTATTTGAAATAAAACTATAACATTCCATCAGCTTATCCGTTTCTCAGAATCTTTGACATAGTTTTTCTCATTTTCGTTTATGTGTATCATAGAACTTTGTAATACTAAGGTAGCGCAACGTCAAAATAATTTTATTATTAACTATTTCATAATTTAATTACTATTATAATTATTTTTCCGCAAACTTAATTAGTTTCAGTAGTTACGATCTCATCATAAAAAATAGTTTCGACCAAAAGGTCACTGGAGAGATTACGCTACTCACGTAGTCTCTTGTTAAAAAAAGTAATTGGCTTTGTTACTTCTGTTATAAATGGTCGTTTAAATAAATTAAACCATCTATCTAAAAGTATATACGAGTTAATATTAAAATACTTTTCGTTTTATACAATCCCAGTCCCTGTCTAGGATTTTACGTGTGGCTCTACTGTATTATGTAGTACTCTCAAGCAAAATCGTACACATTGAAGAGTTTCTTGGTAGTATACAAGGTGTTTCAGTGTTTATTTGCCAAACCGAAAATTGGAACTAAGCATCTCAAAACAAGAGAAAAAATTCCTTACCACCTCAACTCAATGCGGACAAAGTTTTGGAATTTCTTAACAATAATTACTATGATTTAGTTGAAGATATTCCACTACAATAGAAAAGGAACATGTGGTTTTAACTAGATGTTACTCCTGCACATTACGGAAGAGTTCTACGACAATAGCCAAATGTTAATTATCCCAATCAATGGATTGGCCGTGCAGGACCAGTGGTTTGGCCTGCACGCTCTCCAGACCTGAAACCAATGGATTTTTTTGTTTGGGATGAAATCAAACAAAAGCCTATGCAAACCCGGCCAATTACCTTAATTCTTTACGAAGAAGGATAATTGATCCTTGTAAAAAAAGTGCCGTTCTGTCACTACTGCCGTTGAAGGAAGATGCCTGTCTTAATACTCAAGGATATCATTTTGAACTACATTTAATATGAATAATAATGTTTATATTTAATAAATAAAGTAGCTTTGGGAAGGAATAGAATAAGTTTTATTTATTTGCTATGTCTAAATAATTCATAACAACGAAAATCTGTAGTTGTGAATATCTCCTAAACAAATAGTTTGCGGACATACCTCCATTGGACTTTTTTCTTGTTTTGAGATCCTTAGTTCATATTTCATTCGAGAGTTCATATTATTTCACATTGGACAGTTTAGTATGGGAACCCCATGTATTCGCAATGTAGAGGTATATGTGATAATACAGAGCGAGATCAGTGGAAGCAGGTGACTGCAGAGCACTAATGGGCACATAAACTATGATTGGCTAGTTGAGGCTTAGTGGGTATGATGAATATTGTGGAAGTGATGTTGATGACGCGTAATTTTAGACAGGAAATTACAATAACAAAAATTTATTTTCGATGATCTGTATCACCAAAAATATTTTTTGGAATTTTAGAACAGAAATGAATATTAAAAAAATTAAGGAAGAAAATGGTCCGGGTTGAGGTCAGAAAAAATTATATTAAAGAGGGTTGAACTATTTATTTGAAAGCCAACGTTTCGACCCACATTGCAGGTCCTCTTCAGGACTTATAATGGGGTCTAGGATTTAAAAAAATTGTCTACTGAATTTGGCCTCTATTTCGAAAATAAACAGTTATTCCATTAATAAATATAAAATAATAGTATAGTATAATTGTCTAAAAAAAAGGTGAAGTTGGGAGTTAAATAACAAAAGAGCCCTGAAAGTTCTCTTTAAGTAGTTTTTGACGTATGGCGATCCATGGAACGCTAAAAGCCAATACGGTATATCGAAAGGGAAAGGGGTTGTCCCGGGAACATCTCGGGTGGGTGATATGAATGAGAAGCAAGTTGTGGAATGGAATCCTTCTTAGGGTGTCACGAACAGAATGTGAGAAAAGTGGGTGCGAATTGTTGAGGTGAAAACTGATGGAATTAGAGACGGGATGAGTGAGGGAGGCTTGCTGTGGATCGACAGGTGTAAATATCAGCCTCTACCATACCAGTCCTTCTCAACACATCCTATTTCATACCAGCACTATATTAAGGCAACGAAACATCTTTTTAGCCCATTTTACACACTATTTGGAGTTATCACTAACACTCCTGGTGGAAATGCTGAGAAAAAATTAAGAGTTTTTGAGTGTATAATTGTTTTCATTGATGTAACCTCAATGTTACCTCATTCATTCCAAACAGTTTACTTAACACCACTTCTTGCTCCTATGGCTAATCGAACGATGCTATAAGTTTGCCTATTCAGGTTTAATTAGCATAGGTATTTTTTACGAGTACCTGACATTGTACAGGCCCACGTTTAACTTTCATTCCGAAGGATGGGATAACCAAGGATTTTTTACTCTCTTTAATAAATCCTAGGTCCACCTGCCGGGCTACGGACTCGCGATCTTGCGTAGGTTGTTATGCTAACCTCTAGACCACAGGTCAAAATTACTGTTGTGACCATGAAAGAAATGGGTAAATATATCTTTATCACTCTTCAAAACTGTATCAACTTAGCATCAGAGCTCCTGCCCCCCTGTATCGTTTAACAACATCCCTATAAGTCCTGTAGAACAGATCCGGTACTTAGGACTACACCTTGACAAACGCTTAACTTGGAATCCTCATACTAGACTGAAACGACAAGAAACAGCTCGCCGTTTCAGGCTACTTCAGCATTTACTAGATAAACGTTCTAAGCTCCCAATTAACTACAAGAGACTCATTTACATGACAATCATTAGACCCATCTGGAATAGAGCTTTGGGGCTCCACTAAGCCATCGAATTCCTCTCGTATCCAATCCCTACAATCCAAAATCCTTCGTAAAATCCTCAATGCTCCTTATTTTGTTAAGAATAAAGTCATCCATAACGACCTTAATGTCCCATTTGTTGCTGATTTAGCCCGAACCCGGTATATATCCTTTCATAACAAACTTGATTCCCACTCAAACCCTCTAGTTTCAAACCTAGCTTCCTCTTCGATTCCCGATAATCCTCCGAGGCGTCTGAAAAGAAGATGGCCTCGTGACCTTCTAAACTGAACTTTTTAATTTGAGTACTACCACTGGGTAGTTTCTCTACTTGTCTTCTCATGTCAATGTATTCACTCATTATATTTACTAGATGTATTTTGTATACAGTTGTAAATTTCAAAAAATAAATTAAAAAAAAAAAAAAAAGCTTCAGAGCTTGTCTGCCAGAATGCACTTGTGTCACTCTTAGTGTCCCAATCCTATTGCAAGTTCACTAATAATTTGTCCCGTTTTTCCTAAAATGTATAAATTTTACTTATATCACTTTAGAGTTACTACTTCGATATATATATATATATATATATATATATATATATATATATATATATATATATATATATATATATACATATATGCATACATTCTAATTTATGTTTGTTTTGCTCAATAAACAGGTACTAATATAACTAGTGATAACTGAGAGTATATTAATTCTATCAGTAACAACCAATTAAATATATAGACACATTTATGAAATTTAAACTACTAAGCTAGAAATTATTATCAGTCAAGTAACTAACTAATCCAGGTATTGCATCTCAAACTCTCAATTCCTTATCACTGACCTTGAAGAATGGTGTCAAAAATGGAGTGAAAATAAATTCTTGGAAATCTCCTCAAATCACTTTTACCCTTCGTCGGAAAGCAATGACTTCCTGCCCTCCAGTATCCTTCAATATACTAAAGACTCCTGTAGAACGAATCCGATACTTCGGACTACATCTTGACAAACGTTTAACTTGAAATCCTTATACTTGACTTAAAATACAAGTAACCGTTCGCTGTTTCAGGCTTTTTCAATATTTACTAGATTAACCCTCTAAGTTCCCAATTAATCAAAAAAGACTCATCTTCATGACTATTGTAAGAACTTTTTAGACTTACGGTATAGAGCTTTTGGGCTATACTAAGCTGTCGCATTCCTCTCGTATCTGATCCATATAATATATACTTATTCATATAATATATATATTATATCCATATAATACAATCCTCGTCAAATCCACAATGCTACTTACTTGGTTACGAATATAGTCATAATGAACTTAAACCCATTAGTTTGTAACATAGCTACCTTATTTAATTCCCGATAATCCTCCGAAGCGTCTGAAAAGAAGATTTAACACAAGGTAGTTTCTCTACTTTCTTTTATCCATGTCATCAATTATTATATTCACTTGTTGTATTGTTATAATACAGTTGTAAATTCCCATCAATATTTTTTTTTTATTGTATCATATCAGGATTTTTTTACTATACAGGGACAAAAAAAAAGTTTTAACTTATTATTCAATTATTCATACTTATGCAGATGAAAGTTTTTTAAAAATAATTCCTTCAAGTTGAACTCTAACCCGGAGGTGGAGTATATTAAAAAATAGATCGAGTCTTGGGCGCATAAAACTATTTCTTAGTGTTCCTCAGGGAACTGTCTTGGCTCCATAATTTATTCCCGAGGCTTGTAGATTTTTTAAAAGGGAATAGGGCTTTCTCCGAAGAGGATCTTGGGAATTTTTCACGGAGGGCCCGAGGAGAATCGCTTATTTATTGTCTTCGGGTTATTCTCAGCTCTGTTCAAATAACCTAGTCGTTCACGAGCGAAAGCGAAATGCTATATCGATCAATACCCTGCCAAATATAGCTGCAATTCACTGTAATGATGATCTGTGAAATATATGATCTCGATGGTCGAGATTAACAAATGCACAGTAACATACGATACAATGGTTTTTAAAGTGTAGCCAAAGAAAGATGCCTTTACAATATTCTAATTACTTAATGTAATTAAAATTAAAAAAACCTATTATTTTATTTTATTCCTTATTGATGATTGTATAAATGATTTATTTTTTCATCTGTTGATATTGGAAACAGTAACTGTCAGCCTTTACTCCTGATGTTGTTTATGTATTATAAGTAACAAAACAAATGACCAGAATTTTGCTGTTATAATCCTATTTTTTATGTATCTACCATTATGATATTTAATCTGTTAACAGCAGGGAATGGATTCTGTGGAACATGGAGATCCTACTGGGGCTCACTCTGCCTCTGTAAAGTAGGTACCCTTAACTACTTATGCGTTTTCCCCTAAACAGTGCAGTCTTTACCCCTTACTGAACCTAAGACCAAAACACTTCATGTCTTTTTACCTACAGAAGTCTACATCGTATCTCTTGTTTCCATTATGTACAGAGCAAGTATAGTATGCTTATAAAGAATGATATCATATTACAGCTTGATTCTTTACATTCACATAATGTATATAAGATGAATATTCATAGACCGCGAAAAGATGGCGGATACATCCAAAAAGGATGTAGAAAAAAGCGAATACAGAAAAAGGATATGGAAGTATGAAAGTATACATGCTTCTTTAAAAAAATAGAGAATACCAAGAAAAAAAATCCTCTCTCCCATCTTCTTCCTCCACTCTTCCGTCCATTTCTCACTTTCCTTCCTCTTTCTTCCCGCCAGAAGGACTTTTATGTTTCTCACCATATCCCCCCCCCTCTCTATCATGGAAGTCCTTCTCTTTGATACCCATTCTCTCCACTTCCTCCTACATTTGTTCTTGTAACCCTTTTCTTTAGTTTCATAACTCCATCAAATATTAGTTTGTTCGTCCTTTCCTGGTTCATTCTCTTTATTATTAAGAATTACACGTATGAATAAGGACGGTGTGGGGGTGAAACCTCTTCATATAGATAATGAATGGCATTAATGCCAATTGTTTAATAAAATAGTTTTGTAACAAGGAAGTTTCATCAATGCTTTCGTGTTGCCAGCAATGTAAACTTCCTTATCCTCCTTTGTTCTTTTATGTGTATATATTTTAGCTCTAAGATTAGGGGAGAGAGAAGGTAGGAGAGTGGAGAGATGTAGTCCATAGGCAATAAGTTATAATGATAGTCAATAGTCAATACGTCATCTAGTTAGTTCATAAGAATATCTCTTGTATATCAATATAATATCCTTTAAATATCTCAGTATATTTCTTATTAATCGTCCACCGTTTGATATCTGGCGCCCGAACAGGGGCGTTTGATAAATATATGAGTGATAAGTTCAAAACTCGTCATGTATTGACTTTTTTTATCATTATAATAATTATAATGCTCCATCTAATTAACTAAAGTAAGGTTTGGAAATAGACTATGTTTGTTAGTGCCTAGACAAAAACAGATATATAACCTGTAATATTGTTAATATGCAGGGGTGTAGTTAGTACTAAGTGGGTTAAAGAAAGCTTTAGGGAAGAGTGGAGATAAATGAGAATGATGGATGAGAGTCAAGCTTAGCTCAGTATAAATGGTTAGGAGCTGCCATCTTGGCCTTAGAGCGAGCGAATAGTGGATAGTGGATAGTGGATAGTCTACTGCATATAAATAGC
The DNA here is from genome assembly GCA_964056705.1 of Troilus luridus. Lineage (NCBI taxonomy): Eukaryota > Metazoa > Arthropoda > Insecta > Hemiptera > Pentatomidae > Troilus > Troilus luridus. The sequence goes on from OZ057413.1 coordinate 19,340,995, forward strand.
CTCTAATAACCTGCTACTATCTTTGTAGTTGTTCTTCTGATTTTTTAAATAATCTAGATGGATAACTATTTAAACATTTAAGGTTTTTAAAAATTATTTAAAAAGTTAATAGAATGAATGATACATAATGTCATGGGATAAAGACAAGTAGAGAAACTGCCCAGTAGTAGTACTCATATAACAAATTCAACTTAGAAGGCCATCTTATTTACAGGCGAAGCAGAGAAATATCGGGAATTGAAGAGGTTGGAAACTTATGAGCTAGAGGGGGGGGGGGGGATAAACTTTGTCATGTAAGGATTGGTATCGGGTTTGAGCAAAATCAGCTACAAGTGGCACATTGTAGTCATTATGGATGACTTTATTTCTAACGAAGTAATGACCACTAAGGATTCTGGATTGTAAGGATTGGATACGAGAGAAATTCGATAGAGCTCCAAAGCTCTACTCCTGAATTGGCGAAACGTTGATTAGGGAGTTATTTTCTGATGTATTAGAGGCTTTGTGGTAGAGTTTTTCCAATTGTTTACCAGCAATGTTGTATGATATATAATTATGTGCTCTCATTTTATTATTTTAAAAAAAAGCTTGTACCATCACTTAAGTTTGGTCTAGTTTTTTACTCTGAGCTACTCCGCTCCCTTTAGTTTATTATAAAAGGAGGAAAAAGTTAATAAAGAATAAGGAGGGATGGAACCTACTTGTCCAGCGGAAAAAGGGTCAAAGCAATTTTCTCTGATTTTACGGCATTAATTAATTAGCATTAATTAAGTAAGGATCTTTATCCTCGAGCATTCAGCCCTTTCTCTGAGGGCTCCTTCTGGCTCCGGTTTAGAATATTAACGCCAGTACGGCTAAACCCGAATGAAACTTTCAATAATTTTAATTTTACATCGGTGAATTGTTAATCTCGATGCAGTCCTTCTACAGCTTTGCGTCACTTCTTCCATATATAATAAATAGCTAGTAGCCTCAGCTTGATGCAGCAACCGGATCAGAGAGCACCATATGCAGTCTAATTGGAGAAAATATTTGTCGGTTGCTTATTTTTTAGAGGTTCACAACTTTAAATTGAATATAACAGAGACAAATATTTTTAATATCAATGAAATAAGGCAACATTTAAATAATTATTTTTTTAAGTCTGAAAAAAAGGCTTTGTTAAAAAAAATGTTTTTTTTTATGTATGTTAGCATATTTCAAGATGGTTAAAAAGTAGGGAACTTATCCGTTGAATAGATATAAGGCCAAACAATTTTTTATTAACGTAGATCGTTCGTCAGATGTCAAACATTGTCAATATCATCTTTCCAACTCAAAATTTAACATAAAACAATCCCCTAAAGTTTTATTTGTCCTTTTTAAATGAGTTGTTTTATGAAATGATGAAAGTATTGTTGAAAGATAATTTTATGCCATTCATGTTGTAATATGATTTCGGTCATGTGGCTGCCGCTGTTGGCGTGTAAATTGCGCATTCTGGGTATCCAGCATTCACACCCTGTTTGCAGCTATTGCGGTCCTATTTCACCAATAACTTGAAGAATGTTGTATCCCAAGTGTTGGATCGTCTATAGCTTATCTGTATAGATAAGTGTCTTAGCATATGCACAAAGAAAAATAACAATTTCGGAGGTCATTCAACACAACCATCACGTGGAACTAATCGATCAACAAATGTTTCTTTGTGCATCCTGGGACGTGTGGCATATGGCTCCGTCCTGCTGGAACCACATATCAACAAGCATGTTAACCAGGATCCTAACATATATTTCCCACACATTGGATTCTTAAATTACAGGAAAACAACATCGAGTTGTTTGATTTTGATCTTCTCAATGCTACGTTGTACAAAGTTATTGCTCTTTCGTTGATCACTTTCGGCTCCTGTTTAAACAAGATCCCTTTTTTTGTTTTTGTTTTTAATTTATAAAATATAGACTGGTTGCCTTTTAGTTAGCGATTCATTTATGTATATATGTCAGTCGATTTAAATAATTATTTTTTTAAGTCTGAAAAAAAGGCTTTGTTAAAAAAAATGTTTTTTTTTATGTATGTTAGCATATTTCAAGATGGTTAAAAAGTAGGGAACTTATCCGTTGAATAGATATAAGGCCAAACAATTTTTTATTAACGTAAATCGTTCGTGTGATATCAAACATTGTCAATATCATCTTTCCAACTCAAAATTTAACATAAAACAATCCCCTAAAGTTTTATTTGTCCTTTTTAAATGAGTTGTTTTATGAAATGATGAAAGTATTGTTTATTTTTACAATGGATAATGAAGCTAAAAATAAAACAGTTCATTAACATTTATGTAAATACAAAAGCATGGCATGAATAATATAACTTTTTACTAATTATTATTCCAATTACATTATTGACATTTTTTATTGATCTTGTGCAGTCCATCATATGTTTTAATAAATAAACTACACTTTAAAATTAAAAAAGAAATATACCATGGGAAGTTAAGCATTAGAAATAGGTCAGATGGAGCAAAATAACCTGACCCATAACCTACAAATAGATTAGATGATAAATAAAATTTTCCAATTAATACTTAAATAATATTTCATGTTTTTAAATTAATAATTTAATTGTTTGAATGGAAACATTTAAATAAATACCATATTTGTCTATAATAGTTTGTTTTTGTTTTTTTTTAGAGTACATTTGTTGATATATTTATATTCATAAATGAATTTAATTTGATCTAGTATTACAGAGATAAAAGTTTGGTTTTTAATGTAATATATATTATATATTTGACCATGGAAGAAAGTTGAGTTCCAGGAGTTTATATATATTTGACTTTTTAATTTGTTCGACCTCAAGGTATCTATGCTTATTGTTATATGTTATTTTTGACAAATTGTTTTATTATTGTATTTTAGTGGACTTTTATTGTTTTACAGTAATGATTGGACTTGTAAATTTAAAGGAGGTTGTGTGAAGAACTACTAAAATTGAAAATGACAAATAAATTGTCGAAACGTTTTTTAACCTTTTGTCAATTTTTTAACAACAATTGTTGACTGGAATAAGGTTTTTTCTCCATTATTAAATTATATAGATCAAGAAGATAAGTCCAGTGTATAAGAAATATCTTATAAAGAAAATAAATAAACTACTTGAAATTTCATATAATTATTGCTCGGAATGCCAGAACATGAGAAGACCAGCCTATAATTAAATTAGTAGATCAAAAAAGATATATTTATTCCAAAGTTTTGAATACTTTGTACTTCTATCGGCAGTCCTCATGACTGCCTATTCCAAATGAAGTGCCATGAAATAAGAACATAAACGGTAATCGGTAATTCCTCTTTTGTAGGCTAATTTCCATTATCTGCGTAATCTCCGAATTGAATACTTGTGGAAGGTCCAATAATCTGCTACTGGTTAATGCAGGTTCCGTTCTAATTGAGCCGAACTAGATCCGATGGCGATACGGGAAAATACGCGCCATCATTCCCGATCGGATTGCGCTCATTAATTATTCTCTTTTTGGTATTTAGTGATGTGCCGGATAGCGCGGGGCAGTGCTCAACAGGAAGAGTTGATCTGTTACGTGTTAGGAATCGATCACTTGATGGGATTTCGCAAATCGAGTTTGAAACGGTTATTGAAATTATTAAATGGAACTTACAGAACAGGAAACCAGAAAATGTCCATTCTACTCTTTCCAATAGTTTCAAATATAGGTACTTTCCTCTTATACGGTTGTCATCCTTTATAAGGAATGGGGTTATAGCTTACATAGCAATCTTTTAACCTTTCGACATTTGTTAGCATGTGTTTATGTCTTATGTTTACGGTATTTTTGGTACTTCGTTTATAAAATTAATTAAATATAATGAAAATGTAGGATCCTACGAAAAAGGAGATCGAAGCGGTTTCATTCTTCACCTGCGTATCGTACCATGTGTTATAATAAAAATAACTATAACACAAGAGGGGTATAGGCGAAAATCCAATGAAGAAATATACAAAAATTTGGAAGATCTTGAAACAGTCATCAGGACCAGGAGACTGAGGTTCTACGGCCACATGGTAAGAATGAACAATGGGAGGCTGAACAAAAAAATCTTTGATAAAGTATTAAGCTACAAGGGTATAGGTGGATATGTGAAGCAAATAAAAGAGGAGCTGGATAGGCTGAAAATCAAGGATAAAGACTGCTTGGACAGAGAGCTTTTCGGGAAAAAACTAAAAGAAGTTGGGGTTCTTGCGGGAAGGAAGAAGAGACGAGGGAGAAAATGGACTAAGGAGGAGCGAGAGGAACAGTCTAGGAAGATGAGAGAGTATTGGAGTAGACGGAATGCGGAGAGTGTGATGAAGAGTTAAGTGATATTCGCGTTGTCCTTGCTGGACGATCCGTGAAAAAAAAACAAAAAAAAACTATATATTTGGACAATGAGCAAATCACCGTTTGCAAGAAATAGGTCGCTGAGGTAGAATGGTTTGCCCATAGGGTCATGGTGGGTGAAGAAATGCCAAAGGGGGTCTAAGACTCTACCTTCGAAAAGGGCTTCCTAAAAAGATCCCGAAGAGGAAGGAGCAAGAACACGGAAAGAGGCCGGCGAACGATGGCGCTGGAGAGTCCGAAGGCGGCCAGGCCGAGACCTTACCTTTAGATTAATCTACCCCCGTTTTCACAGATAAATCGTAATTCAAGTTCTGTATGGACTTTATGGCAATCCTCTATTACATCTGAATCATTATGACCACTCTCATCCCTGAAAACAATAGGAGGAGACCAAAAAGAACGTGGATGAGGGATTTGTTATCATAGGAAATTCTTCTGCTACTGTTCTTCTTCATGCCTGTTATGCCATTCTATTACATTTTTAGTGTCAGCCAATCTGCTGATTGTAATAGTTTTTTTAATTGACAGGTGGGGATGAAAATAAAAAGAGAAAAAATAAATACGTGGAATAAATAAGTAAGAAACGTATTTTGATATATCTATTTTTATTTTGATAGATGTATAAAAACAAATAAAATTAATTTTAAAAAAATTAATTTATTCATTGAAAGTTACAACTGTATTATAACATTACAAGTAAATGGCAGGAATGACACATAGAGGCATGGAAAAAGACAAGTAGAGATACTACCAAGCGGTAGTACTCAAATAACAATTTCAACATGTAAAATTAAATATATTTCTTATCCGCATTTTTTTAAAAATTTACTTATTGATATTTACAACTGTATTACAATAATACATCCAGTAAATAGGCTATGTGATACATAATGACATGAGTTAATGGCAAGTAGAGAAACTACCCACTGGCAGTACTCTAATCACTAGTTCAACTAAGAAGGTCACGTGGCCATCTTCTTTTCAGACGCCTCGGAGGGTTATCGGGAATTGGAGAGGAAGCTAGGTTTGAAACTAGAGGGTTTGAGTGGGAATGAAGTTTGTTATGAAAGGATAGATACCGGGTTTGGGCCAAATCAGCAACAAATGGGACATTAATGTCGTTATGGATGACTTTATTCTTAACATAATAAGGAGCGTTGAGGATTTAACGAAGGATTTTGGATTGTAGGGATTGGGTACGAGAGGAATTCGATGGCTTATTGGAGCCCCAAAGCTATACTCCGTAATTCCAACTAGGTCGTATGATGGTCATGTAGATGAGTCTTTTGTAGTTGATTGGGAGGTTAGAGCGTTTGTCTAGTAAGTGTTGAAGTAGGCTGAAACGTCGAGCGGTTTCTTGTCTTTTCCATCTAGTATGAGGATTCCAGGTTAACCGCTTGTCGAAATGCAACCCTAAGTATCGGATCTGTTCTACAGGCACCAGTGGGATATTATTAAAGGATACTGAAGGGCAGGATCAGTGATATGGGATTGGAGGCTTTGGGATGCAATAACTGGATTGGTGTTGACTGATAATACACATGTATCATCAGCATACGAGGTAAGGATAGTATTAGGATGAGTTGGGATGTCAGCTGTATAAACTGTATAAACGATTGGGCCAAGGATACTACCTTGAGGTTTTCCGCATTTAAACCAGAAAATATGAATTGCATTTGAAGTATCTTCTTTTTTTCCCTCAATTTTAATTCATTCTTTAACTTTTTAAAGAGACTGAAGCGGGTTAATGAACTCTAAACTTTTCGACTAAAGTCCCTCTTACCAATGGTGTGGAAAATGATGACTTAGGAAAGTTCAATATGAAAAAATTGGATCCGATCAAAGGAAGTATTTACATAAATTCAATTTTCCACAAGTCAAAGGGATGAGACAAAAAAATAAAAATATAAAATATAAACCAAAGATACAGAGACTTTTTAAGAGTCCTCTCCAAAGTGGCAAGTGGAAAGGGGTTCGACCTTACAATATTTTGTAAAAGAGTGGATGATTTAATAAAAAATCTTATGAGACTTTAGAAGAGAATTTGAGAGATGTGACCTTTAAGGAGGATGTATAGTTACAAGTACGAAGGGTCGATACTCCAAGCCATAAAGGTCAGCCTATGCAACTCCTACAAAGATACACAGCATCAGCAACAACAAATTAATTAATTTGTAGTATCTGGCGCCTTTGTGGGATTTATCAACAAATATACAAATTGTTTTGTATATTTATTACATTTATTGAGAACATATAACATATCTATGAGAGCTATTGAAAAACTGTTATATTTGATACCTTATTTATTCTGTGGTCACCCTTCGAACAATTTTATACAATCGGTATAACCTTCTAGTGGTCTGTGGGTACTTTTGAATGGGAAAAAAATGTTGGTTTAGCCTAATCGCGATCAGATAACAGCCATGAAAAACCGTCGGAAAGACAACAGTCCTTACTGTTTACTGAATTAATATATTGTAAAGATAAACAAATATTTAGATTATCCAAGTATTAGACTTTCCTTACCGTTTTAGTTTATGTCAATTACATGGATTGCTTGCAATAGTTACTCAATTTTCTATTTATTATTTATAAATAATATAATTGGGTAGTTTCAAATAATTTTTATTTTTATTTAATAATTCTAATAAAATATTCTAGGAAAATTATTTTTAAATCCAATAACTGAGTGAAAACTTAACTCGATAATAAAAATATTTAAATGAAAATATCTAAAATTGTAAACATAAAATTATCAACAGTAAATGTAAAGGAAATTAGGTGATATATGCATACATGATAATGTACCTGACAGTAATGTTTGTACTAGTAGGTTTGAATGTCTAGCAAGTGTGTCATGAAATGTTTGGTAGTTTTTGTTGATCATGTCAGCCACGATTGGTATGTTCATGTCTTTGTGTAATGCTTTATTAGTAATGTAAAATAGACAACCAGTAATATAAGGAAGGAATTTTAACTGAAAGATACGGTGAATTGTCTCTAAGTGAAATGTTTGCATTTCCCCACACCAGCGTGGCATATCGGTCCATATCGGTTTAAGTACCATGTAGTATATAATAATTTTTATAGTTTACTAGCTGACCCGGCCACGCGTTGCTGTGGCTGTTATAATAGTTTTATAAAATATTAGGTTAAAATTTGAATTTTAAAGAAACAATGAATAAAAAAAAAATGAATTGAATAGATTTTGGATTTTACATTTTATATCTAAGTATACTATATAACAAATAAATAATTTACAAAATTCTTAACTGATAAAATATAAATATTAGTTTTAAGAATGATTGATTTTTAATTATGGCTAATAATATTGTTTTAAATTATAATAATATCATTAAAATCGGTCCAGCAGTTTCGGAGATTACCACGGACGAACATCTTGAAATGAGATTTTTATATATTAAGATATTAAGATAAGGTTCAAGTTATTTATTATATGATAGGGACTGAACTTAGAATTTATTAGAGCTACAAAGCTGCGCTTGGCTCAAAATATAGCAAATTAATCTAATTTACAAATGGTTACCTAGGTTTTTCCTAAAACGCACCGATTAGGAGATACAGGCTAAAAAATGAAATAACTCCGAAAATTTCGTGGTTTTTCGGCCACCAGGTTTAGCATCCGTTTTTCGGATGCCAATTTGGATTTACACTACTGAGACATGCCCTTACAACATATCCAAAATGCAGCAGGTTAAAACAAACAAATTTTGCAAAAAAATATCACGGAATAAAACATAGCCAGTAATTTAACATATATGTGCGAAATTTCGTTAAAATCGGTCCAGTAGTTTCGGAGATTAGCTCGGACAAACATCGTGACAGGAGATTTATATATATATATAGATTATATATATATTATATAACTTATATATATATATATATATATATATATATATATATATATATATATAGATTTTTATGGTAAAGCTAGAAGTATTAGTAAACAGAGGAGCCTGTTATTCAACCCTTTCTTCAAATTAGTCACATTTCAGTCTTGTTGTCCGTATCAAGACAATGAATAATAAATAAAGAAAAGGAAAGAAGAAATAATTGTGACTCGCGAATTTATTGCGAATATAACTTCAAAATCAAAAATTTTAAATCAATCCATTTTCCATTATTAATATATCAGCAGCACCAGTGAATAATGGTTAAGTCATATTTTGTGTTAAGTGAGTTACTTGTAGGAAGGGAGCGGAATCGTGTCATTCTTGTTGTTTTTGGCTTGAAATGGATTTCTTTTATAAGTAATAACCGGTTTATAAGCCAATTATTCCGTTAGCATAATAACAAGATTTCGCTTTACTAAGTATAAGAAACTAATTTTGGTGAAATTTCGACTTAACCACTTAATTACCGGGGTGTGTAGATATGTTTATTGAGATTTCAGAAATGAATTAATCAATAATGTTACAGGTCTTTTAAAAATATTTTTGTTAATTTACAATTATAATTTTCCCTACGTAATTCGTAAAAAAGTTCGTAAAAGAGAGGATGATATATAACATAATAGAAATAACACCATTAAAACACGGTCAAGTAGAGGGAATATGCACAGGCATTTCTAGAGTATGTCGTAAACTGGTACTGGAGGCTGATTTATATTACGGCTCATGAAGAGATTTTGCCAACGAGGTACGTAAAGTGAAGTGAGGCCCTCCGTGACGTCATGAGGAGCTAGGAGGAATTATCCCCCCCTCCTTTGTGAATTATTTATGACCCCCCTCCCCACCTCCTGAGGAAGAGCTAAAAGGAAGAAAAACATCAACAGTTTAACCTTATTTCATAGCTGATTACGCCCTTATTAACTCCTCCCTAAGGCTTCTCTTATTCCCCCTCCACGCCCTTAGTGTTCCCCTCTCCGCCCTTAGATTAGAGAAAACATTTTCGAAATTGCGCATTCTCCCCGTCCTAACCATCTACCCCCCCCCCCCCACATCCCGTCTACAGTAGATTATGGAAGACTTCTTTTAAAATGTCGGGGGATTGAGTTTGGCTAGATCCACCCCACTGCGGATTTGCAACCACGTTTTTCCCTCTCATAACATTTTTATCTGCTTTTCATTATTACGTCCGTTAAGTTGGCTCTGGAAGCCACATCATATACTAACATATCGTCGCTGTCAAAACAATACCCCCTATCTACAATTTTTGGTTAAAACTAGTTAGTATCGGTAACGCATTCTACAGGCTGAATTATACACTATTAAAAAAAGTTTTCAAGGATGAACATAAGGAACAGCACTTGAAATTGAAAGATAACCGATATACATCATATAACATATGTTTTTTTTTCTCTCCTGCAAAATTGCCCTTAGTGTAGATAGGTGGTATTGTTTTGACAGCGACGATATGATACATTCAAAACTAATTAATTCCAATAAAAAACATTCTGGTACAAAGTTAATATTTATACGCCAATAGGCATTAAAATACCATGATAGCACATCAAATATTTCTTAGAATGTAGCACTCTTCAGTAAGAACTAAGCAAAAAAGAAACTAGATTAGATATTAATTTTAGGACAGATTTTAGAAATAACGAAAATATTTCTTTGAGGATACCATTGGCCAGTTTCATTTGAAATGTCTGTTTTCAAAGGAATAGTTCTTTCTTTACTAAATCAAAATATTTTAATTCATTTTCTATACATTTTTCCGAACGTGTTATCAAATTAGCAATTCCTAACTTAGCACTCAATAGTGTGTCAAGCCTATGTTCGTTAAAAATATCGACATAATGCCGTGAAAAGTAGTTTTGAAGTGGAACAGTGAGCAAGTCCACCTATTGAAGTTTTCAGGAAACAAATTGAGAGGATAACTGCTTAGTTGGTATTGAGTGAAGTCTGGAAAACAGGGCTTAGACTTCATTTAATGGTATACACTTACAAATAGCCTTGCACTGGCAATTTAGAGTTAAATTTTATTTTAGAGTAGAGTTAAGTTTATATTTTTTTATGGTTTATAGGGTTAATATTTTAAATATCAATTTATTGTAATATTATAAAGTAGAATAGTGATATTTAGATTAAGATACATTATATAATTCAGGGAAAAGAATCTCGTCAGTGATAGTGCCGTTGAAACCCAATCTTTTCTGTAGGCATTGCTCAGTTTTCGTCTTGCAAAGACTTGCAATTCACGGCCTTCGAATTTATTCGGTCCTCCAGGCACCTTTTTGTCGTTGATATCCAAATCGTTGAATCCAGAACCGAGAATGATGAAGTGGCATCGCCATAAGTTCCCAAAAGTGTTTGATAAGCGTGAGTTACTGATTTCTTTAATTCGAACAACAAAAGTAATGAATTTCTAAAATACAATTTTGAGCGTTCCATGGATAAATGGACATTTTTTATTATATTTAAATAAATATAAAATTATCGAATTATAAAATTAATGGAAGTTATTGATTAAAATACACATAGGCACCTAATTACAGCGACATTTTTTTTGAGGTGTGCAATTGGCAAACTAGCTACGCTATAAACTTGCCTTTTTTTTCCGGTACTCTTGAAGGATCTTGGGTTCAGTACGAAGTAGAGACAGTACTGTTTCTTGGGGAAAGGATGCGCTGGGAACTGATTTGTCAACGATTTTTAGCTCTATTTTTGGTACCCACGTTATGTAGGGTGAAAGCCTCAGAAGGGTCTCAGATCTCATAGGACCCATCCCCGGCTGTTATCAGATCGAATAGAATCTACCACAGGCCGGATTTGAACCCGGGATCTTAATCTCCTCTACGAATAAAATTTTATTCAATTTTATTTACTAACTAAATATTAATTGGCATAGAAAATATTATCCTTATGTAGACAGGGCCTTCTTTTGACTGGAGTCTACTTCTCTTATAATAAAAATATTAATTTTTAGGAGTACGAATTATTCGCTCAGTTGTAGTAATGAAATCTATTTTATTTTAAAGGTAGTTGGTTTAGAATATGGGTACCTTGCACTAGTACCTGTACTTGTACCAGTATCCGGGTTATCAGGTGAGGGAGAGATAGATAAGGAGATAGGCGGGCGGGGCATCGCGGGCTATCGACCCGCCGAGCCCTCCACTTGTTGGTCACCTCTCGTCTTCTCCTCTCTCATCTCTTCCTCTTCTGTCTTCTGATCGTCTGCATCGTAATAGCGGGCATAAAGGAATGGTGGAATATAATTCTGTGATAGCAGAACACATAAATATTATGTAGGAGTATACTTACAGCAGCGGTGAGTAAGTAGTTAAGTCGAATTTTCTTCTAAATGAGTTAATTGTACGTTGAATCGATTTCATACTTATTAGTGGATAAGTGGCTGAATCAGGTTTTGACTTGAAATGCAGTTCCTTACATTATGACTAATTTTCAGATAAATACGAAAAGAATGACATGATTCATTTTCCATTAGTAAAATAAACTCATTTTGGACGAATTCGAACTATCCACTTTTTCACATAGGTCTGCAAAAAGTAGTTCTAAGGTAAATCCGAAATATATTAAGAACTTAAAGTTTTCTTTGTTTAAAATAAAATATTTAACGTCTTTTTACGCTACTATGACTAATCGGAAGATGTCACAGTGTAAATTCTAAATTTTGACTATCCAGCCATAACTGATCCTCCAAGGGAGCAGAGTGGCTCAGTGGTAGAGCGTTGAGCTGCCGTGCCGTGGAAGTACCGTGCTGCCGTGGGTTTAAGTGGAATTTTTTATTTAATCTATTTACAGGGATGGGTCCTGTCAGATCAACAGACCCTCCTGAATGTCACCAAGGCTATATAAAGTGGGTACCCAAAATAGGGCGAAAACCTGGCGGTTGATCGTAATCTAGGACAAATCACCTTCCTCCACGACCATTGTCCAAGATATAGTAAAGTCTCTACCATGTACTAAGCACTAGACTCTTTATTAGTTATAGTGGTACAGGTTTTTTTAAAAGTATAATTGGATTTAGGATATTAAACGAGTACCTAACACATCACAGGCTCGGATCTCATCATCATTTTACGTCCCCTCAAAAGGACGGACTAACCATGTTAATTAATGACGGAATACATCATTAATAAATGTTATAATAGTTCAGTGGATAAGCCTTAATAAAAGGAATATGTATGTTTTCGACTCCATTCTCGACAAAAACTAAGATTTCGATCATATTAAAAAACCGCCGAAGGAAGATTTTCCTCCTGGACTCACTTCACGATCATTTTAGATAACATCTTTTAATAACATATTTTATATACGAACGGCTATATGGTGTTGTAATAATCATTACAGATAAGATAATGATTGTTTACTCATGTTAAAAAAATCCTAGGCCGGGCTTCGAACCCTCGATATTTGGCAATGAAGTTGTTACGTGAACCATTAACTTAGATAGTGGACTATTCTCAAATTAAGAAATCTCAATTGAAGTTTACAAACATGAACTTCATATAGAGATTTTTTGTTTGAAAGAAACAAATTATTTCTCGGATGAAGATTAAATTACGACCGGTAATATATATATATCATTTAAACTCTTATGCTGTTTATTAAAAATGTTATAACAGTTGTAACTTTCAATGAATAAATTAATTTTTTTTAAATTAATTTTATGTTTCTGTACATCTATCAAAATAAAAATAGATATATCAAAATACGTTTCTTACTTATTTATTCCACGTATTTATTTATTTATTTTTTCTCTTTTTATTTTCATCCCCACCTGTCAATTAAAATAGCAATTACAATCAGCAGATTGGCTGACACTAAAATATAATAGAATGGCATGAAGAACAGTAGCAGAAGAATTTCCTACGATAACAAATCCCTCATCCACGTTCTTTTTAGTCTTCTATTGTTTTCAGGCATGAGAGTGGTCACGTGTTCTATTAATATGGAGTTTTTCTCGAAAGCGTTTGTAGTATGTTGGTATGTGTTCGTCAACCGATAGTATATTTAAATCAGTATGCAGAGTTTTATTATTGACATACCAAGATGCTTTTGTGACAAGCCTGAGTACTTTTGATTGGAAAGTTTTTAGTCGTTTTCTGTGAGTATGTTTAGTGATGCCACAAATTTGTAATGCATATGTCCAAACTGGTTTTAGTAAGTGCACGTCTTTACTTTTTGTCACGTATTTATTTAACTTCCATAATCCGTCAAAGCTCTTTCCCAGATGTTTCGGATTATTAAGACATTCTGACTCTTCTGAATTTAATACGAGTATTAAATATTTCATATTCCTTTGAGAAAGATTTTAGTATATTTATTTTTCTCGTGGAAGAAAGGAAGCACTTTTTTCTTTTTAATTGTTTCTCAAATCCGAGCTATTAATTTAATTTTCTTCAAGTTTCATATGAAAAATTCAGAACAACTTCTGATATACCGGGTGTGGTGGTTTCACCTCATTTTACTGTTTTAGTGCAACTATCAAAATGCAAAATAATTAATCTTGTAGAGAGGTTAATTTCCTACATGATTAAAAAACATGAACGTTTCGTCTCCCGAATAAATATTGAAATTAAGATGTTTATGAAAGCGTAATGGTAATAAAAAAACCGTTATAACTTTCGGAATTCTTAACAATACTTTGTATGGACCTTAAAGAAAATATTTCCTGTAATATTATTCTAAAAGTATTAGTCAAAATTTAAATTTATTGTTATTATGCTACGTGATGATATGGAAAAGGCGAGAAAGTGTGTATATTTATTGAAATTTTTTTAATAAATAAACTGTGATTATTAAGCGTCACTAGATTGGATACAAAAGGTCAAAAACAGGGAGGAATGTAGAAAGAAAATTAATATTAATAATTTAAAGTTAGAAATTTTAAATTTAAATAATTCAGACTATAAATGATTTAGTAAGTCGAAAAAGATTATAGTCATTGGAAACATTTGAGTTAACACTTTTTTGGCAGTCCTCATGACTGCCAATTTAAACTTTTTTTTTTAGATTGCTGTTTAAATTAAAAGACATCTTCAGGAGAAAATTTCCATTCATGGAACCGACACTCTTTCCAGAATACTTCTCTAACAAGCTTCAACTCAGCGGTTCCATTCATCGAGGATCCGATCATTAGAGGTCGTACCTCGAATCGTTAAGTACCTTTCCATCAAGCGTGCGTGATACAAGAACTGTCTCCTATCAGCTATCCAAAAGATCCCTCTTGAGCTACTTCCTAAGGATAATAAAGTATTTTTTTATTTGTTATTACGCCAAGCGTAGATCACTTCACCATAGGTGACCATCAATTATTTTCTTAAGATCCATATTAAGTTTCTTCGTAGTAAACAGGAACTTAGAAAAATTGTATTTTGTAGGAGTCGGTATTTTTTGTCTAGTCTACTATTCGGAAAACCGTTTTATACATCATTAACGAGATGCAGAATCTTTACTCTGGCCGATTCCATCACTTTAATCGCAATATATGTTTCTGGAAACTCCTCCAGTGGGCTCTCAACTAACTGGCACTAGGGAAACAAAATGGCGAGCTTTAAAGGCTAGCGTCTAAATATTCCATTTTATGACCTATCGATCCGCCATAGTTAACGATTCATGGTTAACGTTTACAAACACTCGGTGGCCAAAATCCTAGAGAACGTGCTTCTGTTAAATGTATAGGAGGTAGTTCCTTGGGAGGTGAGTGTCCAGTTTAAATGTTACAATGTTATAGTTATTGTTGCGGATCTGACTCGTTCTAACAGATTGGTTCTTCTTCTTCAGTAGCAGCGACTTATTAAGGTTCTCGTTATGTGGTGGTTAGGCTCAAACCTGAACGAAAGCCAACCGTCTGCTTTGGTAATAAACCTAAACGTATAATTTTTTTCCCCTTATTATGGGTACCCTATTTTTATAATATTTTATAGAGGCTGGGAGAGCCCCAGGAGGGTCCTAGATCCTATATGATCCATCTCCGGCTGTAAACATGCTAAATAAAAGTAACTGCCCGCAGCGGGATTTGAACCAGGATTTAGGCATGGCAACTCAGTGTTCTACCACTGAGCCGCTCCGCTACCTTACCAGAAAAACAAATCATCATAATTTAATAGCAATATTTCTTGTAGAAATATCATAATGGGATTTAGTCCCAAACCGTATTGTAATTAATGTTTTGCACATTAAAGCTTCATATGTGCTTGTGGTGGTTGTTTTGTTTTATTTAATAAAGGCAATAACGTAATGTGATAAAAACCATTAGTATAATCTTATAAGATATAATTAATCTTAAAAACAAAGGGAAATTAATACAGCCGGATACGTGGTTAATCCATTATTAAATCTGATTACGGATGTGATAATATTGAAATATTAAAATTACATTTACTTTTCCAGGTTTTTTCCCTCAATGGGTTGCCTGGTTAAGTCAGAGCGTCCCTCCACTTTTCTATATTCCTCCAATCATCCTCCTCAAGTCCCCTACCGGCCATCTCCTCCTCCACGCAGTCCTTCCACCGGGTTCGGGGTCTTCCTCTTCTTCGTCCGCCTGGCTTTTCCCACCACAAAAGTCTCTTCGGCCACCTACGTTCTGCCATCCGCTGCCAGTGTCCGTACCATCGCAGCCTGCTCCTTCCAATCCTCTCCGGAACTCTTTCGGTCACGCCTTGTCTGTCTCTAATATCTTCAGTTATGACTCTATCCAGGCGGGTGATCCTCAGGCATCTCCTCCAAAAGTCCATCTCTGCAGCTTGTAATCTGGAGTAGAGTCCCGGGGTAAGTGTCCAGGTCTCTGAGGCGTAGCTGAGGGAGGGCTCAACGATACTTCTGAAAATACGCCTTTTGTTGTCAGTTGAGATGACTGTGTTCCAAATAACTGGGTGCAACATTCTAGTCCCCCTTCTTGCCAGGCCAACTCTCCTCCTAACTTCGGGTTCCGAATTGCCGTTCCCATCTATTGTTGACCCTAAATACTTGAAGGAGTCCACTCGCTTGCATATTTTCCCGCTAATATGATGGCTTCCCTGCAGTTCACTGCCAGGTACTCGGTCTTATCAAAATTTATTCGTAGACCCCATAGGCTGTATTCTTTTTCCAGGGCCATCAGCGCTTCTTCCATACCATCTCTGTTATATGTAACCACTGCCTGGTCATCACCAAAGAAAAGAGAGAAAAGCATATGTATTAAATTACAGAACTTGAAATATCCGTGAATTTCTTGTGTTTTTACTTCCAGATTTGATATTTTTAGGAATGTTTTAATTCTGCTTTTAACTCAGGTAAAGTCGGTGAATTATATATAAACTATTCTTAATTATTCTACAAAAATTATTAGTCGGACGATTTTTTTTTCTGATATCCATTCAACAAATTTTGAGTTAAATTACATTTAATTGAAATAATGTTAACTATGTTTATATTTATAGATTGTAATCACCTGTTATGAATCTTCTCTTTTTTTGATAATATTTACTATCACTACAATTGACGAGCATTGCTTGCAGTATACCATAAAATATGAACATGGAAACACGCGATTTTCGTGTAATTTTTTTTATGAGTTTAAACTTGGACACTCAGAAGCCCAAGGCGAAAACGAAATTACCAAGGCGTTTGGGAAACGTCGAGGGTTTGAGATACACGATTCATTCCTCCTTTCTCTCCAAAGGTAAAAGCGTATCCACATCGTACTTGCAGGGAAACTGACATGATGCAACTAAACTTATTAAAAAAACACACTCTTTATTGGCCAATCGAAAGAGACCTACACTCTTACACGACAAAGCTAGCCTTCATGTTTCACGACAGACCGGGAAGAAACTGAGCGAGCTCGGTTACGATGATCTCCCATAGACACCTTTTCCGCCAGGATTGTGTTATATAGATTTTCATCTGTTCAGAAATTCGGAAAACTATTTTAATTTTTGAAAATGATTCTCAGTCACAAATATCTGAATTTTTCAGTTCTGGGGTTACAAATTTGGTAAAACGTCAAATTTGTCTTTTGAAAACAAACATTTTACGTGATACAACCCAATAATCAGTCAATTGTCATTCTAAACGTGTGATGGTTAATATTATAGTATTATATGTTTTGTTCGCTTCTTGAAGGAGGCAGAACAAACAACTCGAAAACATCTCTCCCTATTTGACAAATCGGAGGCTTTCCACCCTGACAGCTGTTGAGTGTTGACTCAAGACGGAAGACTGAAGGGAAAATTGGTTTATCCAGGGGAAATCTGTTTTCCTCACCTTTTGTGTGCAGGTGGGGTGGAAGGAAACTTGAAGAAAACTAAATCCACGAGAGATGAAGATTAATTTTAGGCTAAGTCGGGCTCTAACGAGGGCCTGGGATTTTTAATCGTTTTTGGCGGGAACCGGGTTGGGAGGGGGGTGAGGTGAGGGGAAGACGTCCATGGCCACGGCTATAATTAGCAGTGCCTCCTTAATTAGTAGAGGCCACCGCTCCCGCTCGTTTCTCACTTCCGGTCGGCCACCTCCGTCCAAAGAACTAAAAAAAAAGTAACCTCTTTAAAAGAAAGAATTGCTTTTCTTCAAAATATTCATCTCGCCTGGCTCCATAATTGTGGCTAAGAGGGTTTTAGTTGAGATGAAATTCAAATATTTCTCAAATTAAAATATACCTTTTTTCTATTCCAGGTAATTCTGAATAGCTAGCTATTCACGCCCTTTTAAAATCCTTAGCGAGAATACGGAGAGATTAATTAAGGCTAAAGCAGTGAGATGACATTTTAATGATCTCGGCGAGAATCGAAGCTGCATTGGCCGATGTGCTTCGTGCCCTCTTGAACACCAGTATCTACCGCAGTTTTATTTACTACACTAAACTAACGAAACGGATGTAGTATTGGCATTTCATATCTCAATTATCCATTAACTTTTATTTTCTAAAGTGTTCTTGTTACTTAATCTACTTTTATTATTTTTATTTTTTGTACCAACAGGCCAAATCCATAACCATGGATAATTGGATTGGGTTGATGACCTAAAGATATTGTATGTACTTGCGGGCTCCTAGCCCCTAAGTTATGCCATATCCTCCATATTTTCAGCAGTGTATCTTCCTTGAGCTCACCTCTTCTTTTACATGTATAAATACTACCTCTTAGATTATGATAGAAAAGGTAGGAGAGTGGAGAGTAGAGAGATGTAATAGTTAGTTATGCATGCAAGAGAGTAGTCACTATGTTAGATGTAGTCTCTAGTTAATTACTTATAATGTTAATCAATTGTCAATAAGTCAGCTAGTTAGTTCATAAGAGTGTTTCTTGAATATCAATCTGTTCAATATCACAATAAATCTGTATATATCTTACTAGCCAATTACCATTCAATGCCCCTGCTTGGTTCTCTCTTCCACATGAATACTAATGTTTTATAGTCGGTTCCTAATTCTCTGTTTGTTCAGGCAGACTTCTTCGGCTTTTCAGGTCGTGTATCTTATCAAATATTTCCTTACTTCACCTTGTAGGACCCATTCTCAACATGTCTCCGTAGAAACTCATTTGTATTTTCCTCATTGTTGCTTTCAAGTCATCTGAGGAATGTTTTCAAGCCTTCTGAAGAAATTCTTATATTTCTTTATTCGATATCAATCTGTAGCTCCGCTTTGATATTCTTGGACCATACATTTATTTTATTTATAGTAACAATAATTATTATTCTGTTATGTTATGTTTGCGACTGCGCATTATCACATACAGAAAATTTGACCTCATTATTTTATCCACTATTAGCATGAATATGAATTTATTTATAACTAATTAATGATTTCTGAGCAGGTTTATAGGAAATTGTCATTTTAATCCTCTCATAGGAAGACCAGGTAACAGATAGTAAAAAGGAAATATAAAAATAAATAAACGGAGGATCAGGTTGGCCGAATGGGTTGACGCGCTTGCAAAAGTGTATTTGCTTGCAAACCCAAACGTTTGTAGGTCGAATCTTGGTCTTGGTATTACTCAAGAAACCCTCCGCCTGCTGTCCCGTGGGCCTACTGGAGCCAACTGATGACCTTTCCAATTGTACTGGTTTATAGGACTTGCAGGGCAAATTTCCAGGACGTTAAATAGTTGTCGAGGATTTGGTCCAGGATGTATGCTTCGGGAAAACATACATAGCTACTCTTGCGCCTGCTGACCCCGAGCATAATCCTTCTATAGATACCGATTTATGACTATAATTCTAATTTATGCCTGTAGGAAGGACACTAATGAATCGGCCCAAAGATCTAGTTATGGAGTTATGGGCAGCCTGCCGCCACACCATGGAAACCGTGGTTATCAGCAACAGAGGTTGGGTGACTCCTTCCAAGCTTTATACACTTCAGCAATCAATATACATCACAATGCGCGCTAAATCTGCACAGCCTATAGTGCCAACCAAAGAATATAAATATATATATTAAAAAAAAATAAAAAAATATATATATATTTTTATTTTGTTTAAATGTTTAATGTGCTGCTATGAAAGAAACCGACATATACCCCAATAAGAAGATAGACCAACATTAAATGACAAGCATCTAGAGCTCTCTATCGAGGGAAACCCAACGTCCTATCTAATTTCCTTTTCCCATTCTTCTCTTGACTTTTATTAAAGTTATTCTTTTATCAGTTCACTATGTCTCTTTTTACACTTTCATTCATCAAGACCTTTATTTTCAATTCCAGATGCATTGAATACTATTTGCATATTCTTTTCTTATTATGAATATTTTAGTTAGATAATAAATCTGGTGCGGTTCGCGCATCAGACATGCGCAAGTTTTCCTCATTTACAAATTATGTAATATATATGTTTTATATAAAAAAACAAATTAATAATTCTGAAACTTATTTATTAACTTTGAAGTCCGTGCCGAGTGAAGACAAAAAATTATAGTATATAAATAGTATCTAATCATACAATTTTTTTTTCCACACTCAAAATACTTCAATATTTTTTCTTGTTTTCTGCAAAGCGAAACATTAAATTCGTAAAAGAGTTCTGAAACAAAAGCAGGGCAATGGCGGAAAACAATAATTGTTGGTATTTGCAAGAACTTTTGGCCAGAGGTATGAAATTATTGACAAAAAAAATCTGTTAAAAAATAAATTAGGCCTCCATCTTTATTATACCTCGTATAAGTGCATAATATACATTTGAGGCGTTCAGAATCAATATCAGATAACTCCAAATTTCAAAACTTGACTTTTTCCGGTTCTTTGGTAAAGTAATGCTTGTAGGCTCATAACCGTAATAAAACCATGAAAAATAAGGCGGCAAAGTGCTGAATTAGACCAAATTTCTTGATTAAATTAGCAAAACTTCTTTCTCATATATTAGAGGCAAATGATATCCAGGATAATACTCTAAATGACAAAATACATGGCGACTTGACAACAGCACTGCCTTTATCACTACCTCCTCCGGCGTTTCATCCAAAAGAAATCTATCAAGTACTGAGCAAAATGCCAAACAAAAAAGCTCCCGGCTAAGATCTCATCACTCCCTCCATCCTTCGCCACTTACCTCGGAAACCTGTTCTCTTTCTTACCCTCATCTATAATTCAATCATGTGCACAACTTATTTTCCGCTCCTTTGGAAACTTTCCATAATTAAAATGATACCTAAACCTTCTAAACCTGTCACTAATCCTTCATCTTATCGTCCAATTGCACTCCTCCCTATAATGTCTAAATTATTTGAAAAACTCTTCCTTAATCGCATAAAGCCTATCCTCGAAAATGGCGGAGTGATACCGAACCACCAATTTGGCTTTCGTTCTTGTCACTCAACTGTGCAACAGTGTCATCGTATCGTGAATCCAATATCTATCGCTTTTGAGAAAAAAGAATATTGCTCTGCGATTTTTCTTGACATTGAGAAAGCTTTTGATAGTGTCTGGCACAAGGGTCTTCTCTGGAAAATAAAACCTCACTTACACCCTACATACTTTTTAATTCTTCAAGCTTATTTCCAAGACAGATTCTTTTGTATTTCCGTTGACTCTTCGATTTCCTCCTTCTTTCCTCAATACAGGGGTGTACCGCAAGCCAGTGTTTTAAGCCCCATTCTCTATTCTGTTTACACCTCTGATATCCCGGAGCATCCTTGCACCAACATCTATACCTTCGCTGACGATACAGCCATTATTTCTTCTCACAGAGACCCAAACCTAGCATCTATAGCTCTTCTAAATCTTTTATTTAATTTAGAAAAGTGGTTCTATAAACGGCAAATAAGAATAAACGCCTCAAAATCGAGCCATATAACCTTCTCTCTACGCAAAGCTTCGTGTCCAGCAGTCAAAATTGACAACGACGAAGTACCTTCCAAAAATTATGTACGTATCTCGGACTATACTTGGGCAAAAGACATACATGGAACGTACATACAAAATTAAAAAGACAAGAACTGACTAGAGGGTAAAAACAACTATCACATCTGCTGGACTACAGATCTTCACTTGACTTACGGAACAAACGACTTATCTATAATAGCATACTAAAACCTATTTGGACATATGGAGCAGAACTTTGGGGTTCAGCAAAAAAAGTCTACATACACAAGATACAAACAACACAGTCCAAAATTCTCAGAAAAATTGTTAATGCACCATGGTATATTTCGAATCACACCATACACGATGACATGAACATTCCCACTATAAAATCATATATTTATAACAAATACATGACATTCCACTCATCGACACAATATCGCCCAAACCCACTCGTTCTTCCGGTTTCCTAATCCCTGTAACATGGACTTAATAGAAAAAGATTAAAAAGACATTGGCCAAGAGACCTACTCACCTATTGATATTTTTACCCTATCATCATATACTTTTATGATCATAGAAGATCATGTAGAAAAGCAAAGTGAAAAACATTAGGATCAAATTTGCTGAATGCGCAATTGCGCAGGTGCAAATGAAAATTAAATAATAAATAAATAAAAATTAGGAAAACATCTAAAAAGTCAAATTTTGAAATGTTGGAGTTAGTTGCTATTCATCCTGGCAGCCTTATTTGTATTATTAATATTAAATTTTTATTTTTGCATAAAATAGTAAAATAAAAAAAAAGTATTTAACAATTATATTGTATAACTGTTGTTTTCTACCTACTTTAAACAGTTTATAAGTTCATTACCCTCCCCTTGTCAGTTAGAAATGTTAATATGGGCAAGCATTTATTATTAATATTTATTTATATTATTTCATAATCAAAAATTACGGCAGCGGAAGGTCTCAGTTGTAGAGCACTGAGTTGCCATGCCGAAAATCCTGGTTCAAATCCTCCTGCGGGCAATGCTTTTATTTAATATGTTAGTAAGGGACCCTCCTAGGGTTCACCAAGCCTCTTTAAAGCGGGTATCCAAAATAAGGAGGAAAAATCTCTCTGGCTCAGCATGATCTAGAACAAATCATCTCCCTGAACAACCGTTGTCTAATAGATAGTGCAGTCCCTACCATGCAATGAACTCCAGACCCTTCAGGGGTGGTTGTGGTACAGGTTTTTTTTTTATATACATACTTTATTTGTGACTCCGGCCTCTGTTTTAGGTCATCAGGGCAGAGGAATGAATAGTGGTTGACTGGAATGGAATGAAAAATTAAAAATGACTGTTTTCCTTTTTTTCACAATGAATTTTGTGATCAGTTAAATAAAAATGTAGGCATTTATAAAATGCATGGATATGGAATTTTTAGAATACTCAGTAAAAGCGCAACCTTTTGTATGTAAGCGGAAGTGAGGGCTGGATGATGATACTTATTGTATTCAACATATTCAGCGAACTTCTTATTCTGTTGAGGGAGGGGGGGGGGGTTAGAAGGGTAAAGGGGGTAGGGGTTGAGGGTATGGGAGAGGGAGGTGTAAGGGTAAGGCAGGGGGGTGAGGCTATGGGAGAGGGGGGCGAACAGGGGGAGGGGGTATTCCGTTTGAGGTCGGGATTAGGAAGACCTTCCTCTTCTTTCCGCCCCGCCCAAAGGACCTCATCCCATAACCCGAGTCCTTTTTACCTGTTTTAGTTCCTTGTTCCCCTTCAAAGGATTCTTCGTCCCTTCTTCTTCTTCAAAGTCTCCTCCCTACCGGTGCCTCAATGTTTTGAATGAACGTCCTTCTTGGAATTGAATCACGGCCGAAGAAACAGGGTATCATTGAGCTATTGTGACTTCAAAGCTCACTAAATCGCAAATTTAAATTACATCTCGGTGGGAGTGGAACGGATTTCGCTCCTGAAGATAGTCTAGGTCACCCATTTCAAGAGAGAAAAAAACTTGTGTTTGCAGTAGCTAAACATTTTTAAACTGTAAAAGTATAATAAATAAGGAATTACTTCATATTATTCTTAATTAAATTTTTTGCATACATAATTTACACAGTTTGTTATTCGTTTGAAAAATTTATAACTAACTGTTAAATGTATGTAGTAGTAATTATCATAATTCTACAGTCCCGGTGAATAAGTGGTTAGCTCCGTTTTTGCCTACTTTTCAAAGCTTTTTAAAGCTTTAAAAAATCCCCTAAATCAGGGTTTAAAGTTAGGTTGAAATTTTGTGTAAATTACTATAATGTTGTACATATTTCACCATTACAACACCAATTTGATTGGTTGTATTTGGAATGAGATATCTAAGTAAACTATTTATTCACCGATCATGTAGAACCTACTTGACCAATCATTCACTTAAAGCTAAACATTTTTATAGAATTTTGTTATAATTTCTTAGATTTTTGATAGTCAGTAAAATGAGAATAACTTTTCTTTCTCAGTTTTATTTAATAATTAGCACTAAAGAATTCTCAAAGGTGACATTGTTTACTTAAAAATGTAATATTACGTTTAAACAATTTAAGATCCATCAACACATTATTGACAATCCAAAGAAAAAAGTCTTTCATTATAATTTTAAAAAATGTGAAAACTATTTTAAGTAAGAAGTATAAGAAATCAAAGTAACGTGAATATTTATTTTGATTGTAAAAAAACAGCAACGTGGAAATATGAAAAGAACAAACTTCGAAAACTTACAACATTGCTTACTTGGTCTGTTGCACACAATAATTTTCATTATCAGGACCCCAATCAGCCAAATCGGGGCCTGTAGGATACAATAATTATGTAAATATAAAATCGATAATCTCTTGATTTTACATCTATATAGTAATAATGAATCGTCATTTCATTGCTAACCGCAAAACTCGAGAACGGATCGACCGATTTGGCTAATTTTTGTTTCCATACTTTTTTTTAAGACGCAAAGAAGGTTCTTATGGCAAGAAACCCACTAAAAATGACGAGGGAAACCTTTGTTGACCGAAAAACCTTGAAATTTTCGAATTTATTTCAGTTTTAGGCCTGTATCTCCTAATCGGTGCGTTTTTGAAAAAAAAAACATAGGTAACTATTTTTAAAGTAGATCAAATTTGCTACGATTTGAACCCAAATGCAGCTCTGAAGGCCTAATAGATTCCGAATTGGGTCCCTATCATATAATTAATACCCGGGATCTTATCTATCTTCTATCTATATAATAAATGAATCGCCATTTCCTTGCTAACCGAAAAACTCGAAAAAGGCTCGACCGATTCAGCTAAATTTTTTTAATGCGCAAAGAAGGTTCTGGTTTACATTATTATTGTGGTATCGTAACTCTGTTACGATTGTACTCGTACATCTATCAATCGTAACAGAGTAAACAAATTTTCTTTTTATTAATGAAATAGAAATTATACGGCTTGAAGGTGTGGAATTAATTTAATTTAAAAGATACTTATTGTTCAAAGAATAATTAAAATAAAGCTGTCCCCTTCCCGTTCTGTGTTGGAACCATTGTTACTAGTTACGAGAATCGGACTCTGTTATCATCCTTCTTTTAATAACGTTAGGACCTTGAATAGAACTAACTTTTTCTAATTCATCTCCTGAATTTCTTTACAAGTGGCAAAGGCAGGAGACGATTCCTGGCAGATATTGTCTCGTCCCAAATGTTACAAGTAGCCTATAATTTTCACCAATTGATAATTCCAAAGTCGACGCTTATTTAAAGAAACTGGCGACTTATTATGAATGGTTGGAAGGCATTGCGGCTTTGCTGGCGGATCTCATGCGAAAATTTATCTGTTTTCTTTTGCTCAAAGACAGGTTTCGCAATTGAGTGTTGTACTTTTCTTTCAGCCGAAAATTCAATTTTCGTTACTTCATATCTTTCGATTTGGCATCAAAGATGTGTTGCATTGATGTCACATTTTGGTCTTGTTGTTTGTCGCTAAGGTTGTCTAAATGATAGATCTAACCCATGTAAGCATTGGGTAAACGTAGAATGTTAACGTTTCTTCTTATATAAATCATACATTTGAGAAATAGTGAAACTTGGACCCAGGAACTGTTTGTTCTTGGTTATTCCTGTGGTTTACATTTTTAGAGCCACAACGAATCATTATCGCTTTTTGAGAACCCTTGTTTTTTTTTAAACCTTTAAAAACTGACATCGTGATGGCATTTTGTAGTTTCCTCACCAAAGATTACAACTATACTGAAACTATCGCGATTTAGACTGAATATTCTTCTATGGATTCGGTTAAATAGAAAATTCTAGAAATGAACTGAGGCATAGAAAAGAAACAGTCAGAAGAAGTCATTATTTATGTTCTGGTAAGTGACAGTTGTGATGTTTATTAAAAGCTTCTAAAACATTATGAGAAATACTTCACCGTAACCGAGAATTGTCTTCGTGTAATCTAGGTTTAACCAACTAGTTTCAAAGACATAATTTTGTAATAAACTAGTTTTAAAGGCATAACAGGTGTGTATGGTTAATAAATTGTTCGTACTTATGTGGTTAACCAGACTTAAACACGTTGGATTTGGCGTGAATAATTGATTAACTTTACTCAGACAATTGTTCACAAATAAAAAAATCTGTGAATATTCAGTTAACTCGACATCTAAGGCCATCAATTCATAAGATGGATTAAAACGTAGATCGCAATAACTCCGTTTCTAGCCACTTCCTGGCTTTTCCATTTATACATTACATGGTTAAGACGATTCCACATCTCCCAGTACCATTATCTCATTTTGGCCAAAAATCGACTTAACCACTTATTCACCGGGGCTGTAGAATTATTATTATTACGAGTTAAATAGGTGGTAGTTAGAAAATTAAGCACACAATAAAGTAATATTTGGTATCTGTATAATGTAATATATTATCATTGATTAGATTTCTATTAGGGTCAAATAAAACCTTTATTTATTTGAGAAAAAATAAACAAAGTAGGTTTGTAAGAACTAATTTATTAAAGAATTAAAAAATAGGCGTTGGGAAATGGCACCCCATCGGCCAGCCGTCAGGCTGTAATGAGGGAATGGCCCTCCAGGTTGGGGGAACTCTAATACACTCACACAGTACTCGTGTTCAGTACACTACATAACCCCCCTCGCCTACAGACAAAGGTCATATACAGCGCACACCCTACGGTCAGCTCCGTAACGCCCAGGATGGGGGAGAGTGTCTGGACGCCACGAAGGATACATACATTTGATCAAAACTTTAAAAAGTGTGATTGTTTTATATGTTTATAATTCCTTGATGATAACCTTTTTGAACTTCGGTATTTAATAACTTATTTATTCGATTGAGGGGTGGGGTAGCTCAATGGCAGAGCTACTATGAAGATCCCGGGTTCAAATTCAGCTTTGGGAGGTAATTTATTTTATCTGCTAACAGCCGGGGATGAGTTTGGCATCTGGAGGCCATTATGGGGCTATCAAAGTCCTAGAACCAGTACAGTCTCTACCACGTACTGTACCCAAGACGCCCCTTGGTTTCTTGGACACAGATTTTTTTTTTTTGTTCGATTACATGAGGCAACGTTACAGGCTATTTTTGCCATTATCATTTTCATCTATCGAACATAAATCATTAAACATTTAACATTAGGTAGTTGTCCATACTTAATCAAATCACCGAAGATATCAAAGGAGATAAGAGTTTTATCAACGCAGATTGGAATGATCGTAAGACATAAAAAATATTGCAAGGGAAAAGATGGGGAAGATTCTTGTATTTAAATGAAGCCTTTGATTGAACCGACAGAGCCGAGGTATATAGAAGACAATACATGAGGCATGCTGGCCCGATTGTGATCATCTAGTTCTGTCCTGTCCTTTGCCATATTCTTCCTTCTTGGACTCTTCTTTCCACTGGTTTGTGGTTTTATTAAGAAAGTGGCTTATCATTCCAAAGGATACTTAATATTTATTACACTTATACTATAACATATTATGTGAGTGCATTTAAAGATAACAGATTGCGGAAATATTAACAAAACAACACGGAACTCCATACCTCTTCAAAGAGGGAAGACAAATTATTCTTCAAGGTCTTAATTTAGGTTTCCTTAATTCAAATGATATTTATTTAAACAATTCATTTATAATTTTTAATTAATTTATTACATGCAGCCTGTATGAAACGCGATTGAGAAATGAATAAAATAGGAAAAAATTATGATAAAAAACAAAATGGAAAATTAAAAAAAATTAAATTGTCTAATGAATACAAATATTTAATTGGGATACGGCACTACTCGGTAAGTCGTCCTCGGACAATTTGGCAATAAAGAAAGGTAATAAATGAAATAAAAACTGGCTAACCGAAAACTTGTCGGACCTTCCTCTCGTCATTGACGTCTCGTAGGTGACTTGAAAAGATTGTCAAGAAAAGGGGTTTAGGGCAAGCGTGATAACTGAATATAACTAAAAAAAAATTCAAATCTAGAATTATATAAAAATATGACTATTTTTTGGAAGCGGTTAAAAATAGACTAATTCAAATAGACTGACCCGGAATTATATACAAAAAATTAGAATTCATAAAAACTAAATACAGAACTAAACACAGCCAATTTATCAATTCACAGGACTTAGTTTCAGGACCGCAACTAATTCTAAGGATCTAAGGAATCGAAAAAAACCTCAAGAGTTAAGCATGTAATGTTAATGATATGCACATATCGCTCCTTCAAAAGAACAATACCATAACTCAAAAAACCTAATTTTTCAATAGAGATGTTGAAAGTTCCATGTGAGTTAAAAAAAATTAAAAATTGGGTATTGTAAAGTAACGCATTTCTATTGTATAAAAATTATTTTATTTACCATTACAACATTTTTAAAAGCTTGAAACTGTTATTGATTTTAACTTACGCCATTATTTCCATAAAACTTCAAGTTCAAATATGTTACTACTCAAAGTATGACTATATCGATATGTATTACAAATATTTTTTTACAGGGATGTAACAGGAAAATGTGATAAATTTAATAATCATTATGGCTTCATTATTAAACGAATTGAACTATTTCTTTAATTTACCTGTCTACCACCAGTGGGTAGTTTCTCTACTTGCCTTTATCTCATGCAATTATTAACACATTCTATTTACTTGATGTATTGATGTATAATTATGATAAAATTGTAAATTTCAATAATTTTTATTTTTTAAATTCATGATTGATGTCATTTCATTGTATCAGTACTTGAGTGAGTAATTGACATATATTCATTAACTGTAAATATTTTCCATTTGTAGCTTTTTAAAGAGATAATGTTTTTTTTTTTAAACCTGTACCACTACAACCCGTGAAAGGGTTCAATACATAGTAGAGACTGCACTGTTTCATGGAGAACAGTTCTGCAAGGAGGTGACTTGTCCTAGGTCACGCTCAACCGCCAGATTCCCCTCCCCTTATTTTTATAACATTTTAAAGAGGCGGGGTGAGCCTCAGGAGGGTCCTAGATCCCTTATGATCCATCTCCCGTTGCAAACAGACTAAAAGTCTTGCCTGTAGCGGGATTTGAACCAGGATTTCCGGCATGGCAACTCACTGCTCTACCACTGAGCCACTCTACTCCCTTGGTTTTTTAACCAAACTTATTTAATAAAGTAAATAAACAGTTCTCTAATCTGAATTTGAGGATTATTTCTTCATAGAATATTTTATTTATATTTTTAACTTAATTACCTTTAAGCTGATAGCCGAGGTTGACGATGAATATTTAATATTAATATTAACAGTAACTAACAATGATTTCATAAACAAGAAACAATAATTTTTAAAAATACACACAATAATCAAGATTGATACGTGTTGTACTTACAAACCTTGCGCATATCTAAATCATTCCAGGAGATGTAAATACGTACCTGTAGAACAATAAAAGTATATTAGTAAGCTATCAGGGTAAATTTTTCGAATAAAAATGTTTCAATAAAATTGTTTTACTAAATAACCTTTCTTATGAAAGTAGGCATTTCATATAAAACGACCCTATAATATATGTTTGATTATTCTTTTTTATGTCTAATACATGATGTTTCCTCCCGTAGTTACAACAACAAGGAAAAGAAACGTGGGATGTTTTATAAGGAACATTTTATAAGGAAAATCCGAGGTCGTGATTAAGAGACTGATCAAAGGATCAATCATATAGTTAGAAACAGACTTAAAGAGAGATTTATCGGAAAGACTGGGACCTCTTTGCCTCCTCAATCACCTCCTTGATGAAGTAACCCGAAGGCTCGTTACTGAACGAGCGCTATAATCACAGCTGATTAATCTCATTAAAAACCTTCCTTTACTAGGACTGATCTTACTAAAGACTCGGGTGACTTTTTTTTTCTTTTTTATCTTACCTTAATTTTATGCCCTTGCACACTAATAACTGGTAGATATTACCGATAAATTACCCGGTAAAGAGACAAGGTGCCCGCCTCAAATAAAACCCACTTAATTTATTGGTATCTGTTTTAAAAAAAAAAGAAGGTTCTTCAACACCTTATCATCTTCGTTTGGGATATTCTTTTGATCAATTTGTTCTGAAAGAAACAGCTTATTCCTTTAAAGTCTGTTCAACTTGTGACCTTTGAAGGATACTTATGACCAATCAAAGTTCATATGTATTGTATTGTATTACAATTTATATATTATATGACATGTGGATGACAAGATAAAGAAATGAAAAAAAAACTTGCATTTAATGTTTTCACACTTCGTTACATGCTGAGTTGTGATGAAAACATAAAAGTGTCTCTTTCTTGTCTAACTCACTTCAAAAAGTTAAAATTATTCATGTAATTTTTAAAAAATGAATCAATGTGCTAAAACACTAAAGAAAATAAAAGCTGCTAAATATTACTTTTGATTATCATTTTTATTAATCCAGAAAAAAAAGTATTTTGATCGTCTTATAACTCAATCGTGAAAAAAAGTTCTAGGGCAATAATGTACCTTGAAGGGTTATAACCAGATAAAATTGGCCAAGAATCTTGAACCAAAAGTGTTATGATTTAAAAAAAACAAGTTTCAAGAAAATTGTTTATTATAAAAACTTGATTTTAAACGAGATGGTGTTAAAACTCCGCAAAAAATAGCAAGAAAAAAAGTAATCTGTACCATTACAACTCGCGAACATTTTGACAAAACCAGTAACTTTCAACAAAAAAGCATCCTATAGGTGGAAAAAATTCAGCAACAAAATAGTTCCCTATTCACGGCTTTTATTTAATTTTCCGAACTTGAAGAAAAGACAAAGCTTTGACCCAAGAGTAATGGTTGAATTTCTTATCCACTTGGGACTTAAGGAAAACCAAAAAATTCAGAAATTTTTCAATCAAGTATGGAAATCTCATTCCTTTTGAAAACAAGGAAAGACTGAGGTGACTTCTGTTTACCCATTCGAGACAACGCAGTCAACAGGAGAGACATTTTAAATTTAAATATAAAACAAATCTTATTTCGACACCTCTTCCACTAACCAAGAGTGATGATTCGTCATTTTTATACCTGCATTTAAAAAAAAATATAGAAAAACTGAGGTTCTAAATATATATAAACAAAACAGTGACTTCGTCTTTCTTTTTTTTCAGACATACTTTATTGATTATTACAATCTGCCACTTGTGGGAAATAAGTAATAGTGCTGTGTAGGTATATAATCATTCCATAAAAACAAAACAAAAATGAAATAAATAAATGTAATACAAATATATACATGCGGTATAAAAAACAAAATAAATGCGAAAATGCAATCAAAATAAAGTCTAAAAATGAAATAATTGCTTACATTCATACCATAATTACACTATTTGCAATTTGCCTAGGGTCGCCGAACTAAGCTTCTTCCCCAGGAATGAGGCCAAAGCAAGAGTCCGGTAGGAACCTGCCCCCTTTCCCAGCCGCGTCACTGGCATTAAACGCCAATGGAAGCTGGTTAAGGGTACATGACATCACACAAAAAGGTCGTGAGTGGAGAATCTGGCCAGTGGCAGTCCTCCAAATAACATTGTTACAACAGGTCTCGGGGCCATTGACGGCTTAGACGGCGGGGTGGGTTATATGGATGCGTGGAACTGCACAGTGACTGAGCCAGGATTGGGATGACAGGCAAGGTTGTGGTGAAAGTTTGAAAAGTTATTTATTTAGTAAGGATGAGGTCGAATAGAAAAGGAATGAGATCATTTTGTAGAGTTTTGTTGGAGAAATAGTAAGGAGCATTGACAATAGTTCTCAGGAGTTTGGATTGAATACGTCTGATATTCGATTTTTTTGCGGTCCCCCACAGTTCCATTTGACTTCTTACTGTATTATAATAACAGTCAGAACGTAGTCAAGTCATTCTTGTATAGTGATGATCTTGTCACTTGTGCTTCTAGCTGGAAAATTAATCCGGTTGTGAATCATACTGGAAAAAAACCCTGAATTCTGGAAAATCCTCACAAAAGCCTCAACTTTACCACTATCTAACCTCTCACCCATTCTCAATCATTATCAGCTCCAAAGTTGTTCATTCAACACAGTTCTGCAGATTAATGCAGTCATCCCTATATTGTCATCACTTTGTAGGTATAGTTTATGCATAGTAATACTCTTTCTAATCGTCATTTAATTAAAAGATATAAATCAATGTTAATTTTTATTAAATTACAATATAATTTTAATAAAAAATAATTATTTACTGCAAATTACCAAAAGCCTCTTTTACCACACTTTTATTATCTTTAACTGCATGTATGTAACGGAATCTTTGAACTCCTTGTCGGCCACTTCAAAACATCGAAATATATTCAAACTTTGCACACTTCCTGAGTACCGATGACATTACAGTAATTAAATAACTTTGTTTCATTATCCTGACCTGGATCTTCAGTATTAACGATTTTGTATATCCGAAGACACGGAATTGTCTTGTGCGAAGTAGTAATGCATGCTAAATGTTAGAGCTGTACAAAGATTATTTTATCCAAGTTTGCCGTGCAAAAGCAGCAGAGGGCACACACCACGGCCTCTATAGCTCTTTAAATAAAACAATAGATTACCTTAGAGATTTGAAAGTAACAAAAAAAATTAACTTAGTTATGAAATGCAGAGGGGAACTTCTGAATCTAAATTACAAACCATTTGAAATTGATTCGCAAAATATACAGCTATCCTCACTGTGTAATTTGAACGAAATTAAAAACAGTTTTTACTTCCTGGCATTGTGTCCCGTCTTAAAATTGTATAGAAAAAAATTCTTAAAACATGAGCTGATCACAAAACAAAAACTAATAGATATTCTGAATGGAGAGAATTTAATAGGTTTATATAATTTCGTAAGTAATGCAGGTCGATATAGAAATTTTTTAATTTCAGAATTAAATTATTAATGTCAAAAAGAAATTTAATTTATTTTTCTCAACTTAGACAAACGTCTAACTTGGAACCCTCACACAAGACTGAAAAGACAAGAAACAGCTCGACGCTTCCGACTACTTCAACACATACTAGACAAACGCTCAAAGCTTTAAATCAATTACAAAATACTTATTTATGTTACTGTTATAAGACCTATATGGACTTACGGAATTGAACTATGGGCCTCCACCAAACCATCAAATTCCTCTCGTATTCAATCCTTGCAATCCAAAATCCTTCGCAAAATCCTAAACGCTCCTTATTTTGTCACAAATAAAACCATCCATAATGACCTGAAGTTCCATATGTTACCGATTTAGCCCATTCCAGATACCTATCATTCCATAATAAACTCCAGGCCCATCCAAACCCACTCGTTTCCATCCTTGGTTCCAATTCCATCCCGG
Source organism: Troilus luridus (assembly GCA_964056705.1). NCBI lineage: Eukaryota > Metazoa > Arthropoda > Insecta > Hemiptera > Pentatomidae > Troilus > Troilus luridus. The sequence continues at coordinate 19,374,460 of OZ057413.1, forward strand.
ACAATCCTCCTAGGCGTCTGAAGAGAAGATGGCCTCGAGACCTTCTATAATAGAAATGTAATTAGAGTGCTGCCAATGGGTAGTGTCTCTACACGTCCTTTCATGCATTTATTTATTCATACAGCCTTTGTACTAGATGTATATATTACAGTTGTACAATTCAATAAAATAATTTAAAAAAAAAAAAAAATTTATTTTTAGTTTTGTTATTATTTAGTAGTTCAATCAAACTCCCGGCAGACGGTATAAAGTACCATACTGTGGTTGTTAATGTAGTAAATAAAATTAAATAAGAAAACCACTATAAATAATTTAATAATAAAGACCATTTTATATCTATCTATCTATATATCTATATCTATCTACTAATGCATGCATGACTTAATCTACGAAACTAGCATATTTCTACAGTCAGGACGAATTGGGGAGTTTCGTATATTTAGTAACAAAAAAATAGTTTAAAAAAATTAATATCACGCTTTTGTAGATTTGTAGGCTGACTAAAAAGAAGAAAATCTAATATTCATTTAAACAGGATCTTCAGTTTTCGCAATTTTTTTTATATCCGAAGACACGGTAAGGCATACAAGCATAAGACTACCAGCAGGATCAATCAGGAGTTTCGTAAATATTAGAAAAACAAAAAACTTATAGTTATAAAAATAAAAAACACGCTGAATGAAAAAGCGGTAAATGAGTATGTATTAGTAAAATTAAGAACACGCGGTTTTAGCCAGCCCAACTAAATATTATAAAATAAATAGTAGTTTAAGACACAGGCTTTAATGGTAAACAAAACTAAAAAAAATATATAATTATGTTCAATAAATTTAAAATAAGAATAGGCTCATGAAGAAGAAATTCATTTATCTGTAAGAAAGCTTGGCATGCTTGATTGTTTATTTTTGTTAATATGCATTGCACAGGCCGGGATTCTTTTCTCTTCAAAATAAAAATACTTAAAAATTAAAACAATTATATAAAATATTGTATTTTTTTGTTACAAAATTAACGAAAATCGCCAGTTTCTTAAAAAGCGTATGAACAGTCAAGAAAAGGAAATCAAGATATGTATAATTTTGTAAATAAACAACTAACTTTGTATTACAGATCTTCAAGAATATCTGAAATACTATCTGTGAGTGTTAATCAGATATTTCTCCCCTTACTTATGTTCTAAAAGCTCTACAAAATCCTTTAAAAAAAAAAAAAAAAAAAACACATGAGAAGAATAAACATCATTGAAGACTCTAAAGGCAATGTAGAAAAATGAAAAAGAAAACTCATTTTCTCTAGCATTTTATGCATTGCGGGAGGCGTTTTAAAATTTCACTTTGAAAAGAAAGGAGAAAGGATGCCGGCAGCTTATTCAGAATAGAAAGGAGCAATTTGTCTTGGAAATATCCCTTTAATTAGTAACGTAATGTCAACAAGAGACTTTACGTCACCAATTTTAATATCTTATCACACTTCCATATGCTCAGATACGTCACCGTAGTTCTTTCAGTTATTTCTGTGGGCTTTTTCAAAGCTGTCGTTTAATGTTCGGTAATCGGATCCTACTCAAATTTAGTTTCGGGCATTAAGTTACACAACCATTCATTATGTTATATATATATGTGTGTGTGTATGAATACAAGGTGTTTCAGGGTCAAGTATCGAAACTGAAAATTTTAACTATTAAAGTAAGCACCTTGAAACAAGAAACAAATTTCCTATGGAGGTATGTCCGCAAACGGTTTGTTTAGGAGAGATTCACACCTAAGGATTTTCATTGTATTATTTTCATTCATGAATTATTTAGGCATAGTAAATAAATAAAACTTATTTTATTTGTTCCAACTACTTTATTAATTAAGTGTAAACCTTAAGATTTATATTAAATGTTGTTCAAAGTGATTTCCTTGAGCATTAAGACTATCTCGACATCTTTCTTCAAGAGCAGCAGTTTCAGATCGGTATTGGATATGTGTTATTGTTTAACAAGATTGAATTATACATCTTAGATGGTTGTCCTGCACATTGCGGAAAAGGTCCACGAAACTGGCTTAAATGTTAATTATCTCAATCAATAGATTGGTCGTGCAGAACTAGTGGCTTGGCCCACATGCTCTCCGGACCTATCAACTTGATTTTTTTGTGAAAAAACAACATTGCCGTATTGAGCTTTTTGAACTCGTTTTTATGTTGCTATCAGAAACTGATGTTAACCAATTTTGAGTAAAAATCGAGTGACCTAACCTCCCCCCCCCCCGTAGTCTCTCCGTGTTAATTACTGTAATAAAATTAGAGTAACGGATAGTACGATTCAATGGAAAGTTGTATAGTTAGGGATGGTCCACCATTAAGTACCTCCTCCTAATATTATTTTATTTATTTGTTTTAATTAATCTAATGGCCTGTGTGCAGATTTCAGTTTCTCCTAAGTTGTTCCTTTTCTTTCTTTCCTCCTAATAATCTTACATCGGTTCACTATACTACTTCTTCTTATCTTCTGACCATTTTAGGGCAGTTTTTGTAACTGTATTACCCTGAAATTCTTCCATATTCAATACTTTCCATATAAAATAACAGGCTGGAACATGAAATAAAAGCGAGGATTGAAAACGGTAACAGATGCTATTGGTCCCTCAGAAAAGTGTTCCAAAATAGAGCTGTACCCCGTAGCCTCAAAATAAGGGTATATAAGACGATACTTCTTCCTGTCGTTGCCTATGGTGGGGAGGCGAGGACCCTAACCAAACAGCATGAGAGATTATTGAATACATGGGAGTGAAAAATTCTTAGAAGAGTGTATGGCCCAACCAAGGAAGGAATCAAGAACTTAAAGACCTATATGGAGAACCTGACATAGTTTCTTGTATTAAAAAAGCAAGATTGAAATGGTTGGGGCACGTTCACAGAATGGACAAAAAAAGGCCCCCAAAGCTCATTCTGGAGGGACGTCCAGACGGAGAAAGAGGAAGAGGAAGGCATAGAATGCGATGGCTGGACGATGTGGAAGCAGACCTTAAGCTCATGGGGGTAAGAACATGGAGAAGAGCAGCCAGAGATCGTTCAAAGTGGAGGAGAATTGTTGAGGAGGCCAAGGTCCTCCATAGACCATAGCGCCATGTGATGAAGATACTAATTATTATTTTAATTAAATTATTCATATCTTGTATTGAGCTGGTGCACCCCAACATGTGTTTCGATTAATAAAGTACTTGAAAATGTACATGATTATTGCTCAGAATCCCATTTAAATGATTCAGACTATAATTGATTTAGAAATTCAAAAAAGAAGAGAGTTATTCCAAAGTTTTGAGTTTTCACGAAAGTCCTCGTGACTACCTATTTTTTAAATTTTGATATTCAGCCATTTTTGAGGATTTCGAACAAAGCAGCTATACAATCACTACATACTACAATCAATTCCTTTGAACAGATACATGAGCACTAAGAATCAGATTTATTACCAATCTAGATCCTCCCTAAAGAGAATGGTTTCGTTAATTGGAGCTAAGATTTACTGAATTTGAACTGAAGTGAGGTACTGAAATAGCTAAAGAAGTCCCGTAGTCAGCAGGTGTCATTGACAGCTCACTTATCTCTTTGATGCTGAGCTAAGCTCAACCTCTACCGTTCAAATTAAATTCCCTGTACCTTCTAACGTCTCTATTAATTAGCTAGCTTACTAATGACTTCTTCATTATTAAAGATTAATTAATTAAATGAAAATATAAAAATTAACAAGAATGAAATTACTGCTCCTCAATACAAACAAATTTAAATAGTCAGCCATGAGAACTAATCATGTCTGACTTCTTAAATTTTTTTTCACTATTTTTCATTTACGGTTTTTAATTTTTTTAGAATGAAATATGGGAGGTTGTTAGGGTTAAAAACAATCCAAAGATCCTGGTGGGTACACTAATGTCTACATGTCAATACCCAAAAGGAAACTTTTGGTGGGATGGTCAGGAGTCTAGGTCTTTTAATATAACAAAGGGGTCAAACAAGGTGACAGATTAACTCCTTTGAGATAACAGCTATATGTAAAAGAGAAACTGAAAGGATGATCCTGGGACGAAGAAATCCTCAGCCTCCAGTGGTCCCATCCATCCATGGTGATCAAGATGTCTCAATGCAGATGTTATCTTTCTCATTTAAAACTTCGCAGATAAAGCAGTAACTGAATAGGGTGAAGAGCTCCTTAGAAAAATATGTAGGTCAACGTCAATAAAATTAAGGTCCCACAAGTTGGAAGAGTACAGAATGAAATCCATATATACCAAAAGACCTAGAAATTTCGAACAAAAACAGCAAAGCAACCATGGTCTAATACCAGATACTGTGAAAGGGAAAAGCTAGGTTAGTGGAAAAGTGAAGTTTCACATTTTCAAATCAGTATACATGCCTATAATCTCATTTGGTGCTGAAAGTAGGATACTTAAGAACTGACCCGATAGCAGAGCCACCGCTGCTGAAATAAGATTTGCGGTAAAAACAAGGAGAGATCATATCTGCAATAAAACGATCATTGAGGAACTTAAGGTTCGTAGGGTCACTTCGATGAAGGAGTTCATGGAGTTACGCGAGTTAAAATGGTTTGGCCAAATAGTCAGAATGGAAGAGGATAACGTTCCAATTGATGGAATACATACATTCCATACACAGGACTGCAGGTGCTTCTAAGTATGTTATACCTGAACTAAATTAAATGGTCATGCAGAAAAAAAGGCAGAACATCAGGCAAGCGCGAAACCTGGTTTGAACAGAGATGTCTTTGGTGACTTATCTCTGTTCTGTGGAGCAGAAAGGTTAACCTCAAAACAAAAAAAATGATGTTACACTCGTTGGTTGAAAGTGTTATCCTCTACGGATCCGAAACGTGGACGATTACGAAAAAGGAAGAAACGAAGTTGTTGGCTGTGGAGATGGACTCCTGGAGACGCTGTTGTGCTATTTCCAGAATTCAGCACGTCCGTAATAGAACAATTAGGCAATTGGTTAATCAGGAAACAACGATCCTCTTCGTAATAGAAACAAGAAGATTGAAATGTCGAATATTGTCCTATGGAAAGGAGGAAAAGAGGAAAACCCAAAAAAAGATAGTTGCAGGATGTAGAGAAAAGCATGGCAGGGAGGGGTCTTAGAGGAGGAGACTGGCTGAATCGAGATCGGTGCCGAGACCTTTTAGAGACGTTAAACCACCAAGCTGTTAAAAATCGTTAGTAAATTGAGACTTAAAGTAGTATGTCAATTCATTTTATGGAATACAAAACTTAAGGCAATATCTTTCCGCTAGGCTTTCGGATCTATTTTGAAGACAGCCATAAGTATATAGTAATAATACATCAAGTAAATAGAATGAAAGATACATAATGACATAACACATTCAACTTTAAATGTCACGAGGCTATCTTCTTTTCAGACCCCTCTCAGGAGTGTCTGGAATTGAAGAGATTGTTAGGTTTGAACTTAAAGGCTAAAAAGGGAGTGGAGTTTGTCCTGAAATGTTTGATATCAGGTTCGAACCAAATCAGTAAAAATGGAACATTAAGGTCATCATGGATTATTTTATTCATAACAAAATAAGGAGCATTGAGCATTTTACGAAGGATTGGATACTGCTGATGTCTTATAATAGTCTTGTATATATGAGTCTTTTGTAATTAAGTTTGTTTGGCAAGTGATGAAGTAGCCTGAAAAAGCAGATGAAAATACTAAACAGATTAAATACGAGTTTTTTTTTACACGTGTATCCTTCGTACAATACGCATTTGTACATCAACAAACGTCATAAAAAGGAGGCAAACTCGATTAAGGAAAAAACGCTGCTAAATAAAGGAATAGGTTCGGTGGGAGAGTAGAAAGGCATCAATCAAACCTGCCGAGAACGGAGGTAAACTGAATGCATTAGTAGCGGGAGCCACCTGGATCTATACACACCCTCTATATTCCTATCTAGTCTCCAGTTTGTTCTTCCATCCGTTCCATCACAGTCTCTGACAGCATTCGGGCTCTCCGGTCAGCTCTACCTTAGTCAAAAGTCTCTTTGCTTTAGACCTGGCAACGAAATTAAAAACAACTATTGGAAAGTAAGAGAGAATAACTACCAATATAAAGTAATACTTTCAATAGGAGGAACTAACTAAACAATGTTTAAGCAATAGATTGTACAAATATTACAAATTATTAATCCATTCATCAGTTGTTTCTCCTGGTTTCGACCGTGTAGTCAAATTCTTTGCCGACGTTTCACCAGCCATACTCGATGCTTCCTCAGGATATTTATTAAATACAAATTATAGTAAACCCCCACGAAGGATTCTAACAACAGCACTACTGCAATATAAATTCCAAAGCGAACATAATTTTCGTTTTGACTATACTCAAATTCTATGGAAGGAAAATAAAAGAATCAAAAACCTATACTACTTCAACCCTTGAAGGTTCTTGGGCATGGTACATAGTAGAGACTGAAATGTTTCTTTGACAATGGTTATGCAGGGATATACTTTGCCCTATATCACGCTTAACCGCCAGATTTCCCCCGTTTTCGGGTACCCGCTATATAATTGCTGGACGAGCAACAGGAAAGTCCCATATACCAAAACATCCATCCCCGGCTGATAACAGATTAAATAAAATCTCAAGCACTGAGCCGCTTCCCTCCGTCAAGGAAAATAAAACATTTAAAAGAATATTGATATGGAATTTATATCTCAGCAAATATTAATTTCAAAAAGTCAACATTAAAAAGATCAGGCTGAAAATGTTTAATTAGTCTTTAAACTCTCAACTTATTTATCGCTCTATAATGCATATATTTAAAAAATAGGTGTTTTCCTCTTACGCAGGCGCCACTGGTAATATTACATAACCTTACCATTCCGACCCCCATCACTGTTAAGGAGTTTGGACGTAAGGATATATACCATGAAGATACAACAGTTATCGAAGGGAGTCAGTCTTAAATAGTACTTAATTAAACAGAAGTACAGATTACATTACAAGTCTTAGTGATCTACACGTAACTAACTCTAACAGTAGACAAAATCTCTTAAGTCTACAGCTACATATATATATATATATATATATATATATATATATATATATATATATATATATATATATATATATATATATATATATACTAGGGTGTCCCTTAAATTTCAATGTCAATATATTTTTACGCATACCTTCTAAAAACTTTTGTATTGACCTAATATAGTACAGAAATAAATATTAGCCCGATTTAAGAACGATAACCCGTGCCGACTTGAGTTTTTAACTTGTCCATAACAGACAACAACAAGTTGCGCGGGTGCAGCGCTGCGACCTGTTACTGCGAGTTTCAATTGTCATTTCATACGTGATTTCTAACATTATTAGTGCGTTGTTGTTTATTGTGTGAAGATGTCTGTGGAATTACGAAATAATAAAAAAAATATTTACCTCATCGGACTGCCAAGCCACCAGATAAATGGTGCAAAATTACCATCTAATCGACAAGTTCTCACCGTTTTATTTTACAATATACGTGAAGTTATGCTGACTGTTATTGAAAGTGCGAATCTTGTTATAAGAGAGTGCATTATATTTTGGGAAAAAGCCAGAATTCCTACAAAGGCATTTCCTAACTGCGTGAAGAAACTTGTTGATTTATATCATGTTTGGAGGGAGCTGCAAAAAAACTGTAAGAAAACTCAGGTGACGTTCAAGAACCGTGAAAATAATTTTGTAAAAGACCTTGATAACTTATTTGATATTGCACATGCTGATGCCTTCGACAGAATGAAGATAGAGGAAGACAAAGATTTTTTAAGGAAACTGAGAGAGGCAGGTCGACCGGGATGCTTAGGTGCAATTGACAAAAAATTGGCGGAGAAAGAAGAACGAGTTAGGCAAAGACGATTGGAAGAAGAGGAAAGAAAAGTAAAACAAAGAGAGTTATTGGCTGTTGCATCTACTTCTTCGATAGATAGCTTGGAATGTCTGGAGAATTCGGATGAGGAACAGATTTCGAACTCTGAACTTAGTACTCAGATTCCTTGCCCTGAAAAAAGTTCTAAAAGAGGCATGAAAAGTTTCATAACTCCTAAACTGGTAGCAGCTTTAGATCGATGCCAATTAAGCATAAGAGACTCAGTTTACATTCTCCATGCGGTTGTAGAAGCGCTTGGTCTGAACAGCGATGATTTTCAATCAACAAATCTTCGATTCAGCGAATTCGTACTCAGGCGAGAAAATCCAGGGCAGAAGCAATAAAAACTGACTTCCAGAATAATTTGCCTGACGTAGTCAGAGTCCATTGGGATGGAAAACTATTACCTGGATTGGATGAACGAAGTTCAAAAGAAGGACGCTTGCCAATTCTTGCTTCATTTGACGACAGAGAACAGCTTCTTGCAGTGCCAAATTTAGAGAGTTCTTCTGGAAAACATCAAGCTAAAGCCACTTCAACTGCACTCTTTGACTGGAACCTCCATGATAAAGTACAGATAATGTGCTGCGATACTACAGCTATAAATACTGGCCGTTTCAGTGGAGCTTGTGCAATTTTGGAGCAGACTTTAGAAAGGGAATTACTGCTTTTTGCTTGTCTTCATCATATTTATGAGTTGGTCCTTAAACCTGTTTTTGAAACCAAGGTAAAGCAAATTACAAGTAGCCCAGATATTCCAATTTTCAAAAAGTTAAGAGATAATTGGAAAAATATTAACACCGATAATATTGAGCCACCTCTGAATTTCGTTAAAGCACATATTGCTGAGACAAAAATTACATCTTTGTTAACTTTTTATAAGACTGAACTGGAAAAACCTTTTATTAGAGACGATTACCGCGAATTGGTGGAACTATGTTCTTAGGAGGAGATACAGAGAATAAACTAAAACTCAGGCCTCCTGGAGCTTTGCATCAAGCGCGATGGATGGCGAGAGCGATCTATTCTATAAAAATATGTTTGCTTCAATCGCAACTTAAAATTACTGCAAAGGGCAAAAATGCTCTACAAGATGTTTGCTTATTTATCGTCACCTTGTATACTAAACCTTGGCTCGAATGCACAGTGGCAATTAAAGCACCTAACCAAGACTTATGCATTTTGAAAGCTCTAAAAGAATATGAAAAAGTAGACGCGACAAGTTCCAAGGCATCCATAAGCAAGTTTGTTCATCATTTATGGTATTTGTGTGAAGAAACAGTCATGTTATCACTCTTTGATGAAGAAGTTGATTTCAAAACCAAGACATAAATGATTAATAATTTAAACAGAGATGAAAGTTCAGATTCCGCCAAACGCTATATCCCATCGAAGGAAGAAATTACGCAAAATTTCTTTAGTAAGCTTAATATTTTCTTGTTTCTTTTTTCAAAGTTTCGTGGCTTAGTTTTTGCTTTTTTTAAATGTTTTTTCTTTCTTTCGGATATGACGCTGGATGATTTTGTGACTCAAAGAAGCAAACAATTTCTATCTCGACTGCAGATCGACGACAGTTTTCTTCGGGAGGATGTATCTTCTTTGGGTGACAATCCTACTTTTTTGGAAGGGAGAAGACGAATAAGTCGTTTGAAGGTCGTAAATGACACTGCTGAACGAGCTGTTAAATTAATGCAAGATTTTAATGGACTTATCACGGCTGAAGAAGAGCAAAAACAGTTTTTGTTGCGTTGTGTTCAGGAACATAGAAATCTGAATCCAGAGTGTAGAAAAACTACACTAAAGAGAAGTTACCCTAATTAATTATTATTATAATTTGTATTTAAATAAAAGTTTATGTTGATCTTATTTTATTCTTACTCATATTTACTTTATTTGTTGCATTTTAATTAGTTTTGGATCAAACCAAAATGTCAGGCCAAAACACCATTTTTTATTAAACTTTAGAGCTCGGTCGGCACGGGTTGCAATCATGCTACAAATATGAAATTTCATATTTAAGTACATTATAGCATTTTTTAAAAAAGTAGAGGGTATGCGTTTCGAAATTCTAAAAAAAAAATTTTTTTGTCATATAAGGGACACCCTAATATATACATAGGGATGGGAGGAGATGTAGGAGGGATAAGGGTGAATCCACCTGGTTAGACCCAGGAAGTAACCTTGTCCTGTTCTGGCAGTGATCTCCTTAGTATGCAATGTCATAATAACAATATTGACAAAACATACTGGTTCCTGGGTTAGGGACCCATCGAATGATTGTTATCCTATAACTCAACGAATATAACCAAAAACAAAAAAGACGAAAAACCGAAAACATATACATACATAAATGTAAACATATAAACATATGTCAAAATGTTACAAGATTGCTATATCCTCTCTCCTTATCAGTGATGGCGCCCGACATAAGAGGAAATTACCTCTATAGGTATTATAAATCTGTGTGCCGAAATGAAGCAAAATATGCAAAAAAAAATATTTCCGATATTTAATAAATTTATAAGTCTGCACAGTTGTTAGGGTAGTGTATTACAAAACTCCGGTCTAGAAAAGGAATATGGCATTTAGTAACATAGAAAACGTTATAAGTATAGTTATTGGGCAGGACATAAACAATAAGCATACCATGAAAACAAAAAATGTGATTTAAAAAAGCAAAAATGTGTGGTTTAAAAATTTCAGTAAAAACAAATGTATATTCAGTTGAGTGGCTCAGTGGTAGAGCACTAAAGTGCCATACCGAAAATCCTTGTTCAAATCCCGCTGTGGCAAGACTATTTAGTCTGTTAGGAGCCGGAGATGGATCATATAGGATCTAGGAACCTCATGGGGCTCACCCAGCCTCTATAAAGTGGGTACCCAATATAAGGGGGAAAATCTGGCGGATGATAGGACAAATCAGCTCCCAGCCCAACCATTATCCTTGAAACAGTTCAGTCTCTACCATGTACTGAACCCCAGAGCCGTTCATGGGTTGTAGAGGTACAGGTTTTTTTACAGGTAACATTGACTTGGACTGAATATAAACGATAAAAACGTATAAATGTGAATTACTTTATGTTGTTTAATATGTTCAATCAAATTGATATTTTAAACGTAATATTTATTGATCCATGAGGCTGTATTATTATTATGTATTATTTTTAAAAAGTTTTAAAACAAAATGTATATAACTTTTTTCCTATATTAGATTAGTCTTAAAAAAATATTTACACAGACCTGTAAAAAATAAAAAGCAATAACAGAGATATGGAACGTGGCCTGAGCGAACGACATTCTGTTTGCTGAAGCGGAATTAGTCGAATATCAACAAACTGCTGCCGGAATTCATCGGCAAAGTCCCGCTTTGTGCGAAAAACAATCGACGATTGGAATTATCTGCATGGCGATATATTTTCTACTGCATTCTTTCCTTCGAATGCTGGTTCCAAAGGAATCCTGATTCGGAACAACTCTATGTTTATTTAATGAGTATGCCATGGATTAAGATGGATGTGGATTATGGATGGAAAAACGGACACCCAAACCCGATGATAGAACAAATGGCCACTACCCTCATGCCTGAGAGCACTAGGGGGAGACTAAAAAGAACGTGGATGAGGGATCTATTACCATAGGAAATTAAATCAAGCGACGGGAGAGCTACCGCTGGCTACTGTTCTTCTTCATGCCTTTGATTTCCTTCTGTAATATTTTCATGTCAGCCAATCTGCTGATTGTCAATTATTTGCATTTGACAGTTGTGGAGAAAAATATAAAGAAGAAAAAAATGAATAATGATTATTACCCATTAGCCTATTTGGTAATTATTCCGCATGTTGTTGCTTCCAGTTGAGTCACAAGTTTTAACTTTTCATTCGTTTCCCTCTGTTAATAATTTCCAAAAATACAGATTATCATGAGCTTTAAAATGGAAAAGAGAATTTATTCATGTAAAACGTGCATTCTTCGGTAATCATTTCGCAACCTTTCATCAAACTTATATCATCTATAATACCAAATATTAGTTCTTGAAGAAATGATAACCAAAATCTGTTCACTACCCATTTTCTTTTACATATTAAAGCATGCGACAGCTTGTATTTTTGGAAAATGTTTAAAATGAAACTAATAAACAGTTAAAGCTTCTTTTAATTCAACTCGAAACAACATCCTGCGGAACATACACCGAAAGATTTACTTAATATTTTAATGCATACTGATTACTATCCATTAGCCTTTTTTAATTGAGTTTTAAAATAGCGTTCTGAATGCCAGTTCAAATCAAGAGAAAAAGAAAAAAACATTAATTTTTACAATTTAAAAAATTATAATAGAAATCACAGAAAAACATAAAATTAAGAGAAAAATAACTGGAATTGTTTTTCCAGGATGAAAAACTTATTCAAGGTAGGTTAATAGGATTTTAATAATAAAATATATAGAATAAAATTTGTGGAAAAAATTCCAACCCAAAAGCCTTTAGTCTCTAAACTAAAATAGGAAATAAAACTAACTGGCGCTATTTTCCCCATTAATGTATCATCAGGACAGAATTGGAATAATAAAAATGAAGGCAAAAAGTAGAATGTGGCAGTGTCATGGACAAGGCCCTGTGTTAGAAGTGAAAACGTTTACGTAACGGGTAATATTCTTTATGTTAAATATTGATGTCCTCGGCCTCTAACTCCTCATAATGCTTGTCTTCACTAAGCAGCTCTATCACTAAGAAGACACCAATCCTGCCATCCTCAATGTCAATGCTAGTTGTAATCACGTAAGGATGAACCACTGCCAGCGGGATCTTATAAAGCAGTCCATCCAACTCGAGGACTCACATTTTGTGAAGCTTTTGCCCCGCTGTAGCAGCTTCCGTTTGATGCTTGTAGCCGATAAAAGTTGACAGTCTATTTCATCATCCAGTGGTTGATCACTGAGTTGCCATGCCGGAAATCCTGGTTCAAATCGCGCTTCGGGCAGTTACTTTTATTTAGTCTATTTGCGGCCGGAGATTGATCATATAGGATCTAGGACCCTCCTGGGGTCACCCAGCCTCTATGAAATATTATAAAAATAGGGTACCCATAATAAGGGGGGAAAACCTGGCGGTTGAGCGTGACTTAGGACAAGTCACTTCCTTGCAGAACCGTTGTCCATGAAACACTACTGCCTCAACCATGTACTGAACCCCCAGACTCGTTCACGGGTCGTAGTGGTACAGATTTTTTTTTTTCATCATCCACATGCATAATTTCAAACTCCCAGTATTTGCACCGTCGTTGATCCGGTCGGCCGCATTCTTTCTTTTACGTTCCCGGCACTGCTTGACTCGATCATACGGTGTTTTATTGTTACCATTCGATCGCTCTTGAGAAGCCCTTCCAACCGTATACGATCTTCTGTATTTGGTATTTGCTTTTCGACGCTTATAGGCCGACATTATATATTTTTCTATTCTAACACTTTATTATAATCACTGTCCCTGTTTTACACATTTTTTTTTATTTGTCGATTGAAACTCAAACGAACGTCGTAGTTTCTCCGAGTTAAAAGTTATACTGAAAGGACATCTTAATACTCAGCAAAATTACCTCAAAATGTCGGCGCTTCACCCTCCAGCGGGCGCGATGCATCATAGTCCTCACTGATCGCATTGAATTCTTTGATCCATTAGCTATCCAGTGGTCTAATTGAATTTTGGATGGAGATGATAGATATGTAGCTGTAACACTAAACTGTATCCCCCAATTTTGTTATCTTTTTTTTTTAATTATCTCCCACTATTGAAGCAATTTTAAATGCGTACTCACGTAAAAATGATTAAAGCACCTCCTAACTTCAAATGCAGCAATACACATATCACAAGAAATATCAAACCACCTCCAAGGCTATGTAAAACTAGTGAATTAACAGAAATGTTAATGTACAACAGCTGGAAAATGATAGAAAAACCTAAATAGGAAATGCATAATATTATCACCAAACTTAAAAAAACTCCACAGGAAAAATAAAATAAAGTGAACACTAATAATAAGTTGTTTTTTTAAAAGATGCTATACATTATGAAAAGAATTTATAACATCCTAGCTCATGTATTTATTGGTTGTTATAGATTTATTTATTCTCTTTAGTTGCTGACTGTTTGTCATAATTCGTACTTTTTATTTATTTTTTGTCACTTTATAAATACTTAATAATGTTGCCTTCTGGCCAGAAAGGCATTATGTTTCTTTTTATTTTCATGTCTGTTATTCTTAATGGAGTTGGTTTTAAAATAAAGGTGCTTTTCTATACTTTTCTTTTCAGTAAGGTACAAAAAAATTTAATACAAGAGAACATATTAAAAATGAATTAAATGTGCAAGAGAAATTATCTTGAAACCAATGGGAATACGCTTATTCCACTAAATACATTAATATTGTGGAGTAAATTTTTCCTATTGTGCATTAAGTTTAGTGAATGTGTTTTCTGCTTGGTACTTTTACGACTTAGTATTTATTTATAGCTGTTTTTGTTGTACCTTTTTCAAGAAGAACACAAGCTATAAGGTTGAGATCAGTTATTAATTATTGAAACATGGCTAATATTTTCTCATTAAACAGCATTCGAAAAGAGGAATTGATGGGAAATATGATAGTGCTACATCCGAAAGGGTAAGGGATGGATCGATAAAAAAAAACTACATTAAGCATAAATAGAACCTCCTCAATCAAATTTTAAAAAACAGTGGACCTGAATAAAAAATAAAATAAAACTTTAAAATATAGAAGAAAAAAAATAAGGGATCGGATAGGGAAGTATGACAGGTGGGCCGCTAGTTGGAGATATGGCCTATAACATATTGATCGCTTCTTCTCTCTCTCACTATCGCCTTCTCCCTTTATCATTGTTTCATCTCTCTCTCTCTCTCTCTCTCTCTCTCTCTCTCTCTCTCTCTCTCTCCCTCCCTCCCTCCTTCTATCGCTCTCCCACTTCTCATCGAATCTCTTATCTCCCTTAGTTATTGTTTATGTTCCTACTACTTCAAAGCTTATCATTTTATGGTTTAATCCCACTCCTGTGTCTTAGGCAACCTTTTAGATAGAGGGTACGGCAGCATAACATCCTTTTTTTCAAAACTTAGTAAGTCTGTAATAATATAATAATCATAGATAAAAAAATATAGTTTGTGTTATTTTACATTTACTCAATCATATAATCCAATAATATAAATAACTAAATAAATATAAAAACCATGATAAATTTTATTATTATTATTATTCCATGTCGCTACATCTCGGGACCAGCTTCTTCCAGTCGTATCTGTTTTTTCGCAGCCGTCATCCAGCATTTGACTCCTAGGATATCCCTCGCGTCTCTCTCCACACCATCCGACCACCCCAGCTTCGGTCTCCCTCTTCTTCCCGTGCAGTAGAGAGGTTCTATCAAAGCGTTTTTAGGAATGGCATCGTCCTCCATTCTAGCCACATGACCAGCCCATCGGAGTCTTCTAATTTTTAAGGAGTATAACATCTGCTTCTTTGTACATTGAGTAAACTTCATAGTTTGTTGTAGATAAAATCCACTGAAATTCTTCGGAGGATCTTCCGATGATTAGCAGATCATGCTCAATCAGCTTAGTCATTGTCCATGTCTCCGATCCATACAACAAAACTGGACGGACTAATGTTTTGTACAGATGGAGCTTGGTGTACGTGAGGAGAATTCCTTGTGTAGACCAAAGGAACAGCTGTTGGCTATTCATATTACTTTTCTTTAATTCTACCTCAGGTGTATTATTCAATAGGTGAATTGGGCAACAAGGTCGTGACTCTAGCCAGCATAGCAGGCGTTATGTTGGCAATTTTTTCCTTGATATTGGTCTTCAAATATTGTGAGGTCCACGGACGTTTCACACAAACACGGGATTTTAAAAAGCCCCAAAGAAAAAAAATCACAAGAAAACAAATCAGGCAGGCCACTCCAATTCGCCCCAAATTAATTGAGTCTCTCTGGGAAGTGTTCGGTCAGAACAGCCGTCAATGACAGCGACTCAACTGTGTCGGCACGGAACTTAATGGTCCCGCCTCTCGAATGAGAAAACTACCGCTACGATATCAACCGACTGAATGGCATTTTAAAAAAGAAAGCTATCCTGCCGCACCTCGAACAAATTGAGTAGACAGAAAATAATATTTTCATCATTTTCTTTTTACAGGTTCGTGTGTATAAAAATTCTAATTTATAATATTAAACAAAATTATTCCAATTATAAAGCATTCAAGAAAAGGCGCGCATGTTGCTCTTTATTAATTACATCTGCATTTTTAAAATAAGAATTCCTGAGATTCCTTCAATATCTTGACCCTAATCTGACCAAAGTTGAAATGCTTATAATCTTGATAATATTATTAAGATGGGGGGAGCGATCTGGAAATTAATTATAAATATATATTTTTTAGACTTCAATGGAAAAATTCCAAACAAAAAGCATTAAGTCTCAAAACTAAAAACAGGAATAAAAAAATACCTGTTAATATTTCGCTTATTAAGGCATCTTCAGGAGAGAAAGAGACTAAAAGCTAAGGAAATTAATAAATAAAGAACATCCCAACCTCAAAATGCAGCAAGAAATCGACCAGAGGAAACATCCCACCACCATCAAGGCCCAAATCCATCTTCTGAATGCTAAAAAAGTTATATACGAGACAACTAGTAAAGGTTACATAAAAACTGCTATAAATAGAAAAATGCACACACTTAACTTCTAAAACTCACAAAATAAAATAGTTCACAAAAACAGAAGACAAAAAAACATCAATATCAAGATTTGATAATGGCAATGTCTTTTTTTTTTCTTTTTACACTTTTACTATCTTTGTGTATTTGCATCATTGTATTCGGTTTTTGTGATTTATTTATTTTTACTCTATTTTCTGCCTTTTAGAAATTAGGTGCACATATATGTATATTGGAAAATTGCAGAACTCAAAAACAGCTTTAGCTCCTTGAAATGTCTAAATAGTCAACCTTTTGGAACTCAGACACTAATCAAAATATAGAGCACGTTTATAAGAACACTCCGTAGGGACGCATCCATCAGAGAAAGCATCATCATTTCTACCTGGTTGTATATTCGATTTGATATTTGAAATACAATCTAGAATACATTTAAATATATATCCATACACACACTAATATTTATATATATTTGTGTGTGTGTAGTTATTAAATTGTTACAAGGTACTTACTATTGAACTGACGAAATACAAAATCTCAAGGGGCTGAATTTTAACCACTAAAGATAAATGGGAAAGCATAAGATAAAAAGAGGAAGAGATGGTTGTAATTAATGACGTCACCACCTTTGCGTCACGGTTTGTCGGGAAAACTGTCATGCAAATTAAATTTTATTATATCGCCGCTGCCGCCGTTAATGATAAACCGTGTTCGAAATATGTCTTCCTAATGGATCCCAACATCCCTTCTCAATTAGCCCCCGCTACTTCCAGGATTGAGTTTCCTTCAAAGAGTCTAGGGATGAAATAAATCCTGAATCTGTTCATTTTTTTCTTTTTAATAAATAATATGTAATATTATTTATTGTGTCATATTTTGGATATAATGGACAACAGGAGTTGGGTAATTCAGGGGTAGATCCCTGAGTTGCCGTGCCGAAGTTTCCGGGTTCAAATCCGGATAGTGAATTGGTTTAGACGTTCACAGGACACATACGCTATTTTACTTACCCCCCCCCCCTTTATTTAGGAGTCTTAACACAACACCGATTATAAAGAAACGTTAAATAAAAAATGACATCATATTAATGAATATCCCGTATCATAAATTACAGTCTTTGTCAGATGGCATATTACCACGAAACTAACAAATCTTTAGCTAAACAACTCCGATTTTCGATGTTTTACAAACAGCAATCTGTGGATTATCAAATGGTATTTTTAATTCAAATATATTTGAATGATGAAATAAAAGTGTAGGTATAAAATTAAAAAAAAAAAAATACCATCTCTATGAATACGTACAATAGAACGAATATGTAGGCCTAAATTAAAATTGGAATCAGACATCGGCTTTTAAATCAATTCGTTAATGGATGTTTCTTTTAAATATTCAATATTACAGGTAAATGGCTCTTTTTGATTTTTATTATTATTTATTAAGTTTGATCATTTTTTGTTACAATTTTTCACATTACTTACTTTAATACGCCAAGCAAAACTATTTTCACATTTAATCAAGCATAAATAAAGTACACCATTTCAATGATTAATCCCAAATCATTTATTTGGAAGCGTTTGTTCCCATATATAACTAACTTTATATTGAAAATTGATCATTTATTTGTTTATATATAAAAAGTATATTTATTTATAATTATTAAATAAATAAATGTACCTTGATTGATATAATGCTATAAACTGTTTTAAATAATCCATAAAAAAAAACTTAACCTACCTTAACCTAGGGACTTCTTGAAGACTCTTCACCTTCTCACGCATAGGTGATCATCCTATCTTTCCATACTTAATAAAGTATGAAGATATCCCGAAGATGTAGATATTTCAGAAGACTGGTTGGTCCTGATATATTCGAGCAATCCCGGACGTTGCAATATTAAACCAGCGAGATCTGGAGGGCGGAAGTAGAACTTGGCGAGGCCTAAGCTAATGGCCTATTTATGAAAGAATTTATTGGAAAGGTCCAACTTCTTCCTCGAGGATTAACGAGCCGGCGCTAAGTGGAATTTTTAATTCTGATAAAAATCAACAACTTTCTTGCAATCATATAATTTCGTTAAAGTAGCATCAGGGAAAGATTAATGTAGGCAATTTTTAGAAATTAGTTATACTTTAATATCACGGAAAAAACAAAACATTTATTATTACTGTCGAAAAAAATAACCCAAAAGTTCTATGCCGATTACAACAACCATCGTTGCTCTCATACCTTAACCAAATGGACCTTCAAATTTCGGTCTGACATAACACATCCTCCCACTTTAACACTGTTCGATTACCATTTAACAATCTATTAAAAAAACCTGTACTACTCCCATTATGAGGTCTGAGGTTTATTACGTATTAGAGACTGTTTCTTGGACAACGGTTGTACAGGGTTGTACAAAAATCTCAACCATCAGATTTTTCTCCCTATATTGGATACCCACTTTATAGAGTCAGGTCCAGGACGGTCCTACTCCTACAGGATCCATCTCCGACTGCTAACATAATTAAATTAAAGTTTGTCAAGCAGCGGGGTTTGAACCCGGGATCTTCGGCACGGCAACTGAGCGCTTTACCACTGACCACTTCGTTCACTTATCTTAAACATATGAACCTTCAAATTTCGGTTTGGCATGGAACATCCTCTCACTTACGTTTAACTTCAACTTTGAGCTACTACTTCTTGATTTAAAAGTGTTTAAGTTATACAAATATTTCATTCGATTATTCTTCACGACATTAGAAATCTCAGATAATAAGGTATACAATTAAGTCTATACTAAACTTTATGGTATATATTTATATCTACTTGATTGAAGTGACAAAAAACTACTCGCTTCAGGCAACTTCAACACTTACTAGACTCAAAGCTCCTAATTAATTACAAAATACTCCTTATACATGAGTATTATCAGGCCCATTTAGACCTGCGGAGTAGAGCTTTGGGAATCCAATCCAATCCAAAATCCTTACAATCCAGAATCCTTAATGCTCCTTATTCTATTGCGAATAAAGTCATTCATAATGACCTTAAGTCCTATTTGTTGAGGATATTCAATTCCCGATAATGAAGAGGCGTCTAAAAATAAGATGACCTCGAGATCTTCTAAGTTGAATTTGTTATTTGAGTACTACTATAGAGTAGTGTCTCTACTTGCTGTTATCTCATGTCATTATGTATCTTTTACTCTGTTTACTTGTATCGCAAAATAAAATAGTTTTATTATAATGTAATGCAGTTGTAAATTTCAATAAATTAATTTTAAATAACCTTATATTGCGATCCTAATGACAAAAAAAAAGGTTGTAACGTTTTTGATGAGCAAAGAGCTGAAATGAAATAATGTAACGGAATGTCGAAGTTGATTTTAAAAATCATATTTACGGGAGGGGGGTGTATCAACGTTGAAATATCTAGATTTCAAAAATATAAATAAATAAATTAACTTGTTAAAAACTTTCTTAAGAGTCATGTTTCTCGTCTTCAGTTCAGAGGAGTTTTAAGTTTTTAAGTCTGGATGTAATATAAGCACATAAGCATTTACATTTTTTTTCCCGTTAGAATCTTCTGAGGACAATTTCTATATTTAACTTCTTGTTGGTCCTTCTTCCTTCTCCAGATCTCTTTGATCTTCAAACTATGCATCTTTTACCTCTCTTCAGTTCATTCTGAGTCTGTTTAATTTTTCTTGATACCCTACATCCAGAAATTAGTAATGCAATCCTGAAATCGAGCTCATTAAGGCCGTACAGGAAGAGGGATTTTATTTCATACTTGGTACCTCTGAGGTGCAGAGAATTTCCTAACGGTCAAACCAAATTATCAAACGCTTCAGTCCTTTGCAAAATATAACTAGTTCATCCTCCGTTCGCTCCACGGGGGATGAATCGTTCCATGGCTCAATTGTGACTGGGAACGAAACGTGGATGTATCAATAAACTTCTGAGTCCAAAAGATAGTCTCTACAGTGCCGTCATACCCATTCATAAATTCAAAGTTTACTACCAAATATGTAACGCAGTGGTAGGAAAGAGAGAGGTGGGACTAGAGGTATAATTGCTAATCTTCAAGACAGTTTACCTTCCTGTTCTCCTGTATGGTTCAGAGAGTTGGGTGTTAACTGACCAACTCTGTAGTCGAATTATCGCTGCGGAAATGAAACACCTGGGAAGAACATCTGGAAAAACTAGAAGGGACCACATAGGAAATGAACCGTTTAGAGGAGAGCTCAATATGGGTTCGATCATGGAAACAATTGAAAAGAAGCAACTAAAATGGTTCGGGCACGTCTATAGAATGGAAAGTCATAGTGACCCTTTCAAGACAATGGAGTACCGTCCATCTGGGAGGAGACCAAGAGGACGTCCCAGAATGATGTTTCTTGATCAGGTAGAAGGAATAGGGAAATCCAGGGGCGAAACGTTGGATGTTGGATGGAAGGAAAAATCTCGCCATTAATCGGGAGGGCTGGCAAGCCTGGGTAGATGCGCCCCCACGCTGAAGGAACTAAGGGGTGGAGAAAACGAAGAAGAAGAAGTTTTAAGAGAGGAAGATCATACCATGTGTCTTTTGAGACCGGAAAGGGATCTTGTTGGTTAGTTTTATACACCAAGATACCACTATCAGAACCTGGTGGTCTCAAGTTTGGATGGGCTTTTGTGACTCTACTCTCTGGACCTGGGGCATCATCGGATTACAATATTTTCAATAATCTGAACGAGTTTTTGATTGAGCATCTGCGAATGACGAAGAGGTCCAAGAAGCTGTCGCAAAATGATTTCAGAAGGTGGAGAGTAATAGATACGACCAGAGTTTACAAAACCTCGTCTCCATGCTTCAAACATGACATGTTTTTACTCATTTCATTTAAAAACTTGAATTTTTCTATTTGTAACAAATGTAACATTACATTCTGGACGAGCGTTGTACTTCTTTACTTTTTGAAATCAGGTTTTTTGTCAATTTATTGTTCCAAAGATATTTGAAAATTTTATATTAAAAATTGATTCGGTCCTGTTTTCAATGATGCAATGTAATATTACTTCTTAATTTCCATGAATCTTTGGTTTTTAGTTTACCAAGAATTTTATGAAGATTCCCCTATCTAAAACAATTTATCTAACTTAAAATGCAGTACTGGGCATAATCTTGCGTACAGGTGTTTAAAACTTTTATTTGAATTACTTTTTCACTACAATTGCAATCCTATATTTAGGCAGAATGTAACATTTCCCATTAAATCAATTTAGTAAATAAAAATTCATCGTTTACGTTCAAGAATGAATGGAATATGTAAGAATAAAAAAAATGAAGGTACGAATGCAGAATATTACAAGGCAAGAGGCTGCAAATATGAGACAATCATAGCGATAGCTGCCGAGTAAGCTATAAAGATATCTCGCTTAATGCGGGAATCCATCCTGAGCACGTTCCAAGCTACCCTAGTCAATCTCTTCTTCCAATGTTTTACAGGAAGGAATATGCATATAGATCGACTCCTCTTTTGGATGCCATATTGTCTAGAGGATTTTCTTCATGTTGGATCTTTAAAGACACTCTCCATTACCTTCTACGGCTATATATGTTAGAATTTTCATCACTTAACGTCACTATTATATACATCTACCAAACGCCTACGTGCTCGTTTTTTCGCGCATTGATACCGATGACGAAAATATTTTCAGAATGGCAAAAAAATTAGCTCCTTTTAGTAAATTTTGCACTTAAGCCAATTGATTTTTATCGATTCGGGATTGGACACCAGCACACTAAATAGCAAAACAATATTGATAACGAGGATGATTGGATCACAGATTAAAACTAATAACAGGTATGTTCTACGACAAAAGACGGACACACAATATTAAAAAGGCGAGAACTGACAAGACGCTACAAACAACTATTACATCTTCTGGACTCAAATCTTGACTTGATTAACAAAAAAAACGACTAATCTACAACATAATCTACCTAAGACCTATTGGTACACATGGAGCAGAACTTTGGGGTTCAGCCAAACATGTACATATCACAAGAAGCAAACAACACAATCCTTAATTTTAAGAAAAATGTAAATGATCCTTGGATTATTTCGAATCACACTATACACAACGGCATGAACATTCCCAAAGAAAAATCATATATTCACAGTAAATCATACAGTATTTCACATTTATGGTATATACGGTATTTTATGATATTATACGGTATTTCACACAGTATTTCACTCGTCAACACATCGCCCAAAACCTCTTCTCCTTTCTCTTTTGTCTGTTACCTTGACTTTATATGAAAAGATTAAAAATACAATGGCTGAGGCTTGCTTATATACCTGCTTCCGTCTAGCTGCTCAGAAACCATACATCAGTTATAAAAAAATTTCATATTCTTGCCAATTAAAAAAAAAAGAAATCATTGAGATCGAATTTGCTGGATGCGCTACTGCGCTGTTACAAATACAGCATAATAATAAAATAATTATAAGGCTAAAGGATCTTTTGAGGAATAATCACATACAAATATGTTTGACTGTGTATTACCTTCTTCTAAAAACAGCTTCTATTCTAAAAATGTAGTTTCCGGCAATGAATTTAACCAAATTCTTTGATAACATAGTTTTGTAACAAGCAAGATTCATCAATGCTTCCGTGTTTTCAGCAATGTAAACTTCCTTTTCCTCCCTTCTTCTTTTACATGTATATATACTAGCTAGATATTAGGATTGAGGATCCTATATTAAGATTAGAATTGAGAGAAGGTAGAAGGTAGGATAGTAGAGAGTAGAGATGTAGTATATAGTTTATAGTTTATACTATGTAAGAAAGTACTATCTAAGTTAAATGTAGCCCATAGCAAATAAGTTATAATGATAGACAATAGCAATAAGTCACCCAGATAGTTCATAAGAATGTCTCTTTTATATCTCTTGTATATCCATATTATAACGATCAAGATCTCAATAGATTTATATATTTTTTACAAGTCGTACACCGTTTGATAACTTTTTTAAAGACATATCGTGACGACCACCTTCTTCATATCGCAGCCTAAGATCTTGGTGAAAAGACTTTTAACGAGACTAGTATCAGAAGGAGCACTCGCTGTTAGAAGTTGCTGTAGCACTTGCTGGCCTTTAAGGCTCCTTCACACAACCTTTAAATAAAAGAACAGAATCATTAAGATCTTGCGGGGGGGAGGGGGGAGAGGGACAAAGTGTAACGAAGAGGGCATTTCCATCCCTCGATGGTATCGCGGTCACGGGAGTCCTCTGTCGCCATTTAATTCCTCATTTTCATTCCTAAGGCGGCTTTCTTTTGAAGGAGTCGACTTCTTACACAAGTAGTATAAGTGCACGGAACTTTTCAAATGATACCCCGACTCTGAAATATGTATTCAAGGAAAAAGAAAAGAAAAAACAGTGTATTTTACGGAACGGACAATTTCAGTCATGCACTACTTATCGCAGATCTCCCTCTGCTGAATTTAGTAGTTGATAGTTATTAGTAAAGGCGCAAACAACCAATTCTTTTCACGACTAAACAGTTTTGTGTCACGATTGTTATGATTTAGTTGTGAGTCGTGCCCATAAAAGAAATATGATATCTCCTCAAGTAAAGATAAATTGTAAACATATAAATAACTAAAATATAAATCATAATTTATTTTATTTTATTTGTTACTAATTTTTAAATATATTTGTTTGAAAAGAAAATATCTGGAAGACCCGGGTTCGAGTCCCGGTCCTGGACATATCTTTTCTTTTCAAATAAAAATATTTAAAAAATAGTAAGAAATAAAATAAAATACATTATAATGACGTAAGTCAACTAGATCCAAATTAAAATTATGTTCAATTTTTTTTGTTTCAAATCTCTTTATTAAACAAATATTTACAACTTTTGCAGTATATACAACAATATAATAGGATATACATCACTTAAAACTAGTTTCTTCTTTTACCTTAGGTATTTTAAGAAATTACATGTTCCGAGACCGCTGAAGGCGTGTACTCTATCACCGGCACAAGGCCGCTGGCTGTATATAAGTCAAAGTCGGCGAGAGACCGCTTATCGAGGTTATAAAATTATGTTCAAAGAACATTCTTCCCCTCTTATACTTCGCAAAAATGCGAGAACGCGGGGACTTAGGATCAGTGAAAAGAAAAAATATGACCACGACCGAGAAGCGTGCTTGATTAAGGCCCAGGATAGCTCAAATGGTAGAGTCCCAGACTAGCGATCGGGAAGACCCGGGTTCGAGTCCCGGTCTTAGACATATCTTTTTTTTCAAATTAAAATATTTAAAATATAAATCACTAGTATAAAGTAAGCTTTTGGAAATGACCTTGAATAATTACTCAATGGTCTCCCGATATAATTCAGATGAAATTGTCTCTGAAGGACTAGACTCATACATTTAAAATGGCATCCTTTGTAGAAACAAAATAAATTATTATTCATGAATATAAATTATGTTTGAGTTATTTAAGTTATGTAATTATCTTCAATTTACACTAAATTGCATCCCGATATAAGTAAGATGAAATAGGCGAAGAGTAAAGCACAATATCGGTTTCATAGTAATAATAATAATAATGATGAAGTCTTTATTTATTCCTTTAGATATTGTTATTCTAGTTATCAGGTATTAATTTGTAAGCTACCATTTCTTAGAATGTAAAATAATTACTTTTAATTAATTATTACAAATTATTTAATAAGTGAGAAATAATTAAAAAATAATGAGAAAAAATGCTAATTACCTCCAATAACAATATTTTTAAAAACAAATTAGAAGAAATAAGATAACAATTGATATATAAGAGAAACAATTGATAGTTACACATATATCAAATTTTATGCCAAGCAAATAACCAAAAATAATGAAGAAAAATTCAAACAATACCATTAGTGATTTACACTTATTTAAAAAAAAATACCTAACTAGATGAGTGAACACCTACTTTAGAGGAAAATATACATACATATATAAATATATACTCACTTACATACATACATATGTACGTGGTAAGTATATTGTTTTACTTATTAACTTCAAGATAAGCGATAAAATTACAATGAAAACTAAGACTTTATAATATAAACATAATTATAAAGTATATATATATATTATATATAGCATAATTTTTAATTTTCTCATTTATAATGGAAAGGAAACCATAACGTCATCAAATATGCTGAACTATTCTGAAAAGAAATATTAATCAGAAATCCATTACAGCTTGGGACCAAGACAAAAACTGATATTTTTTGACATATTTTATATATCATACTTTTTTGTTGGCCCTAATGTGGCTAGCATCTATACCCTTTCAAGCATATTATGGGGTTTTATTGATATATTCTATTTCCCATTTTCAAGAAATCAAATGCTTATTTCTTTGTTACTATGTTTTCACCAGTATCTGTTTTAATATATCATTTTGATACTTGTCTCCGTCATAAGATGTTGATTCGATTTCGTCGTTGTTATCCTTTACCTGCCGCTCCTCTCTTAAACTTCGGGGACACCCGAAAAGGGATGTTTAGGAAGTCGAGGACACATAGAACTTGGTAAAGAAATGTTCCCAAAACATCCTTGTATATAAATAAATCTCTACTATATTAAAATAAAAATTACACTCAACTATTATTAATAAGAATAATCCTAAAGGCATTAATAAAATACTAATTACAAATTTAAACCGAAATTTCCCGTCAACGATATAACAACTAATAAAAATAACAACTATAATTTAACATAAGGTTCACCATCAACACGATAATTTGAAATAAAGTTCACTATTTATAAAATTAGGATTAATAAAAAAAAAACGATAATTTAAAGTAAAATTAATTATCCCATCTACTTCTGGTTTGAAACGTGCAAAAGAAAAAGAAAATATTTAATTAGCTCTATGAACAATTGAGCTACCATCTGGTTACACCCCAAATCAAGTCAGACTACAGAAAAATAGAAACTCATACCTTGACAGCTCATCTTCCTCCAGGTCTACCGTGGATAAGTTCTCAACTCTAACTTATCGGGAAAAATGAACGAGTATTTAATGGCTCATTCAAGCTAGGCATAAACATATTTACCACCAGGTCCGGGCGGTGCTGCTACTTGAGGACAAAATTGACAAAAAAATATATATAATAAAATGTAATTTAATTAAATGTTCGATTAATTTCGGGATTGACGTGACAAATGCTAACGAATATCCGGCCTTTTTGCCAAAACTGGGTCGGTGAATTGTTTAGTAAGGACCTTTGACCACAGACGAGAGCCTTAACGATTAACATTTAATTTATCTACTTTATTCAGTTTGTTACATTATCAAATGGATTTATGGCGCAGGAAATTGTAGTTATTAAATATATAATCCTACAGGAAGTTATGCCATTGCATAAACGTAGCATTGTAAACATCAACATGTTGTATTACCTCTATTTACATATTTGCATTATCGATTTGCAAGAAAATGAAATTGTTGATAGCAGATTGATGGATTCCGATCTGGTCTTTATGCCATTGTTTTTTCATAAGCTCCGGTAATAGAGAGTGAGAAAAATAAATTGCGAGAGGATTTTGGTGATGTTATATCGACGAGTGAAATGTTTTGTATTTACTGTAAATATATGATTTTACAGTGGGAATATAAATAAATAATGGGAATAATTGGAGAAAAATAAGCCAGTGGGAACGGGGAATGAACCTAGAAGCATTTACATTTTTAGAATTTTAAATTGTGATGTTTGTATCTTATGTATATGCACATGTTTTGATAAACCCCAAATATGTCCAACAAGTTATAAAGTCTATATGTCCAAATAGGTCTTACTATAGTGTAGTTTAGTGGGTCGAGTAAAGGCTGTTGTCCAAAAAGAGATTATAGTAGTTTGTAGCTTCTTATCAGTTCTTGTCTTTTTTATTTTATATGTATTTGTATTTTCCATGAAAGTCTTTTGTCCAAGTTACAATTATACCTAACTTACCTACCTTATGGGAGCGGAGTGGCTCAGTGGTAGAGCACTGAGTTACCATAACGGAAATCCTGGTTCAAATCCCGCTGCTGCCAGTTACTTTTATTTAGTCTGTTAGCAGCCGGAGATGGATCATACAGGATCTAGGACCCTCCTGGGGCACACCCAGCCTCTATAAAATATAATAAAAATAGAGTACCCATAATAAGGGGGTAAAACCTGGCGGTTGAGCGTGACCTAGGACAAGTCACCTCCTTGCAGAACCTTTGTCCATGAAACAGTACAGTCTCAACCATGTACCCAGACTCGTTCACGGATCGTAGTGGTACAGGTTTTTTGTTTTTTTTTACCTACCTTATAATTAAAATATGTTTATAATGTTAGTGGAACCGGAAAATAATGTTGTTGTTTTTTAAAATAAATTTAAACAGAAGAGTTTTTAAGATGTAATCATTCTCGTTATCAAAAGCTTTTTGTCACATAGTGTGCAAATTTTCAAATCCGGGTTGGTTTTTTACAAATATACGGAGATGGCAGCATTTTGGACATCCCGATTTTCAAATTTTTTCGTGGTTTGAAAATATCATAGCGATCAGTAAAAACGGAAATACGACAGGACAATATGGGGCGAGTATGTTGAGCGCGGCAATATCTCCCTCCACAATTCATTAATTTTTTGGAGGATTCGTTTTTCGCAGTGCGGTATTATATTATCGTGCTGCAGAATGACGACTTTTCTGTTGACAATCGCTTGTAACTTTTCAGTCCAATTGTTCCCAGTAAAGGTCTGGATTTACAGTTTGCCCAGCTTTCATTTTGGACATCATCCGTATTTTCTTATATGCGACAATTATTTATATCCTCTTGACCGTTCTTATCGTTTATATATAAGTAAATGCCCCTGAATTGTTATAGAGCAGTAAGATGAGTAAGTATGAGTATATATATCAATGGAGATGTTTCGTGGAAAGTGTGGTGAAAACATTTATATAAAAAGAGGAACGTGGCTATAGGTGCCTAGAATTAGCACTTGTATACTTCAATTTCGATTAATATAAAAAAATAAGTAGGTATTATCCTGTACCACTACAACCCATGAAGGGTCTGGGGTTCAGTACATGGTAGAGACAATACTGTTTCTTGGATAACGGTTCTGCAGGGAGGTGATTTGTCCTAGATCACGCTCACACGCCGGATTCCCCCCCCCCCTTATTTTGGGTTCCCACTTCATAGAGGCTGGGTGAGCTCCAGGAGGGTCCTAGATCTCATAGGATCCATCTCAGTGTTCAGGTTATAAAGTATGGTGGATCACAGTGAATGCAGACCGGCTAATACACAAGTACCAGAAATTCTTCACTATGTGAACTATGAAAAAATGTTATTAATTGGGGTTTACTGGACATGTACTTTGAGGCGATTAATCAAGGCGCTCCTTGCCAACCACTACGTTAGTTAGCGTGAAGGCAATTGTAGGACGAAATAAATCAAAGGAATAGACAGCTGTATTCCCCTCTGACACGCCCAGGCGCAGCGATGGATCTATTTAAACTACCTTATAATATAGGTTGAAGGGCAGTTCCAACCGAAAATTATCTAATTCTGTGAATTAAGTTGCTTGGATTCGCTGAAGATCTAGTCATTTTTTGGCAAGTTTGTCTTAATAAAAACATAGTAA
Source organism: Troilus luridus (assembly GCA_964056705.1). Taxonomy (NCBI): domain Eukaryota; kingdom Metazoa; phylum Arthropoda; class Insecta; order Hemiptera; family Pentatomidae; genus Troilus; species Troilus luridus. Next base: position 19,403,756 of record OZ057413.1, read on the forward strand.
TAAATAATTACGGTTCAAAAACTAATAATTAGGAAACAAATAAATATTTCTATAAACTTTGTTTGTTGGTTTTAGTATAATGTTTCTGAAATACATTATATTATACCCTCTCTCTTCATATATATATACCTAGTTTCGGAGTTAAAAACAAGTTTTGCAATCTATATAGGTAGAACGAATAATATTTATATGATAGGTTGTACCAACATTAAACATTAAATTAAAAACCCGGGAAGGAATCTAAGACTGGCATTACTGCAATAAGCTTTCACGTTTGCAAAATGATTTTTATTTTGAATATACTCAAATTCTATACAAGGGAAATAAAAAACTGTACCACTGCAACCTATGAAGAGTCTTGGGTTCAGTGCATGGTAGAGACTACTGTTTATTGAAAAACGGATTTGCAGAGAAGTGATTTGTCTGAGATTACGCTCAACCACCAGGTTTTCACCCCAACAAAAAAAATATGGAGATACAGAGAGCCTCAAAATTAATCAAAGATACTTCGTACAGTTGTCAGAGTTGGAAGGCGTGGACCCTAACCAAGATAGATTACTTAAAAAAGGAAGAATGAGATATTTGGGTCATCAGGTAGGTAGAAAAAGAATCCCAAAGCAGTTCTTGGAGCGACGTCCTGACAGAGAAAGATGAAAAGACTGGCACAGACTTTGATGGCTGTACGTTGTAGAAACAGACCTACTGGGTGTGAGAAGAAGGAAGGAGAATCGTTTAGAGTGGAGGGAAATTGTCGAGGAGGCAAAGGTCTTTGGTCCATAGCGCCGATAAAAAATATATTTGTAAAATTTATTTGATATCTGTAAGTTGTTAAGAAGACAATCTAGTGCCGATTGAAAAATCTTCACATAGCTTATGTACGAAGTTGTTTAAATATGTATCCATAAAAAGTGAACTAAATAATAAATAAATATGGAATAAAAAGGGACCATCAACGTCTGTTAATGGTTCGAACATCAAGGAACCAAATGGAACAGAAGATACCCCAAGCAGTTCTGTCCCCTTCCTTAATGACAAGTATGTTTTTTCAACCCATGATATTTCAATGGCTTCATTTCTTGAAAATTAATTGAAAAATGGATTTATAATGGAATAATTTTTTTTTCTATTCTACTCATCACGCAAACTCTTCGTGCCGGACAGGCCGTCAAATTGATAATGATACCGTTGCAGTTATGCTATACAAAAACTGAGGTAACTTTAGCGAAGTCTCACAAATTTTATACACTATCACGCAATTAGATTTATAGCTGGGGAGGGGTATTTAATTGACTTCATTAATTAGGGAAACATGTTAATCATTGCATTTAGTAGGACATCCACGGTTGATGGCAGAGGGGAAAAAAACTTGTAAAATGCATATTTTATGCACAGATATTTATTTCACACTTTATTAATAAACATTTTTGTATCACCTTATTTGATACAGAGTAGGCATTTGAAATAATGAATCCTAGTTATAAGTATTCGTATCAGCTCATCTGTAACATCTCTTAAAATTATTATATACATTAACTCATTGTTAATAGCAAATGTCTAGGCATTTTCTGTGTGTGCATGAGATACTTTAACATATTATTACTGTATTGATATTCAATTCTAAACAAATTTCAGAAACGACCCGTTCAGAAGTCGCCTCGGGCCGGCCGCAAAGAGAGAAAAGACCCACAAAAGGTCGATTTGTAACTTGTCGGGCTGTTTTACTGCAAATTTAATAGCGAAACTAGGTGTTTAATATGTTATTCAGAATATTTTGTGCCTTTTTTTTTACCAAGCTGGATTAAATGTTATTAAAAATTTTAATTCCTGGAATATTGTAAAACTCCGAATGAGTTATGCACCGTCTTAAAGCAATATAAGGAAAAAGGAGTTAGTGAAATAAAAAAATGATAAAGCTTACATTTAATTACAAATATGGTATTTATCATAGATATATGTTTCGTGACTGAAATTATGATATTTAATAAGGTACCAGCAGTAACAATTTTATTTTGAAGCCATAATTACTTATATTAAAATATATCCACTTCACATAGCAACTCTTACCAAAAAAAAAACTTCGAAAAACTGCTTGCTATTTTGGTTATTGTTCTAGATCTTTTATAGGAAAATTCGGTTTTGAATTTCAGATTTTCAACAAATAGTTATCATTGCCTTTTCATATTTTTCTTTTTCTTCAAAAGCCATAATTCATTCCTAAAGCATGAATGAAGGATCCCCGGCAATTACGATTCTTGTAATATTAAGTTCAAAAATGGCTATGTTTCATGCCATATACATTTTTTTTTTCATGTTGATGATTCCCAGCTGTTTCAAAACAAGAGATATTTCTTTCCACACACAATAGCACGGGTCTAAATTAAGGTCGGGAAGATGTTCTGTTTGGTGCTATCATTATGTACTGTTTTTACATAATACTAAGTTATATTTCTGTATCAAGAAGAAGAGTGTCAATGCCCTTCTCAAGGTCACAGAATTAATTCAGGTATAATTATAGAAATATCATGCTTAACCATATAATATTATAGTCTAGAACTTTATTCTGGGACTAAGTCCCTTCAGAATAACAAACATGAACAGAAAAAGAAACATAGTATTATTATTTAATTATATCTACGGTGATGAGAAAGGGCGAGTGAAGCGAGCTAGGTAGTTGGGGAAAAGACTGTAGATTACGTGGCCGAGTGTATGTGTACGTCAAATGCCTAACAAAAAATAAATTCTCATCCTGCCGTTGGTGTATTAAACTATAGTGTTAATTATTAACCTTAATCGCAATAATAAATTAACTTAGTCACAATAATAAATAGCTCGATGACTAAAATATACTACTTACACATGTCTATTTAAAGCGCAAATTGATAGTCATTGGGAAATAATTAAAGCTGATTTTTAATTATTAAAAAAACTAAAATCAACACGAAGTGCAATAATCAATATGATAATTATGTTATTAAACGATTTTTAATTATAAAATAAAGTAAGTTAATAACTCTTTCATATTTGAAATTAAACGCGAAGTGCCGAGGCACATCAGCGTAGCACGTACCTCCTACATCACTTTCGTATTATAATGACACGCACCCTTCCATATCCCTGCTTAAAAAAAAAATCCAATTAATTTTAATGAAATGCGTATAAAGTATTAAACTTAATAAGGAAAATATTTTCATTAAAATCCGTTTAGGAGTTGATTATACAGGCCCGGCATGGGCTGACAAGATTAAACCGGATCATTTCTTCTAAGCTTCCACAAAATTGCACATCTTTAAGGATATTCCTACCAAGTTGGTTCAAATTATCCTGTCATAGCAATCGGTGTAAAAGTAATAACAAAATTTCTAACAAGTATAATGAAAACATTTCCAAGCATAAGGATGGCTCCTACAAGTAAATTTTCCAAGTAGAAAATATAAAAAAGTATGGTTTTAGCAACCCAAAACACACAACCTAGACGCCTGAAAATTTTGTTTCCAAATTTTGTTGAAAGATATTGATCACAAGACGTAAGAACAATTTGACCAATCCATACCGTATTAAATGCATAGTATATTAGCTAATCCCTAAGACGAGATTTATGTACACAAGTAAAAATCTACATCAAATAAAGTCTACATATTTTTTCAATACTGGGTAAGCTTCTATAATTACTACATCACAACCTGAAAACCTAACCTGAATCATTACAACCCATAAAGGGTCTTGGGTTTAAGTATATGGTAGAAACTGGACAACGGTTGTGCAGGGAGATGATTTGTGCGAGATCTAGCTCAACCTTCTCGTTTTTCCCCTTATTAAGGTTACCCGCATTATAAACGCTGGGTGAGTCCCATAATGGTCTGCAGATCCCGCAAAGCATTCTTCTGTGGCTTTTATCAGGTTAAATAATTCATTTGCCACTTTCCACGAATTGAATCCAGGACTTTGAGAATATCTACTCAGCTCTAAACAAAATGAGCTTGCCGCTCCTTACAACCTACAATATCTCATTTTTACATTCCAAAAGTTTCCCACAACAGTTTTTGATAAAGTCCGGATCAAACCAAAAAATCTCCCCATGATTTTAATGACACACGGCCATTAAATTATCCATTTGGCATGAAATATTAGGAATAGAACGAATATTATTGACCTAAGTATTATAGAACTCCCAAACGTTTGAGATGTACACTGAAACTTTGATGCGAAGTTTGTGTTTGGTCTGTCTGATGTAGATTGATCGGGTTCAGTGGAGAGGAATACGATTGGAATTCGTCAAACCGTAATAACTGTTTATATAAGATTGCATTAAATAATATTTAATATGCATATCCAACATATACAACGTTTAATCAATATTTATGCGGAAATAATTGTTCTATATTAAGCTATACATAGTTTTATGTATGAGTGAACCTTAACCACTTAAGAGATTATTTATTTCTTTTATTCACTGAAACGAAAGGATTCTAATCTCTCTTAGATAAAACAAATAAGAGTTTAACTGAACTCCTGATATAAGGAACCTTTCAAACAAATAAATTTCCTAGCATTATAACCCGACCCGGAGGCCAGGAAATCTAATACCAGAGGAGCCATGGATTATTTTATTAAACTGCCGATTTTTCCCTCTTTCAAGGAAGTTATTTGTCAGCAACACCTAATAGGATAGAAAACCTTGAGTTCCTTATGATAAGTAAATTACAATAAACTTAACAGCAGCCAGATGTCGTGGATTGATTTCTAACCTCAGGAAATTAGGTTTTTTGTTCAGTGTATGGGTCGTTTAATAGATGAATCGTTTTCACAGACTCGATTTAAAAAGTTTTATAAGGAAGAAAATTAAATATCGATGACCTTAACACAAACTACCTTTATTAAATCCAATGTCAACAACTTATGTAAGAGACATTCTCGATTTGATTGAGTAATAATTTGCCAATACAGGTTTTATAAAACAAAAAATTATATGCTTATAAATTTTTAAAAAATGTATCATATCAAATATATTCATATCATAGCAATAAGAAAACGACGTGTAATTGGTTCAAATAAGTTACCTTAGGAGATAAGATCTGATTAGGTTGACTGATTAGTAATAAGAGAAACTTAAAACTATAAGAAAAATACTGTAATAACCTCAGAAGAGAGAGGATGAAGGCAAATAAAGGGATGTAGGAATGTGAAGAAAGCGCCTATAGTCTGACAATTTAGAAAGTCGTTCCGGATCGGCAGCGCAGATGGGAAGAAACATCCTTTTCCCACTTCTTAGCTCGCTTCACTCGGTCTTTGTCCTCATTGTGACTAAGTCATGCTTATTGTCATATCTTTTCACTCTCTTGGTGTTGTGTTGTTGTTTTGCGTTCTACCCGTCTATTCTTGGACTTAAAACGTGGCCAGGGCCTTGAACCTTGCGACCCGTCAGGTGGGGGAAGAGAGTTCCTTTTCCCCAAACACACCTCCTTAGTCCTACCTCCGATTTCGAAAAAGGTTGCGTACTAAATTATCAGGCAATATACATCCACATAAAAATAATTGATTTAACGTAGGTGCCCTAAAGTGGGTGAATAAGAAAAAAATCATTATGGGATAAAAAAAAAATTATCTGGGGCCAGATGCTAGAATGAAGTTTACACAATAAATGGACGTATATCAACGTAAAAAAATTTTTTAAGAAGAACCTAATTTACTTGATACAACTGTACTTGAACACTGCTATACTATACAATCGTTGAACATGAACAAGGTTATAACTCTTATCTTCCTTTGTATTAAGAAAACCTTCCTCCAATTTTCTTAATACATTATCTTAGGCGATAGCATTAGCAGGAAGTAATAATGGTCAATTTAAAACTTTCTTTTCGTTTGTCTCAATGGTAAAATATTACCGGACAATTTAGATAACGACCTTTAGTGAAATCAGATGCGGTGCTGGTGAGGTGTGAGGGGAAGGGAGTCCCCAACCTAACTGAGGGTCGAGGTCGGCAACGTAGCCATTGGAGGTCAAATAAAACAAAAAATTCTCAATGGATTATTAATAAATAAAGACAATAACAAGGTCTAAAATTATATTCCTTAAAAGTGTTCACGAAGAAGGCGAAGGGCGAGTGAGGTGAGCTAGGTATTAGGGAAAAGTGCCTGGCTTCTCTATGGTCGGAAAGACCGGAGGCGACTTTTAAGCAAGTAGTTTTCTAAACTGTCGCGCTATTGTTTTGTTTTGTCAATTGTTGTCGAACTGATAGGACCTTTTTCGTTCACTGTTCTAAAAATTATTACAAATATAAACAATTTTTGGACCATATTGATAAGAGAGATTGGATTTGAAGTCAACTTTATACCCAAATATTATCGGCCAATATTTTGAAATAAATCGCAATAAGACAAGAATGTTTTGTTTGTTCATTTAACGTCTCTTTATGCAGATAAAGATAAAGATTTCTTAAAAACAAGGTTCAATTTTTTGGGGGTGTCAATATCAAATTTAAGTTTAAAAAATAAAAATTCTTTACAAAAAATAAAACTCTGACTACAAGTTACAAGTTACTACACAATATGTATAAACGTAATGGTATACATGCATTTATATCATGAGTCCCATTGGAGCCGATTCATCAGTTTCCTTCCCACTGACGTTCACTCCGTTCCAAAGACAGTGACAAATTGGTCTAGATCCAAGGGACCTAGCTGTTGGGAGTCAGACAATGACACAAGCACCAATATGTCTTTCCCCGAAGCAGATCCATCCCGACCCGAACCGTTCCTGGAAAACCACAACGAGATTCCCGATAAAAGTACACGGTGTAGAGTCATCATTCCTCTTACTTGTCCTAGTGAGTTGTCTCCACTTTGCTTCGTGAGCATGTACACTTCGACCACGTCACTGAGTATTTATAATATAGAAAGTTAATGAAATGTAATGTTGTTATATTACGGAGGTATAATATTTTCGGTATTTGGAACTCAAATTTTACGGCTTTTAAAGTTTAGTGCACTCCAGATACCCCTTTAAATTAAGTAAAAGAGTTGAAATTTAGTATTTGTGTAGACATGAAATTTTGTATGTGTCTAGTGAGTTCCCTTAGATTTTTTTCTCGAAATCTCATATCTTTTTACGAATTTCTGAAGACAGAAGAAGTGACAAGAAGGTGGTGTAGCTCAGTGGGTAGAGCGCTCACTTTTTTTTTCTTTTTTTTTTTTTTAGGTCTCCCTACATCCATTTCTGGCACACGGGGTTGGAAACAATAAATAGGTAGACGCTGACTTGGTGTTCTTTAGATACCAAGTTCAAATACGGTTCCAGATAAATCTGTTAACCAGAGATGGGCCTTTTAGATCTGCAGACCCTCCCGTATCCTATGAACTGGATACCTTTAGAGGGGATAACCTGATGGTTGAGTATGATCTCGTACAACTCCCCTTCCTCGCAACTATTGTCATAGAAACTGTACCGTCTCTATAGTCTGAATGTACCAAATTTACAAAACGGCCAGCGCAGAAGCCGCCACGTACAGCAGCCATGCCACTTCCCCAACTACCAACTAGCTTCACTCCTCATTTTTGCTCATCGTCTCAATAATTATATTATAATAGGCTATAATGTTATAAGACTAAAAATAATAAAGATATAGTTATACCTGAATTAATTCGGCGTCAGTGAGGAAGGCAAGCCTACTTTTATTTTGTCTGTTTGCGACGGGAGATGGATCATATGGGATCTAGGACCCTCTTCGGGCTCACCCAGCCTTTATAAAATATTATAAAAATAGGGGACCCAAAATAAGGGGGGGAAACCTGGTGGTTGATCGTGACCTAGGACAAGTCACCTACTTCCAGAACCGTTGTCCATGAAATAGTCTCTACCATGTACTGAACCCCAGACTCGTTCACGGGTCGTAGTGGTTACTGGATTTTTTTTTTAAACAGTCCGAATTAATTTGTATAGCTGTGTAGTTGAGATCCAATGCCCTAATTATGGCGATGACACTATAGAATAGTTTCAAAGTTGTTTTCCTCGTCGCGGCATGTCTTTGGCAGTTTTGAGAGGCCTCATGATTCCAATTTTGTTAGAGTAATACCCAGTTATAATATTTTTTCCGAAAGTTAGGTCTCGAATACAGTATTGACACGTTTATGAATTTTTTTTTATATTCTCCGTATTCCTAAAAAGTCATTTCATTTGAGGGAGCGGTATTATATATATAATTTCATATTACAAACATATTTTAGTTTTCTTTTTTATACTGCAGATTTATCTTTCCCCTTTTACATATGCATGTTTTTAGTGAAGTTTCGCTCTGAAGTACTAACTACTAAAGTCCATATAAAGGGAATGAGAATGAAATTTTAATTTAATTTTATTATTTTCTGTCTCAGTCATTTTAATGCTGGATGACGTAATCATGAGTAAGCTTGTTTGTAAGTTCTTCCAATATTAAAAAATGTCTCCCAATACCTTTTCGTTTTTGTTTTTTTTATTACTCGAATTTTTCTTCCTATTTAATATCCGTGCCCTTCTATAACATTTGCGATCACCCGCATGATGTTCACTTTGTTAGCAGCAGACCTAACTAGTGCTTACTCCATACTCTTAGCGAAGGTTCTTCAGCCAAGGTGTTCTCCGGCCTCCAGGATCGCACTTTTCCTCTAATGCTTCCTCAACTACGTGGAGCAATAAATTTTCTGGATTTCTCATTACGAGGGCAGAGTACTCTATATTTCTTCCTTTTAAGGTATTCAGCTGACAGTCATCAGACCTATTTGGGCATACGGAGTTGAGCTTTGGGGCTCTACTAAACCATCCAATTCATCTCGTATCCAATCCTTGCAATCCAAAATCCTTCGTAAAATCCTCAATGCTCCTTATTATGTCACAAACAAACTCATCCATCATGATCTTAATATCCCATATGTTACTGATTTGGCCCAAACTAGATACCTATCCTTCCATAACAAGCTCCATACGCACTTGAATCCGCTAGTCTCTCAGCTTGCTTCCCATACTATTCCTGATAACCCTCCGAGGCGCCTGAAAAGAAGATGCCCTCGAGATCATCTACTATAGAACTTTATTGGAGTGCTATCGATGGGTAGTTTCTCCACAAGTGTTCATGTCATATTCTACATTTTTGCACATTTACTTGATATAATACCATTATAGTTGTAAATATCATTGAATTAAATAAAAAAAAAAAAAAAAAAAAAAGGTATTCAGCACCTCTCTTTCCTTCTGCAGTAAAATCGCAGGCCTCAACATCGTTTCCGTCGTGTTCCATACTTCCATTCCATCGGATAATATGCTGAAGACTTAATAAGCGAAGAAGAACTTAATATTGCTTTCAAGTTCCTTTAGTAATTAAGATCTAATATTCTCAAAGAATGGTTCTGTTTTTTCTTCTTCTTCGAGGCATAGTCTACAAGAGGAGGCTTCGTAAATTTTTGCCTTTTTGATAAAATTTTTAGCGGATTATAAATTTTAATTCAATATTTTTGAAGGTATACTTAGGTCTCTAACTCTACGCGTTGTCAGTTGCAATATAGGCATAATTATTATACTTTATATAGCGTTCTCTTGAAGTAAGAGTTCCGCAGCGATGATAACATTATCATATTTCAGATTTTACGTTATGTTAACATATAATATCATATCATTTTCTATTCGGAAAATAAAGAGCATATGCAAATTACACAAACCATGAAATTATACTTGTAAAAGGGCTGGTGAGAAGAAGGATAGTACGGGCCCCAAGGACGGGGGGGGGGGGGAAGCTGACAGGCCTCCGTGTCAAATGGTCCTGCTAAATCCATCCTGAAAAATGGCCTCTTTCCGCAAAGCCTCCACAATATTTCACCTTAAAACACAGTTCCCATCTTTCCTTTTAATTATTTTTACTTTTATCAGCGAGTTTATTATAACAATTTCAACAAACAAATAATAAGATGGGGATCTAATGATAAATCACCAAGAGAAAAAATGAAGTGAAAGGTAGAAAATTCACAAAACAAACTTTTCAGTAAATGTGGAGCATTAGATAAAGGAAAGGATAATGAACAGCTCTACAAGGACATTGAAAAGACCACTGTTAAAATGCGGAAACGGTGGCTGAAATTTCAGGGGCATCTGGTCAGAAGAAACGTTAGGTAAATTTTTGATGTGAAACATCTAATGGCACGTTTGGCGAGTGAGAGCAAATGTTGATGTCGTGATGCGAAAACTTATAGCAGCCCCGTGGCTGTGCTTCTCGTTAAATTTATTATTTAATTGAACAGTAAATGTGCTCAAATTTAAGTCATTTAAAATTACCCTTTAAAATTATAATATTAAACATTTATTTAAGATTAATAAAATTATCATCCTTATAAAATTACGCTTTAAGTGCTTCTCAAATTATTTTAGATGATGCATGCACTTGTATATATTTCACCTAACCAAAGAATCTAAGATATCATATCATTTTTACACCGTAGTTTACTTCCGTACAGTATAAGTAGTTCAAGAATTTTAAACGTAAATTTAGATGAATTACCCTCGATTTTAGCTGGGGGCTTTAATGTGAATTTCGCAAAAGATGAGTCAGCACCATTAATAATAATAATACAAGGGTGTGGAAGAAGGGGCTCCTAATAATAATTGGGCTAACCTTCTATCCCAGCGATAGCAAATTGCCGGTCGTGAATTCAATAAAAAAAACAGGTAAATTTATTCCCCAAATATATAAATTAAGGCTATAAAAGAATTCATCAATTAAATACAAAGGAAAGAAAATACAAAATGAGTAAATAATAGTTATATAATGTAAAAATAAAAGACAGAACAATTACAAAAATATCAATCTGCACATCTAAACCTAAAGAAATACAAAAAAAAAGTTATTTAAAAATTAAATAAAAATTATGAAAAAGAGAATGCAATAAGCACGTACAATTAATTAGTTTTACAAAAATAAACTTGAAATTAACTATTTAATAAAAAAATAATGTTTTAAAACAAAAAATATTGATAGTCCAGTGAATCAATAAAAATAACTGAGTTCTTGAAAAGTTTGAGGTGAGTTCTTGAAGATGATGAGATGATAATTCGATATGATGAGGAGTAGCAATAACTAAATGCCTCTTACCGGTAAGGCCAAGGTGAGGTGAAAATAAACAAACAGTTTTACTGGTGAGATTTGGGAAGATGGAGAGATTGAAGATAAAATCAAAGTGTAGAGTAGCAAGTAGAGTAACAACCTTCTCACACGACAACTGTCTTGAGACTGATCTTGTTTTATTTTTTCGAACATCACACTACTTAGTATTGTAACATATGTTTTAATTACAATGTGAAAATTAAATTACCATCTGAATTCTTTTATTTTCCTTTTAGCTAATTTTACTATTGTAAGAATTATATAAAACAAAATTATATCTGGTTTTTAATGTAATAAAATATCCGTTTGAAAGAAAAAATTAAACTAAATTAAAAAAAATAGCTATTGATACCCGACAAAGGGAATCTACAACAAGATATGACACAACAATAGATGCAGTATTTACAAGACACCTTCATAACGTTAAAAGTAACACTTTCGTTGCTTATTTTAGTTACCATCGGCCTATCGTAACTTTGATACCATCAGAAAATCATCGAGTGTTAATATTACAGAAATAACTCATGATACTGAATTGTAATATTTTATTTGGATTATAATGGTTTTTATGTATACTTTTTAATGAAAATAAAATTATTTTTATCACATAAATCTAAAATAATTTCTCTATTCCCTTCCATTACATCCTTTTCTTACACTTAAATAATTAATTCATTCCCAATAACACCCAACTTCTATGTTTCACATCTAACAGGCGTCCCGCGACGGCTTTTTTTTTTGTATAATCTGGAATTTCTGAAGAAGTGAACCACAACCAAAATGTAGGCCCGAATTAGTCAGATTTGAGAAGCAGAGAAACGCCAGAAGTGAAAGAATGAAGCGGCTCTAGGTAGTAAGGAAGACGAAATATTGACCAGACCGCCTTAGGTCGAATTCGAAAAACAAAAAAGTGTAGAACATTTATTTGCAGAATGAAATCGGATGAATGCCTTCAGGGAAGATTATATAATAAAGGAACACGCGACAAACGTGCCAAAACATTGAGAACGTGTACAAAAACGTATTACCAGAGGACACATTAACTACTAAATTAAAAGAAAAATATCAAATTACTTTCCTCTATACTGGCGGCACTGATAAGACTTCTTAACCATCCGTTCCGACGCTAGCGCCTCGATTTAGGAATTTTGACGCGAGAAAATGTATGAAAAAGATATAACATATATATATTTAATTACTTTAAATTTAAATGAAAATAACATTAACGTTTACACATTATTTTCAGGGCAATCTATGGCTATAATATCTAATATCTTCTTAAATAGGTTCTTTTCTGGAAACATAAAGTCGACCATCGTATTTCCTCATTCTATTTTTTCATCTCAATTATTTCATTCCAATAGCACACAACTCCCTCAAAGACGCTTTCCACACTGTGGACGCCTTTCTTGACTAACATTGGTGAAATATCAACTACAAGAGGAGAGTAGTTTACTGCTCTACTTTATTCTATCACCCTCACTCACTCTCTCACTCTCTCTCTCTCTCTCTCTCCCACCCTCCCTATCACTCTATCTCTCTCTCTCCCCCAGAGTCATCAATTATATTTATTGCTACGGAAAAACATATTTTCATCAACATCCTGTGTTTCCCAGGGGAAGGCTGCCCGTCGTTCCTGTACCTCATCGGCTACAAATGTTTAGGTTGTCTTAAATGAGTAAATATGCGGGGTAGATTTCTCGAGGTGGGTTTTCTCACAGTTCTGCTAACTAAATGGGTCTTGTCAAATGATCATGTAATAGTGGAAAACTGTGGCTATTGATGACAATTTTCGTTAATAAATTTTTTATTCGGGCCACATTCGAAGTTTTCCCAATCCCATTTTTAGCAAGCACTTGCTTCAAACTTCAAGATTTCTCTTTGAAATCCACAAACTTGAATTATGTAACAAAATGTTTCTTATAAGAAAAGTCAAAGATACTATTTACATTAGTATTTTTTTATTTTTCATCATAATCCTCTAAAGAACGAAAAATATTTAAATACATTTTTTAAAACATGGGTAACGGTATTTGTAAATTAAGGAGGGTCAGAATAAAAGAATGAAATGGGAAATGGCTGTTTTATAAATCAACTTTTATACCATTTAGTTTCCGTATTTTTTCAGTTCTTTTATTCCCATTATTTCTAATTTTTCAATCATGAACCTATTGGTTATAGTAAATTCACTGAATAAAAATCGCTTACAGTAGAGGGTAAGTGATACCCAGCGTCACTTTTGATTGGCATGTTAAAGTAAGGCAAGCATTATAAGCCGAAAGCAATGTCTTTCTATTCTGGAAAGTCTTGTTGTAGATAAAGTGTTACAATCCCCTTAGATATTCCCCTTAAGAAGTTCTTTTACCTATACTTAAGATCCTGAGTGCGACTACTGCAGTTAGGAAGTAAGTCTAAAGTATGGCAATTGAGAAAACGACCTGCGGAGAAGTCGCCTCGAGCAGGCCGCGAAATGTAAGTCACGCCCTTCCCTTGTTCATCCAACTCCACTCTCTCTTTGTTCTCATCGTAGCTATTATTATATTATAATAGGCTATAATATTCTATGACTACAAATAATTAGACTATAGTTATGGGTGAATTAATTCGGTGCAGACGAGAATAGACGTACATCCTACTTCTTGATACAGGAATATATCTAAAGGATTAGAGCCCCCAAAATCGGTTCGGTTACTGCTTTTTTTCTAGACTTTGTGTTCGTGTAATGTGCTGTCTTGCTACACATGTCGGACCGTAATTTCAATTCGTTTTGTGCTATTGTGCTGATGGTGCCACATGTATTTGTAGAGAACTGCTAATTACAGAAAGGCAAATAGTCCTACTTTTTTGATTTTTGTTTATAAAACTTTCAACTTTTGAAAGAGGCAGAAAGCCTAGTTTACCACATAATAGACACTTGTTTGCAAGATAGTCCAGTCTTGACAACTAATCCAAGAGCATATCCTTTTTTTTCGTCTTTCATGTAAAATTTATAAAAGTGTACTAGTTTCTATTCAAGATTCTTAGCATATTACTTCAGTAATAATAATAATAAATTGAGGAAACAGCTGAGCAGGCGGATTCTTTCAAGACAGAATTTATTCAAGCTCCACCTTTATGATTGGAGCTTGAATTGGTACCGCCTATACTTTTATATGGTTCTGAGTGCTGGACAACTTCAAGAGCTGGTGAAAACGAATGACTGATTTTCAAAAGAAAGTTTCTCCGTCGCATAGATTGGTAAATGTGACGCTCGAACCAACAACTCTACAGTAGTTACAAAGATCCTGACGTCGTAAGAATATTGAAGTTGAAGCACTTAAGGTATGCAGGGAATGTTGCCAGGATGGAAAATGGAGAAATGCCAAAAGTACTCCTAACCATCCCAATTCGTGGAAAAAGAAGAAGAGGAGGTCCTTAGTTGAGGTGGTGAGATGGTGTGGCAGGAGACCCTCGAAACATACTCGGAGTTAGGAACTGGATAGCGTCGACACAAGACCGTGACATTTGGAGGCGGTTGGAGGCGACCAAGACCTGTCAACGGATTTTAGCCCCCTTACAATAATAATAGTAATATTCAGATCCTAAATCAATATTTTTACATTAAAAGACAGTCAGCAAAGAATATGGACAAAAGCAATTTCGAACGAGAAATAACGTTGTCAATACTATTGGTGTCGTATCAAAGCTTTCTTGTTTGATGTATTTTATTATATTATATTTCAATGGAAAGGTAATCCTCAAGTGCTTTTCTTAACTAATTAGTAACTTTGAGTTGTTAGGATGTTCTCCTTAAGGAATTTCAAAAATATTGATACAAAAATACAATTTTCCGTAAAGTGATTAGAGTTGTATTTCCGATTGTGTTGCAACTACGGAGCAGGAATGAAGTCACCGTGAACTGTAGCCTTCGACCCAAACTCTGACAGCACTCGAAGGCAAGTCGAGTGCAGTAATTAGTTCAACTGCAACCTCGCCTGCACTGTTATCTGCTGCAGTTCTGATCCGTTTCTGATACTCCTCGGTGAAGAATCAATTTATCTTTCTCGGATTACAGATTACTTTGGCATACATTTTTAATTGCTTTAGCGACAAAAATAATGTATTTAACACATTTTAAAATTAAATTAGCCGTTTAATACATATATATATATATATATATATATATATATATATATATATATATATATATATATATATATATATATCTTTATGGGTTTGAAGTGATACAGCTCATGGGTCCACACCAGGTTTTTTCTTCTTTTATTTATCCGCATAGGAGGAAGAAATAAGATTCAGAAAGAGGGAATCGATGGAATGGGGCATAAAGAAAATGACAGAACAATGAATCAGGAGTGAGGGAGCTGGTGCCACACTTGCCCGAATACTATTTATGTTGTCGCAGGGAAATCAATAACATCCAAAAATTATTCCGTAGCCAGCCTAAGGCCTACACACTGCCTCGTTCCTGTTATAACTCGCCGCACGCGACGCATCTGCGTGATTCTCTAGCGCATAATTTTATTGAGTATTTGCGTTAATAAGCTTATCAGTTTTCACCCCTACTCATCGCTTAAGACCCTGATGCTGATCGCTCAAGTCTATTGCTATTTCTAAAAGCTCTTAGAAATAATATTCATTACTATTTCATTTTATTCCTTTCACATCCTGTCCTCCTGTATCGTTTAATGACATCCCGCTGATTCCTGTAGAACAGGTCCGGTACTTAGGACTACACCTTGACAAAAGAATAATTTAGAATCCTCATACTAGACTGAAACGACAAGTTACAGCACGCCGTTTCAAGGCTACCTTCAACATTTACTAGACAAACGCTCTAAGCTCCCAATTAATTACAAAAGACTCGTATACATGACAATCATTAGACCCATCTGGCCTTTTTTGTATTGATATGTATTATAAAATTGATTTAATTGATTAAGCATAGTTTGTAATTTAGAATATATTCTAAGTAACCATTCTATTTTCTTTACTTTGAAATTTAGGGCGCTTCAGGTCCGTGGAGTTTCGTTTTCTTTTCATTCTCAGTGTAGCCAGAATTATGAAACGATGTATAAAGAAGTAGTTTTATAGTTAATCATTCTATATCGAGTTTATACTTTCTAAGATTATATTATTTTATTACAATAAAATTATATTTAAAACAATGGAAGAAATTGAAGAATCTGGCCTGAGCCACGGTACATTTGACATCGTAGTCACGCTCGTCATTGATTTCATAGTGAAAAGTGCTTCAATCGCGATAAAATTTTACATACATGTGCGATTATAGTCAGTTAGAAAACTTACAACAAACGTACAGGCTAGGATCGAAGTTAAAAGCCTAGTAAAAGAAGCATAACAACTGAAGTGGAAGTGGGCCGTTACGAAACATGTTGCCAGGCTCGATACGAAATGATGGTCGAAAACTGCAACAGAATGGATACCAAGAGACCACAAGAGAAGGAAAGGAAGACCTGTTACAAGATGGCGAGATGAGATCGTGCAAAGTGTAGGAGACTGTTGGGCTACTGTGGCAAGGAATAGGGACATATGGACCAAAGTTATAAAGAACTTGCAATAAACAAATGAGCATAACATTTTATTTAATTATTGGCAACAATTTTCTTACTTTTTTATAACCTGTATTCATTGAAGAAAAGGAAATTTTGTAATTTTTTTGTTAAACAGACTCATACCTCCCAAGGGAGAGGCTTTTTTGTTCTGTAAAGGGTTTATCAATAAAAGCTGTTACTATTATTATTAATGGAAGAAATTAAGATTGATCATGTAGGTCTCCAGATCAAGATGGACACTAGATGTCTTGTAATAAAAAATTAAACGACTAATTGATGTAGAATTTGTGAATGAAAATATATTCCAAGAACCCATATCATTTGTTCTCTACTTTGAGCATAGGTACTAAAAGCAGAAATTAAATCTCTGGGATAAAGACAGACGATTATTGTGTATTGAAATGTTATAAAATTTAAACTCGCCGTTTCTAGCTACTACAACATTTACTAGACAAACGTTCTAAGCTCTCAATTAATTACAAAAGACTCATTAGACGTATCAATTAATCATTAGACGTATCTGGACTTACAATCCAAAATCCTCCGTAAAATCTTAAATGCTCCTTACTTTGTTAAGAACAAATTTATTCATAATGACCTTAATGTCCCATTTGTTGCTGATTTGGCCCGAATCCGATATCAATCTTTTCATGACAAACTTCATTCCCAATCAAACCCTCTAGTTTCAAACCTAGCAATCTCTTCAATTCCTGATAATCCTCCGAGGCGTCTGAAAAGAAGATGGCCTCGTGACCTATGTTATTTGAGTACTACCACTGGGTAATTTCTCTCCTTGTCTTTCATGCTAATATGTACCAATCATTCTATTTACTTATTGTATTAGTACAATACGGTTGTAAATTTCAATGAATAAATTAATAAAAAAGAAAAAAAAGAATTTGAGCAACAAGTAATACCATTAAATGGACACATGTATAAATTCTAAAATGGGAATTGCCTCCTCTTTACGCGGAGTTGGGATATCCCTCTTACTTTTTATTGATTTATTATTAAAACAGATATTTTACAAGTATCGAAAAATATATGAATATGGATGATGCTTGCAACATGTAAGTATTTATAGTATAATAATATTAATTAATTTCTCCGAAAAAAGTGATTATTAGTGTTATCACGAACGAAGAACGAACAGAGATCGGAAAAGTGAGAACGATTGTTATGGAAGTGTTGGAAGATGAAGGGCTATTTTGCTGAATAATTTACTGGCCCTAAACGAGATCATGTTCCGAATGTTTTGCGTTACACCTGTCTCTCCTGTCCGTCCTGTCTGTTTCAGCGAGGATCCACAGGAAGGGAGTAAAAAGGGGAAATTTCCTCTTTCAGTACACCACCGAGGAAAAAAAATACGGTTAATTTAAAATATAATGTCCCATACAAAGAAACACTTTTGTGTGATCTGGCAGTGAGATACAAAGAAGGAACGATTCCTTTACTAAAAAGGTGTTAATTTCACACCCCAACTACCTCTTTGCCTC
This sequence comes from Troilus luridus, assembly GCA_964056705.1. Lineage (NCBI taxonomy): Eukaryota > Metazoa > Arthropoda > Insecta > Hemiptera > Pentatomidae > Troilus > Troilus luridus. The sequence goes on from OZ057413.1 coordinate 19,421,948, forward strand.
GAGTAAGATCTGTTGTGACTACTTACCCCTGTGTCTACTTGCCCCAATTCAATTTCTACCTTCTACATAGATATAATTTCGTCCCTTTTATAATTTTTTAAACTAATTTCTCCGCTGAATTATTGCTGTTGTGAAAAGTGTTTAACTGAGAATTCGGGTAATATAATTGGTATATAAAGGGTTATAATAGTTAGATTAAATAAATTATTCAGTTCAGAAAGGAAATAACTGACATTTTTGGCTACTTATAATTGACTCAGTTGGCCTTGGAATATTTCAAAGGTAGTAAAAAAATCCTTGGTTATGCTTCCTTCGGAGGGGGTGTAAAATGGTGTTCCTGAGCCTTTTGCTGTGTCAGTTACTCGTTGAGGATCCATATCCTAATTATATGAGGATAGGCTAAATTTAGTACCATCATCCGATTAGTCACATTACCATAAAGTAAGATAAGAAATGAATACAAAAAAAATACTTAATAAGCATAGCTATATAGTACACAATAGTGACTAATTTCAATTTTTTTTCAGAATTAAATAATCTATCAAATATCTCTCGATTCATAAAAAAAAAAAAGAAGTTTCGAATGTTTAACAAAGTTACAATACTGTGTGTGAGTGAGTGATGATAAGTTATGACTATAGATCAAATTATTGGGCAGAATATAATCTGTAACCATATTATAAAAAACAAAATAAGTTCCTTAAAAAAGTAAAAAGTGTGCATTATAAAAATTACAGGAAAAAAAAATCAGATTAGAACTATGTACAAAAAATGTAAGAAATTGTGCAGTAAAAACTTCAAAATTGAATTTGATCGAAGGACACGTTTTGAAAAAGGATAATAATATAGAATATGATAATTATACTACAATGGAAGTTTGAATGGTTTGAATATTATACAATTGGAACAATAGGGATTGATCCGCCGCTCGGCCGCTACTGATATTGACGAAGAATAGTTTTAGGACATTAGAGCGACAAAACCCATCAGATTAAAAATATAATAGAACACAATATGGTCACTGGTTCTGGAGATATTGACTCACAGGGTCGCATGCGATGTAGTGGCAAATATAACTGTCTACTATACCCAAGATCGTACATAGCCTGGCTGATGGCGGTAGTCGTTATGTCGTCTTTCGAAAGGTACGTGAAATTATTGTCTCGACCCTGTAGGATGCCTAGTACTCGTTGAGGATATTTTGAATATTTTGAAAATTTAGGACTCATTCGGTAACATCATCCGATTAGCCATAAGAGGCATAAAGTTACGTCAAATTAATAAACAAGAATGTTAACGGCAGGAATTGCATTTTTGGACTCATGCAGATTTGGTGAAAAATATAAAACAATATACAATTAATAGAAACCTAGTGCTTTTTTACCGATTATAGTTAATCTTTAATTTATTGAACTAAGGAATAGGGGACTCCTAAGCACTCCCTCTGTGTTAATGAATTTATTTGCGGCTTTATTGCTCTTGTCTCCAATGGTCTCAACAGCGACGCGGTTTGAAGAGAATCGCTGGGATCTCCGGTGGTCCCGCTTTGCTCTACACACGAGTAGGGTGGAGCTGGACTCGGAGATTCCAAAGGAAGTGTGTAAATAGTGTATATTTTTTGTGTGTTCATAGATCACACATTGATAGTGTGGAAGATTTTACTTATTGCTTTCCAATAAAACGATTTTTTTTAAATGAATTTAGTGAAATATTGTGCGATTCCGACATAATTCACTCTTCTTCCCTCTAAAAAAGAAATAATAAATTACCATTGACGATTCGAGCAATGGCTGAAAACGTTAGCAAAACGTCGGTTACCGGAGTAGCAATCAGAAGAAGGGCTTTAAAGAAAATATAACATTTCTAGAGGGCGTGACGAGAAGCGTATTCAGCGCTATCTAGCGGGATTTCATTTGCGGAGGCTGGGAAGACCCGGCCCTTATCTCCCCCTCCTCCCCCCTTCACTGCTGCCTGAATAAATTATTATTTAGGAGGCCGGACAAGTTATCTCCTCCGCGTTTCCGACGTTTCCAAAATTATATATTTCATTCGCCCCTCAAAGGCTGCCTTTCATCGCCTATAATGGAAAGATATTTTTAGAAAGACCACTCTGCTTATATTATTATATTTATATTACTATTTATAAATATTAAATATCTTAGGAGTTTCAATATCAAGTAATAATACTATTTATGCTCTTTAATTGTAAATAAAAAAACCATATCATGTATCGATTAAATTACAAAAGAACATTAGTAATAATTTATTAAAAAGAATATTGGACTAATACTGACTAAGCTAGATAAAGATAGATAAGTAGACTACTAAGGATCCACTAAAATAATTCTGGAATGTATTTCACTTCTTCTTCTAAGTCTTTTGTACAATTTTTCCAAAAAAATGTATACTTCGTTTGCCTTTATGCCAAATATAAAAACAAAAATAAATATAAAATATTAAAATCAATTATACAATAACTGTCTGACAATCTAGAAACCATTTTGTGAAGGCGGAGCTGTTCAGGCGTGGTGGGGAGTTGCCATTTGTTAACAACTTTGAAACTATTTTAGTATATGGGGGCATCAAGTTTCACCTTAATTCAAATCATTATATCTATAAATTGTACACTGTTATTGTTGTTATTTTGTACATAAAGACTTTTCCATTACAATAAACTCATTGAAATTTACTTAAGAGAGGGGAAAAAAATTTGCGTTAGTTATATTTGATTAAGTTCTTGGGTTCAGTAAAAGGTATTGGTCAAAAATTTGAAAACGATCATTTGAAATATTGGGGCTGGGAGTGGTCATTGGTTACGAACTTTATACTGTATTATCGGTTATCCATAATACATTCCTTCATCAAGAAGTGGGGTGCTATTGTCGTCCTTACCAGCGCCGAATTAATACAAGTATAATTATAGCCTTATAATTTATATCCATATTATTATAATAATATTTTATTGCCTATTGTAATATAATTATATGCACCACGAGGACAATGGACGAGTGCAGCAAACTACATTGTGGAGGCAAGGGCGTGGCTTCCTATGCGCGGCAACTTCTGCGCAGGTCGTTTTCGAAATTATCGAGTCACACTTATGGTTACCAATAACAGGAAAATGCAATGCCATCAACCATTTTGCCTTATAATAAAAAATTGATGTGTCATGTCTTCGAACTTGACTTTAGTGTTTATTCTCAAAGTTTTTACTAACAATTGTAAATATTGTCTTATATATATTTTGATTGATTTTATTTTGTTGCTATCATTAGTCTAATTTGAAACAAATACTGAGGATAAAAAAGTAAGCGCGATATACATAACAATATGAGGGGTCTAGTGGTTAGCGTAACAAACTACTAAGCCCAAGATCGTTCGGGCTCGGGACCGGGTTCGTAGCCCGGTAGGTGACCCTAGGAGTAAAAAATCCATAGTTACGCCGTCCTTCGGAAGGGACGTTAAACGGGGGTCCCGAGCCTGTACGATGTCAGGTACTTGTTAAAAGTCCCTTTCCTAATTAAGCCTAGGTAGGCAAAATTTAGAGCTCCCACTGTAGCATCGTCCGATTAGCCATGGCAGCATAAAGTGATGTTAAATGAACAAACATAACAATATGAGTACCTAGTTTTTAATATATTATTTTTATTATCCTAATTTGTTTTTGCTACCTCGTAAAATGTTTTTTCTAATATCAATCACTTTTGCAAGCATAGTGTCATGTCTTTAGAATGATTTGACATGTTTACTTTTTAATTTATTTTTTCTTATGAAGGAAGATGATTATTATAAAGGAGTAATTAGGAAGTAAAGTAGAATCCAATGCTACAAAAGCCGTCCATTTTCCGTACAGTGATAACAATGTTACAATCTTTGCGTTACCTATACAAGTACTAGAAAATAGCTGGCTTAAGTAGCGAAATTTCTTTTAAGTACTCTATGAATACCTAAGTACTTTACTGTCTTAAATTTTAAGTGCTCAATATCGAGTTTTTTGAGTTCGATCTGGGATATTTGTTTAGGTAATAACACCAACTTTTAGATCTGCATCATGGGAGTTATCGAATTCGTAATCACGACTCAAAAAAGGCCCTATAAATTTAAGAATAATTACAGCCCAGTGAAAATGCCTTGATAAGGTTGAAGAATAATAAATCTTGGGGCTTGTAGAAAAAATAATAAATAAATCCTTATCGCTGTAAAAATTAAAATGAGCTCGCACATATTAAAAAATATATAGATTATGTTAATTAATTACGCATACATATTTTATTTTATATATAATTTGATATGTCTGAAAGTATTTCGTGCATGTCGAACTAACTTGAATTTTTTTTTATTATATAATCGGAAATCATGGTTATGTTAGTTTTCTTATTGGGATTGGACAGAGTTGAAAGTATATGCGTGTTTCCATTATATACTTATTATTAACAAGTCAGTTTTACCGTGCCTCTAGTGGTTCATCATTACAGCCATCACGCAAGAGACAATCTATGATCCATCAAATTTGTACTTACCTTTATGGGCAATTATTATTCGTGTAGTCACCTCTTTGTGTGAGTATATATAGGTTAAATATATAATAGAATAGAAAAATAATTTTATTCTGGGACTAGGACCTTAAGAATAAACAGATGTGTACAAAATTTAATAAATATATATCTATCCAAAGGGCTACTTTATAAGAATAATACAACATTTACATAATTACAGTAAAATAAATATAAACGTAATAAATGTAAAGTAATAAATGAAAGCACCTAACAATAGAAAAAATAATAAAGTTATTAGTGAGTAATATTTACACTAATTCATTTATCACTTCACTTATGAGCTATAAATTCTAAAAAATCAGAGAACATCTGTTTGGGAATTTTAGAGATGTAGGAAAAGCTTGGATTTGAATGTGGATAAGGAAGGCACATGACAGATATCAGATGGGAGTGAGTTCCAAAGTGTGGTAGAACGGGCCAGAAAGGAACGCTTAAATGTTTTGGTTCAGTGAAAACCAGTATAAAGATCAGAAAGTGAGATCTTGAGCCCTGGAATTGGGTAGAGGATTTGAATTGTAGGAGACTATAGATATAAGAGTGATGTAGTAAGTTAATGGTTTGGAATAAGAAAGACCCTAGGAAATAGAGTCTACGGATGGAGGGGATGAGCAAACTTAAACTCATCATAGTATATATATATATATATATATATATATGATCGATCATAAATAGTCTTTATGTTTACATTTTTTATTTATTAATAATAAATTAAAATTACCTATCTACACAATTATAGATGACTGAATCAAATCTGACCTGAAACAAAAAAAATATATTAATATATAATATAATATATATAATATTATTAAATAATTGAACTGCCATATGATAATAGTTTTTTTAAAAATGGTCTAAAGAATATCACAACCTTCCTCACAAATAAATTCACCAATTTTCAAGCAGTTGTCCTACAAATCATCCAATAATTCAACAATTAAAACTATCTACATAACAATATGCACATATTTCATCATTTAGACCACCAATTATTATAAGCTCTTATTGTCTTAATACCTCGGTATTAATTTTGGCTGTTAATTTAAACCAAACAAAATAATAACTTTAAATAGTTTAGCAATGAGCATATTTTAAAATTTAAATTTTCATTAGTAAACGTTATTAATTTACATGTTTATTAGTTCCTTATCAATATTTATATACCTTTATTATTTTAATTAGTTATTAATAATAACAGTATAGAGGCAATTCCATTATTTTAGCCTTAAAAATTGACGGGATTTTTTGTGCCTTTTGGTTAATTGATTTCTTCCTATTTTTATTTAGTTTTACTTTTGTTAAATGTATTTTTTTACCTATTATTTAATTAATATTATTAAATGACATTCAAAATCAGGTAGAAATGACAGTGCTACAAGAATAGAAAGCTTGACACATTAAGCATATTATAAAAACATGCACTATCATACTTCAGGGTTTACTACATATTATAGACTATATTGTTTCTCAGCCAACGGTCGTAAAAGGAGGTGATTCGGGCAATATCACGTTCAATAGTACTTAATTTATAAATAAATTTTGAAGTCTAGGTGAGCCCCAAGAAATTTCCCAGTTCCCTCTGTGTCGACCTACGGCTTAAAAGCGATAAAGAATCTTACTTGGACCCATACTTTCTTTTCTCAAAGTAACATAAAATAAAATTAAGATGAATCCTAGTTTTTATTAAAAGATAAGACAACAAAGACAGTCGATTTTTCAATATTTTACTTCTAAAAATTCAACACAATTAAGTATATATATATATATATATATATATATATATATATATATATATATATCCATTCTGACAGTAAATTAAAAGATTAACAGCACTGTGCATTTTGAATAATTTTTGTTTCTAATTTATTCATTGAAATTTACAACTATATTACACTTAAACAAGATGTTGATATAAGAATAAGATAAAAGAATGAATAGAATGAATGGTAGTACATATTGGTATGAATAAAGACAACTAGAGAAACTTCCCAGTGGTAGTACTCAAATCACAAGTTCAACTTAGAAGGTCGCGAGGCCATCTTGTTTTCAGACGCCTCAGAGGATTATCAGGAATTTAAGAGGTTGATAGGTTTGAAATTAGTGGGTTTGAGTGGAAATAAAGGTTGTCTTGAAAAGATTGATATAGGATTCGGGCCAAAGCAGCAACAAATGGGACATTAAGATCATTTTGAATTACTTGTTAGATGTTAGGGAAATGTGTGGTGCCGAGTACAGCATTATATATGTAGGTGAGGAATAGAATAGCTTTTCTAGGGAAATGTTTTAAGATGTGAATCGTGATTAGGTCGTGTCCAGAAGCTTTGTTGGAACGTAAACTTCGAATAATATTAGATATTTCTGAAGAATGGAATGCTTTGAGAGGAAGAGTCATTTGAATTTTGAATAAATAAAAAACAAAAATTGTATAAACTTGTGAAATGGAATAAACTTTGATGGTTTGGGATAACAAGAATATAAATTAATAAAATAATAAAGGCGACTTTAACTGGGATTTGAAATTGATATTTAGATGAGGCATCCTAAGATTTTGCCTAATGAAAAGAAGTATCTTTCCTGTAATGTTAGACCAAGCAATATTTAAGGATAATAAAAACGGGGATTATGTAAAAAGTGCACACAATTGCTGTTTTAATGCTGTAATGTACAACACAATTCAACAGACTTATACTAAAACCCCAGCGTCCCATTGCAGGGGCTTACAGAAAAAAAACTAATATTGATCCTAGGTTTTAATAGCTCTGCAAATTATATGGCATCCACATACCACATGTCTAGTTATGTGTATTTATTTATATTATTTACTTGAAATAGTACATAACAAATATTGAAACATCCAATATGACAAATCGTTTTATTATAAACTGGATTTTCTTATCTTCTACGGGCCAGTGAAAAATATTTATACTTTAAAATATAATACATTAATTTAGCTACCGATAAAATTTTACTGATAAAAAGAATTCACTATTATTCAGTATTTATCTCACATTCTTTACATGCTTGGTTTCACAGTTATTTTTCACTGTGTAAGAATGGTTATAATTAATTTATATAATAAAATTGTATTAATTGATTATAAATAAATTTTTCTTTTATTCTGAAAATAATATATTTTGCATATAATAAAAGGTTTTACGCCAGCAATGTTATTAAGCTACTTCCTTATAAAGCAGTCTGCTGATCAGTATACATAGGTATTTTTTAATTCAAGAACTTGGAAGAACTGTGCCCTACAATTGTCAATGTACACAAAACACACTCAAATAAAAATTGAAAATCTAGTGTTTGGAGAATTCCTTTAGGTTTTCTGGCAACTCCCAGATTACAAACTATACAACTGTACATTTAATTGTTCTAATCGTTGCCCAGGTAATATCACTGTAATTTACATGTATTCTGTTTTTCTATATAGAGTTAGCTGGAAGAAAAATAAATATCAAATCCTTATCGTAGCATTTTAATTCGTACTTTAATTTAGAGCCCTTTTTTCGCAATTCTATGACACATAAAATGTTCATCAGTTAAATTCAATTTTTTACTACTCTATTCCATCTAATGTAAACAATATTAGAATAGAATAGAAAAGTAACTTTATTCTGGGACTAAGTCCCTTTAGAATAACAAATTGAACAGAAAAAGAAAGATAATATTTATCTGGTCAGAAGTTAAAAAATGTTAAAAATCAAAAAGCGTGTAAAAAGTGTCAGAAAACAATTTAAAAATAAATGTTTTAACAAAAAATAATAATAAGTAAATAAACAGTACAGATCTTGACAGGATATTAAGCAATTAAAGAGAATAGATAAATCCATAGCTTTTGTTAGATGCATGAGCTAGCATGCAATAATTTCTTTACATGATGTACATCTTCTTAAAAAACAAAATTAAAACAACTAAACAACACAATGAATTATTCTATACATTAAATTCTAAGCAAATGACTAACCTACTTAGAGAGCTATCTTTTTGAAAAGCTAGGAGATGTTGGAAAAGCAAGGATTTAAATGACGATAGTAAGGGACTTTGACGAATATTAGGAGGGATTGAGTTCAACACTGTGGTGGAGCGGGCGAGAAAGGAACGTTCGAATGCTTTAAAAATTTTAAAACTAGAGACCATGAGACAATTTTTATAGGTTATAGAATAGTATATATTAATTTATAATTATCATTGAAATTAAACTACCAGTGTTGTTAAAATTAGAGCTTAAAGTTTTTATGATAGAAGAAAAATCAATCAGTTGAATGGGAATCAATGATGAAGTGACAACTCTTGACTACGAACAGGAAGTCTTTTCTTACCAGCTTTTCTCATACCGTTTTTGTTTTTTTACCACACTTGAAATATTCTACATGCTGCATAGTACGTGGTCAAGGGCCGGTCCTTATGTATGTTTCATAATTCTAAATTAAATTTCCTTTTTTAGATTGATGAATGCCTTAAAAACGTTCGTATAGCCATAAATACCCCACTGCAGCGTTGAGGTCCTACAAATGGCCAAGAATCAGAATTAACTACTAGAGGAAAAATTTCGTAGGATTGTAGAACACCGTGTTTCTGTAATTCAAGAAGGGAAAGAAAAAAAACTTGGATGTCAATGAAATAATCTCTTAAATAATGATAAAGGTACTTATGACTAAGCCAGTACCCATGAAACCTACCTCCTTATCTCGTGTATCCTCTTCTTATCATTCGTCTCATTTGATTATTTGTGTGCGCATTTTTAAGTTGTTTATATACTGTTTTTTAGTATGTTTGTCTTATTAATATTGTTTATTGTCTATTTAAATTTTTCCTTTGTTTATTAAATTCAATTCTGTGAAAAAGCTCATCAAATGGATTTATTTTGGCATGGATTGAAATGTAGATGTTTTTGTCTAAATTGTAGGGAAAAATATATGTATAAGAAGAGGAACGTAGCTGGAGAGGTCTAGAATTAGTATTAATATTGCATTAGTATTAATATTTTGTATCTTTCTATTTCCGGGTACCGTCTAAGCCACAAGTACCTTTGTAAACTAATATGACAATAATGATGAAACAATATGTATGTAAAAGTAGGCCAAGAATAATAAGTAAGTAGAAGAATATAGGTCACAAGTATGGAGGATAACCGGAATGGTAACCTACAAGAGATAGCAACTTTATATCAGTTATCTTTCTAAGTTTCATTGTATCTATTACTATTATTCTTTCTTTTTAACCACTAACTTGTACGTCCATCTACAATTTCATTACTTTATTTTTAATAAAGCTTTCTCAATTCCATTATTTTCTTTTTAAATATGTTTGCATATTCTCTTTCCAGCCCTGAAGAACACCTGCAATGTGAGTCAAAACGTCAGTTTATCAATATTTTTCATTGACCTCCACTAGGACCATTATCTTCTTTTATTTTTTGTTAACAATCAAAACTCCTTGGGTATGGGATATATTGTATTATAAGCTACAGTGGCTCCCAGTCAAAATTATCCACCAGGATATTTATAGATGTCTTTGAATAAATAAATAGTTCAAATTATATTACATTAAAAACAATAATTTTTTGTAATCACTAAACATCCTAGAAGTATGTACTATGTACATGAACATTTAAAAATTAACAAGGATGTAATACTAAAAATAAAACATATTTGTTTAGGATTTCTTATCTCACAATGAAAATGATACACCTTAGTTTTTCCCAATATTTGTTTACCTTAAGCTATTTTACGTCAGTTAAACTCTCGTGTCGAAAGTGTTTGACTCTTTTCAAAGCGAGTTGAAGAAAATCTGATGTTTTTTTTACGAAAATGGGTGCACACACAACGTTAAAAGAACGTGAGTTGGTTATTCAACATTTTAATGACGGGAAATCTTTAAATGAAATAGCCGAAATAATTAAAAAAAAGCTTCTTGAAACTGTCCAGCATATAGTGGAGAGATTCAAGAAGTAAATGTGCATTGTATATATTTAAATAGATACTTAAAGAAATATTTTGAAGAGTTTTCTGGTTTTGATCCCTATAACAATATAAATTTTTCTTTTTTTTCTTCTTTCTACAGGGTGTATCAATTTCACTGTGAGTCACAGTATATATATTGTTTCCTGCAGCTATAAATGTTGCTTGCATTATCCAATTTGGTTAAATAAAACCACTTCACCCAATACATTAGCTTGTATATTGTATTGCTCCAGTTTGTGATAATTAATTGAGTATAATGTGTAATATTAAGCTCATTAATGGAGAAAGTGTTTCAAATTCTCGATTCATCAAGCTGTTACAATCTTGAGGAGTAGAACATCCAAAGTTAGTCCAGTTGAGCCTCTTGAAAGGGGAGGTCTTAGTAAAGTAGATGGCGCAGGCTTACTAATGACCCATATAGTCCATTAAATGTCAAGGGTACCCAACCTCTCAACCAACGTTATAAATTACAAAGTACTTGGAAATTGTGTCTGAAACAGTTTGAATATTGGTGAAAGGATTATCATCATCATGATGTTATTTAATGGTAATGATACGGTATCGGGCCACTTTCTGTAGCGATTATCGAAAACTAATTCAAGTCATCTGTGACAACTTATGCTCCCAGTTCACATTTGGTTTGAATTTGAAAAAATAAGATTTTTTTAGTTTTCCATACAGATAAAAATACCATACTAAGCCGTTTCAAGTTTATTTCATTATAAAAACTATGAAGATCTTAATAGATAAACTATGATATTTTACAAGCAATTACGGTGTTTTCTTAACTTAAACATGTTTCACGAAAATACTATAACATTTATCAAGGATTGCAAAAAGGAACTAAGAGCATTAAAAAATTACATTAATTTTTTTTCTGGATTGACAACTTGTAACTCTATTTTTCCTTCTTCTGCTCAAAGTTCAAATTTTCCAAATCTTTCTTTACTTCCTTGATCCATACTGTTGTTCCCTTTTTCTTCCAGAAATAGTAAAATATTTGTCAGTCAATATATCCTTGTCAGTCTCCTCTACCCCTTAGTATCCGAAATTCTTTCCACTTTCTTGTAGATTCCTCTGTTACTTCGCAATTTCCATCCTCCTTTGGTCTGAACTGCACCAATGATTTTTCTTAGGATTCTTCCTGGGCTTCCAGTGTTTTGAGACTATAGTTCATCGAGAGGCATTCTTTATTAACTCAATGTTATAACGTGTTATTTTGGCATTCCAGGAGATAAACTTCTTGTTGTATATATTATTCGTCAATCCATAATCCCTGCTATTACTTCCAAAACAAATATCTCAGGAAAAGTTAAGATCATTAGATCTGAATATTTTTTAATAATAGTATGGGATGCAACCCTGAGATCGTTACAACTGATGTACAATAGTACCATATCATTATTGATTAAAAAACATACCCCTCTCTTCCCCAAAGGTGGACATTGCTGATTGGCTGGGAGATGTTCATTAAATAAAAATGGTAAGGTTCCCGGCATCTTGAATTGCCCCGTCTAGCTTACAATTCCACCTCTCCTGCTTTGAGGTACAGATCCCTAGCGACACTTACGCTACCTACTCAGTGACCCTTAACCGATTTATGTACATATTCCTAGCATTCTAAATAGTGCCACATAGTTACATGGAAACGACCGGAAGTAAATTGTTAATAAATTGCTTTTTTGTAACAAGGAAGTTTCTTCAATGCTCCCGTGTTGTCAGCAATGTACAATTCCTTGTCCTCCCCTCTCCTTTTATATCTATATATACTAGCTCTAAGATTAGAGGGAGAAGAAGGTAGGAAGTAGAAGAGTATAAATGTAGAAGATAGTTTATAGTTTTAGGAGAGTACTCTCTAAGTTAGATGTCTATATGTAGATAGTCTCTAGTCAATAAGTCACTTAGTTACTTCGCATAACAATGTCTCCTGTATATCCATATCATATCTGTTCTATATCTCGATAAACATATATCTTTCTTACAAGTCGTCCATTGTTTGTTAACTACATATTAAAGCCTTCATTTTTTGAATTGGATCTACCAGGTGCTTTCTTTAATATATTCACCTAAATAGTCTCTCGCAGATGCATGAATTTGTAGACTTTCGATCCAACCTATCTCCATGTACATTAAAGTTATACCATTTCTTCTCTAGCCATGATGGAGTCCAGGTGATTTACGGTTAGTAGAAACCTTTTTGTGGCAGCCATTATTTTCACACGCTTTTGTTTCTTTTTTTTTTAGGTTTATCAGGTAATTAATGGTTAAGAGATAAATATGAGAGGGACGAAGTGGATGAGAGGAAGAGGAGAGATGAAACACCTGCTGCCTTTAACCTGGCCCTTATTAATGACACTGGGGCGCTATCGATGGTGGGAGTGGTGGGGGAACCCGGGCTATGACGTCAGCAGCGGCCCGTCTCCCAGGCAACGTGACGTCACTACTGCCCCACCCAGTCTCCTCTTTCCATCTCACGTCTGGTCTATATTTATAAACGGCCTGTTTGACGGAAAGCTCTCCCCTACTGCCGAATACCAACGCCAGCTTAGCTTCCTCTATTTGTAATTCCCTTCCGTACTCCATTAAATTTAGAATTCTGAATAAAGCATAAATTATTTTCAAATATGGCATTGGGAGAATACTAATTCCCAGTCCTGGATACACGTAGAGTTGTACCACACAGATATACCTCAGAGTCGAACACCTGGATGGAAGTCCACACACACAGCAGTGGGTATAGCCAACGGATTATTACATGTAATTCATAATATTATAAAATTGGGTTGGTGTCCTAAGGTTATAGTGTACACGTGTAAGCTCCTAACCCCAAAGTTTTGAAATATCTTCCGTATTGTCAGCACCTTTCTTGACCGCTTCTTTTACATGTCTACTAGCTGACCCGGCAGTTGTCCTGTTCAAACATTTAAATCCGGAGATTTTAACATTTTAAAAAATATTGTAATTATTTATACCGTTTTAATGTATATATATGTTGTATAAAGAATCGTTAAAAAATCTGAAGTAATGGCGTCGGTTATCACAATTTGACCTATTAATTGCGTATGAGTATATCTGTTGCTTAAATGTGTTAAGCATAAACTTAAATATGTTTTAATTAATAGCAAGAAAGAATTAACTCAAGTCGTAGCATTTTTCTGTTATAAAATAATTTGGGTAACTTTTAAAATATGAACATTGCAGGAAAGTGGATGAATTTTACCAATATAACTAAAAATATAGTTTCATAACTAAAAAACGCTTCACCGATTAATTTATTAATTTTATAATTTCAATTTAATAATAACACTTCGATGAAAGTTACGAATCAGTGAACAAATTAAAAGCTTATCTTCAATATGACAAACTTCTTATCTCCAATAATGCCGAACGCAGTGTAAATAAAAAAAACTTGAGGTTATATTCCAAAAATTTAAAATAAATTTGTTAATTAGTTAAATATATCAAACAATTTAACTAATTAACAAACATTTACCTATTGGATCAAATTATGAATCTAAACCATCCTCGAACCCCCTTGAATATTCACAAAAAAAATCATCAAAATCGTCTAGGAGGAGTTCAGTGACGGACACAAGAACAGAAGAATTTTTCATATAAAGATATACTAGCCCTAAGATTAGAGTGAGAAAGAGAGAGAGGGAGAGAGAGAGAGAGAGAGAGAAAGAGAGAGAGAGAGAGAGAGAGTAAATAGAAGATGGCGTGGTTTCTTAATGGAAAGTAATGAGAGTAGTCATTAAGTTAGTTCTGGAATAGTCAATAAATAAGTTATACTGATAGTCAATAGTCAATAAGTCACCTAGTTAGTTCATATACGAAAGTGTCTAACTGTATATCTATCTATATTATATCTGTCCAATGTCACAATCAATTTATTTATATATTTGTATAGTGCATCTGAGGGCACGATCGTGGTACTCAATACACTTCACACGTCACAGACATATAAGTGAATTAATTCTTCCAAAACTTGATTGTGTTTCCACAATGATAAGAAGAATTTTTCAAAAACAAAGTATCTAAGCACAAATAAACTGTAATAATGTCTAGAAATTTACAACTATATTGTTACAATACAAGAAAATTTAATATCATTAGTAGAAACATAATTTCATGGGTATAGGTTCCTCAAAGTAGTATCCTTGGCCCAATCCTTTATACAGTTTATACAGCTGACATCCTAATACTATCCTTACCACATATGCTGATGATACATGTATATTATCACTCAACACCAATCCAGTTATTGTATCCCAAAGCCTCCAATCCCATATCACTGATCTTGAAGAATGGTGTCAAAACGGAGAATTAAAATAAATTCTCAAAAATCCCAACAAATCACTTTTACCTTACGTCGTAAACAAATGACTTCCTGCCCTTCAGTATCCTTTAATAATATCCCACTTATGGATGTAGAACAGATCCGATACATAGGGTTGCATCCTGACAAACGATTAACCTGGAATCCTCATACGAGACTGAAAAGACAAGAAACCGCTCGACGTTTCAGGCTACTTCAACACAAACGCTCTAAGCGCCCAATTAATTACAAAAGACTACATGACCATCATACGACCTATTTGGACTTACGGAGTAGAGCTTTGGGGCTCCACTAAGCCATCGAATTCCTCTCGTATCCAATCCCTACAATCCAAAATCGTTCGTAAAATCCTCAATGCTCCTTATTTTGTTAAGAATAAAGTCATCCATAGTGACCTTAATGTCCCATTTGTTGCTGATTTTGCCCGAACTCGCTATCTATCCTTTCATAACAATCTTCACTTCCACTCAGACCCTCTAGTTTCAAACCTAGCTTCCTCTTCAATTCCCGATAATCCTCCGAGGCGTCTGAAAAGAAGATGGCCCCGTGACCTTCTTAGTTCAACTTGTGATTTGAGTATTACTAGTGGGTAGTTTCTCTACTTGTCATTCTCACATGTCATTATGTATCGCTTAGCCTATTTACTTGATGTATTATTGTAATAGAGTTGTAAATATCAAAAAATAAAAAAATAAAAAATGGGTAAAGTTAAGTAGGGAATCTACACACCCGGGTAGTTCTCAAATATAAAATTCAACTTTAAAGCTCACGAGGCCATCTTATTTTGAGACGCCTAGGAGGATTATCGGGAATCGAGGAAGTAGGCTTGAAACTAGTGGGTTTGAGTAGGAATAAAGTTTGTCATGAAAGGACTTTTATCGGGTTCGGGTCATATCAGGACCAAATAAGACACTGAGGTCATTATGGATGACTTTATTCGTAACAAAGTAAGCAGCATGGAGGATTTTACAAAGAATTTTGGATTGTAAAGATTCGATGGTTTAAAGGAGCTCAAAAGCTATACTAAGCTACCAAAGTCCAAATAGGTCTTATAATGTGTCTTTTAATTAATTGGGAGCTTAGAGTATTTTTCTGGTATATGGTGAAGTAGCCTGAAACAGTGAGCAGTAAAAAGTAAATTAAAACTTAGGAAAACACAAAAAACATCCTTTCTCTGCGTTTGTCTGACTGCAACTTCACCGATCCATATACCCGCGGAGGTCTAGCCACCTCTGGCGGTAGAAAATATAGTTTCTCAATTCCGTGAGGTTTATCTCAGATGTCTGTTTGCCTCTGGAGTTTCATCGCAGGTATAGGCACACACGAAGAGGGTTTATTATTCTGTTTCAATAATTAAAAAAAAAAGCAATATAAAAATCTTCATAGTAAAGCTTTAAGTGCTGTAATAATAAGTGCACATACAAAGTCAACAAAATGTAACTACGAAATAACTGAGTGAGGCTTCAAGATGTTGCGGTCGATATTCAGAAAACAGCGCTTTAGATGAAAGGTTACAGGTTTCTCGAGGAAAAGACATTTGAAGTCCTTGGGACCAACTGTGAACTTGTTATGACCATTGCCAACCCCCAGAGTAAAACGATCTTCACTGCAGGAAGGCGGTCGCTCGTAATGCCCAAGTGCCAGGTGTAAAGATTAAAGTAATTCCGATTACAATAACTTGGAAAGGCATTTGATGTCTGCTCTCGTTTCTTTACTTCGGTCTGTTAAGTGTCAGGAAAAAGACAATTTACTTCTAGAGAGTTGAAAGGCTCCTACTTAAACTAGAGCGAATGGTCTAGGATACTCTTCAAGATCTACCTGTCATTACTAGAGGATTCTAACTCTACGTCTGCTTTTTAACCATCACAATAGAAAAAAAACTATCCCATTCTCTTTTTTTATATATTACTCATTTGGATAATCAACACTAGTGTTTATGGTTAATAAATTATTATAAGTAATTAATGTTTTATTATTTTGTATGTTATTTTTATATATAAAAATACATTTATTTATGTTAATAGTAATCCTCAGTTATGATCATATATATATATATATATATATATATATATATATATATATATATATATATATATATATATATGAGTTAAGTGTATATAGGAAGGATTTTCGAAGCTATGATAAGGCCAAGGATTATCTTTATTTGTATTCTATTATAAACAAAATTTAGCTATAAATACTGGTGTAGAATGAAAATAAAGTCAGTTTTACAACTTTCAGCGCAAGCGTGTCTATGTCCCTACTTTCCCTTTTTATAAATTAAAGTGTTCAGTCTAATTATAACTTATGTATATATATATATATATATATATATATATATATATATATATATATATATATATAATATATATATATATATATATATATATATATGTAATATATATATATATATATTACTATATTGACAAGAATCATCTGAACGATATGTAAATCATCACCAATTAACGCAAGTAAGATGAGTACTGGAAGAAATCCATATATACTGCAACGGAAGAAAGATGGAAACAGTCAAGGACCAGTTTTAGATAGGAGTGGGAAAGTTGACTTGCAAATTTCAAATAGTACAAGTAAAGCAAGCATGGTCTTCTGTCATATCGGTAGTACTTCCTTTATAGTACGGATAGAAGCAGAGAAGAATGGCAATAATGGCTCAACGATCACATACGCTTTCATCCAGTGAGCGACTTCAATACTAGCAGTATTTATTTGATTTCAGGCTTCCTAAATTAAGTCTTAAAAGAAGGAATATTATGACATCTCTTAAAAATATTTTGATGACAGTGCTATATCTTTGATGCAGTCATAAGGGCTTAAGTCAAAATTTAGAATTTTTCAGGAGAGCAACAGCAAAGTTCAAAACATTATGTAAAAACTAATTATTGATATTATTTGTAATTTTATTTGTATTAAACAATATAGTAGTAATTCTATTTGAAGCATACATTTATTTCTTGTCTGATCATTCCTGATTCTGTATTAATGACTTATTTTGACTTAAGCCCTTATGACCGCGCATCAAAGATATATGCTCTGCGTACAGCAACAAATTATCATATCCTTTGCTCTATCTCTTTCCCGTAAAGGTAGATTCAACTCTAACCTGCTTATGCCTGCTACTGGCATAATATGGCCTACTACAACTTGTTCAAACACCATACACATGTGTTCCAATATTGCCTCAAGTATCTCAACATAACCATTGAGTAGAAACCATAACCAGACATCCAGCAGAATAAGAAGCAGCAAGTCAAGCACCAAGAATTATGTAAATAATATACAATAATTGCGTATGTCATTTACTGATGTTTAGATTTAGTAATAATTACTATTAGTAATAAATTTCCGTTCTGTTAATACCACTTTGAAGTACATTAATAATTTATTTCATGCCTTTTTTTCACTGATCATCCACTCAATATATATTAATATCATCAAATACAGTCCATAATACCAGAATGAGAATGTATCATAACCCATAAATAAAAAAAAGTGGTTTGTTACCACTTTTAACATCTCATTTCATATAAAAACCGATAATTTATTTGACTATCTTTTTGAGTTTTTTTAATGTCATGTAAGCAAGTCCAAAAATGGTTTAGAAAGCGCTTATCATCTAAGCATGGGAGAAAATAAACAATTTCCTTTTAAAAGTTTGATGGACTCGTGAAATACAACATTGGGACGCTTTTAGAGCGTTAAATTTACGCGTCTGTGCCCTAGTTAATATCACTAGAAATTTTTAGAAACAATAAAAAGTTCAACACATTTTCTATAAAACCTCCCATTTATAAATATTATACAATGGAAAAAAATGTCATATTAGCCTAAGCACTATAGCCTAATGTGAATCCATGTACGATAATATAATGCATGGATGTATTATGCATGCCTAATATCCCGATGTGCATACCAAGTATGTTCGATGCCACTGGCTAATTTTCACCTATTTGATCAAAGTTAAATATATTTATAAAAACAAAATTCTTTTCTTGTGAGGTCAAGTACTATAGCCTGATACAATATGGCTCAACCATAACCCCTATGATATTCTAACATATTTTCGACACGTAATAAATATATTGTAAAGGTAACTTTCAAGAACAATTAGTTTTCGGTATATGTTCGTTAGGCTGTCGCTTCGAATTATGTCATAAGAAATTCTAACTGTTCGATTCCTTTTTAATATTCTCAAAAATAAAAATAGACATGTTTTAGCGTGGAAAAAAAAAGTGTCAACAACATATATCATCTATATTTCGAAAAGTTTTGTTTAAACGTTTATTCTTTATGAAATGATTACCAAAACATACGCTTTTCCCATAAAACAAAAAGGAGTGAAAAGTTAATACTTGTAGTAACAACTGGAAACGACAACCTACGGAACTGATGCCTAATTTTGCAATGGGTTGTAAAAAATAAATTTAATCAGCAAATGCTTAAAAAAAAATTGAAATATTCCCATAAAGTCATTAGTAAGATCAAGTGTGGTGTTAAACGTGTCTCTTTTAATAAGGTGTGAGTGGTTGAGACCAATGTGACCTACTCTCAAGCGGGTCAGGTCAACTTTTTTATATCTTTTAATTTACTAGGATGGCTTTCATCCCACGTGGTTTGCCATCTCTCTCCTTTTTTAAAAGGTCTTGTGAGTTCTGATGGAATGGGAACGGTGGTGTCTCGGACAGCTGCCCGGTCTGCAAGCTCGTTACCAATGATGCTAGTGTGAACTTAGGTTAGTGTTATAAGATAAGGTAGGATTCTTATAACTAAAAGTTGATTCTAGTACAATCTTCTGTAGTTTAATCTGACAGTAAGACCACATTCTTCTCCTGTAACCTGTACCACAGACCGTAAACTGGTCTGGGGTTCAGTATATGGTAGAGATTGTACTATTTCAAGGACAACGGTTGTGCAGGGAGGTGATTTATCCTGGATCATGTTCAATCGCACAATCTTCTCAGCTAACGATTAGCAGAAATTAAGAGTTTCAACAGTGCTAATAAATGTTAATTTATGTTACTTATATTTATGGTTTTAATAGAAGATGCGAGACAGCCGTCTTTGTTTTGTTTTTTTATATTCAGGAGTGGTATTCCAAACATTCGAGCGTTCCTTTCTTGCCCGCTCCACTTTAGTGTGGAACTCAATCCCTCCTATCATCCGCCATGCTTCTTCAATGCCTTAATTTAAATCATTGATTTTTCAACACCTCCTGGCCTCCCGAAACGATGCTCTCTGAGCCGGCTAGTCATTTGCTTAAATTAATCATTATTGAATAATTTTTTTTTATGAGTTTTTTTTTTTCGTTTATGGTAATTATGGCATGCTAGCTTATGCGTTTAACAGTTAATTTATTTATTCTCAATAATTGGTTAATATCTTGTGATGATTCGAATTTTTATTTATTTTTGTTGGCACTTTTAAAATACTTTATGATTTGTATTATTATGTAGCCTTCTGGTCAGACATATATATATATATGTTTCTTTTTTGTTCATGTTATTATAAAGGGACATAGCCCCAGAATAAAGTTACTTTTCTATTATATTATATTAGTTTAGCAAAATGGAAATTATTTTGTATTGTTTTAGAAGGTTGTAGGGTCCAAAGTAGATTCTGTATTTTATGTTTATATAGAGGATTAGCTTTTAGATCTGAAGTATGCGTAGAAATTGTATCTGCCATAGGAAAAGCTGTCAAGAATTCTAACCGGAAGATGCATTTATTTATATACCAAGTTTGTCTTCTAGGATAAATGAAAAATCCTAAATCCTAAACCATAAGATACATCGATTGGAAAATAGTTGATTGGATAATTCTAATGATGGATTGAGTTGGTCACAAGTGAGACTTATTTTTTAATTGTGCCGTGATGAGCTAAACGTTTGTCTAGGGAGCATAGAAGATATGTGCGATGTTTGGTTTGGATATGAAGATTTGATTGAAGAGAAGTATAAATAATTGGGGGGGGGGTTGAGATATGTGGAGGGGAGGCGGTTACATCTGAACAGTGACTATTTCTAGAGATCACTAAGAATACATTTACATATCTTATTGATATTACATATTTTTTTATTAAATAAAAATAAATTTTCACCTTGAAAATAAGTCTTATTAAAATCAAAATATAAATTAGTTATGTTAGTATTATTGAAGAAGAAATTTAAAATGAAAAAATATCATAAGATTGCTGTCTAATGGTGGCATACAAAATTCAGTCTATCCTGAAATGCCGTGCAGACATATCAGTTAAAGGTCAAAATTAATTTGATGTACCAAAATAAGAGAAATTTCCACCAACTACGGCGAAATAACATCATTTTTGTCTGTAAGTTCTTACTCGCAGTGGCCATGCACTTGAATGGAACTTGAGCATATAAAATGTATCTTGGAATTTAAAAATTTTGGCGACATGATTCTTTGCAAAACAGCTGAAGTAAACATCATATCAAAATTACAAATGATTCCAACAAAAAGAGACTTGACTTGTAAGAAGAAAATTGATTTACTGTCGTATATTAGATGGATATACAAAGAAGAACTTCTGATACGAACTATTTTGACGATTAACTTATTAAGACGTAAGTTCGCTAATCCCAGAAAAAATCAGGAAAAAAATATGCCTCTCTTTGTTTCGCCAATTCAGGCATCTTAAGGACGGAATAACAGCCAAGAAAATAAATAGAGCACATCCCAACCTCAAAATGTAGCAACAGAAAACATCCCACTACCAGCAAGGCCAAAATTCAACTACTAGCCAAAATTATGCCTGAATTGGCGAAATATAGACTTGTGTCTTCTAAAACTGTTATAGAATTTTTCTACTCTAATATGTTTTTGACTATTAACTATTATAAATAATGATAATAAATATTTAGTGAGAGAAATTGTGCAAATGCCATTTGGTATATTCGCAAAACCTCCCTCAAAAGGATTGAAATGGAAGCGTGGATGGAGAAACCTCCCATTGAAGGCACTCCTAGCATGTTTTATCTCCCAGTAGTAGATTCCTGCTCCAGAGATGTTTCAGTCTCCTTGTCGGATGCTGTGGTAATGTGTCTGTTGGAAATGATTGAACCAGTTTAGGTGTCCAGCTAGTGAGTCATTAAATGTTTTGTAGTTTTTCTTGATCGTGTCAGTGACTACTCTATTTTTTTATTTATAGTCATTACAATCCATACTGTTCTCTTCTCTCTCTTTACTTCTACAACATTCCAGAGCTGGTATGAATGCATATAAAAGAGAAGGGGAAGTCAAAACTTTTATATTTCTGACTACAAGGAATAATTTCATGTCAGAAAACCATATGACAAACACAATTCCTTTGGTCATGAACCCATCTGATACCTGTATCTGGTCATAATTTCTTGTAATTTCTCCACATTTTACAGCACGTGATAGACATTTGTCACACAACAGTAGTTATTGTTTTCGATTTTTTTTCGGTTGTTTCAGTTCATTGTTCCATTCATAATTATGTCAATGTATAAATGGTATTAAACTTTCCAATATTATGTCCAGGAACCATCAAAAGTGATACCCAACATCAATTAAAGGTCACTAGACAATTTCAAGCTCACTCTTGCGGCCACGATAAAAGAGCAAGGCAGTCAAATTGTTCAAAGAAGGACCTTTCTCCAAATTAACCAATAACGGCTCAAAGACAATAAAGTCTTAGCACAAACGGCTCAAAAGACAGAGGAGGGGGGAGGGGGGTAGAAAGGCATCTTTCAAGAAACTAATCAATTAACTTTAACACCAATTAAAGGGCTCCCTAATGAGGTCAACCTCGTGGTGAAGGTTCAACCTGAAATCAGTGTTAGTTACAACTCAACTGTATTTCATTATATTTTTATTTCTTTATTTTAATAATCACAAATGTTGCAAGACTGTTAGATCTGGAAGCAGTTCATATAACCTTCCGTTCTAGATGTACATTTTGTATTGATTGTTTCACATATCGCGCTAGTATTTCTAAAGTGAGATTTCAAAAGTTGAATAACGATCATGAAAGAAATGAGTAGATAGAGTCTAATAGTGTAGAGTCTCTTTACACTCATCAAAATAATAAAATAATATCTCTAGCAACAAGAGGTATTTTTGAGTATCAGTGTGTGGTTTTTAGTCAGATAAAAATGTCTTTCACGAAACCTCTGCTAAAGTGTACTTATTATAGTAGAGAAATAGACGCAGTATTTCTAGCCGCTAGAAAACACATAACTAGCACACTCTGTGACTGTGCTAGAGTCGCAAATACAGGGAAGGTTATAGTGAGGTTTTTAGTACATTGAGGTTGTAATTGTCCGACAATTTAGAGGACGAAATTTTGCGAAATTCGGTGTACTGGGGTGGTGTGTAAGAAATTCGTCGTCGGATACCATCATAATACAGTCATAATGAGGAAAATAAGCCGGTGAATAGTATACTAGGTAGTGGTAGAATGGGCGTGGCTTCATTATGCGCGGCCTGCCCGAGGCGTGGTTGGTGTTTTGATTTTTTAACTGATCCAGCTTAAAAAGCTTCAGGAAATAATAGCATTTCGTCAAGTTCTTTGTTTTCTTCTCCTTCTGACTGTACACATATAATTTTGATCAAAGCATTAGTCGTTTACATTGCAATTTTATTAACAACAAAACAAAAACAGTTATCATGTCAAAACCCACAAACAAATCAGAATTCACAAAACTTGTTTACAAAGAATGTAAATAGAATTTATCGCTCATAAAAATAAGCTATTTGATTTTTCCCTTTCTAATTTATTAAATAAAACTTAGGAAACGCCAGAATTAGAAGAAAAAAAATAGTAGGATTTTTCGTAACTGGCAACAATAGTCACCAACAATTAAGCTTTTTATGTTTATATACAGTTATATGTCATGGCTAACATTATAAATAAATATTTACAATTGTTCAATAAAAATTTTAACATTTTTATGTTATGGATTTACGGATAACCATGTGGTATGCCACAAGATGGTTTGAATGGCAGTCAAGAATAAAATAAAGTATTGATACTTTTTAATTTCATCTGACATTGTATTTCTTTATTAGGGTTATCACAATGTCCACAACTAAAGTCTACAGGAATAATATAGTTGGTCTTTTTCAATATTACTTTGTGTCATAAGTCCTGTTTATACATTGTCTTCAAATACCGTATAATATTTCATGTTTACACTTTTTAAATTTCTTAATTTTCCTTATCGAATTGTGTGTCACACTTATTGATGTAAAAACGTTATAAAAGTAATTGAAATTGAGTGGAGATTCGAAATGGACAATTTTAATTTAACCTCAGCGTCACGACTGACATAAAATCTTTTATGTGCCTTAGAACCCCGTAAAAACCGTGGTAACTACCAATTCAATACCCAGAGGGGATTTGATGATCTGAAAAAGAGTTCGAGCCATAAAAGTGGAAATTATAATTTGAATTTTCTGGTGGCAGAATATGGTTAGACTCTAAATTAATCACCTTAACATCCATACATTAAATATGGAATAAAAATAACCTCAATACTAAATATCAATAATTTAATTGAAATAATAATTAGCACATAGTTATATTATTAATACTTTGTATTTGTATTTACATATATGTGGAATAAGGGGCTCCTATTTATAATTTGCTAACCTTCTATCCGAGCGAATTTGTTGGTTGTAAATTCAATAAAAAAACAGATAGTTTTATTGGGTGGCAATTTCCCCAAATACATAGAATTGAAGCTATAAAGGGAAAGAAAATAACTTCATCGAATAAAACATCCAAAAATGTATAAATGATAAATATATAATGAAAAAATAAAAAAGGAACAATTACAAAAATATTAATGTCCAGAACTAAACCTAGGAAAATACAAGAAAAGTTATTTAAAAATTAAAGCAAGAATTATAAAAAGAAAATGTACTGAGCTAGTATCTACAATTAATTATTTACATAAAAATGAAATGAACTTATTTACTAAAAGGTTTGAGTCTTAAAACAAAAAAATATTAACGGCCTGTGAGTCAATAAGAAACTGAGAAATGAACTGAGCTCTTGAAAAGTGTTGAGTTCTTGATCAACTCATCAATGGTTCGAAATGTTGAGTAGAAAATAACTAAATGTCTCTTACCGGTAAGCCCAAAATTAGATGAAAATAGCGAAAGGTTTTATTGGTGAGATTTGACAAAATTTAAGATGAAGAAGATGGAGAGAGTGGAGACAAAATCAAATGTTGAGTAGCAATCTCAACCTTCTCACACAACTGTCTTGAGACTGGTGTTTTGTTTTTTCAAACATCACACTTAATATTGAAACATATGTTTTGAAAATTACTCTCTGAATTGTTTTTTTTTCTTTTAATAAATTGTACTATTGTAAGACTTATATAAAACAAAAAATATATATCTGATTTTTAATGTAAT
This sequence comes from Troilus luridus, assembly GCA_964056705.1. Taxonomy (NCBI): domain Eukaryota; kingdom Metazoa; phylum Arthropoda; class Insecta; order Hemiptera; family Pentatomidae; genus Troilus; species Troilus luridus. The sequence goes on from OZ057413.1 coordinate 19,447,231, forward strand.
CCTATATTCATTTGGAAGTATGAAAAAAAATAAAAAATAGCTATTGATACCCGACAATAGATATTGGTGGAATTTATTTTAATTTTTAGCATTATTATCATCGTTAAGCCCAACAATACTTGGATCTTTCGTACTTCAATCGTTTCATAAAACAAGACATTTAAATATGACAAATAAAATATTTTAGGTTAAAAACGAAGTTCAGCTAGTTATTGATTTTTAAGTTATTATTCGTATCCATTGCACAACTGTTACAGAAATTTTCACACCAAAAATAAAATGTAATAGAAGAAGTTAACAAATAAAAAAAGAATAGATAAAAATAATTACAATTATATAAAACATTTTCGCTTTGCCGGTGAAGTAGATGTTAATCTGATGGGGCGTATTGAGGTTCATCAGAATATTTAAACAATGATTTGAGCAGAAATGGTAATCAATTCATGAGATAAAGACTGCCTGATTACTTCTGTCCCGGACACAGAAATGATCTCATTAGTGCGATTGTCACCGCATAAGCTGAATACATGAATCGAGCTAATATTTAGCAATGTACTCCTGTCTGATTGGGCATTTTGTCTGTCGGAAAAGGATTTGATAACAATAATGTCAGGAGAGCCAAATCATTTTATTCTTCGAACAAAAAACCTACAGTTGTCTGTAAATGATACACTTAATTATAAAACGAGTTATAACATCTTTCTCTAAAGAATAAAAACATATTATACCTGTAACTACTGTAGGAGTAAAAAATATTCTTATTTGGTTTAAATGTTTTTTAAAATCAAATATTCTTCCTATTATCTCGTTACCTTCATATATATTTCTTAATTAATTTATTCATAATAATAATATAAATTCTTTATTGGCTTTAATGTACAACATGTAGCCATTGAGTCTGGCCCACTTAATGTTAATTTGGTTATTAATTACTTGAAATAAAACAACAACCATAATTATTATAGTCCGACCTCTATAATATAAAAAAAAAAAGTTTTACATATTGTATTATATAACTGTAAATAAAAAATAAAATAAAAAAGTGTAATGAAATGTCAATATGCTATATACTATCTTACTTATATTATAGATTGTTTATTTGTTTGTTGTTGCTTAGAGGCGTAAAACCCTAGGGTCATCAACGCCTGTAGATTTTTTTATAAAACGCCTCTAAGCAACAACAAACAAACAAACAATCTATAATATAAGTAAGATAGTATATAGCATATTGACATTTCATTACAGTTTTTTATTTTTTATTGTTTTATTTTTATTTTATTTTTTATTTACAGTTATATAATACAATATGTAAAACTTTATTTTTTTTTTTTTTTAAATTACCACTGGTTTAATAAATAAATGAACAAACTTTAAGTTAGGACAGAATAGTATTAATTGTAACAACAGAATCATAATCCTCTAAATAAATAATCCTCCAAACAAATAATCCTCGATTCACATTAATAAACCATAATTATAGCCTGGATTTATTTAGTTCATTTAAATTTAAAACTATATTATAGCAATACAACAAGTAAATGTCATGGATAGAGACAAATAGAGAAACTAGCCATTGGTAGTACTCAAATATAAAATTCAGCTCTGAAGGTCACGAAGCCTTCTTTTTTTCAGACGCATAGGAGGATTATCAGGAATTGAAGAGGTTGCTAGATTTGAAACGAGTGGGTTTGAGTGGGAATAAAGTTTTTCATGAAAAAATTGATATCGGATTCGGGCCAAATCAGTAACAAATGGGACATTAAGGTCATCGTGGATTACTTTGTTAGTAACAAAGTAGGGGGAGGAATTTGGATTGTAGCGATTGAATACGAGAGGAGTTCAATGGTTTAGAGGAGCCCAAAAGCTCTACTCCGTAAGTCCAGATCGGTCTAATGATTGTCGTGTATATGAGTACTTTGTAATTGATTGGGAGCTTAGCGCGTTTGTCTAGTATGTGTTGCAGTAGCATGAAACAGCGAGCAGTTTCCTGTTTTTTCAGGCTAGTTTGAGAATTCCAAGTTAATCGTTTCTCAATGTGTAGTCCTAAGTACCGGAGCTGTTCTACAGGAATCAGTGGGATGTTATTAAACGATACAGGAGGACAGGAAGTCATTGGTTTACGACGGAGGATAATGGTGATTTGACGGGATTTATGGGAATTTATTTTAATCCTCCAGTTTTGACACCATTTATCTAGATCAGTGATATGGGATTGAAGATTATGGAATGCTATAACTTGATCAGTATTGAGTAAGATCAGTATAGTCATGTGTCATGAGCATACGTGGTAAGGATAGTATTGGTATGAGTTGGGATGTCAGCTGTTTAGACTGTATAACTGTGTAGAGCAGGGGTCGGCAACCGGCGGCCCGCGGGCCACATATGGCCCGTCGACCATCTCGGTGCGGCCCGTAAGCCTGAGGTCAGCTATCAATTTTATAAGAAGAAACGGGCTCACACACCGTCAGTTCCAAAAGTTTTTGGAAGATCTGGAAGCTGATCATGGCGACGTGGTTTACTACTGTGAAGTGAGGTGGCTCAGTCAAGGTGCCGTTTCGGAAAGTTTTTTTGATTTGAGGAAAGAAATTTGCAACTTCGTGGAGACGGAAGGAAAGCCAGTCGAAGAACATACTAACAAGCAGTGGAATATCGATCTTTGGTTTTTGACTGATTTGACTATGGAACTAAATCAGCTCAACAAACGGTTGCAGGGTAAATGTAAATTGACTTGCGATATGTATTCAGATGTAAAGTCATTTGAGATGAAAATGAAACTGTTCATCAAGCATATTGGCGAAAGAAAGCTTGACCATTTTCCTAACTGCAAGAAAGCCGTGAAAGATGCTGGAGATAATTTTAAGTGGCAATATATTACAATGAGAAACGTGTTAATACAACTACAAACTGAGATCTCCCTTATCATGGAAATTTTCCAAAACCCTTTGACAATTGATATTAATGATGTAACAAGTTATACGCAAATGAACATAGTAATTCCACACTTAAAACGGTATTTAATGAAAGCACTGACTAGGTACAGTTCTACGGAGGTTTGAGTTCTGAAAACTTCAAAGAATTGAAAACGTTTGCTCAGCAGATAATCACTATGTTTGGTAGTACGTATTTGTGTGAGCAGACTTTTTCAATTCTCAACTACCGCAAAAATAAGAATTGTTCACGGTTAACAGATGAATTACTGCGCTTGGCAACGACTAAAATGAAAGCATACGTTAAAAAACTTGCAAGACAAATGCAGCCGCAAAAATCTCACTAGTTCTTACTTTTATGTTAGTATTGTAAATATATTTAAATAGACATGATTATATGAATATATATATATGGTTAAAAATATAGATATGCGTTTTATTTCAAATACTAAAATTACATGTCCGTACATATAATAAAAGTGCACTGATACTCTGGCAGCATTTGTGGCCCTCCTATAGCAAAAGGTTGCCGACCCCTGCTGTAAAGGATTGGCCCGAGGATACTGCCTTGAGGAACACCAAAAGATTGAGAAAAGAGGGATTTGCTTTGAATGACCGGTTAGTGAGATAGGATTGAATAATAAGAAAATATGTAGGGTGTAAGAATTGGTGGAGTTTGTTAGAGAATCCCTGGTCCCAGACTCGTTCAAAAGCTTGTTTGACGTTAACAAAAACCGCCGAACAATATAATCTACGTTCCAATGCAATGGAAACGTCCACCACATGATGATATTGCTGGATAGAGGAGTGGGATGTTCGGAATCCATACTGGGCCATTTCTATTTAAAAATTAGTCTTAATTTTTAACCTCAATTGTCCTAAATCATTTTTAGTAACCATACCTATTAATAATCCACTTAATTTATTATAATTAGTTAGTTTTATTTATTGCATGCCCTTTGTCCACTCAGTTCTTACATGGTCTTGGACGTTAGTGATGTAGTCTTAATTGATTGTAAGTTCAATTTTATTTTCCTTCCTTTACTGTATTTATTACTACTTTATTTGTTTATGGTGTATTCTTTTATCTGCGTTTATACTTCGTTAGTTTATAATTCATTATTGTACTAGTTAATTTTTAAATGCAAAGATTTCTTTTTGTTTATATTTTTTTTTTTTAGTGAATAAATATCTTTCCCATTTAACTAAAATGGACTTTCATTAAATGGGAAATTAGCTGTCTGATTTATTGCTCCTGACTACATTTATTCACTGCTATAAGTACTGATACGTTTTATTTTTCGTATTTAAATATTGGAAATAAAAATAGTCTAAAAGAAAATTTTACCATTTTTTTAACATTCTGAATATTTAAAATAAAAATATGATTTAAAAATACTTGAAAAAAGAAATAAATATATTTTTTTGGGATGTCAACAATAAACTAAGACATCAAAAAGGAAGAATCCTTTTATCATTCTGAAGATATTGTCAAGGATAGGAAAGGAGATCAAAAACATTTTTGATTCTAAACCTATTAGCAAAATTAAAATGTCTCTGGTTTGTTTAGATGCGTTACATTATTAAAATAAAAACATGATCGACTAAAAGATTTCTGAACTTTACAAAAATACTTCCAATTTGTCACCAACCTATAAAAAAAACCTGACGATTACCACTTAACTTATTTAAATAATATTTTCAGCTGTTGGTCATTTAATAATTTTAATTCATATGTTTTGTTTGTTACATCTTAATGTTAAATCGTATCTTAACGTAAAATGAGAGATATTTTTATTTGAAAAGAAAAGATATTCCAGGAACGGGACTCGAACCCGGGTCACCCAGATCACTAGTCTGGAACTCTACCAACTGAGCTATCCTGGCTCAATCAAGCTCTTGGTCATGGCCATATCCTTTCTTTTCACTGATCCCCTGTCCCCGCGTTCTCGCAATTTGGGATGTATACGAGGGGAAGAATGTTCTTTTAGAATTTATTTAATTTGGATCTTGTTGACTTACGTCATTATATATTATTATAATTTATTTTATTTTTTTAGTTATTGATTCTATTAATTTTTATAATTAGTTCTTTTCAAAAAAATATTTAAAAATTAATAGAATCGATAACTAATAAAATAAAATAAAGTAAAATGAGAGAGATAGTTAAAAACGTTGATAATAAGATGCTTTTAATTTATTTTTCCCAAAAGTTTTAACCAATAAAGGAAAACATATTAATTTCATCTGGTAATATTTATACATATTTAATTAGAAATAAATAACATTTTATTAATAATTATTGAATATTTTCGTATTTTTAATGAATATAATATAACTTAAAAAAGTGTTGTTGGAGCGCTGAAGTGCCAAAAGTCCCAGTTTAAATCCGGCTGTGGTAGATAAATTATATGATCTGTTAACAGCAACGAATGGACTTTGTGTGATCTGATGGGGCTCACCCAGTATCAAAATAGGGTGGGGATCCCGGCGATTGAGCGTGATCTAGGACAAATCACGTCCCTGAACAAAAGTTGTCCAAGAAACCGGTGAGTCTCTGCCATGTACTGAACCCAATACTCTTTATGAGTAGTAATGGTACAATTGTTATCTGTTTTTTAAATTTCAGAATATTATATATCATATTAGAATATAATTTTCTGTTACCTTTAATTAAACTCGGCTATGCTTTGAGAGGTAGGTCAAAATAAATTGGAAGACTTATAACTGGAACCTAAACAATTATAGGATCAATAGAACTAATCGAATTATCTATTGGAAAGTCGGATAAAACAATAATTGTTTTTATATTTTGAATGAGAATCAAGAGGTGGACTTTGTATAACTTCAAAGAACTACCGGTGACTGATATCGATGTGATCATCTATCTCTATTTCCCTGATTCGATTGTAAGGATCGATCTTTGAAACTTTGAATGGGAATTCTCGTAAGGAAAGAAGAGCCGTCAACACAATGAACTGTCTGCTATAAAGGCCTTAGTAAGTGCGACGAAGGATGTAATTATGGGCCTTTAAAGCGCCAATCCATTACGTGGAAGGAAAAAAAAATGCTGCTTTAGCACGCACACGCGTATAGGCATGCACGAATATCGTGTGCGTGATCAACACCCCTGTCCCCCTCCAGTGGGAGAGAGATTTACAAGATAAATCCGCCAGATGTGTATTTACACGGAGTTGTGGGCTTGATACGAAACATATTTGCCAAGCTAAGAAAATACACGAATTTTTTCTCAAGTATTTACAAAGCATTATTTCTTCTCTAACGTCTGAGCAAATACAATGTTTATAATTCGTAATTACTGCGCCGATGTAAGTGTTTTAAACTATTTGTGAACCTATAAAATATATTAGAAAAGTTATCTTAAATATTAACGAAAAGGGGTTGTAGTTATACTAAACCGCAAGGCGGATCAGTCGTGCGTTCATCCAACCCATGTGTGATGGTTTGGAATGAGTGTAATAAAAAAAGAAGAGAGAAATATCATCAGGAAAATCCTAGGAGGAAGACACAAACCCAAGACGGTTTTAGGCTACGGTGTGGTTTAAGTGTAAGTACGAACGGTTTAAGTGTGGGCGACTCTCGGGTGGTGCGGTCCAGAGAGTCTGCTCTCGCACACCATAGCTGAGAACTGAATACTTTTAAGTCGTGCCCGCTCTATTGATTGATTAAAAATTGAAGGCGAGACTAATAATTTATTACAGTATTTGATTTGCACCAGATTGTATAATAACAGAACGTTACTTTCAATCTTCAATCATCTATTAAAATTAGTTAAATATATATAGTAACAACACAAAAAAAAAAAAATTGGATTGCCTTCGCAGCTATTTATGATTACGAACATATAGTTACAATTTTTACATATTGTTAAATATAAGGATACTTTAGCTAATATGAACTCTTTAATAATAAAGAGTTATTAGAAACTTTTAAGTTTTTTTCTATAAACGTGTTTTTAGAACTATTTTTTTCTCTTGTAGTTTTGTTTGCAATCTTATAAATAGATTTCTGTGATTGTTTGACTAATATCTAATTTGTAACTTCATAAAATATAAAATATACATCAAATAAATTTTTAAAAAACAGAAAAATGGTTCAAACCAGAAACACAGCACACTCACAGTTGTGGTTGCAAGCTAAAGTTACATCTTAATATTCTTCACCACGGCCCTGAGTGTCTCTGGCAATTTGACTTGAAAAATGTTGGGCGTTATTAAGAATTTAAAGATTTTAAATCAATTCAAGGCACTTTCCATTAACCAATTTGATTAAAACTAAATTATAATAAAATAATTAAATTCTAGGAGTAAGACGAACCCAAGACGGTTTTAGGCTATAAACAATTAAAACAACAGAAAAGTTTTCAAACATCGATATTGATATCAGGAGAAGGCGAATTTATTCCTGGGAGTGAAATAATGCTTGAATTTGTATATTCTAGTTGTTTTAATATTTGATATCTCAGCGGACTACCAGAAAATTGATTGACGAAAAGAATAATAGATTATATAACTTCACTTACGAATTCCACTCCCTAGCTAGATGAAATTCGAAAGGACCTCAAAAATGCAAACGTAAGACCAGCCGACATTTTAGAAAGCGACACCTTCAGACGCAAAGTAGACACATGGGAAGTTGTACCAGAGCAACCAAAACAAAAACAGCACAGACCAAAGTGGTCGGAAGAGCGTTAGCAAGCCTTTTTGAATTGGAAGAACAAGAAGAACACAAAGAAAAATTGATCGAGTTACTTCCTTAACCTCTTCCATTTCTGGGCAGAATTTGCCAATAATAATATATATATATGCACTACTATCTCGATTATTGTTTTAAAATAGTTCTTTTAGACTGTCATAACAATAGTCACCTCTAATCAGTATAAGCTTTCGATTTGACGGATTATTTTACTAATCGTCTTCTGAAAATCTTCTAAAATTATAATATAATTATATTATATTATATATTCTATATGCCCATATAGGTCTTACTATAGTGTAGTTTAGTGGGTCGAGTAAAGTCTGTTTATATGTATTTGTATTTTCCATGAAAGTCTTTTGTCCAAGTTATAATTATACCTAACTTACTTACCTTATGGGAGCGGAGTGGCTCAGTGGTTGAACACTGAGTTGCCATGACGGAAATCCTGGTTCAAATCCCGCTGCGGGCAGTTACTTTTATTTAGTCTGTTTGCAGCCGGAGATGGATCATATTCTATATACATACAGGGTCCTAGATCCTCTCCCAGCCTCTATAAAATATTATAAAAATAGGGTTCCCATAATAAGGGGGAAAAACCTGGCGGTTGAGCGTGACCTAGGACAAGTCACCTACTTGCAGAACCGTTGTCCGTGAAACAGTACAGTCTCAACGACTCGTTCACGGGTCGTAGTGGTACAGGTTTTTTTTTTTATATATATTAATATAGAAACTGCGTAACTGTAGTAATAATTACTATATACAATTTTTAATGGTGTGCCAAAATATTTTAAGATCGTTAACCTTTGAATCACACCAACTTGCCTGCCAATATTTCATCTATTCAAACATCTTCAGGGTAGAAAGAGATTAATTGCGAAGGAAAAAAGCGAATAAAGAACATCCCAACCTAAAAATGCAGAAAGACACCAACTACTAGAAAACATCCCTGTATCACAAGGTAGGCTAGACAAAAATATTAAATATAAAATGCTAAATACACCCTAAAACATAAAAAATTATAAAATTAAAATAATAATAAATGAAATAATAAACAGAAGACTAGACATCATGTAAAAAATGAAAGTAAAAATGCGAAAGAATAAAGATATTATCACGAACCCAGTGAATATTCGGCTATTCCACAAATTTTTCTCTTCTGTTTAACATTTTACAGTGGATAACCTTATACGTTTTACATTTTTGATAATTACAGTATTTTCTAAGATAATTTTAAAACGGCACTCATCGCCAAACCAAAATTGTATTTTTGAAGTTTTTTTACTCGAAAAAAGTATACCTAGCATCCACAGATAAACAAGAGTTATACGATGGAATAATGTTGGGTTTTTTTGTATGTTTTTTTCTTGAATGTTTGTATATGTGCTTTCTCTTCAGTGATGGTGATTGTTTCCTCCAAAAGAGTTAGGAGGAAAAGTGATGAAGGAGTCAAGCCTTTTAATCCCGACTAGATTAAACTCCCTTAGCTCTCTTGCCCTCGGTCCATCTCGCTCCCTTTTGTTCCACATCAGATTTTATTTATCTCATATATTTTTTTTTTTAGTTGGATTATTGTTAAATTTTCTATCGATTCACCATTTCCATCTCCATTTTCTCATATATCAGCAACCAAATTTTATTTAAGCTTAGTTGATGGGTTCTTTAGCTTTCCAGATCCAACATTCAACTTTGCTCCGATTTTCAATCTTAATCATCAAATGAAAACAGGAATTTTTGGATCTGGATCACATAATTATCTCTTCCCTTCTTCCTGGAGGAGAGTAAAGCTGGCGAGAAAAATTATGCGGAAAATGAGAATGGATTCTGGAACACAGTGGTCTTTCATTAATTTAAGATTCCCTTTATGTTTGATGATTATGCTTTATAGGATTTTCCTTTATGATATTTACAAAATTCATCATACTAAGCGATTTAATTTCATTATCGTTACTCCGCGTTCTCACGAAGGCGATATAATATCAGCGATAGATCGTTCCCATCCTACCTCTAAACCAATAAACATATTATCTGTCACCACAGGCATCTACACATTTTTTATCGTATTCTTGTTTCTTATTTTTCTTTCCACTTCATATTTTTATTAGAAATATAGTTTCATCATCACGAACGCAGATCTTTTACCTCTCTGATTTTTGGCTAGGTCAAACTCTTTTTATCTATTGTACTGAACTTCTACGTCAGTAAAATATACTCTATCAATTAATTTACTGTCCTGATATCAATTTTAATTATTTCCTTTTTGAAGAAAAATGATTATTTCTTAGTGGAGCCTACTTAGGTAATTTCTTCAGTGATGTTTAATTAAAAAAGAAATAAACAGACATTATTTATATCTTTGAACTGTATATATACTTGTTAATATATGTATGTTGACGAATTTTAAAAGAAATGATGAATATTAGTTGCTTTCAAAGAAATATTCTCTTAGAAACTGTGTATAAAGTTCGATTGTATTCGAATAGAGTAATAAGTCAAATTATTACCTATAATGTATGAAGGCTATCATCATCAAATTCTGTCCTCTTGAACCACCTATACAATATGAGGAGGAATTCTTTACATCCCTCTCCAGCTCCGCCGGTCTTCCACCAACTGTGGTCTTTTCTTCTACTGGAGTCCCCTCTTCTCAAAATCCTTCCTCACCTTTTCCTAGGTCGTCCCTCCGAAGTAGGTGTCCGAGCCATCTCAGTCGGTTTTCTTTCATCAGCTCATTAACTGTTAGGTTCAACCTGATAGCGGTGTTCCGGACTCGGTCTCTTCGTTCTTTGCCCTCAATCTTCCTAAGAAATCTCATTCCTGCTGATTCTATTCTGGACGGATGCCTATGTCTAGAGCCTATGATTCTGAAGAGTACGTCAGGGTAGGGAGGAATACAGTAACTTTTTGTTTCCTTTTTTAAATAAGAAGAGAAGTTGATCTGTTTAGCAAGATTCAATGCCTCAGTATAAAATTACCAATTTAAAAATATTTTTATAAAGGTTATTACATAATGGGATATATCCTTCTCAATTCATCGATATGATGAACCAACTTAGGTATACTACAATTTAAAGGCGGTTAACATTTATAAATAATATGTTCAAATTAATGTTTTATATCTTATAATGCAGAAGAATGCAGTGCAAGACTATTATAGAAGATAAAGGTGACGAACCAGTGACAGGTTGTTGCTACTAGTAACGTGAATCGAACATCGACCTGTAGCAGGGGAGGGGGGAGGGGGTGAGGGGAGGGTAGTTGTGTAACTTGGCAAAGTAGGATTATTCCAGTCTAATCTCAGTTCCTATATTTGTTATTATCATATTCTCCTCTTCTCTCTACGATTATTCGTAACGGAATATTCCTACTCAGTTCAACACTACTCGGGAAAGATATATAATATATTTTTTTAAAGGGGAAGCTGGATTCACAATGTTTAGGTTATTATAAAAAATAAAAAAAACTTGTACCACTACAACTCATGAAAGCTCTTGGATTCAGTACCTGGTTGAAACTATACTGATTCTAGGACAACAGTTGTGCAGGGAAGTGATTTGCTTGAGCGCACAAACAACCACCAGGTTTTCCCCAATTAAGTCTTCAGGTCCTACAATCACGGTTGTAAGCAGGTTAAATAATTTATATTCCTTATCTATGAACCCTCTGCACTACTCTCAACGTTCTGGGCTAACCCACTCCATTGTTTAGGGAGTTAAATCGTCATTTTTTGGTGAATATAAATAATCTCAAATACGGCTGTAATGTTCGCCAAAAAGTATCTCATTTATTTAGCTAAATTTTATTTAATGAGTGATTGGTAAATATATGTAACAAAACGTCCGACTTTAATGCGTGCATTTTAGTTAATATTAATACATGGAGCTGTCACAAAGTTTTAAAGTTGGCATAAGATTAAAGCTGGAGCATGTTTAATTACGTTCCTGTGATGCTTTCATCTTTTTTATCCTATATGTGGTCATTTTCTGTGATGATTTTATCCCTGAGGACGAGTACTTAATGGTGCGTTTAGGATCCAAACGGGATAACTCAAGTTAATTGCTACTTTATTCAAGAAAACAAGCAAAAAAGGTGAATTTTTAAAGTTGGAGTAATCCACTCTAAATCCTGATCCCATTATATAGTCCAGGATCCATGGTCCATTTTTCACTTGATCAGTATAAAGCTGAATCTTCGTGAATAGCTTCGTTTCGATGAGACGCCCAACAATTTCCTGTGCGAAAATGTTCGATTGTTGTAGCTAAAAGAGGTAGCAAGGATAAAATATGTCGATTTGATGATTCTCAAAAATTTATTACTAACTGGTTTTTTTTGTTAAATCTCAAGATAATTATCTAAATTATTTGAAAAAATATTTGTCCTACAAAATGTATGATTTGATCAAAGAGCCCCCTCCTCCATTATTAATGAAAAAACAAAAAATCAGCTGGTTAGTAATCATTTTTGATGACCTCGTGATCGATACATGTTGGAAGGAGGGGACTCTTATATCAAACCATACATTTTGTAGGACAAATATATTTCAAATAATTTAGATAATTATCTTGAGATTTAACAAAAAAATAAAACCAGTTAGTAATAAAGTTTTGAGAATTTATTCCTCTGTTAGCTACGACAATCGAGAATTTTCGCACAGGAAATTGTAAGGTGTCTCATCAAAACGAAGCTATTCACGCAGATTCAGCTTGATACTGATCAAGTGAGAAATGGACCATGGATCCTGAACTAATACATTTCCAATTTGTATTAATCTGTCTTCAAGTTAAAAAAATGGAAAAAATATTTTGAAAATACGTATTCATTTATTGGCCTTTTTAAAATTTTCTTGATATGGAAATAATCTGGTATATAACACCGATACCTTGCTAGATGCTAGTTGTACTATTAATGTCCGTGTAACTAATATTTTCAATACCATACTCTAATATTTTTTTTATCCAGGGAGTGGTGTAGCTCAATAGGTAGAGCTCTGAGTTATTATTCTGCAGGCGGGTTCAAATCTAGCTCTGGCGGATGAACTATTCTATCTGTAAACAGCCACGGACGGACGCTGTGTGATATGCAGACCATCCTGGGGCTCACCCAGTCTCTAAAATCTAAGGAGTGGAGGGAAAACTTGGTAGTTAAGCGCAATCTCGGACTATTCACCTTCCGGCACTGTTATCCTAGAAGCAGTACGGTCTCTACCATATACTGAACCCAAGACTCTTCATGGGTTGTAGTGTTACAGGTTATTTTTCTTTATTAATTGATTTATAAATATTATGTGTTTTTATTTTGTTTTTTAATGCTTTTAGATGCGAAAAATAGAGAAACCAGATCATCCTAGCTAACTAGACGTTTTGTGGATGGCAGTTAGGAAAGGTGTTGCTAAGAACTATTGCCATCTCGTGGAGCCTGGAGCAAGGAATAGACGAGCTTACATTTGAAAGGTGCCGATAAAAGCAGACGATGTATGCTAATCGAGTAGCGATAGGATCCAAGGAGTAGAGAACTTCTCCGGCATCTCTTTCTCATTATACATACGCCACCTCCCCACCCTATTCCCCTAATACCACACCGCAAGTTATCCCCTCACCCTCGGGGAGCTCAGGGTTTATGGTTTTCGGTTCACAGGAACGGCTAATGCGTTCCCTTAATCATCTGTAGGACTGTAATAGAACAGACCTGTAAGTATTGAAGACCATTTCAGGTTACATAAACCTTTATTGTAAAAACGTTCGAAGCTCCCAATTAATTACAACAATCTGATATACATGACTATTACAAGACATATTTAGATTTACGGAGTATATCCATTAGGTATCCGATCCAAAAAAATCCTCAATGCTCCTTTCTTTGTTACGAAGTAACCGATCCTTAATGACCTCATTGTCCTATTTGTTGCTGATTTGGCCCGAACCCGATACCTGCCCTTTCATGACAAACTTTATTCCCAATCAAACCATTAGTTTCAAACATAGCTACATCTTCAATTCCAGATAATCCTCTGAGGTGTCTTCAGATGACCTCGTCACCTCTGAGGTGTCTTCAGATGACCTCTTCACCTCTGAGGTGCCTTCAGATGACCTCGTCACCTTTTCAGTTGAGTATTACCACAGGGTGGTTTCTCTACTTGCACTTATTCATGCCATCATTTACTTGTTGAATTGTTGTAATACAGTTCAATGATAATAACAACAAAAAAGTATTCAAATATACTTTCTTGAAACAATTAATAGTAATAATAATAAGACTCATCGAACTCGAAAGTTCTATCCCGATACCAATCTCAGCTTACAAACTTCCGGCCTCGAAACACTGCCCGAACCCAAATCCGCCATATCACTCTTAACGCAATCTACGACCGACTTTAACCAGTCGGCACAGCACTTACTAAAGTTTTAAGATATTGTTCGATACTCGGCAATATACAAGTATACAAGTATACAAGCCCAGATCATATAATATGTATATGTAATACATTAGTGGAAAAATTCCAACTAAAACCCTTAAGTCTCTAAACTAAAACAGGAAATTGAAAATACATTTATTTAATGTCTCTGTCGACCTTTCCCTTTTTCTCTCTCTCTATATATATATGTAAAGTGTATATACGAAGGGTTTTGTTGTTATGATAAGGTCTAGAATTAAAAATAAAAAAGAGCCAAAACTGTTTTACTCCAGATTTGAAACATAATGCTTTGCTTGTGGTTTTTTCCATTTGCAGTCTAGAATTAACTATATTTTTGTTCTATTATCTATTAACACATGTATCTAAAATACTAGATACATCTAATAATATGTATTATATAACATGTATAATATGTTAATTGAAATAAAGGTTAGTTTACTACTAACAGCGCCTACTTCTCTACTTTTTCCTTTTTATAAGGTTAATTGTTCAGTCTAATCATAACTTATATATATTTATATAAGCTATGATTACTTATTATTAATATATATACATCTCTTTGAGGTTTCAGAATAAAGGTAGTTTAAGGGGAGGGGGTTATTATCCCATAATCTGTCCCCGAGTCAGGTGGAGGGACTGCCTCCTCGGAACATCCTGGTATCCTCCCCCCATCCGGGGTGGCTACCTAGGGGAGGTGACCCTAGGGTGAGTACTGCTATTGTCCTTGGTCTGTAATGCGTGGTGTCGTAGTGTGCTGTTTTGAGTGTAGATGGGTGAATGTCAGAGTACTGTTCCCCCAACCTGGAGGACCAGTGGCTGACTGCGGTACTAAGACCGGGCGATGGGGCCGCCAACTCTCAACGCCTATTTTTTTCCCTGAGGACTATCATGGAGAGAGGGATTGAATATAACATGTCCACCTATCATCTTTTCGTGGATTTCAAGAATGCGTACGATAGCATTAATAGATCTCAAATCTACAAAGCTCTTGAAGAATTTGGCATTCCCAGAAAGCTTTTTCTGCCTTGTTTAGATGACCATGCACGGTGCGAGGAATGCAATCAGAATACAAGGAGAGTGCTCAAGCGACTTTCAGGGCGATAAGGGGTTGCGACAGGCTGATGGGTTGGCATGACAGCTTTTCATTGTAGGACTTGAAAAAGCAGCAAGGGTCTCGAAAGTACAGACAACAAGAACTATTATCAATAGTGTCCAGATCCTGGGCTTTTCAGACTATATTGATATAGTTACAAGATCGAAAGCTGAGCTGAGTAGTGTTTTTCTGGCAATACAACAGACGGCTTCGCTGTTGGGCCTTGAGGTGAATGAAGCCAAAACGAAGTATATGGTAGTAAAGGCCGACGGAGCTCAGCAAGGTGGAAGTCGTTTAGAAATAGGCCTTTACAAATTTGAAAGAGTGCAGCAGTTCACCTACCTCGGATCCTTCGTAACATCGAACAGCATCTCCAAAGAAATAGGAAGCCCGCCGTTGCTATTTTGGCTTGAGTAGGCAGATCAGGAGCCATCTACTCACGAGGCAGACCAAAGTACGGTTATATAAATCGTTGATTAGACCGGTGTTAAATTATGCCTCACAAACATGGACGATGACAAAGGCTGATGAGAATAACCTCCTTATATTCGAAAGGAAAATTTTGCGACGATTATACGGCCCCGTAAAAGAAGGAGAAGCTTGGAGGAGACGATGGAACCGGGAGTTATACTCCCTGTATAATGACTTGAACGTCGTCGACTTCATAAAACTGGGAAGATTAAGTTGGGCCGGCCATGTGATTCGGATGGAGGAAGGTGAAATTCCTAAAAGAGTCCTTGAGGATAGGATTGACCGTACCAGAAGGAGAGGCAGACCCAGACTGAGATGGATGGATAGTGTGGCGACTGACTCTAGGCGACTGCTAGGCACACCGAACTGGAGAGCAGCTGCAATGGACCGAGCTGGATGGCGGAAGCCAAGACCCACCCCCGGCTCGTAGCGCTATATATATATGTATATATCCAATCCTTACTGTTGATAAAATGCACATCTTAGTGATGTACTAATGATAACTTCAAGGAGAAATTTCATAAAAACCATTAGAGTGTTAAATATATTATCAGCCGCTCTCTTATGAACAAATAAAACAATTTGCTGTGTAATTAATTACTAGCTTGTAATCAACACACGATCTCAATTGTACAAAATTTACTATTTTACTTGTGAACAGCACAGATTAAACAACATAAATACATTTCGCTCTCATTTGAAATGACACGCGCTGTCCAAGATGCACAGATATTCTACAATGACAAGGATTCCGATCATGGGATATTCCTGCTCTGGTCGAGCATCCGCCAAAATATTTCTGCTTTAGCAGTCGGCTTCTTCTTATGATTGATGGAGGTCAACTTTTTCAACTCAGTCTTGTGTAAAGTTTCCCTCCAACAATTACTTAATGGATCTCTAAGCTAAGGCTCAATAAATAAGAATGGCGTAAGTATTTTTATGAGAAATTGAAAAAGGAGTTTTAATAAATTTAAATTATAAAAAAAATAATGAAAAACTTCTCAAGAGTTAAGAGAATTCATAAATTAAGTTTTTAGGCGTATTTTAATCCTTGCAGTTTAGATTATTTATTTTCGTAGGAACGCGGGTTACTGAAACAACAGCCAACACCGATATTTACTAAAATTATAATTTATTTTAGTAATTATCATTTTTTTTCATTTATCATTTAAAAAAAGAAACCTGCACCACTACAGCCCGGGGAGTTCAGTACGTCTTAGAAGAATGTAATGTTTCTTTGTTTTCCAACGGTTGTGCAGGGAGGTGATTTGCCTAGATCACACTCAACCGCCAGTTTTTCCCCCCTATTTTGGGTATCCACTTTATTGAGGATGGGTTAGCCGCAGGAGAGTCCTAGATCCCATAGGATCCATCTCCAAGTGAATAAAAGTTAGCCAGGAGCGGAATTCGAACCCAGGATCTTCGGTATGGCAAATAAGCGCTCTATCACTGAGTCACTCCGCGTCATTCATCATATCCGTTTTTAATTTATCCATACATGAAAGCTTCATACTTCTTCTCGCTGAACAGTCAATAAGAGATTTGGAGAAAAAAACATATTTTTTGCTAAACAATTTTGTAATTTTGCCTCTTATATAGTATACGTTTTTCTATAAGAAACAACGACATGTTTTCAGTTTTTTTATTTCGAAAAAATGTCAGTAACTATTTTGAAACAAGGATCACTTGTAATAAATTGGTTAGCATAACAACTTCTATGTCTCAGGTCTTCTATGCAGCTCGGCAGGTGGCCCTATGATTTTTTTAAATGTAGTGAAAAATCTTTGGATAACCATCGTTTAGAAGAGACGTAAAATGGGCGTCCTGAGCCTGCATCGTTGATTCGTTAAAGATCCCTATCCTAATTAAAACTTGTTAGGCAAAATTTAGAGCTTCCATTGTAGCATCGTCCGATTAGCCATAGCAGCACAAGAGGATGTTAAATGAACTGGAACTATTATTTCTATTTTTTCTATTATTTCTATTCTGGAACTATTTTTAAATAAAATGGCAACACAATCATTCCAAACTCCGAAATATGGAGATATCGTTTCTGTGGTGTCTTTATTAGGGGAATAGTGAGGCATTGTTGTTTTTTTAGATATAATGACGACTATGTAACAAGTGGTAGATTGCCTTTTGATTTTTTTTTATAACTTACAACAAAAAAAGCCATTGCTTATCCTAATTATACAGGGACAGGAAAATTTAGGACTCCTACTGTAGCATCATCCGATTGTAAGCCATATTAGCATTGAGAATAAACAAGAACAAAGTTTCTGCATAATATTGTAGTGATGATGTGATATCTACACACTTTATTGTAATTTTCACTGTTAAGGTTGCCCGTTGATATATCGGGAAAACCCAAAAAAGGTAAAAGCAGTGATGTATTGCCAAGCACATTGAGACTAGTGTCCCCTGGAGTGCCCAGCTACGAATGTTGTGGGTTCGATTCCCACCTGGGTCCGTTAATGTCTATTTCATGGTCGTACTGAAAAACGAGTCTTGACACTTCCACTCTGGGTAACTAGAGGTAGCCTTCCGAAGTAGACAAAAACGACCTCAAGGCCCCACTTGACGGTCTAGTTCACCTCAGCCAGTACCAATACTTCACTGGTTCATTTATCTTTGTTAGATTCCAAACTTTTTTATATACATAATATATATTATAAGATTTTTTATAATTGTCGGTGAGTGTTCAGAGAGGGACTAGGCTGCTGATCTTCGTCTAGTAAATGTATAAAATATTTTGCATTAGAACAATGTCTTACCGATTGGAAAGTATCAAGTTATTGTGGTATTCAAATACTCAACAAGTTAAGTTATTTTGAAACATAAATCGTTCAGATCTTTCTTAGTATTAGATCCCATCCATACAGGTGAACATAGTCCATGGCATATTTTCAAAATGAACATTTTTCTTTTTTTAATAAAATGTAGTGATTTTCATTGATGTTAATAACAAACAACCAAAGATTAAGATTTTAGGCAGTTGTTCGGATCAATGATGGAAACATGTGTACATAGGAAACCGTTTTCAATCTTGAAATATTATACTGATGATTTTATTATATTGCACTAGTAACATATGTCAAAAACATTTTTGGGTAAAAGCATTTAGTGGAACAATAGATTAGGACTCTAAGAGGAACATAAGTGCCTCCTGGCAGACAACCTCTAAAGCTAGGTTAATAGGTTAAGTTGTAATGACTGATTTTGTCTCGACTATTACAAACTGACGGAAATAGTTCTCTGTGATGACGTAGGAGTTTAGTTCTCATCGAAGGCGGTGCAGGTGTTGAAGACGTGCTCACCAGTTTTCATAACACCACAACAGTCACAAGCTGCAGATATCGTTCTCGAAGTCATGAAGCTTGGTACAGGATTGGTGAGACATTGCGAAATATAATTATTTTTTATAAATTGGTTTTCAACAATAAAAAGACGTTGTGAAAATTATGTTCTCAAGGTTTCAGTGCAGTCTCCCCCCCCCCTTATTTATATTTTCAACTTGCTTGGATTATCCGAAATACGGAATCCCCAAGGAGATTTCTCTGAAGTACTGTTGAGCATTTATTCTTTTCACCAGGGTTAAAAATATATTTATTTTATATATAATTTTTTTTTTATTATAATTATAATTTTTAATATTTTATTTTGAAGAGAAAAGATATGTCCAGGACCGGGATTCGAACCCAGGTCTCCCATGTTTCCGTCATGGTCTGTACCACTTAAGCTATCCTGGCTCGGATCTCGGTCAGACAAATCCATTCTCTTCACTGTGTATACAAGGGATGAATGTTCGTTGAACATCGAAATTTATCCATCGCAAATTGCGATAGCACGGGGATATGGCATGTGAAGAGAATGGATTTGTCTGACCGAGATGCGAGCCAGGATAGCTAAGTGGCAGAGTACCATGACGGAAACATGGGAGACCCGGGTTCGAATCCCGGTCTTGGGCATATCTTTTCTCTTCAAAATAAAATATTTATTTTATAATGGCCAAAGTTCATTATTTATACATCCATGTATTCAAATTTTATCTGTCAAAATTATGAGATAAAATCATTATAGTAATTGTAATGTGCGTATATATCAATTTACTTGTAATAACTCTAGTGAACACAATTCATTCTGTTTCAATTTTTACTCTGAAAAATGTCTATGGTGAACCTAAATCTAACATGGGATCCATTTCCAAAGTGCCACACGAAGTCATTTGGCTTGGGAACCCTGCTTTAAACCATACTTCGTTTTATCAAGACGCACCAGGCGGTCGAGAAAAACCACTTCCTAATTCTTTGGTTTCCCATTGGCGTGTTTGTAGAAAAAAGGGCATAGATAATTACGTAAAGCACACATTTGTTTCCTTATAAAAATAAATCAAATTAATCAGATTCAAAATTATAATAGACGCGTAGTGTATGAGTTATTCGATTTGATTTTTAATTTTTTTTAATAAATGCAATACGTGAAAGTTGTATATAAGAGGGTAAAATGCTCAGTAAAATTACGAGTGAATTTTTTTCTGTTTTATTATCTCCATTATCTATGTTTTATTATATTCTAGATTATTAACGTAGCACTCGAAAAAGTAGTCAGAGATGAGCGAATACAGATAAGTGGGACCATCTTTAGTAAGTCAATACAAATCCTGGCTTTTGCAGACGACATTGATATCGTCGGGAGATCACTTCGCGGCGTAAAGGAGGCTTTTCTGAATCTCGAAAAGTCTTCACGGTGGATGGGACTTTCTATAAATGAGAGCAAAACCAAGTATATGGTTCGCTGGCATAATTGCTCCGCATCCACAAATCTACCCTACCAGCAACATTATGCTGATTCCTGCGTCTAGGTAGGAAAAGAAGAGTAGGAAGGCCTAGGTTGCGCTGGATGGATGGGTCGACGCGGATGGTAGAGCTCTTCTTGGACTGGCTAACTGGAGAACCGTTGAAGCGCTCGGCGTTGAGTTGTAGCGCCGATGAAGAGGAAGAATATTATTTCCTATCTTACTTAGAATTTATTATTTCTCCTAAGTTATTTCATAATTTATCTTTTACTCTTTGTATTTCTTGTTATCCCTATCATTTCTGTTAATATAACCTGTTACATGCATAGTTTTTACAGTTTTTCTGTTTTCTTTTATTCTCAGCCCTGATGATGGCAAAAAATTAGGTCGAAATGTAGACACAATAAAATAAGTCGAACTTATTTTTTACAATTTATTGCCTGCCCCACCTGACCATTTTATACTCCTCTTAGATATATCCAGTATATCTTATTAGATATATACTATTTCCACATGAATGTGAAAGTTTTATTATGCATGGACAAGATTTTTAATCCAAAATCTTAATAAGTAAATAAATTCATTTTAAAAGAAATAAGTAATCCAACCAGAAGTCAATCCAACTGATCTTTGGTTACAACGATATCCCCGGTTGCTCTTCGACCCGGCAGACATTTTGTCGATAGGCCTCGCACAACAGGAATTTCATAAGCCAGGCCATCCTCCCACAGCTATATTCGCCGTTCAGGATCATATTCAGGAATTAGTCCTGACTAACGTCTTGGAAAACCTCCGTGTCGATATCCTCTCAGGATAATTGTCCTCTGGAGCCGATATTAAAACCTCAAGGTAACCCATTAAAATGTCCAATGAGCACTCAAGGGGTTTAAGGGAGGGAGTTTTTCTCCGCCGAATCACCCGTATTTTTAATTAATAGCCCTGAAAATGGAGGAATGGCACGGGTCGATGTGATCGGAAACTTGTTAGGAAGCTGGCGAACTAGAACGAAAAACGTTTCCTAGTAATTTCTAGAGTCATTAAGGTCATTGTAGTTCGAGAACATTCTAGTTTGTTTTTTTTAAAAAGATTAAACTCCACTTTTAATGACTGATTGCAGCCTTGCTGAAAGAATTTTTAGTTGTCTTGATTCTTGTGTGACTAGATATTTTTTCAAAATATGCTTTAAAATATTTTTTAATTTTTAAAATGTATACATTATACATTCAAATAGGTCGGAGAGTGTGGTTGTTCAGTGTGTGGAGTGCTAGTTGCTACGCTGAAGATTCTTGGTTCATATCCGGCTGTGACAAATAAAATATTGAAACTTTTAACAGCCATATATGGACCCTGTTGGATCTGCCGACTCTCCTCTGGATTATCCACCATCTATAAAGTGGGTATCCATAACTGGATATAAGAATCTGGCGTTTGAGGGTGATCTAAGACAAATCACTTCCCTGCACAATCGTTGTCCAAGAAACAGAATAGTCTCTATTCTTCACGTTTTTTAGCAGACGAATGATCTAAGTGTCACATATGTTTTATTATTATTTTATTATAACCAAGAAGTTTGTTCTTATTATCAAGTTAAGGTTAAGTTGAGATATTCAAGTTGAGACTCCGCGCACAGGGATACGTGCTAAGATGGCAGAGATCTAAGTATCTCAGTTAAATCGAGTCGGCGATAAGGTGGGCTTCGAATATTGATGCAAACGGCTTTTTCGGCTCCCTCCCTTTATCGTATGGCATCCACTACAAGATGAATATAGATGGCCTTGTAAATATCCAGAATTCTTTCCTATTTCCAAAATCGTAGCTTACCAATAATCCCCGGCTTCTACCGGAGTAGATTTCCTTCTCCGACCTTGTTCCTGTTTCATAACCTGGCTCTTCATTTCCATAAAATGGATGGAAACTGCTTAGGGTAGACGTCATATAAGGTAGAGTTTACTCGGTAGCGGTAAAATTACATTTTGAAAAATCAAAGAATACCGAACAATCTACGATCGACCAAACTTGGGAATGAAATATTTCAGTAAATTTTATAAATGTTAAAGGTATTCCTCAATGCTTATGGAAAGTTGTAACACTCAATCAGGTTTTCCTTTTAATTTACAGAACATACCACTCGTGACTGACACGATTAAGAAAAACTATAAAAAATCTTGCTGGACACCCAAGTACTAACATAACTTGCAGACACATTACCGAAGAATACGACAAGGGGACTGAAACGTCTCTGGACCTTGGATCTAGACTGAGAGATGAACCGCGCTAGGAGAATGGGAGGTCTCTCCATCCATGCGTCCACGTGATCCCTTAGGGGAGGTTTTCAAAAGAAGATCAAAAATACAATATGTGCCAAATGGGACTTGTATAATTTATGTTCATGAATATTTATTGTTTTTTTTTTTTTATTAGTGAATTGATGCAGGTCAATACTCATTTTTTATTAATAATTATTGTTTTTTTTTGCGAACCGGTCAACGAAAGACCGCGCTGATATCATATCTTTACCTCTTTATTTCTTCTCCTCCAATAATCCTTCCTCCTCTCTCAATGTTGCCTTATTCTCTCCTCCGTCCATTCCCCATGCCCCTGCTTCGTTCTCTCTTCTACAAGAACACTAATGTTTTTCAGTCGGCTCCTAAGTCCCCTTATGTCCAGAGAGTCCTCAACGGTAATTTCAAACATCTTAAATTCATATCATATATATATATATATATTATCATATATTCGATTATTCAACCTTGTAGGATCTTTCCTGACCATGTGCCTGCAGAAATTTAATCGTTTCTTCCTCATAGTTGTTTTAGAGTCCTCTTTTCTTTTGTATATTTTCTTAATACGGCTAAACTGTAGCTCCCATCTGATATTCTTGGGCCATAAATTCTTATTTATACTCCATTACTTTTTATTTTTATGAAATGATGAAAATGTAAACTCTACTTGGTATTAATGTTGTACTGAATATTCTGGAGTTGTGACTGAAACTATTTAGGTTTTGTCACCTTAGCTAGCTAGCTCTGCAGAACCAGCTCGGCGTGGAACCACGCAATGTCGATCTTCCCACTCAGGTCAGTTAGTTTTCTAACCTTCAGGAATAATTTGCCTTACATACTTTAATTATTTAATTATAAACTGATATCAAATTTTAAAAAATTAACAGTCTTCGAATTTGATTCTAAGTTTTGAATTCAATACTTACTGGAAAATAATAATACTACGAAAGTAATTAATTACATACACAGATCCTAAGCACTCTTCAGAAATTTAGACAACTTCCTTATGGTTAACAATTTTTAAAAAATTGGAACTGAAAAAACCCCGCATTTTTCAGTTCTGGGATTGAGAATTTGACAATACGCTGAGAAAAGAAGAAAATGAGAGTAAATATTTTGAATAAAAATTTTTTGATTTCACAATGTTGTTTTAAAATAGCCTACCTTTGAAAACGGACATATCATCTGAAACGACCCAATATTAATAATTTGTAATGACCGATTTAGTATGAATGTTTTTTCGAACCTATTAAATCTGTGAAGAGAATGTGGTTAAAAGCGTTGATAAAGGCTACGAGGTGAGAAGGTTATTGTGCAGTTTGATGGATCTACACCGCTAACTTAAACATGTTCCTCAGGAGTTACCGGCGTCACTCAGTTACTAATTAAATTTCAGGCTCGACCCGAGCACACACCAGCTTCTTCGCGGAGTCTTCATTCCAACAACAGGAACCCCATAGAAGAGATATATATCGAAACCGTGATCAAATTATATTTTATGTATATATATATATATTAAATTATATTTTTATTTTAACAATTATAAAATGAAGATGGCCTCGTGACCTTCTAAGCTGAACTTTTTATTTTAGTACTACCACTGGGTAGTTTCTCTACTTGTCTTTTCATGTCAATGTATTCACTCATTATATTTACTTGATGTATTTTGTATACAGTTGTAAATTTCAATAAATATATTTTTAAAAAACAATTATAAAATGAGAACCTACCATTACAAAAGATTACAGCACTTACTCCAATTGTCTGTATGATCTGTTTGAGTATTGCATGATCTAAAGGCTACTGAAAATATAGATCGATATGACTGGAGTACATAGAAAGAAAACTATTTCAAGATCCTCTAGCGATCGGTAACCGAATTTTAGATACAGTTGATAAACATTGAAGTGATGCTTTGATTTAAATTCGAACAATTTTGTAATATCTCCAAAAATGGTAAAGGATATATAGGAATCGAGGGATCACTTCTTCATATTTTTCTTATAATTAACAAAAAGGTTCTATATACTGCTATTATTAAAATGTTAATTTATTCACAATAATGTCAGCGATAAAACGATCTATCGTTTAATACGTGAACAATGACCCATGTGTGGTCTACATCAAATATTAGTTGCTGTTAGTTTTTTATTTTTTATTTAATGTTAATAGACCGTGTTATTACTATATATTTCATAATGAAGAAAACAAAAATAGGCTGAACTTCATTTGACACACCTTTTTCTTGATTATCTGCTTTCATTTATAATTTCACCGTTTCTATTATAAATAATTAGTACTGCGCCTGAGTAAATTATAATAAAAACATTATATTTACTTAAATTATAATTAAATGATTTATTTATAAGTTTTAGCTTTTAACACGTTGAGGGCGCACGTCGTTCTGGAATGACACTAATACATCAATGTGGCGGGCGCGTGTCATCACTGAACGACGGGCGCTCGCTCCCTCCTACCACTGTTTGCGGAATTTCTGCGACGTCATTTCTACCTGAATCCCTTTCTTCAACTGCAATGTTTACTCAGTATGCTTTCCCCTTTCTAGGCGTGTAATGCGTTCTTGTTTAGGAATTTTAAAACTCGTTCAAATCCCCTTTTAAACATTTCTTTTTAAAGGTAAGTTTTCTGTCATATTTTTCTAAATATCTTCGAATATTTTAATAGTATATAACTTGTAAATAATGGTATATAGTATATAAGTAAATTAATATAGTTTAATGTAAATATTTTTTATTTTAATAGTAAGTAAATAAAATTAATATGGTTAAATGTAAATAGTGTTATTAGTACGTAAGTAAATTAATATAGTTAAATATAAATAGTTTGCATTTTGATAGTATGTAAGTAATTTAAAATTTTAGTTGATAAATAAATATTAATGTTTATTGAAATAAAATATTAAAAAACAAGATTGTTTTTTTTTGTCTCCTAAAACAACCCGAATAAAGTTGAAAATAGTATTTTATTGATCATATCTTAATTTTATAATAAATTTTAATAAAATGTCTACTTGATTGAAACTTATAATCAATATAAATGAATTATATTTCAATTTGATTGACTAATTGCTTAATTATTAATTGGTTGATTAAGTATTTATTAATTAATTATTAATTAACTAATTAATTAATTTACGAGATGGAGGGTAATAACAATTTAAACGTGAGGATTACTGCGTCCGCTGTTAACTTGTTTCTTGCCGCGGGCGCAAGTCATTCTGGAATGACATTAGTTTTTTAGCGGTAAACATTTACAAAAAAATTTTATTATTATTTTTCCCTTATTCTACATTAAAAATAAAGTAAAAATCATAAGTTAGAAAAAAAAATTATTTTGCGCCCGCTTGTAAGTACTAACTATCATGGATCAGCACTGAACGTGTTAATTCTTAAACAGTATTTAGGAAGTTAACGACTTCAGCAAAATAAATATTTACATACTCCTGCATTGACCATCAAACCTAAACCAACAATGCAGCAACGTAAGGCGGGTTAGTATCCCTGACAAAAGTATTGCGAGCTTAGTATGTTTCCGCAATTGAAGGCTGTACTAAGTAATGTCCTCCTCGCCAAGCATATAATAATAATGTTATAATCCATATGAAATAATAACCCCTAATTGATAAAAATAAATATTTAATGGATTCTTAACTCCATTCTTGCATTAGAATAAATCAAGAGTTTCAAGTTTTTCTTTGAGAAACATTTTCCATAAAATTCTCTTGCTTTGTTGATTTAATTGTTTTTTAATGGGATTAATAAATCCTTAGTTATTAGGTACTTCGGAAGGAACGTAAAATAGGGCTCCTGGGCCAGAGTCAGATACTCGTTAAATATCCCAATCCTAATCAAACCAGAAAAAGCGAAATTCAGATTCATGTTGTTGCATCGTCCGACTAGTCTTAGTACCGTAAAGTAACTTTAAATACATACACCGATTTTTTTTTTTTACAATTTTCTCTGAAACTGCGTAAAATACATAGCTAAATTAGTATAAATTAAATTATCATTTATATCAGCTATTATCAAGTATATAGTCTACCAGTTACCACTTACTTTTTAATTTTCCGAAATGGTTTCGAAAAAAATAGCATTTATTTTTATTTATTTGTAATTATTATACCTTCATCATTTTTTGTAGTAATAAAGACTTGGTAGATATAAGCTTTTATTAAATTTAATTATTTTTAACGATTACGAAAAACAAATACATTTTAATTTTAAGAAAATGGAGAGTGATCAAAGCGACCAGAATTATGTTAGTAAAATAGTTAATGACGTTTTGCCTGTGAGTTATTATTAATGTTCCGGTTGCATAGTTATATTAGAACTGTGTTATATCAATACAATAAATAAATAGAATGAATGATGCATAACGGCATGGATAAAGTAAAATAGAGAAACTACTCAGTGATAATAGTCAAATAACAAATTTAACTTAGAAGATCAAGAGGTC
Organism: Troilus luridus; assembly: GCA_964056705.1. NCBI lineage: Eukaryota > Metazoa > Arthropoda > Insecta > Hemiptera > Pentatomidae > Troilus > Troilus luridus. The sequence continues at coordinate 19,474,403 of OZ057413.1, forward strand.
ATCTTCTTTTCAAACGCCTCGGAGGATTATCGGGAATTAAAAAGGTATTTATGTTAAAAACTAGTGGGTTTGATTGGGAATAAAATTTGTAATTAAAGGACTGATATCGGGTTCGAGCCAAATTAGTAACAATTTAACAATAGATTAAAGTCATTTTGGGTTATTTTTTTACAGCAAAGTAAGGAACAGTGAGGTTTTAAAGAATGGTTTTGGATTGTAATACGAGATTTTATATTTTTTAATCAATAAAACATAAATATTATTTTTCAAACATAACTCAAGCATGAATTTGACATTTATTGATAATAAAGGATTTAAAAATTTGATTGAGAGTTGAGTAACTTAAAAAAAAAAAAATTGTACCACTACGTATTTAGATATGTAATAAGGCTATACATATGTAGAGCCTTGGGCTCCGTACGTGGTAGAGTTCCTAGAACAACAACGTCAGGGACGTGATTTGTCAGACGATTACGTCCAACTGCTATGTTTCCCCTTTTTTGAGTACCAACTTTATAGAGGTTGGGTGTGCCTCAGGAGTTTTTCCAGGTCCCAAAGGATCCAATCCCGGACTACAAGAAAGAAGAATCATAATATTCCCAATACTTACCTTTATAATAAACTAGCTGTCCCGGCACCCGTTGTTCTGCCCTATTTCCCAAAACAAAGGGCTTCCAAATTTTCTCCAATCAATACAATGGCAACTTCATCGATTGTTGGTGCATTGAAACATCTCGCATGTTCTCCTAGAGAAGTTTTACCAGCTCTGATTACAACTTTATGATTACCAGATCGCATAAGATCCAGTGCTGTTTTACACACTGTATTCAATTGATTGCGTTGAAGAAACAAGAAACAATTGTTCTACAATAGACCTCCTCACTGAACTGTTATTTTTTATTAAGGAATCAATAAAAGTGTTGTTTTTATTACCTCCCTCGTCATTTTTATGTTGTTTTCTCTCCATAAGAACCTTCTTTGCGCCTTAAAAACGCAAGAAACAATTTTAAGGAAAAAAAATAGCCGAATTGGTCGAGCCGTTCTCGAGTTTTGCGCTTAGCAACACATTTATCGATTCGTTTTTATTTATATAGATAGTTTAAAACACAAGTGCATTAAATATGGAATAAATTTGTCAAAGGAAATCTGGAATGGAATGGTTTTAATTAAATTGGTCGAAGGGAAGAAGGATGTAGTGAGAGGAAACCTCAAATTGTTTTAATATCCTAACTCGGTTTGATTAAAGTTGATGGGGTAAAATTACAATTCATTTTAATACGACTCGACAGTTTCCCTTTACAATAACTACTTAGCGACCGGTCTAACAGGCTTTAATTAGGCTTTTAATTGCACTTGCAACGTGGCGTGTGCACTCTATGCTCTTATAGAATTATAGTGCAATGTTGAAACCACTTTGATCACCGCTTCCAGGAAAAGTTATTCCAATGGGGAGTAACCAGAAATGAAATTCCTTTAGGCCTTTTAACGTGAATGTCGTAAAATAAGGAAATAATGTTATTCAAAATCACATCCATGTGATTGCACGAACATGCATTAGGATGTTGTTATTTTAGTATTCCCTTAAACCTTTAAGTAGTAATTCCAAGAATATAACTGCGAGTTGATGCAGGTCGACACTTAATTTTTATAAATTATTGTAGAGTTGTTTTTTTTATTGTTTTTTTTTTTGCGAATCGGTCAACAAAGGACACGCAGATCTACGTTTTTATCTCTTTCTTTCTTCTTCTCCAATAATCCCTCGTTCTTTCTGAATATTACCATTTTCATTCCTCCATCCATCCCCCATGCCTCTGCTTTGTCCTCTCTTCTACAAGAACACTAATGTTTTTCAGTCGGCTCTTACAGTTTATTAATTAAAAAATTACTCTAACACGGAAAATTAAACTTAAATTCTAAGAAAAAAACCCTGTAACACTACCCATAAAAGGTTTTCGGTTCAGTACATAGTAGAGACTCTACTTTTTATAAAACAAATGTTGAGCACGGTAGAGATTAATTCGAGATCACACTCACCCAATGAAGGTTCCCCACATTATGGAGAGTGTGAGCCCCTTGAGGTTCTACAGATCCCACAAGGTCCATCCGTTGCTGTTGACAGAATAATTTATCTTCTACAGTCGGTTTTGAACTCGAAAACCTGAGAAAAGTAGCTCAACGCTTTACACCTTGAGTTACCCCGCTCCCTATGTCTAGAGCGCTATTAATGAATGAAAAATATTCAGAATAGAAAAATATCTTGTCCTGTGCGAGTATCTCATAATTTTGACTTGCATATGAAGGTTACACTTCTTAAAGAATTATAATAAAAATTCAAATAAACTCAAATTGAAAGCCATTTTTTGTACAACAAAGTACTATATAATCATTGTTCGAACAATATCAATACAACGATGTTGTGCATCAACTTCACAGTTATCTACGAGGGTGGTCTGAAAAGTTTCTGCCGAACATCGCCAAAGTTCACCAAATGGTGCTAGACGACCGCCGAATTAAAGTGAGAGAGATAGCAGAGGTTGTGAGCATGCCAAAAGAACGTGTTTGTTACATATTAAATCAACATTTAGATATGAGAAAGCTGTCCGCACGTTGGGTGCCACATGAGCATTTCCAACGCGGTTTAGGCGCAATAAATCCGAGTTTTGGCGCCGATTAATTACTGTAGATGAAGCTTGGATACACCATTATATGCCCGAAACAAAAAGACAGTCCAAACAGTGGACTGCAAAGGGAGAGCCGGCTCCAAAAAAAGCAAAATCTGTTTTCTCGGCTGGGAAAGTGATGGCAACTGTATTTTGGGATAGTCATGGAGTTATTTTAATCGATTATCTTCATAAAGGAAAAAACATTACAGGAGCATACTACGCATCATTACTTGACAAGCTGAAGGCAGAATTAGTGGGAAAACGGCCACATTTGCAGAAAAAGAAAATCCTGTTTCACACCTCAGCGGTTACCTTGGCGAAAATCCACGAATTACGGTTTGAACTGCTTGACCATCCGCCTTACTCACCAGATCTAGCCCCAAGCGACTTCTTTTTGTTCCCTCATCTAAAAACTGCGCTCGGTGGACAAAGATTTTCGTCAAATGAAGAGGCAAGAGACTTCATTGTTTAGGTACGAAAATTAGTGATAACCTTGTTTTGAATACGAGCCAAGGCATATTCTATTTATGTATTAGATCTAGGTAAATAATAACTTAAATAAGGGATACTTGTGGAGTAGTTCTTACCAAACTAGTGTACTAACTCCTTTCAGGTATCATTTTCCTCATCAATCGAACTTTATTATACGTCTGACTGTCGGGTGTTTCTTAAGCCGATATTTTTATAATATACATTCACTCTAAAAGTCACATATATTAGTTCGTGTTGAATAATAAGTTATGTGAGTAAAGGTTCTTTTTTTTTAGTTGTTTAAGTGTTTGAATATGGGTTCAATGGGCTTGAGTGGGAGAACAGTGTCTCAGTGATCTGCCGTCCTCAAGTCATGTAGTCATGGACGAATTCCTTTTTTTTTTTTATGTATTTCAATAGACCGTGTTTCAAACTTTATCGCCGTTTCATCCCCAATCATATACGCTTTGGTATGTTTACCAAGTATATCGACTTTATTATCAATTATATCGACGGATAATATCGACGAATTTCCTGTTTGAAGAACGAAAAGGAAAATCAACGAAATTTATATGAATACGGATATAGGATTGAAATTTCAGCATTAAAAAAATATATATATTTTTGTATAGTATTATCTAAAGTTATTTTTAATTAAAAGGGAACAAGAGCGTTTTTGAGTAACATTAAAACGTTTTAATAAAAAATAAATAAATAAAAGAATAAACACATACTAATCAGTTAATAGCCTGGTTTAAAACGATTAGCAATTTTTAAAAATCCCAAACAAAACCGGCCTGCTCATGTGAACTAATTGAGCTCATATTCGGAATTAATGGGATATCATTGTCAAACGAATTTTAATTATTCTTTACACCGAGAGAGTTCCGTATATTTTTAATAATTACCGTGTTTTATCCCTAGCTTAAAGTCATAATTGATTTATGCGGGAAATTTCACGCAGAAAGAGATTGAAAATGCTATATTCGTGATTCATTCCATTCTGATTTTCCTCTTCGCTAAGTCTGCTCATCTACTGATTATAGTTCCACGCAGAGGAAAAAATATTTATTTCTCTAACAATTTAATTATACGTGATGAACGACAATTTAATTACCGTTACTGATACGTTGATGAATGCAGGTAAGGAAATAGGGCTAGCAGTAAATTCGGATAAGACTAACTTGTGGTTAGTAGCAGGAAAGTGGGATGTGTTAGTGATATTGTAGAAGGAGGGAATAAGTTGGAACATGTGGTGAAGTTTAAGTACTTGCTGTCTAGAGTAACTAGGAAAAACGAAATTAAAGAAGAAATGAAGGCACGATTAAAGACAGGAAATACTTGTTATTATTTAGCCACAGCATTACTAAGCACGCGTCTGTTGTCCCGAAATCCAAATCAATAAAAAATAAAAGGCTTAACGAACCCGAAGGTTTGATGCCGATACCACCAAACTATGTTTACAAAGCACCGTCCACGAAGCACCAATCAAACCCAAACCCAGTAGATCATTCCTAACGCAATCCTCCCACCTACAGGTACAGCGCCTATTAACGTCTTGGGAATTCGTTTGTTACTAACCCCAGCAACGTTACATGTCCATCTTCTGGATCACCATCACCTGAATAATATTTACCGGATGCATGCTTCGCAATTCTGCGTTATGTAATCTCCTATATTCCCCAGTGGTCTCATCCTTTTTTGGACCGAATATTCTACATAACATCTTATTTTCGGATACCTGAGTTCATCCTTCAGCGTTAGTGGCCAAGTTTCACATCCATAGAGAAGTGATGGAACTGATGTTTGATGGAACTGATGGAATATAATTGTTTTATAAATTCTGATTTTTAGATTTCTGGGCAAAAGGCGCGAGCTTAGTAATTTCGAGACCGAATAGTAACAAGCATTTCCCGCCGTTAGTCGCGCCTTAATTTCCTCTTGAATTTCGTCTTTTCCAGTTACCATTGACCCTAAGTACTTAAATATCTCCACATCCCGAAATCTAAAAATAAGAATTTATAAAACCATCTACTGATCATCATCTTTCCAACTCTTCTTAACGGATGTGGAACGTGGACGCTAAATGATGAACAACGTCTTAAGGTATTCGAAAATGAAAGGTTACGTAGAATATTCAGTCTAAAAATTATGAGACCACAGTAGAATTTGTGACATTACAAAATGCGGAATGGGGAAACATGCAGCCGTTAATATTACTGAAGTGATAGCGTCACGAAGATTAAAAAGTTAATTAGCGCTGCACCGACTGGGAACATTCTGAGGGATAGAGCTAGGCGTAGATGGGAGGATTGCGTTAAGAGCGATCTGTCGGATTTGGGTTTGGGTAGTGGTTCGTGGACGGAAGTTTTTAGACAAAGATTAGTGGTATCGGCATGGAGACTTCGTGTTCGCTAAGCCTTATTATTATGGATGATTCATAAAATGTTTTCATGTATTTGATGATTTATAAAATGATATGTAACATTGCATAACTTCATCATTATCATTCCTCTCTACCGCTCATGCAATGTGAGGTTTCCTTCTGTGCAGGCTAGACCACACGATGTGATCTTTCACCATTTCCGTTCTTCTGTTCCATTCTAGATATAGCTTCATGAAGCATCATTACCAGGTTACGTCAGTTTCTTCCATCAACCTCATATTGGCCCTTCTTGGCCAGCCTGCTGTTTTCCATTCTTAGAACATGTCCAAACCATCTTAAACTTTTTTCCTCAATAACTTTTTCTGCTTGTCCCACTTTGAAGTTTGATCTAATAATCTAATAAGGATTTTTATTTCCGAAGCTTGAATATTATTTTTGTGGTGGTAAGTTACCAGGTTTCGGAGGAGTACGTCAGTATTGGAAGAATGTCGACTTAAACACCCTCAATTTGATGGCTTCTCTTTTATTCAGGAAGTTTCTATTTTCAAAGAATGATTTGCAATAATATTGAATAACTTCAAAAAATAAATGCTAGAATTAAAATATTTTATTTATTTATAATTTAATTTTCATTTGCACCTGCGCAATTGCGCATTCAGCAAAATTAAAATAAATATAAGTTTATGAAAACCTTTAACTTTCATTATTTCTTTTAAATTTCAAAATGCTTAAATTTTTCACTTACAGTACTCCTTGCTTTCTCCACTCCTTATTTCTGATTGCTATAATTAGGAAAATATCTATTTGATAAATGTAAACCAAATATATATTTTTTCTAATATTAATAACTATATCTAATAACGAAATTGATACAAGAACGGCTATAGAAAATTAGTTGCTAAGTCAGAAATATGGTTTATGGAGTATAAATACATACTCGTATATACTATTAAATTAGGTATGTTGTAATAACCACCCAACAATGAACTGATTGGAAACTCAAATATCCATTTTTATAATTTATGATCTTTCTCATACACTTGTAAATTTCAAAAAATAAAATTGAAAAAAATAATTAAATTATTCATTCTGACCGTTTATCTATATAATGGTAAAATTAGAGGAACTGTAAATTAAATGCATACAAATTAACGAATCCAAGAAAGGTTAAATCGGTAAATTGGAGATGAGTTTAAAAACTTCATGGAGCATAAATATAAATAAATATTGAAAATATTGGCGGCTAAAAATGTTTGAACCAGATTGAATAATTTTGAAGTTGAGGGTTTTTTTTTGTTTTTTGGTGCTGAATAAAAATTTAACGCAACTTTTGAAACAAAAAATATTTATTATTAAAATCTATCTTCATTCACTTTGTCTCCTCCCAAACCTATTTTGAACACTACTCATTTCTCCATTTCCTCGATTATTAATCTTCCGAATAAGAGCAAGAAATAAATATTTATTTATGCTAGTTCATATTTGCATGTACGCAGCGACTGGCCATGTTCGAATTGCCATTATTTTTAAGTTTAAAAAAATCAAAATCCATAATTCTTTCCGACCACGAGAATTAAAGTAAGGTTTGATCTGTTTTTTAAATATTTTTTATTACCCTAGAGTAAATAAAAGTTTCCAAACAGATTTCGAAAGTTTTTTCAATGTAGGATCATTCAAGCCTTTGTTAAAATTGTCAATGTTTCCATTTTTTTTAAATTTAATACAAATAATTTTATATAAGTAAATCATATCCCTCTGTCATATCGGAATATTAATTTTTATAAATAATGTATGAATTAAAGGACCAATTGTTTCTATACTATGTTCTTAGATGATAAAGAATATAAGAGGTCGTTTATAAACTGAATGCGTACTGATATTCCCTTTATAAGAAATCTCTGTAAAGCAAACGGAATCGATAATAAAGAAGATAAAACTATTTTATTCTTTAATAATAATAACCTTTAGAAATACGTTTTAGGTCATAAAAGCGTCGTCCCTTTTATTGTTATTTTATTGCGAGAAGTAGAAATAAATATAAAGATTCCTATTGTCGTGTGAGGGAAGTCCTCAGCTGAATATCGATGATACAAGAACATCGATTGTGTAAATATTTAACAACTTCTTGGAAATTGTCGACTTAAACTGTCAGATTTGTTACAACTAATGCAAAATATGTTGAGCATTCCAGGAAGATAACATGCCTGAATATTTTGACAAGATATCAATTGATAAGTATTAAAACCATTCTTCCGATCATCTTTCAACCTTCAAATCCCGTATTTTCAATCGCCTTATATCCTTACAATTCCCAAAAAATCGGAAATAACATACACATTTTTCAGATTAAAATTTTCCAACTAATAAATGAATGATTTGTTTTCATTTATAGATAAGTACGTTATATTTATATCATTCCCGCTTCACTCATCCAGTTAGATATTTTGAAAAACAAGTTATCTTAGTTGATATTGTATGTATTTTTTTTTCATTATTTGCATTGTTTTTTTTCTACTTGACATTGTAATTTGAATACATATTATCTATTCTTTCTCTATATATAGTTATTGTTATCTTATTTCTATGTCATTCTTATTTCTTGTACTGTTTTTTTATTTATTTTTTTATTCTTTAAATGTTATCACTGGAGGTAGTTCGCAATTTGTTTTCATTAATTATTTCTCATTTGTTAATTTAATTGTATTAATTAATTAAATGTAATCAGTTTATACTCAATCATCAGAAATTTAGTACCTTCAATTAATACGAAAATTATATTTAAACATTATTAAAATATAGAAACAAATATTAAACTATGGCTAGGAAAAATTATTCTGTTACTATTATTCTAAAACTACGAGTATTATCAGTTAACTTCACTATTTCAAAAAATTGTTAATATAATAATTAATCTTCAACTAATAACTGATCTGTAGATTTTTCTTTTGTAGTCCCTGTATTCGAGCGCCATAATATTTTGTGACCAAAATTGTGGTTTTCGGTCCAAGGTCCAAATTGATTAAATAAAAAAGAAGTCCAAAGAAAAATGTTAGACATAAGACATAATAATAATAAATATAATGTCTGATAAGACATAATAATACCCGGTATAGAAACATGTGTTGTTATTCTAAAGGGACTTATACCAGAATAAATAAAGACTTTATTTTTAAAACCGAAATAAAGCGTCTATTTGATCTATTTTGATTTATCTATTTGATAATAATGATTAAATAATTCAGTAATTTTTACTTGATACAAAAAACAAGTCCTAACATATTAAAGAATGGATTGTGGCAACCAGGAATTCTTTTGATGACATTCTATCTCGGAAACCTCACACTGCATGAGCGGTAGAGATGATATACTATGATGATGATGATGATGATGATCTCGGACAAATCACATCCCTCCATAATCGTTGTCTTAGTAACAGTACATCTGAACACAAGACTCTCATTGGCTTGTTGTTGTACAGTGTAATATTCTTTTTTGTTTTGTAAAAATTTTAGTTTTATAGCTTATTGTTAAGTCCTTAATTAAAACTGAGGCATATTCACAAATTTAATTAGCTACAACATTCTTAATCGAAGTATTACTGAGTTAATAGGCTTTATTTTGGAAGGAATCGGAAATCCGTCTTACAAAATATGATTTAACCACTGTAAAGTTTGTTGTGGGTTTTTAGATAATGTGAATCTGGGTACGTACGTGTGTGTTTACAGAAACAGAAATGAAAAAGACAAGGAATTTTCATAAAATTTAGTAAATAGATTAGAACACAATAAAATTGTCTTCCTTATGGTCCAGGATCCATGATCCATTTTTGCAATTGATTACCATCAAGCTGAATCTTCGTGAATAGCTTCGTTTCGATAAGACGCCCGACAATTTCCTGTGCGAAAATTCTCGATTGTGGTAACTAACAGAGGTAGCAAGGATAAAATATGTCGATTTGATGATTCTCAAAAGCTTATTACTAACTGGGTTTTTTTTTGTTAAATCTCAAGATAATTATCTAAATTATTTGAAAAAATATTTGTCCTACAAAATGTATGGTTTGATCAAAGAGTCCCCTCCTTCCAACATGTATCGATAACGAGGTCATCAAAAATGATTACTAACCAGCTGATTTTTTTTTTTACTTTTTCTTTTTTGTCTTCGGTGTTTTCATAGACCTTCTATTTTGCATTATACTCATTTTTTGTGCGATTTTTAAAATCGCGAAAACGTAGCTTGTATATAAATATCAAACATAAAATTCATGGGGATAAATACTACACCATGGAGATTTTCTTTTTCCATCGAGGATCCACTTATCTCTAAAAAAATCATTCATATTTTTTCAGTATTTTCTTCGTTATTTTCTTTTCAACCCGATCGGTCTTTCTTAAGAAATATACCAAAGAGCTTTCTCGTCAGATTTTAAACCCAAGTAATTTGATATTCAGCTTCTAATTTTCAATGTGTGAAGAACTCTGAATTTCAACAATTTTTAAACCAACATATATGAATCGGACAATTATAAACGTATATGAATCTGAATCATATTCTAACACCCAAAAAGGGAAATACCTTCAAACTAATGCAATAAAAATCAAAATAGTGCTATTTAGATTTAAAAAAGAAAACAGTAATTTCAAGCCATGTAAGGATCGGATGTATTATTTAATCGAATAGATAATCGGGTGTGAAGCTGCTACACGCAAGGGAATAGAACGTAGAGTAACATGAAATTCTGCATCTAGTTAAATATAAAAAAAAGTTTTAAGTTTCAGATGAATGATTTAAAAAAAAAGTTAATGGACAAACGCAGACATATTCATATATATATATATATATATATATATATATATATATATATGAAGATACATGCATAAGATATTCGCCGATGGGATATTCTTCCGTCTGCAAAAATATTCTACTATCGGGAGTACAGACACCCTAGAAGGGTCATCCAACCTCACTTTGCTGCGAACCATGGCTTCCAAGGAGCAGCGACACAAACCACCCATAGCTCCATAACCATCCACTTTAGGGCCTAGTCACCACCGTCCTTCCCTTTGATCTACACTCAGGTTCAAGGGCATTGGAATCGGTCTAGAACTAAGTATTATGGCTGCTACTATGGAACTCCTACGCCCGGTCTTCGTGTGTGAGGCGACCGGCCTCATAACCCGAAGGTTGGGGGATACTTCAGGAATCCAGGCCAATATTTTAAACATTAAAGTCATTCAATAACAGACTAATGGATTATAATATTAAATGATAAATTTCTTTAAAAACAATAAATATTGTTAGAGCGTGATTAGACTAATTGTTTAAAAAAAAGGAATGATTTATAATAAGGTTATACAAAGAAATTATTAAATATGAATTTTCAACTCGAAACTATTTTCTTATAAACAAACACCTACACTGGGCGACAGGGTCATATGGCGAGGAATGTATAGTCTTTATTTCGTACGGTGAATGAAAATTATTGTCTTTGAGGTTGATGATGGCCGGTGAACAGCTCCCTCTTACTAATTGAATGAAAAGGTGAACATACACTTGAAGCGAAGGATTCGATTCCTGAGCTCTGATTGCCTCTGGTTAGCAGGTGATCTGGTGGTATCAACAAGGGTATACTTCTTGTGTCCTTTGATGCTAGGCGATCTAGGGCTGTGGGCGAATATCAACAATGTCCTCCATGCGGTGAACGGCGAGGTTAGCTTTAGTCGAGGAGAGCAGAGATATGTGGATTGCTTGCAGTCTGAATCGGAAGTCAAGTGAAGTGCGAGATGACGGAGTGGGGGAAACAAAGTTCCTTTTATCTGTCGCCAAGGTAACAATTGTGAACGAGACCCGCGGAGATTTAAATTTTAATTTATTAGATTGATTTGCGACTGAACAAATATAATAACACAAAGGTAAAACATTTTTAATTTGTTTTTATTTTTTTGTTCAATGAATAAATAAATAAAAACCTGTACCACTAAACACTATGGATTTTAAAACCTGATTAGGAGTTGTTATTTATAAAAAAAATCTGTACTACGATCGATCAAGGGTCTGGGGTTCAGTACGTGGGAGAGACTGTACTGTTTCTTGGACAAGGTTTAGACATGGAGGTGATTAGTCCTCGATTTCACTCAACCGCCAGGTTTTTCCGCCAGTCTTTGGTATCTGCTTTATAGAGGCTGGGTGAGCCACTGGAGGGTTCCAGATCAGCGCTCTTTCACTGAGCCACTCCGCTCAGTTATTGATCAGTTAGCAATTGAATTTATAATTCGTGTAACAATAGTTAGAAGACGAAACAAAGGATCGATTTATTTTCCTCCAACAGATTTCATCCGATACTGTATATGTTTAGGTATATGCTGTGTATGTTTATGCATATCATCTCCGAAGGGAAGAGAACAGGGTGTGCAGATCTTTCTGTAAACATCTACTCAGAGAGTTGACATATTGGGCACATTCGAGGCATCGAGAAAGGTTCTCTCGCCCCACCCCTTCAATACTACATAGGAAGACATCGGTAAAAGAAAATATCAACTGAGATTAGGATTCCAAAAAGAAGCATATATGTATATATGTATATATATACTTATTTTTTTTTACTGCTACTCGTCCATTATTGATATGGAATAATTTGATCTTATAAGAAGATATTTATTTGATTAAACTATTCCGTAACAATGATAAATCCATTAATTAAATGAATTTATTTCACTAAATACAGAAGTATAGACATATACTGATATTAATTTTTTAAAGTCCATGTCATTATTTATACATATGATTGATAGACAAGAAAAGGGTCGATATAAAATTTAATATTATTTATATATTGAAATTAGGCAGCAAGTAAAGAATTTACATGATAAAAGAATTAACTATGAATTATAATTATGCATTAATGAGACAAGTAAAGCAAAACACCAAATCTATATAAAACATTTACATCTAAACTTGAAAAATATAATGTTTTATATTTTTTCATCTATTTTTTTTTCCTTTTCCAATTTTGGCAATGCACCACCTTTTGATCATATCTACTAAATGTTAGAATTTACAGTAATAAAATATATTTGTATATATTCACAATTCTGTTTTTTCACAAATCAATATACATCAGATTTAGTAATCTACATATAATTATTTTTATGTTAATGCATAAATATACAATATAAATAACTAATCACATTTAATTAATAAAAATAAAACAATAAAATATCGTAAAGAATTTGTTTAAAAAAATTATATGATCGGAAGGAATAGTTATTAACAAAGACATTTTTTTCATGTTATAACCAACTAAATATTTTACAGATCAAATAAATACAAACATCAAGAATAAATGTCATAAAGAATTGAACAAATGAATATTTAATAATAAGATTTGTTTTTATTTTATCTATATTATAATCAAGTAAATATGTTACACATTAAATAAACAAATGAATGTGTGTGTATATATATATATATATATATATATATATATATATATATATATATATATATATATCAGACCTATATATTATTCTATTATTTTCGCGCCTTATGTACTATTAGCCCAAAATGTGTACCAAACAAATTTTTTTTTTCCTTTTTCTTTATTACTATTATTTAATAATAAAAACAAAAAATGATAAATAAATAAAATTCTTCGAGGTCTAAATTAAGAATAAAATTACGTTTAGGGTTCAATGGCCTCACCCATAAACAACGAACGGTAAGTTATTTATAAACAAGTGAGTACGAGGAAGAGGAAATGATTGGAGGAAAACGTAACAAAAATAGTGAGAGTGATAACGCTGAAGACGTCATGGCAACAAGCAGCGAACTCTACAAAGCAAACTGGGCCACAACAAACCTACACACGCTTTTAGCAATACATTGTCTCCTTTCTCAGGAAAATACTATACAAGGATTATCGTAAGATGAAGGTCGTATTCGTAATCCTAAATCCAACCGTATCTCTTCCTGGAGTATTTTTAGAAATAATTATATAAGATATCAAAAAGAATTGTTGAGTGGACATGAGTACTATATAGTATCTTGCAAAACTTTAAAATGAAATAAATATACAACTGGCTGTGGTTGTATTAATATAAAATTCCGATCTGGCAAGTACTGGGTTTTTTTGGTTTAAAATGAAAAAGCAATTTTTAACAAAAAACAAAAATATAACATTTTTTTAGTGTTTTAAAATCGTAAAAAAAACAACAAATATCTAAATACATCGACCTTTGAAAATAGGCTAGAGAGTTCAAGTATAGGTTATGTAACGTTCCCTACAATCAAAAGCTTTTCCAGGTTTCATAAGCAGTAAAATCAAACTAGAATAGTAACAAAAAAAGTTGTACTAATTTAATAAATAAATAAAACTATTTTTAATTGCTATTTCCTTCATTATATAGCCTATAGTAGTTATTATTACTTATTAGATAATATATATATATATATATATATATATATATATATATATATATATTATTTTTGGGTAGGGTACAAGGAGTTTGAAAACTAAGAAATAACATTAATAGTAGGAGCAAAATTTTACTATAATTTTACGATACTTTTGTAACCCGGTTCAAAGCACTGTTCCTGAACACCTACCTTGATAACTAGAATAAATAATTTAAGTAATTTTAATACTTTTTACTAGTACAATTTATTATTACAAGTAAATGTGCTCGAACTAGTCCGGATCGAACGAGGTTTCTGCACGAACACTATTCGGATTATCTAGCCGGTTTTTGTACGAATTAGTAACCACCTTTTTCAGGAAAGAATCTAGAACGTTTGTTGAAGGAAAAACACCTTTACTATCAGACTATAGTATTCACAAATATCACCACGCCTGACCTAGATTGTTATATAGTGATGGTACTGTAATACATCGAGATGGCAGGTGTGTATGTATAGTATATATATAGTGGTATATGTATAGTTGTAGAGTGCCTACCTTGCTACGACAGACGATGGGGAGGCATGCTGTAGAGCAGACGTGCCACACCACTGTCCTCGCCCTGGTGACGCCCTCTCGGAATCAATAGGGCTGCTTCCCGCCCCGGCCGCTGGGGGTCGCCCCTGTTCCCTCTATTACGGGCCCTTTATAGTTATTAATATATATATATATATATATATATATATATATATATATATATATATATATATATACATATTTATATTAATAAGTCCTAAGCGAACCGAAAAAGATATGACAAGTAGAAAATTTTTTAAAGTGCTATTGTAGATAAAAAAATAATATTGAATTATATTAGTTGGCCTTATATAAATATTTATATATATATATATATATATATATATATATATATATATATATAAATAAAATATCTGGTGGAGGTTAGAAAAATAATTTATTAAATATGTTTGAACTATTTATTTGAAAGCCAACGTTTCGACCTACATTGCAGTTCTTTCTCAGAATACACAAGATACAAACAAATTAAAATGATACATAAAAATTGTAAAAAACAAATTCAGAAAAACAGTCTAGGTACAAAAGTGGGGATGGTTAAAATTATAGAAGAAAAACAAGTAAATAATCAGTCATGAGGACTGCCTAAAGAAGTGAAAACTCAAAACTTTGTAATAACTGTGTTCTTTTTTCAATTTATAAATCAATATAAAAATTATTTAAAGTTCATAATTCGTAAACTGGAATGATTAACATGTATGCCACAGTCAAGCATAGACACTATAGTGTCTTCGGCTCCGAAAAATCACTAATCCTGAAGTTCCAGTACTGGATAATGATACAAAACAATTCAATTATTGTTATGCTATCGGCGATTAAGAAGTTTGAAAAGCTTTGATTTATATTTTGGCTGAAAATTTCAATGATTTCATTATGTACATATATAGAGGCAAAGGTAATATAAGCTAATTAAAAGATTACTTTAGGGTCCATATTTTAAGACTAATATTATTTAGGAAAAATATTTTAATACGATAATAATTAATAAGAAGTGTTAGTTCTCCGTTTGCTACTTTTTTAAAAAAGGAAAACATTTTTAGACTTAGTTTTCTAGGAATATCTTAATCACAGATATATTTAAACTTGCATCTTCGAACTTGAATATACCAGGAATTATTATACAGATTACCTTATCATCACTAATCCTGTTATAAAATATAAAAAATAATTTCAACAGGAAAAGTTACGTGGTTACGAAAACTAAGCGAAAATTATTCCTTTCTTTCCAAAAACCTTCTAGAAGTAAACTTTAGGACTTTGTATAAATGCTGAAATATTTGATCTGAATGATTTAATTTGATTTCTCCCACCTTTTCAAACCATCAACCATTAATATATATATATATATATATATATATATATATATATATATATATATATATATATTTATTTAAATATAACATATATAATTATTATATATATTATTTAAATTATACCATTATATATATATAAAATTATACCCTGCATTTTCCAATTAAACGAAATCGGTTAAAATTGGAAACTAATTTACTCTTAGGGGGAAACCGGTGGGATCTGTGTGGGTTGGAACCGAGGTTTGACAGGACACTTCCTGGTCTCACTAAATCCTGAGAAGAAAACATGGCATTAGTGAATGGGAAATTCAGCCAGAGCTTCTAGAGTTCTAGGCCGGACCTTACACCAATAACCCTGCATGCCAGCGTCTACCATTTAACTTTTACCTACTAGTTTATATCTGTGTGTGTTTGCGTATTTCAAAAAAAACCTTCAACCACTACTACCAGCGAACGAGTCTGGGGTTCTGTACATGGTATAGACTGGGCTGTTTCATGGACAACGGTCCTGCAAGTGACTTGTCCTAGGTCACTCTTAACTGCCAGGTTTTTCCCCCTTATTTTGAGTTCACTATTTTTATAATATTTTATAGAGGCTGGGTTTGGGCGCCCCAGGAGGGTTTTAGATCCCATATGATCCATCTCCCGCCGCAAACAGACTAAATAAAAGTAACTGCCAACAGCGGGATTTGAACCAGGATTTCCTGCATGGCAACTCAGTGCTCTACCACTGAGCCACTCCACTCCCTTTATTTCAAGAGACAGGTCAAAAGAGAGATGGGTTTCAACTTAATAAGGAAATGTTAAAACCTCGGAAGAACCATTATATATTTTATTTACCCTATTTTGTTTATAATAAATTTATTTCAATTAAGATATTATATGTCCTAATGCTTTCATTTTCCATTTATATTATTGTAATAAAACAATAATTGAAGCACATACACACGAATAAAGTAACTTTTGTAGTAAAAACCAAAATATTTTTTCATAATTGAGGTGTAATATATATATATATATATATATATATATAAATAAATATTAATTAATTTATATATATATATATATTACATACATTCAAACACATACTATATATGTACACACACACATACGAGTATTCATTGTGATTGAGTATACATTAATTTCACGGGGTGGAGAAACGCATGACTGATCGGTCTTGCGGTACAGTATAGTTAACCCCTTCCATTAATCCAGATCTTGGGTCTCTAACAGTTACTTGAGTACATAATATATATACACACATGTGTGTGTTAATATATATACACACACATACATACGAGTATTCATTGTGATTGAGTATACATTAATTTCACCGGGTGGAGAAACGCATGACTGATCGGTCTTACGGTTCAGTATAGTTAACCCCTTCCATTAATCCAGATCTTGGGTCTCTAACAGTTACTTGAGTACATAATATATATACACACATGTGTGTGTTAATATATATACACACACATACATACGAGTATTCATTGTGATTGAGTATACATTAATTTCACGGGGTGGAGAAACGCATGACTGATCGGTCTTGCGGTACAGTATAGTTAACCCCTTCCATTAATCCAGATCTTGGGTCTCTAACAGTTACTTGAGTACATAATATATATACACACATGTGTGTGTTAATATATATACACACACATACATACGAGTATTCATTGTGATTGAGTATACATTAATTTCACGGGGTGGAGAAACGCATGACTGATCGGTCTTGCGGTACAGTATAGTTAACCCCTTCCATTAATCCAGATCTTGGGTCTCTAACAGTTACTTGAGTACATAATATATATACACACATGTGTGTGTTAATATATATACACACACATACATACGAGTATTCATTGTGATTGAGTATACATTAATTTCACGGGTGGAGAAACGCATGACTGATCGGTCTTGCGGTACAGTATAGTTAACCCCTTCCATTAATCCAGATCTTGGGTCTCTAACAGTTACTTGAGTACATAATATATATACACACATGTGTGTGTTAATATATATACACACACAAACATACGAGTATTCATTGTGATTGAGTATACATTAATTTCACGGGGTGGAGAAACGCATGACTGATCGGTCTTGCGGTACAGTATAGTTAACCCCTTCCATTAATCCAGATCTTGGGTCTCTAACAGTTACTTGAGTACATAATATATATACACACATGTGTGTGTTAATATATATACACACACATACATACGAGTATTCATTGTGATTGAGTATACATTAATTTCACGGGGTGGAGAAACGCATGACTGATCGGTCTTGCGGTACAGTATAGTTAACCCCTTCCATTAATCCAGATCTTGGGTCTCTAACAGTTACTTGAGTACATAATATATATACACACATGTGTCTGTTAATATATATACACACACATACATACGAGTATTCATTGTGATTGAGTATACATTAATTTCACGGTGTGGAGAAACGCATGACTGATCGGTCTTACGGTTCAGTATAGTTAACCCCTTCCATTAATCCAGATCTTGGGTCTCTAACAGTTACTTGAGTACATAATATATATACACACATGTGTGTGTTAATATATATACACACACATACATACGAGTATTCATTGTGATTGAGTATACATTAATTTCACGGGGTGGAGAAACGCATGACTGATCGGTCTTGCGGTACAGTATAGTTAACCCCTTCCATTAATCCCGATCTTGGGTCTCTAACAGTTACTTGAGTACATAATATATATACACACATGTGTGTGTTAATATATATACACACACATACATACGAGTATTCATTGTGATTGAGTATACATTAATTTCACGGGGTGGAGAAACGCATGACTGATCGGTCTTGCGGTACAGTATAGTTAACCCCTTCCATTAATCCAGATCTTGGGTCTCTAACAGTTACTTGAGTACATAATATATATACACACATGTGTGTGTTAATATATATACACACACATACATACGAGTATTCATTGTGATTGAGTATACATTAATTTCACGGGGTGGAGAAACGCATGACTGATCGGTCTTGCGGTACAGTATAGTTAACCCCTTCCATTAATCCAGATCTTGGGTCTCTAACAGTTACTTGAGTACATAATATATATACACACATGTGTGTGTTAATATATATACACACACATACATACGAGTATTCATTGTGATTGAGTATACATTAATTTCACGGGGTGGAGAAACGCATGACTGATCGGTCTTGCGGTACAGTATAGTTAACCCCTTCCATTAATCCAGATCTTGGGTCTCTAACAGTTACTTGAGTACATAATATATATACACACATGTGTGTGTTAATATATATACACACACATACATACGAGTATTCATTGTGATTGAGTATACATTAATTTCACGGGGTGGAGAAACGCATGACTGATCGGTCTTGCGGTACAGTATAGTTAACCCCTTCCATTAATCCAGATCTTGGGTCTCTAACAGTTACTTGAGTACATAATATATATACACACATGTGTGTGTTAATATATATACACACACATACATACGAGTATTCATTGTGATTGAGTATACATTAATTTCACGGGGTGGAGAAACGCATGACTGATCGGTCTTGCGGTACAGTATAGTTAACCCCTTCCATTAATCCAGATCTTGGGTCTCTAACAGTTACTTGAGTACATAATATATATACACACATGTGTCTGTTAATATATATACACACACATACATACGAGTATTCATTGTGATTGAGTATACATTAATTTCACGGGGTGGAGAAACGCATGACTGATCGGTCTTGCGGTACAGTATAGTTAACCCCTTCCATTAATCCAGATCTTGGGTCTCTAACAGTTACTTGAGTACATAATATATATACACACATGTGTCTGTTAATATATATACACACACATACATACGAGTATTCATTGTGATTGAGTATACATTAATTTCACGGTGTGGAGAAACGCATGACTGATCGGTCTTACGGTTCAGTATAGTTAACCCCTTCCATTAATCCAGATCTTGGGTCTCTAACAGTTACTTGAGTACATAATATATATACACACATGTGTGTGTTAATATATATACACACACATACATACGAGTATTCATTGTGATTGAGTATACATTAATTTCACGGGGTGGAGAAACGCATGACTGATCGGTCTTGCGGTACAGTATAGTTAACCCCTTCCATTAATCCAGATCTTGGGTCTCTAACAGTTACTTGAGTACATAATATATATACACACATGTGTGTGTTAATATATATACACACACATACATACGAGTATTCATTGTGATTGAGTATACATTAATTTCACGGGGTGGAGAAACGCATGACTGATCGGTCTTGCGGTACAGTATAGTTAACCCCTTCCATTAATCCAGATCTTGGGTCTCTAACAGTTACTTGAGTACATAATATATATACACACATGTGTGTGTTAATATATATACACACACATACATACGAGTATTCATTGTGATTGAGTATACATTAATTTCACGGGGTGGAGAAACGCATGACTGATCGGTCTTGCGGTACAGTATAGTTAACCCCTTCCATTAATCCAGATCTTGGGTCTCTAACAGTTACTTGAGTACATAATATATATACACACATGTGTGTGTTAATATATATACACACACATACATAAGAGTATTCATTGTGATTGAGTATACATTAATTTCACGGTGTGGAGAAACGCATGACTGATCGGTCTTACGGTTCAGTATAGTTAACCCCTTCCATTAATCCAGATCTTGGGTCTCTAACAGTTACTTGAGTACATAATATATATACACACATGTGTGTGTTAATATATATACACACACACATACATACGAGTATTCATTGTGATTGAGTATACATTAATTTCACGGGGTGGAGAAACGCATGACTGATCGGTCTTGCGGTACAGTATAGTTAACCCCTTCCATTAATCCAGATCTTGGGTCTCTAACAGTTACTTGAGTACATAATATATATACACACATGTGTGTGTTAATATATATACACACACATACATACGAGTATTCATTGTGATTGAGTATACATTAATTTCACGGGGTGGAGAAACGCATGACTGATCGGTCTTGCGGTACAGTATAGTTAACCCCTTCCATTAATCCAGATCTTGGGTCTCTAACCGTTACTTGAGTACATAATATATATATATATGTTAATATATATACACACATGTGTGTGTTAATATATATACACACACACATACCAGTATTCATTGTGATTGAGTATACATTAATTTCACGGGTGGAGAAACGCATGACTGATCGGTCTTGCGGTACAGTATAGTTAACCCCTTCCAGTAATCCAGATCTTGGGTCTCTAACAGTTACTTGAGTACATAATATATATATGTTAATATATATACTCATATGTGTGTGTGTTAATATATATACACACATGTGTGTGTTAATATGTACATACACACACACACACACACACACACACACACACATACGAGTATTCATTGTGATTGAGTATACATTAATTTCACGGGTGGAGAAACGCATGACTGATTGGGCTTGCGGTACAGTATAGTTAACCCCTTCCATTAATCCAGATCTTGGGTCTCTAACAGTTACTTGAGTACATAATATATATATGTAAACATATGTAAAAATTTAGCACTTTTGCATTTTATGATATAGTTATTCCATCGAGTGAATTTGATTTTGTTTATATATACTATTCAATTTATATTTTGAATTTACGCAAAATATTTGCATTAATACTTGCCACATCAAGTATAAAATCAGTTATCTAATTATCTTTAAATGACAAGGTAGTCGTTTATGGTTATTAAATTAATTATATATTTTGTTTAACATTATAATGTATATTGTTGATATGTATAATGTTATATCTTGTTTGTTGCTTCATAGTTCATAAAGTTATTCTGTTTGATTTTATACTATAAGCAGTCAGTGGCCTCCCAAAGAACAAACACAAAGAGGAAGAACGAAATGGTTGAGAGGTATTCTACGATTTGGTCAAATTAAATCAAATAAGGCTTAGTAGACTATAGTTGTTTGTCACTAAATGGAATAAGATTATACCCATTATGATGTAGTGATTTTATGTGAAGCACATAAAAAAAAAAGTGGTTGAACTAACATACAAGAAGTGAAGAAGTGATAGAAATGCCCATGAAGTAAAAAAGTTTGATATAGACTGTGGGGTCCGATCCCACCCAGAAAAATAGGAAATTTAATTGTTTGTATTTTTGATTATGTACGCCATGGTTTTGTTGAATAGAAACATCCAACATAAACTCAACGAATTGCCGTCGTATGGAAGGCTGTTCTTACGCCATATCTAATTGACTAAAACAAATATTATCTCCGACTCTTCTTTTAAACCTCGTGGAAACCTGGAAAGGGCTGAGTGGGAAACAAGGTCCAGTCAAGGAAACATGGGAAAGAAAAAAACTAATAATCTTGAAATCTCAAAAAAACACTAATATATGCAAACCAGATATAAATAAACTGTGAATAACAATTATCTGTCTGGCCAGAGACACCGACCTGTCCACATCGCTCTCTCTTAATCCCAGTTAAAGTTTTTCTTTTTGTTTTTTCATAGTGCAATTCTCTTTTGTTTGTAGTTTAAATATCTTGATTATCGTTTATAGTATATTAAATCGATCTTCTCTACCTGCCTGTGTATACGTAAAGTGATTAATAGTGATCACCAGTGAATTTTCTAATCAACATTAGAAGTCATCGCTTCACGTGAGTCACTATCTACACTAATCCCTGAGGACCAGAGGATTATAGCCTATCGGCATCTAAAAACAATACATTGGAGTGCTATCGATGGGTAGTTTCTCCACAAGTGTTTTCATGTCATATTCTACATTTTTGCACATTTACTTGATATAATACCATTATAGTTGTAAATATCATTGAATTAAATAAAAAAATTAAAAAAACAATACAAACAGTTCGCTGTAAGTTAATTTTATTTAAAGTTATTATAAAACAATCACTGTTCTATCTGTAATACGTGTAAAACTCCAGAAGACAAAAATAATATAACCTGCGAAAAATGTTGCCTCATTTATCATACCCGTTGTTGTGATATTATTGGAAAAGAATTAAAAGTTGTGGAAAAAAAAAATTGGGTCTGCCAAAATTGCGACCAAACTAAAAAGCCAGGAACCTCCTACGGAAAAACCCAGCCCCACTAGGAGTCAAGAAAATAAAGTAGCTGTGCCGTCCTCGAGTTTATGAGAAATTTATGCCGGTTTGAACGGCGAGATTACATCATTAAAAACGCCTCTGGAGAAATATGGGGAGTTCACCTTCGAGCTCAATGATCGGCTGACCAAAATGATGAGCCACCTCGAAGGACAGACCAAATTCATTGATGAACATAGTTCTGAAGATACGGCCCTCAAATAAAAAGTGGGTGACCTGGAGGTCCGCCTTATTAAGGCAGAGTAAGGCCTACTTCACAGGTCTCTGGAGATTAGGGGCATTCCGGTTAGACCAGGCGAAACCCCAGCAGCTCTAGTGGGAGTGTAGGGGCCAGTCTCGGAGTTAAAATCGGTGTAGAGGACCTTCCCAAATCATTCCTCCACTGTTCCCACCATCTGTACGCCGACGACTCCCAGATCTATTTGTCCTTTCAAAAAAGTCTTCTATTGGTTCCTCCCAAAGCACCTTACAATGTAAGCTGAACTACAATATTTCTTAAAGGAAATTACTTTTGTTTTCCATTGCGGTGATTCAATTGGTAATTAATTATCTTACTTAATTATTTATTGTTGATTGATCGCTTCTAATTCAACAGCTTTGACTTTGACAAAAAAAAATACTGTTACGGGCTACTGGGTGTAAAATGAACTAAACTGTTACTTAATTCAAGATACTAATATTTATTAACAAATTAAAAAGATTAAAAGGAAATTATTTAAAACAATTAACTTATTAAACTAATATCAATTTACAATAACAATATTCAACAGATTATAACCTAGGCCTAACTGTTATCTAATATACAAATACTATAAGATATTACTACAACTAAATAACTTAACTATTTACCTAAATTTGTACAAATACAATAAAATTACACTATAGTTTATAACTGCAAATAAACACTTACAGTTCGCTAATTAAAGTCCACCGACCGAAAGACTCCAATATGACAAACTGACGCACAGTTTATTACACTCACTAATTACTTATCACACTGCCACTGGCTGACACTAACTCACTGTAACTCACACGGACTGTCACTAGTTTACTACTGCCTATTACTGACTCGGCCGAAACAGCTGGCCTTTTTATATAGGCAAGGTAGGTCGGGGTGGGGCACTTCTCGGAAGATCGAGAATTCTCTCGTTTCATCCAGGTTGATCCAGAAAGTTCTACACCGTTCTTTGATCCCTTCCACTTAATCCCACAGCTCGTCTAATCCTCTCAGTCGGTCCTTCTTCCCTCTCTGACCGTAACAATTCAAAACTTTTGTGTTTTTTTCTTTCCAGCTACTGCTAAAAGTATTGTAAGAGGCTCAAAAAATTAAAATATGGTATTTTTGACAGCACCGATTTTGAAATATCATCAAACGAGTTTGATGAAACTGTCCTAAAGTTTTCCTATTGAAACTTTCTAAATATTAATTTATATAAATCAAAGTTATGATGAAAAGTAAATTTTAATTGCGCATGACTAGGGGGGGGGACCCCCTAGTCTAAAAAAAATAATATAAAATATGTTGTACTATTATTAACAAAAATACTATTAGGAGGTTAGAAAGTATTGTATTCAAGTGAATATTTCTTTCTGCAGTATTATTATGTTATATTTATTCATTTAAGTTACTTTATGCTGCTATGGCTAATCGGACGATGCTACAGTGGGAGTCCTAAATTTTGCCTATATAGGACAGGAGGCATTAACGAGTATCTGACTATCGCATAATCTCAGGTACCACATTTTACGTTCCTTCCGAAGGACGACATAACCAATGATTTTTTATTCCCTGTAAAATATCCAGTCCACCTCTTGGACTGCGAACTGCCCGCATTGTAGACATAGTAGGTTGTTATGCTGACCACTAGACCACAGGTGATCCCTAATATTAATGTATTGTAAACAATCGCAAACTAAATGTTGTTTGTTTGGACGATTTTGGGTAGTTTTTGCTTAACTATCGATGTTTCTCTGACTCAGCTGAGATAAATATCATACATTTTCTGTAATTGTTTATAAAATACCCTGCCGCTAATAATGATTTAGGCATAATTTTTCTCCCTATCGGAACGCAATGGAGAATGGAGGATTATTCGAGTTGGAAACACACACATTTATAATCCCGACGGAGAATCTTCATTGTTAGAAGACAGCGTGATCCGGTTAACCACCGCTTTTACTGATCGTCTCTTCTAACAAGTCCTCACACTTCTTGCTTCATTATTCTTCATTCCATTCTTGTTTTCCATAGAATAAACTTAAGACATTATCCATATGTCTAAGCATTAAAGATATATAAGAAAAAACAATGTATTCATTAATTTCTTATTATTTTTATAAAAATATACTATGAAGATTTTTTTAAGACCTTTCAACAATTACAAACATGCAAAAAATCCAGAAGATTATTGGTATTGCCGTGACACTCATCTCGCACATTAAACATTAAATGCTTATCGCAGACGAGCTGTTAAACACCTTTTAAATAATTTGATGTATTTATGAATAATGTTTGTATATATGATGCGTTACATGAAGTTATTGGACAACCGACAATCAAATGATATATTATTATTATTTTATACTATATAAATCAAATGATTTAATTATTTTATACTGCAATTAGGGGAAGGGTCGCGTTGTAAATATTGAGAAAATATACTAAACATTATCTGCATTTTTCTTTTTAGCCTTGATATATTATTCATTTTTGTGTCTCCTACAGTACAGTTGTCTTCAATTATTCTACATAATTACTATAAGTTGGTCAGATTTCTTTTAAATTATACTTGGGAGGGATACCCCCTGTCCGACAACCTGTACCACTACAACCTGTGAATGGGTTCAGTACGTGGTAGAGATCGACAACTGTTGAGCAGGGAGGTGATTTGCCCTAGATCACGCTCAACCCCCAGACTTTTCTCCCTTATTTTGGGTACCCACCTTATAGAAGATGGGTGAGCACCAGGAGGGTCCTACATCCCATAGGATCCATCTCCGCCTGCTAACAGATTAAAAACATCTACCAGTTAGCGGAATTTAAAGCCGGGGCCTTCGGCACGGCAACTCAGCGCTCTACCACAGGGCCACTTCGCTCCCTCAGTAAGTTCAGAAAGTTTAATGTTATTTATTTAGTAAAACAAATCTGGAGTGAAATAGATGTTCACAAAAAATAATAAATGTTAATTCTAATAATATTAACAACATAAAGGCGAAGGGCTTAAAGGAGTGGGGAGAGAGAAAGCGTTGTGAAATTTTCCTAAAACCTAACCAGACCTAAGTAGTTTTCCACGTCATTCTATACTAAATCAGAGTGGATGCTGTGATTAAATCGGATTAGTTATACCTAGAATTTATACATAATAGAGAAATATTTTAGAAATAGATCCGGACAGTCAACAAACATTACAACAGTGGTGTAGTACAACGTTGCCGCAATACCGAACGGTTTTGAGGGTTTAGTGGTTCTGAGTAGTATGGCTTGTGTGGTCTTTACAGTTGTCGAAAAAACAGTACTGTCTCTATCATGTACTGAATCAAAGACCCTTCATGGGTTGAAGCGGTACAGGTTTTTATTTTTAAATTCTAATCAAACACTCCATGTTTATTTTCTTTTGAAATTAATAAGAACCTACTTCGTTTGAGTCAATTGTCGAACTTGTAGTGGCGTTTCCGCGAGTTTATAGGTAAAAAATAATAAAAAATAAAATAAAAAAGTAATGAATTAAATAGTATGAGGTGAAGCATAGAAAGCACATCGCTCATTCATAAGACCAATGTCAGTACTCAAAAAACCTAATTTCCTAATGGTGGTATTTGAAAGTTACTTGTGAGTTAAAAAAATAAATATTTGGGTATTGGTAAAACAAATCATTCTTATTGTTATGATGGTATTTAAATTCTTTTATTAACAATTTTTTAAAAATTAAAAGCTTGAAACTTTTTATTTTAACTTTGCTGTCATTATATTTATAAAACTTCAAGTTCAAACATGATATAATTCAAAATATGGTTATAAAAATGTTTTTTTTTTTTTTTTTTATTATTTATTTATTGATATTTACAACTATATTACAATAATATAACAAGTAAATTGGCTGAGTGATACATAATGATATGATATAATGACATGTAGAGAAACTACCCACTGGTAGTACTCAAATCGCATGTTCAACTAAGAAGGTCACGTGGCCATCTTCTTCTCAGACGCCTCGGAGGATTATCGGGAATTGAAGAGGAAGCTAAGTTTGAAACTAGAGGGTTTGAGTGGAAATGAAGTTTGTTATGAAAGGATAGATACCGGGTTCGGGCCAAATCAGCAACAAATGGGACATTAAGGTCGTTATGGATGACTATATTCTTAACAAAATAAGGAGCGTTGAGGATTTTACGAAGGATTTTGGATTGTAGGGATTGGATACGAGAAGAATTTGATGGCTTAGTGGAGCCCCAAAGCTCTACTCCGTAAGTCCAAATAGGTCGTATGATGGTCATGTAGATGAGTCTTTTGTAATTAACTGGGAGCTTAGAGCGTTTGTCTAGTAAGTGTTGAAGTAGCCTGAAACGTCGAGCGGTTTCTTGTCTTTTCAGTCTTGTATGAGGATTCCAGGTTAATCGTTTGTCGAGATGCAACCCTAAGTATCGGATCTGTTCTACAGGCACAAGTGGGATATTATTAAAGGATACTGAAGGGCAGGAAGTCATTGGTTTACGACGTAAGGTAAAAGTGATTTGATGGGATTTTTGAGAATTTATTTTAATTCTCCAGTTCTGGCACCATTCTTCAAGATCAGTGATATGGGATTGGAGGCTTTGGGATACAATAACTGGATTGGTATTGACTGATAATACACATGTATCATCAGCATATGTGGTAAGGATAGTATTAGGATGAGTTGGGATGTCAGCTGTATAAACTGTATAAAGGATTGGGCCAAGGATACTACCTTGAGGAACACCAGCAGATTGGGAAAAGAGGGATGAATAGACATTATTATGGTTTACTTGGAAAGTTCTGTTTGTGAGATAGGATTGAAGGATGAGAAAGTAGGTAGGTGGTAGAAATTGACGGAGTTTATAGAGCAATCCCGGATACCAGACTCGGTCGAAGGCCTGTTCCACGTCAAGAAAGACGCCCGAACAATATGATCCACGTTCTAATGCAGAGGAGACTACATCCACCACACGATGACATTGCTGAATAGTGGAGTGGGATGCTCGGAATCCAAACTGGTGATCTGGAATTATGTGATTTGCATCAAGGATGGGGTGCAATCGTTTGAGGATGAGTTTTTCGAGGATTTTACCCATACAAGGTAGAAGAGCGATAGGACGGTAAGAGGAAGGGTATTCTGGTTTTTTTTTAGGCTTGGGTATCATTTTTACAATGGATAGTTTCCAGAGGTCAGGAAAATATGTGGAGCGGAGTACAGCATTATATATATAGGTAAGGAATAGAATGGCTTTTCTAGGAAGGTGTTTTAAGATATGAATTGTGATGAGGTCGTGCCCAGGATAAAAATGTTAGAAATAGAATATCAGATATGTCGTTCCTAAATTAAAAAGGTTTAACCAATACATTTGCTAAAGGCTGAACTTAAAAATGCCAATATTTAATTGTTGTTCTTTTGAAGGAGCTATATGTAATTCTAAAATATCTTGGAATTATTTTGCTTTGTAACTATATTACCCTGAGACTACCTTACTCAGAGACTATATTACCTAAACTGCTTACTAAAATTTATATTAAACTATACACTATACATAAAATATATTAAACTATACAAATAAATAAAATACACTAAAGATAGTAGATTAATGTCCATTTATAAGATATATTCATGCTGTTATCTAGATGTTCTCCGAAGATATGAAGACGACAGCACGTTCTTCATACACCAACACTGACTTGAGATTCAGGACACAAGGAAATATTGGAAAAATAAAAATGAAATATAATATAGGGAAGATTCGAATTGAGTTTGAGGACGAAGCAGGGGAAATTCAACTGACAATTGGCCGTTATGAGATTCCAGGAACAGAGCGCACATCAAAAGGAAAAAACACCCCACACCAACCATCCTCTAGTAATTGGCATCAGTTTTTCTTCAGGTCTCGGAAAGGTGATAATAGTATGACCTGAGAACGTAAAGTGTTAAGTGATAGTCAATTTTCCGAGGAAAAGTTGGGTCTCATTTACTTTGAATAAAAAGAGATTTAAATTAGATTGATGACAAATATAATAACTTGTTTAAAAAAAAAAAAATAGTTTAGGCCTTTAGCGCCCAAAATGTCATTCAAACTGTCGGAAAGAGTCACAGTACACTCTTAGTGCACAATAATAGGCTGAAATCATAGCTTTTCTCAGAGATTGGTTGGTCTATATTTTATATATTGGGCCGTTTCATATAAAATGTCCGTTTTCAAAAGTAAGGTTATTTAATAAATGAACTTTAAGAAATCAAATAATATTTGTTTCAAATAATGTCCCTCATTTTCCATACATTTTCCCAACAATCTATCAAATTTTCAATCCCAGAACTGAAAAATTCAGTATGTTGTGATGAATAAAGTCTGAAAATGTGTTTTTGAATTAAGAATTATTTCCAAAAATTTTACCCTTAAGAAAGTTTTCTTAAGGTTAAAGTTTTCTTTACCCCGAACCCGGTGGAAGGACCGGGAGGAGGAGATGGTCAGGGGACTTGAGGAGGGTGACTGGTGGAATAGAGAAAAGTGGAGGGACGCTCTGACTTAACCAGGCAACCCATTGAGAGGAAAAACCTGGAAAAGTAAAAAGTGAGAAAGTTTTCCAAAGTTCGGAGATCTTTTGGAAATAAGTTTGGTGAATAAGGTGGGTGTGGGAGTATAGGCGTTGTCATGTAAGAGTATAGGTCCCTTACGATTAACCAATGCAGGTTGTTTTTTGATAAGTATTCGTTGCATTATGCCAATATCTATCCAGTACAATGTGGAGGAGATTGGCTTCGCCTCTGGGTAGAAATGAGAAATGAATTATTCCTGCCTGTAACCAACACACAGAAATAAATATATACATATTGATCATCATCATCATAGTCGTTCCTCTCTACCGCTCTGCAGTGTGAGGTTTCTTTCGGTATAGCCCGGACCACACCGTACGATCTTCTACCATTTCTCTCCTTCTATTCCATTCCAGACTTCTCTTTGCGTAGCTTTCCTTAATACCATCTTCCTAGGTACGTCGGGGTCTTCCTCTGGACCTCCTTCCTTCAACCTTAGCCTATGTCATCTAGGCCAGCCTGTTATTTTCCATTCTTAAAACATGTCCAAACCATTTTAGACTGTTTTCTTCAATGACTTTTTCCGCAAGGTCCACTCCGAGGCTTGATCTAATGATCGAGTTGCGGATTCGGTCTCGTCTTGGTTTTCCCTATATCTTCCTTAGGAATCTCATTTCTGAAGTCTGGATCCTACTTTTATGTTTGGTGGTCAACGCCCAAGATTCCGAGGAGTACGTTAATATGGGGAGAAAAGTAGATTTATATACCCTCAACTTTGTGTCCTTGGATACTTCTCTTTTATTCAGGAACCTTTTATTTAGTGCATGGAACAATTTACCAGTTGAGTTGACCCTCTCCCGGATTTCATTGTCCATGACTCATCAAGGTGTGCTCCAAGATATTTAAAGGTTCTCACCTGTTCGATGGGCTTGTCCTTAATTTTTATGACTCTGATTTTTCGGTGAGGCATCCTGCCAATTCTCATAACCTTTGTTTTGTCAGGGTTTATTTCCATATTGATCTTTATACATATTGATACATATACATATATCATATGAAACAGCCCAATATTATTCGGTAACTAAGTTACAAACAACCAACATGGTGGACATCTTCAGTCATTTTCAGGTGACTATTAGACCCATGTCTCAAGCGTTTGTGAAAATCCAGAATCTTTTTAAAAACTTCTGGTCATATTCTGTAGGTTGAAACAAAAACTTCAATGCATATTCTTTCTTATGCTATTCTTGAAGAGATTCTATGTATTTTAAGTAGGAATAAGAATGAGAACATAAGATTTCTAAGTAATATGTGCTTCAGAAATATAGTTACAGCTTCATCGCAGTCAAAATCACATTCCAAGTTTGTTGTTTAGTTTTGAATCAAAACACTTCGCTAAGCTTGTTCCAATCGGCAAAACTTTTCGCCGAAGCACTGAGAGAAGAACATTCTCTGTTAGAAGTTGAGCCATAGGTGTACCTAGACCTGAGAGGAAACCTCACAAATATAACGAAATCAATCGATAGCTCTGGACTCGGAGCTAGTCTGAAAGGTGTCGGGCCGCTCTACTGTGTGATAGCAATATTCGCCGTATCAAAGGAAATGTAATTCCATTCCTCGTGAACAGTACGCTACTGATCGCCTATTCCTATCAAGATGCTACCAAACAAGAAACAAGCTAAACGCTAAGAAAATCCTACCGAAGTTCCATGACATCCCAAGCAGTTCAACAGAACAAACCGGCTTACCATAGAGACTTTTTATTCTGAAAATAAAAATAAAATCAGAGACCAACATAAATTTGAAAATATATTTTAAAAATATAAATATGCAGTGTTGCTTTACTATACCATTAGCATCAATGCTATCATAAAATTCTTTTCCAGTTTGAAAATGAACCGGTCGAAATAAATGGAAATCCGATGGCGCAATATAGGGTGAGTATGATGGGTATGGCGAAATTGCCCACCCCAATTCATTAATTTTTTGTCAGGGTTCGTTTTGCGCAGTGCGGTATTTGAATTATCGTGTTGCAGAATAACGCATTTTCTGTTGACAATCGCTGGCCATTTTTCGATTAAAGATTGATTCACTCGATCCAATTGTTCACAACAAAAGTCTGTATTCAGAATTTGTCCAGTTTCAGCTCTCTAAAATGAGCGAAACCACGAACGCTCTACAAAACACAAAAAAGCGCCTTAACTTTGTTTTCTTATGATAGATTGTGCAGGACGCAATCACCTGCTCTGCTTGCTTTCCAAATCTGCTGCAAATATTCTTGGATAGTGGACCAAGGTTGATTAAGAGTTTGACAGATCCTTGATTGACAAGTCACTCTCATTACACTTTATAACTGTAACAATCCAATTTAACCTTAAAATATCATTGAAGTAAACAATAAGCTTATAAAGTACAAACGAATATCACCATGCATTACTTTCTTCTTATTTTTCTTCCTCTTATGCCATTTATCCTGGTCCCTACATGACTGTTTCATTAGCTGGAGGGTTTTGGCTCTTTTACCTCCAATCATTTGGATATTCTCCTTATAGGAAATTGTAGGGCGTCTTCGCTGTATTTTCCCAATTCTAGATCTTTCATCCTCCATGCAGTACACGTTACCAAACAACTTAACCTGTCAGGATTTGAGTGTGGTCTTTAGTTCTGTCACCTTAAACTATTCTCTTATTCGTGCATTTCAGACGCAATCCCGTCTTCCCAAATGCTCTCCTCTTAAACTCCATTTCTGCTGCAGTAGTGAGGCTGGCTTGCTTATCAAGCATTATCCGGTCTTTCGCTTTCATATGTACCTTTTAGTCTCCATGCCCGATTATACAATTGCAGATCTTGGAAGAGACAGCTCTGGGTCAATCTTACCAGAGGAACATATTACGGTCCCTAAGTAGGCAAACTCCAGCACAACTTCTGATACCTTGCCATTGCATATAAGATGAACCCCTTCTTGATTTTCTTGGGACAAAACTGGGACCGCGCTCTTAGATGCCATAAACATTACTATCGGGTCCCTCTAATATATAACTGTATATTATGAGTGATGAGGCCTCGTTCAAAAATATTCTCTAGAATTTCAAAATAATCCATTTTGAGCTAAACTCAATGTGATATTAGGCAATTAAGATATGGTTTGGTTTGTTGCGATGAACCGACCCGTTTTGGGCTTCCAGACCGTTGTACCTATATTGGGCAAGATCATAGCTTCTAAATGAGCTTTCGTTTCCAACCGACCTGGGCAGCGAGATGAACCAATTCCCTTCCGCTTAACAAACGACTTAACTCTAACAATTTACACATTTGTTGAATTTAAATCATCCCCGTTAAATTGAACTGTTGTCAGGTATTGGGCTAAAATTTTCTCAATGACTCCCATTTCAAATGGTGAGCCAGTTTCAAGTAGTAAATATTTTGTCTGTTTGCTGCATTAAATAGAAACCTATTTAACAATAACTCTAATAAAGTTATCACAGGCAGTGATTTCACAGGCTGGTAAAGAATAGGGAATCGGTAAGTAATCGTTATAAAGCTGTTCCTTTTTCTTATGTATGATTATTCCTTAACCCTTAAATAGAAATACATGCACACACTATCCATACATAGGAAGAGAGGAAGCAACAAAATGAAATCCATGAAGTTTTAGTTTCACGATTGTTCTCATTGGTCAATTCAATTGAAGCAATATAGTTGTGACATTATCGTCACCATACTTAAGTAATAAAGGTGAAAAATACATTTTTTTTTACTTTCATAGTTTTATTAATTTACTAGAAATATATTTGAAAATTAACACAAATCCAGGAAGTAAAAGGCCCAGAAAAAAAAAATGATCCATATTAGCAAAAGTTAAAGTAAAACATTCAGTTCCTTTTATATCATCTCAAAACTTACTAAATCCACATTCATTACTTAAACATATAACAATGAAACAATCATTATTTTCTTAAATTAATGAACGTTATAGCAGAAAACATAAAAAAATAAATAATTAAAAAGGTCTTTGATCCACTACATGGTAGGGACTGTACTGTTTCTAGGACAATCGTACAAGGATCACTTTCAACTGCCAGTTTTTCCCCTAATCAAGGGTACCTACTTTATATAGGCTGGGTAAGCCTCAGGAGGTTCTCCAGACCTCGCTGGATCCATCCCCAGTTGTAAACAGACTAAATAAATTCTCTACTACTGTGCTACCTCACTTCCTACTGTGGAAAATTATGTATTAAATATTTAATCATAATGAGAAAGAGAATTTTAAGACTTCTGCACCAATTTGTAGTCAACAACTATTGTAATAAACAAAGTACATTAATTTTATCTAATGGACTTAAAATTTTCTATTTTTCTACTAGAAAAAAAAACTAATGAAGTATTACAATTGAATTGCATGTGTTTGTTGTATGCAGTAATAAAATTAGGATGTTTAGTTTTTGTTTATAATTCATAATGAAGTCATGATAAAAAAATAGGGCTCTTTAGAAATATATTTCCAAACGAGCCACTATAAATTAACTTTCTGAAAATCAATTTAAATTTTATTTATTTAAAAGAACTGATAGTGACTTGCATTAAGCTACTTACTTCCCATTAAATTACATGAAAAAAATATATGTGAAGAACCACAAAAAAAAAATCAATTTTTTTATGGATGCATAGAAAAGACCTTTCTTTAAAAAAATGAATGCTTAAAATTGGTGGCCAGAATAAAATTTTAGCTTATTGCCATAACCTAGTATATGTTGTCTTTTTTTAAAAGTAATTTTTATGTTAAAAAAAATTATAACCAAATAAAATGGAATAAGATATTAACCCTTTGGCGACCGAATACAGAGGGGTTTGAGCGGGCCTGCTGGACCAAGTGGTAGGGATGGCAACTGTACCAGCTGGAACGACTACTTTTTGACTCTCCAATCCTGTTTTTTCTTCAATTCCTCATAGTTTCCCATCATCCTTTTTGATCTGGACTTTGGAACCGGCTCAGGTAAAAACTTTTTTTTAAGTCTAAATTTTTTAAAAATCTAATTTTCTTTTAAATCTAAATTTTTTTTTATCTAAGCTTATTTTTTATATTATTTTTTTAAATATGAATATTAATTTTTTCAAAAGCTAAAATTTCTTTTGAGTAACACACAAAGTAACGGTAGCAGACACAACAAATGAAAAGTAATATAGTTTTATTTGAAAAAAAAAGATCTGTCCAGGACCGGGACACGAACCCGGGTCGCCCCAAAATATTTAAAAATCAATAACTAATAAAATAAAAGTAATATAGCCAAAAATGGATTCCCATGACATCTGTTGTCAAGAAAAAGCATGTGATGAGGAAAACTAGATGGCGCTGGGAACAGAACTACTATAGTAGCTTATGGTCTAGAAACGCTGGAGCAGCCGCACTACTATAGTAGACGCTTGAGTCTGGACTACTTAAGTAGTCCACGGTCCCCAGGGCACTAAAGGGTTAATCTACATTAGCCAGTAACTTTTGTATTTTATGAACTATATATTTATTAGGGTTGCATCTCGACAAACGATTAACCTGGAATCCTCATACAAGACTGAAAAGACAAGAAACCGCTCGACGTTTCAGGCTACTTCAACACTTACTAGACAAACGCTCTAAGCTCCCAGTTAATTACAAAAGACTCATCTACATGACCATCATACGACCTATTTGGACTTACGGAGTAGAGCTTTGGGGCTCCACTAAGCCATCAAATTCTTCTCGTATCCAATCCCTACAATCCAAAATCCTTCGTAAAATCCTCAACGCTCCTTATTTTGTTAAGAATAAAGTCATCCATAACGACCTTAATGTCCCATTTGTTGCTGATTTGGCCCGAACCCGGTATCTATCCTTTCATAACAAACTTCATTTCCACTCAAACCCTCTAGTTTCAAACTTAGCTTCCTCTTCAATTCCCGATAATCCTCCGAGGCGTCTGAGAAGAAGATGGCCACGTGACCTTCTTAGTTGAACATGCGATTTGAGTACTACCAGTGGGTAGTTTCTCTACTTGTCATTATATCATGTCATTATGTATCACTCAGCCAATTTACTTGTTATATTATTGTAATATAGTTGTAAATATCAATAAATAAATAATAAAAAAAAAAAAAAAAATATATTTATGTTTATACCACTAAATATCATTGTTCCAAAAACAAAGTAGCATATCTGAAAATTTGTGATGATGTGGGTTTGAATTGCGTTTTCATAAGAAAAGCAGTTTCTTAATTAAATTGAAAAATTTTGTTTCCATAATCGTTGATGTAAAATGTTCGGTTGTAAGATAAAAGGGTATAGATAACTATTCGTAAGCCTTTAAAATGCAATGTCCAAACAGAAAAATTTACATATATGCCACATTGGGTTTGAACACATGATATAACAGGTAAGAGGAAAAAAATAGGACACAAAGTGTAATAATGATTATTATTCAAGTCACATTGAAGTCGTTTCTCAAGAAAAACCTGAAGTTTATTGTGATAAGGTGAAAGAAACAATAGTCCCTTGGGAAATTTATAAATTTTAAACCAATATACATATAATATTTAGAATAAATATTTCATCCTTCGTACTTACTAACTAATGAAAGAACAAAACAACACAAATAAATCTTAACAAATCAGATGAAATTTTGCTGGAGGTTACAACCTAACACAATAATAAGGTTATGGAGAATGGAATATAAAATAAATTTTGGTTTAATACTTCATCAAAATAAAATATTTTGTATGATGTATCAACGCTGTGTACAATGCATGAGAAATATAACACGGAAAACATTCAACACAAAAATGTCAGGGAAAAAAAAAGATCATACAAAACTTATTATAGTAGGATTAAAGTAATATTATACAAGTAATATTATACCACATCATACCTTACAAAAACTTATTATTGAGCAATATTCCCTTTCCTTTTTTCAGTCTACAATTAATACAACAATAACAAAATTTATTCAGGGTAGTATCTGAAATAATAGGAAAATACAACTGAACAGTTCTATTCTCGTATTAAAATCCTATAATTAATCAAGTCCTATTCACAAATAATAACAACAAAAGAAATATGAGATATTATAAGAAAAACAAATAAGACAAGATACAATAAAGACACTAAAATATAACATAATTTGCAATACCATTATAAGACAAATAACACTGACTAATAAATTTATTGTATAATAATTTGTTGGAATAACAGGTGTTAAAATTTAATAACTCGAGTCTACTATCAATACAAAAAAAAAAATAATAATAACCAAATAACAACTAAAGCATATTTATCTGAATAACAAATAAATATACAAAATAAAAATATTTAAAAAATTGGCATTTCTAGAAGGGAAATGTTTATATTGAGAATTTTCAATTATATACAACATACAGGAACCAAATGTATACATCAACCAGTTCAATTGCATCGATCACAAATAGAGAACTAGAAATGATAATAAAACAGATTAGTAGGAAAGATCAAACGAATATATGATAATACATAAATTAAAAATATCAACAACGAAACACTTGATGATTAGCTTAAAGTCATTCTGTAAAATATCAATTATCTGTACACACAATTAGGGGGGGGGGGCTCAGGAGCCAAGAGACGGCACAAAGGTGCTATCCTTTAAGGGAGGTAGAGAATAGCATACCCTGATTTAGTACTAAGTTCTGTGTAACCTTCTAGTACACAATTAATAACTTACCACTTTTTTCATTACTTAACAATAATATCGCCTAACATTCTAAATACCGTTAGTACATAAGCATATAGTTCATTTACAGGTACAAAATACCCAACTGTTATCCTTAACAAATAAAATCCACCTATTTACAAACACCTGAATCAAAATCTTAATGAGTACTTTCGATAAAGTATTGAGAAGGCAAGAAGAGGTCCTAAAAAATTATATTGTCATGGCCAAATGTTTAAAAAAAAAAAAAATAAGATCAGATCCAAGAAAGGATCGAAATGCAAAATAAAATATAACACTACATACAAATTCAGAAAAACTCCCATTAGTGAAGATAGATTAGATTTATAGGAGTTACAATTATGATTCAGTATAAAAAAATAAATATCCAGTAGAATACTAAGCAAAATATAATCATTCTACTGTTTTACAACAGTAATCTCAGAAAAATGTTTAATATACATTTTATATATAGATTAAATGTATATAAAATGTGTGTATTACATAAATACATGTTTAAGGACGAATCATTTTTATTGAGTGTCTTTACATAGAGAAAAGAGCTAGTAAGGGAATCACTATGCATGGAAAAGTGTACATGTAGCACTCTGTACATTCTGAGCACTTCTACTTCTAAAACAAAACAAAAGTTTAACTAAAGCTACTTAACAGGTGAACCCTCACTCACAGGATCAGAACGATAACTGGCAAAACAGAATGCAACAAGATCTCTGCTACTATGTTAAAATACTTTCACATGAAAGTTTAAAAAAAATAAATACATAAAAAAAATCAATGACGATCAAAAGAGTCGTCTTCATCATTAGGCCACTTTTCATATCGTAATGAGTTCACTTTGCATCGACATCAAAGTCGAGCACAAGCAGTTTGGTTTCTTCATTCCCATTTCTTGATCCGACAGCACACACCAATTTTGTTTCATTCGCCCTGATTCTCCAAACGACACCACCATTTCCTCCACTTCCAAGTGACACAAGGTTGCGAATAAATTCCCCTGAAATCATAAATTACTTATGAGTAAACTATGTAAGAATATATCCATTTAAGTAAGTGTTAACAGTATTTGACAGTATTAAGCTATATTATCTGTTATGCCAATGGATGGCAACACAATTAATTTAATAATATATATTTAAATATATTTTCACTGTACTAGTAATTAAGAAAGTCTAGTTATGAACACTTAAAAATAAATTTCAGTAATACGAAATACAGTTTCTATTAAAAAAGTAATAATAAA
The DNA here is from genome assembly GCA_964056705.1 of Troilus luridus. Taxonomy (NCBI): domain Eukaryota; kingdom Metazoa; phylum Arthropoda; class Insecta; order Hemiptera; family Pentatomidae; genus Troilus; species Troilus luridus. The sequence continues at coordinate 19,513,167 of OZ057413.1, forward strand.
ATTCTTTCAATTATCAGCTATTTGTAGAAAAAGCATTCCCAATGTGCCAATCACTAATCTAAGTACTAGTATGCTTATTGAAGCCTGTAGGTCTCAAAAGCACATAAGTATCAAAATTTTCATTATTATTCCACTAGCTTCAGGGTCAATTCTAGGGAATGCAATACCGGTATACCGGTATACCGAAAACCGGGATACCGTCCAAATTTTCGCCGTTATTAATACCGGTATTCACCTTAAAAATACCGGTATTTTCGGTATCGGAACATTAGCGCTAGTTGATACACGTTACACGGAAGCTTGATTCGGGGAATCTCCAATTTACTTAAAATCAAATGAGATCCCGTCTACTGTAGCTAAAGGCTGTTAGTTCAGTGCGGAGTGTTTTTTCAGTACGTAGACACAAATTGAGAGTGAAAGTTGTTAGTTTTGTGCTTGTGCAATAATTAATATATGTAAGTAAATTTGGTAGTCCTAGAGTTTAAGAACCATGAAATATGTGTATCCTAGGTAAGATTAAATAAATATTTGTCTTGTAAATTGAGCAACTAATATGTTGCTCGATTTGCAACATTTTGCAATTACGTTTTGTTTTCAAAAATATATACATGCACTGGTGAATGATATTAGTGTTAATTTTGATTGTAAATTTATGTACAATATCCAATAAATAATATACATAAACGTCAGCACTATTAATTAATAACTTAGATTTACTTTTTTTAAATTATTAATTAATTAAAATAATTGTTTTAGAATTAAAAGTATGAATTCGGAATCCAATAAATTTCAAGAACACAAAAAAGGGAGCAACGTTAATTCGGTTTGGCGTTATTATTTAGTTGCTAATCAAGGGCAAGTAGCAAAATGTAAGAAATGCACAAACGAAATCAAATGTCAGGGAGGATCCACAAGTGGTCTTCACACCCACTTGAAAACTCGACATAACATACATTTAAAAACTAAAAGCGACGTAGCAGCAGATAATGAAAATGATGTGTCTTGTTCTAGTCAAAAACTACCAAAAATATTAAAATATTATTTTCAAAATCAAAAGAAGGAACAGTTATGTGAAATCCTGGCTCGTATGGTTGCGCGTGATGGACTAACATTTAGAATTTTCTGCTCTTCGGAGGATATAAGAAAAGGGCTACATCTAAGAGGATTTAATGGTCTACCAAAATCAGCTGCAACAAGAAACAATAATTCATCTGCACTTAATATAGCAATAAGATAAGAATAGAAGTTATTATAGAAATGTCTGATTTAAAATCGAAAGGCATCCGATTTAGCTTATCATTCGACGATTGGACTTCTGTTCACAATCGGAGGTATTTAAACCTAAACGTACATTCTACTGGAGGATATATCCTGAAAATTGGACAACCCCGTTTACATGGAAAAGTGCCAACGGAAAAATGTGTAGAGATTTTGAAAATAAAATTACAAGAATTTGATCTCAACTTAACAAATGACATTGTTTGTATATCGACAGATGGTGCGTCAGTTATGGTAAAACTCGGACATTTTATTGAAGTCGAACATCAGTTATGTTTTGCACATGGCATCCCCCTAGCTGTCAGAGATGTCTTTTACAAAAACAACTCCAGTTTAGTGACTGTCGATGCTGAAATTGAACTAATTGAATCCCAATCTAGCGATTGTGATAGTGATGTAGATGATGACAATGACATAGAAACTGACAATGAAGAAGATAAAAAGATTACAGATGATGGTGTTGTCCTAGAGTTTGGATCTGTTGACACTGAAATAAATTTGAATTATGCTAATTTATCCCCTCTGGTTTAGTTGTGTTTGACATATATTTGTACTACCCCTAAATAATAACATAACCTATAGTAAGTAAATTTTAATTTTGTTTACATTTTTTGAAATAATACTAATACCGGTATTTTACCGGTATTACCGGTTCTAAAAGCGAAAATACCGAAATACCGGTATCGAAAAATTTTAACGGTATTGCATTCCCAAGTCAATTCCACTCCAATACAAGTCTTACTTGGGTTACTAATCCAATTTTTCAAATTTTATTATTGAATATTGAGGCTAACAACCACAGGAAACTATGTTTATCTCTCTATATAAAGAGATTATAAATATAGGTAATTATATATAAATTGTTAGTATATAAACAAGTTTTTAGAGATCATCGTGTAATATTTTATTTTACAAATCAGTTGGAATAATAAATATAGTATTACAATTAAATCAACGAGTAATAAAATTAAATGAAATATTTTATAATTTGTAAAATTGGGTAGGTCCACTGTTGGGCGGACCCCTCTAGAAATCAATATAAAACAAGATATTTTTGCAAAGTTTGAATTCGCCATATCTTTAAAGAAATCTATTATAAAGTTATCATGCTCCTGTTACAAAAAATAATACAAGAAAATCTACAACATATTTTGGACAAAAAATTATTATTTATTGCTTACCATTTTTTTTTTTAATTCAAAACAAATAAAGTCTTTGATCTATTCTAAAAAATACCTTTGACCATTACACCTTAACTATAAAAATAATAACTTTTAATTAATTTTTAATATGAACATGATGAAAAGTTGCAAACTTCCAAAATATCAAAGTTTTTATCCTCCAATTTTTTTTCAAGAAACCTTTATGTTTGAGTATTACCACTGGTGAACAATTAAAATCAAATAAATAGTTTATAACTATACTCGTCAGCTAAATAAACAAAATAATCATCTTACCAGTCTTAACATCCCACAGCTTGACAGTTCCATCATCAGAAGAAGTGATGACAAATCTGTTATTAAACTGAAGGCACGTCACAGCCGATTGATGCTTGTTAGCTCCTGCAAGTGACAAAAAAGTAAAATAAAAATTTTTAAAGAATAAAATTATTTTTTAGCTTTAATATTTAAAAAAATTAAAAATTAAATAATTTAATAAAAGGAAATTTCAAAATCTAAAGCATATATCAACAAGTAGTAACACAATACAAAAATGTTTAATACAAAAAATTTATAAGATTATTTATATTTCCAGATTAAAAATAAATACATTTTACAGAAAGATTTTTTTCTTTTCTTAGCGGATATATTATAAAAATTAAAATAACTTAATATTTCCATTTCATCCCCAGAACCTTAAATAATTAAATTTTCAGGAAAAATTAAAAAAATACCATAACAAATGTAGCATCTTGTATTCCATTCCATGTAGAAAACATAAAAATAATTAGGATTTTCTGAGAAATCTCAATTCCATAAAAAATATTAATAAAGCTATTAATTATTATAAAGCTTTGATCTTCTATTTATTAGTCCATTTGCATCATTACTTTTAATCTACTTCAAAAGCTGTATTTGTGTCAAACATTGAGGTGATGCGCCAAACCATCAACTAACAACTGTGTAAGATGACCTACATCTTAGGCCGAAAAGTTGGCACATTAAAATTAGTTTTGTTTATTTTGTGTTATCTTAGAATCCACCCCCTGACCAATGAAATCCATAATTAGAATTATCCAGTATCTATTTTCCACTTAAACATTTATCATTTTGTATCAAATAATGCTTAGATTAGTATATATACTCCGCCCACCCAACCTAATGTAGCAAGGTTTCCTTTAGCAATTTTAGCTAGGTTAAATTATATTCCAGACCATCAGCATGGCATACATGAGAATAAGTTTTCAATAATAGTAATTTAAGTTTTTTAATTTGTAATTTCAAACTCACCTGAAAGGGTTTGTAAGCACTGCCCAGTGATAATATCCCAGACTTTGACAGTCGAATCGGCATTACCTGAAACTAAAATATTGTTATCTAACTCCATCCCGGACGTCAATGACTGGTGGCCCATCAGAGTGTGCTTACAGACCCCGCTTTCCACTTCCCAAACCCGTATCGATGTGTCCAATGATCCACTCACGACATGAATACCATCAAACTAAAAAAATAATACAATAATTTAAAAAAAAAAAAAAAATATAACAATTATTAGAAATAATGTTTAATTATAATTTAAATTACATTCTAACATTAACCCTTTAAGTGTGGGTGACTCTCGGGTGATGCGGTCCAGAGAGTCTGCTTTCGCACACCATCGCTGAGGACTGAAAACTTTTAAGTCATACCAGCTCAATTGATTGATTAAAAATTGAAGGCGAGACTAATAATTTATTACAGTATTTGATTTGCACCAGAATGTATAATAACACAATGTTATTTTCAATCTTCAATCATCTATTAAAATTAGTTAAATTTATATAGTTACAACACAAAAAAAAAATTTGGAGTGCCTTCGCAGCTATTAATGATTACGAACATATTGTTACAATTTTTACATATTGTTAAATATAAGGATACTTTAGCTAATATGAACTCTTTAATAATAAAGAGTTATTTGAAACTTTTAAGTTTTTTTCTATAAACGTGTTTATAGAACTATTTTTTTCTCTTGTAGTTTTGTTTGTAATATTATAAATAGAATTATGTGATTGTTTG